>CM057455.1:1060907500-1061555000 GCA_016271365.2 Neoceratodus forsteri
CCTATGCACCTCAGATACCTGTCATATTGACATAGTGCATATGATCCCTTGTCTGGATTCTCCTATTTTTTAAATGTATTTATTATTTATATAAATGCATGGGGTTTGGAGTGTGTTGGAGGTGTGCATGGAATGATCTGAGTAGCTGGATTTGAGTGGCTGTAGTGTATTAGAATTTGTAAAGGATTTTAGGGTGGTAGGTTTTTAAAATTTAGTGGAAAATAAATAGGAGTTGGGGGAGTTGTATTTAGTTTAGCTTATTCAAGCCTGGATGTGTTGTCTACAGCAGTCACCAAGGCTCTGCTACTCCCCATTTCTGCTCAGAGAGCTATGCCCCTCTCATGGCCCCCACTGCCATGCTGGCAAAGGCACCTAGCTTCACCTGAGCTCTTTTCTTCTAGAGAGAGAGTACCAGAGATGCAGGGAAGTGGGGATCGGGGGGAGTGGGTGACTTGGGGATTGCTGATAGGGAGGGTGCTTTTAGGGCTGTGAGGAAGAGGAGATGCCCTGGAATGAAATGGGGGCCTGAGAGAGAGGGCAGATGTGTTAATTCCCCACACCCAGGTTTCCCACTGGACTGAGTGGGAAGGCAGCTGATGAGCCAGCTGCCACCATTCCTGCATGAGCAGTGCTGTGCAATGTAAGAGGGATGAGGAATAAGTCCACAATTATGGTGGATCTTATTTCCTCTGTCAATCTGGCTTGGTGATGACACCCACCTGGTCCTGGAGTCATCAGTCCCAGAAGGGTTTTCTGTAGTGCACTGCCTGAGGAAGGACCACAAGGGAGGTGGCAATCTGTTTTAGATCTGAACTAAGCCTGGTGGTGCACCCAGTGGAAGATACCTCATCATTTGTAGTTAAACATTTTTTATTGTTGACAATAAGGCCAATCATAATACCTCATCATTTGAATTTGTGACTATGTGTGTGGGGGGGTCCATGCGCAAGTTGTAGAATCCTCCTCTTGTAGCAAACTCTGGAGCACGAGGAGGAATTTTGCAGGAACTGTTGGCTTCATCACCATCAGAATGTTGGAGTCACCAAGATGGGTTATTCTTGGTGATTTCAATGCTTGGGTTCATAACATACTATTGCAATTTGGTCAAGATTTCCTCCAGGGTATGGAACCCCTGGACCTTGCACCTTACTTCTGTGACCCATCAACACATTTATGCCTTGCACTTGATATTTTCTCTGGGCCTCAAGATTGGGAAACCTTGAGTTTAATCTATTCAGTTGGTCAGATCAAATCATCAGGATCACTTTCAGGGCTCCTTCACTGTAATCCACCCACTCTGGAGGTTATCCAGTACCACCCTTTGCAAGGGTTTCAGCCAGAGAGACCCCTGCTGGTTCTGGACACCTCAGATGTGTTGACAGCACATGCTGAAGGCCCGGAGAAGCTATGGAAGCCAATAACAGGGTTGCTGTGGCAGCTTTTGATCTCATAGCACCAGTTCATGTACAGCTGCTGGTTTTGTGCCTTGAGTCACCATTCTTTGACAGTGCACTGAGGGAGTTGGAAGCAAAAAGGCAGAGGTTGGAGTGTTGTTGGAGGAGATCCAGGGCCCAGGAGGACAGATTCGCTTTGATGTCTCACTACAGTGAGTATTATAGGGCAATCACTTGGAAAAAGGCAGATTTTCTCTCTAGGAAGTTACTGCTGGGAGGAACTGACCAGCTCAGCTTTTCCAGACTATGGACAAGCGTCTTCATCCAGCGTGTGTGAAGCCTGTGAGAGCATTTCTCCTGCAAAATGCAAGGAGTTTGCTCAGTTTTTTCTCCTCCCCATTGCTTGCCATCCTTTGGACTGCTTTCAAGTATAACCTTATCCACCCCCAATGCTGGAGGTCTGTAGATCACGCCTGTTTAATTTTTCTTATCAGCTAGATCTCTTGTATGTATTTCAGTTGAGATAAAAGCTGTCCAATAAATCTAAAGTAGTTAAAGAGAATTGTCTGATAAATCTAAAGCAGTTAGAGAAAGGATCATTTGGGCAAACAGAGTTCCTGGTAGCTAAAGGGTACTTACACTTCAAAGCGGTCAGGGTCTTTCATGTCCTTGACCATGTAGATACCCCTTCTGGGCCAGACAGGGTTCAGAACAATGAGAAGGTTTCTGAGTCCGCAAAAAGCCAATACTCCAGCATGGAACAGTGTTCCAGATGGGAGGTTTCCCAGGACACAAATGAAGTGTCAAATCTATGATGTCAGAGTAACATACTTGACGACATGCCATGGCGGGCTGGCAGCTGAAGTGTTTGAGAAAGTTGGTAACAGTGTAAAGGCTGAGTCTAGAAGAGACCAGTCTGTCACAGTACCCAATGCTAGTTTCAGATAAACCACTAATGTGAGTCAACATGCCACTACCACTCGATAAAACATCCTCATATGATCTGAACAATGGTAAGCTATTCCATTGCACTATGTGAGATATATATGTGTGTGTGTGTGTGTGTGTGTCTGTATATGTGTGCATATGTGTAGATATATGTAGATGCATGTATTCACTTCAGTCTGGGCCTCATCTAATTATTTAGCTCTACACATTCACAAGGTATTCACTTGGAGTCATGTGGGAGCCACAAAGATAAACTGTGCATCGCATGTCTACTTATTTGCCCTTCATTACATATATCCTAAGTGGTGCTGCTGCTGCTCTTCTCTGCCTCTTCCTGGGCTCCTTCCTAAGTGATTTCTTCACAGGCCAACTGACAAGTCAAGCTGATAGTTCTCCTCTCAATCATTTTACAAATGTTCTATCTCCTATTATTTAAACACAATCATACTCATGAGCTTTTTGCATTCCGTTTATTATTAAATACACATGTATAATGTTTATATTTTGAATCCATAAATGAAGGGGTTAAATTTAATTAACTCATGAATATTAAATGAACATGTGGTATTTAAATGCTTACACTTACCAGGACTTTACCACGCCTCCTGATGAAGAGTTTGTTTGACCCGAAGCGCCGGGGCCTTGTGTGGACATCCACCTGTCCTTTAATGTTTTCACCACTGTAGAATTTGCTAAATAAAGCACTCAAGAAAGATTTATGCAAGTGGTGAACTTCTTTTGTTACTCATTGGTGTGCCAGCATCTACTGGGAGATGTTTGGTTATTTATGAGCTTGGCAAGCTATAGCTCCGCACCTCACCACAGCCAGGTGTTCTCGGTTGTCTCACTCTGTTGCTGTCATATTCATGTTACCTGGCTCCTATGCCACACAACTGTATTGCACATAGCTATATACTATATATATATATATATATATATATATATATATATATATATACACACACACACACACACATATACTGGCTCTAGTGTTTTACATACGCCAATTTTTATCCAAACTCCTTGACACATTATGAAAGGCCTTAAGACTGCACATCTAAATAGTAGGAGTCTCTGAGCAAACCATGATGCTTTTATGGCATGGGCCTCCCTCTGTGAGCTTGATATTCTTGGTATTAGTTTACCTGGTTAAATGTGACTGTCTGGGGCCAGCCCAGAAAAGCAGTGGTAGAGCTACTGCTCATTACACCAGTGACCCAGGTTTGGGAATGAGCCTGGATTGTTGGGGGCCAGCTCGGGGGAGCAGGAAGAAGCTCCCCAAAGGATACTATCCTTTTCCTGGGGGGAGGGTTCCACATCCTGCTGCAGCACTGCCACATACAGCTGTATGTGTGTAGTAGGGAATGGGGGACATGGGCAGGGAGGAATGCACCACATTGCAAATCATGCGAGTGTGCCACTGCACACTAACATTAGGGATATAGTGGCAAACAACAGTGTCCCTGAGGGGAGGGTTAGAGTGGCAGTTCATGGGAACCAAAGACAGGAAAATCACTCTGACTGGCAGGATAATCTCTAACATCCATAGGCCTCGCACCCAGTATCTCAGGCTCCTCCTGAATCTGGATCTGGACCTCGGCAGATTGAAGGACTCTCTACCACCCTGCCATGGAGGGCAAGCCTGGGGGACTCAGGGAAAGGTAAGTCCTGGGAGAAGCTGGGGTGTTTGGGATTGGAAGAATCAGCGGGATGGACGGCCAGTCAGGGAAGACAGGAGGAGGAAAATCTGTTAAAAAAAATGTCTCTGTCCATTGATAATGTATGCTCTTTTGCAGGCAACAACTTTATTATGACAGATTGTCAAACTGCCACAAAAACAAAGGGAGTTATAAGTCCCATCTAAATCTTAGTGAAACTAGACATACTGTATAGCATCCATCCCTACCCTAGAATTCTGTCATTCTTTCCTACTGCAGGAGAATGTCAAAAGATTGCACCCCATCTGTGCCTATAATCTTTCTTCTGATGGCCAGACATCACTTTCCTCTCTAATTTAAACTAGTGGGGCTGACAGTCAAAAATAGTAAAATTATTTTACAGTATTAGGGGATTTTTTACCTCAATGGGTTTGCTGGTAAAACAGAAGGTCTTGACTCTCTTCTCAACAGAGGTAACTTGGTAAAAGTCATAAAAGAATATACTGTACCAGGCTATCAAACAAGAAAACAAGCTCCACATTAATACACTGGATTCTCACTAATAGAGAAGAAAGAATGAACTGTACTTGTATTCTACCTGATTAATGCAGCGACCACTAACCAACCAGTTGCGTCTGGCAGGTAAATTCCCCCAAAGTGCCTCCTAGAATAATTCAATGTTGGGACTATTTTAAGCTTGATATTAACACCTTCCTATTTGATCTAAATACTGATCTGATTTCTGGAACAACTCTGATGTTAACGGTGTGCTATCCCTAACCTCCAAGACAAGCATGTGCCACTATTTAAAAGGATGGTGAGAGGCACAATTACCAAATGGCTCTCCTTAAAGTGTGGGACAAATGAGCACATTTTAAAGTCACTCCATTAAAGTCAAACTGGGGGAATTATAGACAACTAAGAAAGGAATGCAAAACAGCAATACACTTTAACCAAAGCTCTTAATAAAGGGATCTCCTTAGTACATCTCCTGGAAATCCTCACTGTTTCTGGAAGTGTATCAGATAAATCATGGGTCAGAAATCAAAATGGTACTCTGCATGACATAGAAATAAATGGTGTAAATTGCAATATGTCTTTAGTAGGAGGTTTAAAGCTACTTGGATTAGCATGTAAACTAGCCAGAGGACTGTAATATCAAAGGAGGCAAAGACTGCCTTCCCCCAGATGATGAAGCAGCAAGGAGGAAGAGCCCAAGGGGAAGAAGCTCCCCAATAGCAGGAAGCAAAAAGTCAGGCTTGTGAACATGATGGAGCACATGGAGGATATAAATCAGGATAGCAAAAAGAAAGGAGTAGAGGAGATAGCTAACAGAGAGGGTAGCAAGGGAAGAGGTTCAGGGGGAGTTTTAGGAAACTGCAAAGGCAGGAGGGGGAAAGCAGGGAGGCAGGAAGGGAGGGTGTAAGGTACGGTGATCCATGTGTGCCATTGCAAGGAATCTGGGAAATAGAATTCCAGACCAGGAGGCAATCATGGAGGAGGCTAGGCTGGATTTGCTCGCCATAATGGAGTCATGGTGCACTTACAGCCATGACTGGGATGTGGCCATACCAGGCTACTCTCTGTTCAGGACAGACAGAGAAGGGAGAATGTAAAGAAGTGTAAAATCATGCTCTTTGGGCACAGAAGCACAGGGGTGGAGTACAAAATGGGATGTTGGTATCAGCCAACACCAAAGAGGAAAGGGATCTGAGGTAATCATAATCTAATGACCTAAAGGTAACCAGGCAGTGTGACAAGTCAGTGGGGAGAGCTAGCAGGATGCTAGAGTGCATAGGGAGGAGTCACACCAATAGAAAGAGAGGGGTGGTGTTACTGCTGTGTAGATCACTAGTGAGACCTCACCTAGAGTACTGTGTTCAGTTCTGGAGACCACATCTCCAGAAGGACATAGACAGAGTAGAGACAGTCCAGAAGAGGGCAACTAAAAAGGTGCAGGGTCTGCATCACAAGCCCTATGACGAGAGACTGAAGGACCTCAATATGTACACCTAGGAGGAAAGGAGAGAGAGGGGGATATGATAGAACAACTCAAATACCTCACAGGTATAAATAAGGTTCAAGAGGGAAGCTTTTTTTTAGAAAAAAAGATGCTCAAGAACAAGGGAACATGCTATGAAGCTGGAGGAGGAGGAGGAGAGGCTTAAGGCAGATGTGAGGAAGTACATCTTCACTGGAAGAAGGAGTGGTGGATGCTTGGAACAGCCTCCCAGTGGAGATGGTGGGGGCAAACATGGTAACGGGTTTTAAGAATACATGGGATAGGCATTAGGGAACCATAGAAATAGGGAAGGGGGGTAAAGCTGGAGATTAAGTAGGGTCTGCGGTGTTACAGTAGGTAGGGAAAATGGGCAGATTAGGTGGGCCAATCATTCCTTATCTGCTGTCAATATCTATGTTTCTATGTAAAGGGAAGAGGTATTGCACTATATGTGAAGGAGAGAATCAAAGCTATGGATGTGCAGCTGCTCCTAGAGGAAGAGAAAGAACTGGAGGTGCTGTGGGTCACTAAAGAAACCAAATCTGCTGCACACTGCTGGAGTACAGAGATGCCAACATGCACAAATCTGTGGCCTCTGCCTGTCTCTGTGCTACTATTCCCAGTTCAACAGATTGGGGGCGTGACACCTAAATACTGAATGCTCTTCCTCCTAGATGTTGCAGCCTATAACTGATAGCTGCATCAAAATGTTTTCTCAATTTGCACTGGGCCCCTTCCCTGCCCTTACGTCTGTGGGATTCCCAGGCTACCCCCTTTTTCTATATGCTGTCTCTCCAAGTTACCTACCATCCTTACCTTTCCGAGGGTATGGCTGGCCTAACACAGCTGACTGTGTTTTTCCATTGCTTGTACAATGCTGTTACTCCACCATACTGTTTATCGTGATGCCTGTAGATCTTGTTTGTTACCTTTTCCTCAGCCTGTGAAGCTTGTAATTGAGGGCTTGGCTGGCCCTATACCTATTAATTCTGCTGACCTTGCTTGTATGTTATTGTTACTCTACCATAATTGTTTTGTGATTCCTGTTGCTCTTATATGTTAACCTGTTACTCTGCCTGACGTGCTTGACTGTACCTTGTAACCTCCCGGGTCGCACCTGAAAATAGACACTTGGCTGTCTAGTGTGCTTACAGTACCTGGTTAACAAAAGCAAAATAAAAAAATTAATAAAATAAACTGACTTCATATTAATAAAATTCTCAGTGCTACACTTGGTTTAGAGAATTCAATCCTGATTTCTCTCATAAGGGCTGAGTTGGGTTTCCCTGGCCTGGGGTCTCTCGCCTTTTCTAGATTCCTTGGCTATTGGATTAATGTTACCAGAATGCCACCGGATAGATTACCTAGAGAATGTCTAAGGGAAAAGGAAATCTGGAAACTCAGGCACTGCAAACAATCTCTATGGTATCTACATCTGTTGGACATCCTACAAAACCAGAGGTTACAACATCTGCTGAAATTACAGGAAATGGTGATTGTTAGTAGTCTAAAATATAAAAAAATATTGCACTAATAAAATTATTAATATTAGTAAAGAAAAGGACTGTCAAACCATCTCTATGCTCAGGATTGCACCTTGGCTTGTTAAAAATTACATTTGTCACATGTTCAGGTTTTTCCTGGAGGCATTGATGGATCAAAGATTAACCCTTAGGCTGCCAACAGAAATAGAACGTATAGGAATTTTGGACTGACATATCAGTCCACAGCCCTGCAAGAGTTAAGATTTACTTACACACGATATAGGTTTGAGCAGTTTAAAAGTAATGTCCTTAGGGCAAGGTATAATAAATCAACAGAGGCATCCTATACCTATTGTAACTGCACTAAGGAGAAGGTGGAGGATGTCTTCCATGTGGTTTTTTGATTGCCTCTGGTACTGCACCCCTAGGAGATACTGGTCCAGTGTAGTCTCAAATTAGCACTTTAGATAGAAATGTGCTCTTAGAAATGTTGCTGATAGTGCAGGATAATTATGTGATTGAGCAAGTGGCAGGTTATTTCAGAGCCATTTCTGTTATTCATTAGTAAGAAAAAATACAAATGAACAAGTTATGCAATAGTTTTGCACGAGATAACACTATGCACTTTATTCAGATACCTTTTGTGTACTGATGTTTATGATAGGATGTTGACATTTGCATGATGCAATTCACCGTTACTTTGTGTAATTATTTGCATACTTTTGTATGGATTTTTAACATTCTATTGTAATGGTCTTTGAACAAATAAATATTATGATGAAGATGATGATGACTTCATATTTGTTCCAAAATCTCCAATGCGCTCTGATGTGTAGAGGCACTAACATGGTAAAGCAATCACAGGCAAACTGCTACACTCAGGTCCGCGACCTGCAAGCTGCCTCTCACCAGTGTACCCCAGTGCTTCTACCTATCCTAGTTTTCATCACGGTGGAGGCTCACTGAGGAATGACCAGCTGTAAATGCATTTTAATTTAAAGGCACAGTGTTGAATTTCCTTGTAAGCATTATTACAGCTGCCTTTCTTGGTGGTGTGTTTCACACTGAGTTATAAAAGTAACTGATACACAAAATTAATATTTTGAAAAATTATATCAAAATGCATAATCAGAATATAAATCAATATGTAAAACACATTTCAAAGGGAGAACATTTCTGATTACTTTCATTACTGGGTAGAATATAGTAGAGAGAAACAAACAGTCACTCTCTCAGTCTTGTTTGTACTGTGATCACCATTCTGGGTTCACCATTTAATGCTATTCCTAGAGTACTGGGGATCTGTAACTATTCTACAGACCCATCCAAAGGCAGATTGAGCAAAGCAACATGTCAGATAGAGATCCAGAGAGAATCCAAATATCTAGGAAAAGAAAAAGAAAGAATACCATTAGTATACTCAGAAATCAAGGGACAATAAAAAGCAAACTTTTTACATTCCAAATTCTGTACTTACCAATAATTGTAGTAATTCAATTTTTAGCACTCATTGTGACTGGGGGAACAAGTTTGGAAAGCAAGAACTAGGAACCCAGGTCCTGCAAAGAAAAATAGAAGAGTAATTCATCTAATAAAGATTTAATTACATTATTTAGAAACATACAGTAGACATAATGCAGTCAATCTTCAGATCATGTATATATTTAGGAGGAATATTCAGTTCATGGCCTTAAATAGCCAGCTAAAAGAAGGGCTTATAGCCTTATTTTACCATTCAGTCCTGCTGGACTTATTGTTTGAAGTTTAGATATCCAGAGTGTCTCTTCTTGGAGCAGTTTTGAGTTTGCCCACCCACCCCCACCCAACACAGGTTTAATGTGAAGAGTGCCCATGTAGACACTGTCCTTAGGGATTTGATTCATGATGCAAATCAGAGTGCATGGCTACAGGAGAGTCCATTCTTTTATTTACAATATCTCTAGTATGTTCTTGTAGCTTCCTTTTCAATGGACATTTGTTCCTCTTCATACCATTTTCACATGGACATTGCAATAAATGTATTTATGTATTTATTTAGGTAACTCTTCAGCGATTACCTTTGAGCACAGGTGCTGATTTACAAAGGTTCCACGTCAAATACTGTACATAGTCACAAAACTTTAACAAGTACAGCAAGCAGTTCCAGAGAAAATGCAGTCGAATTAGGCTCAAAGCACTTCAGGCAGAACAATTACATTGTTTTGAAAAAATATCCATATAGTCCACTGTATAAAAAGTCACAGGTTATATACCAATAAATCGAATAAAACTGTTTCATAGTTACAATTGCACTTGACTGCAAAGGCGGACCACAAAGATTTCATAAACTGATTAAACTTGTGGAGATTTAGCAGTGTATCAGGCAATTTGTTTAACCAGTTCACAGCCCTGACAACAAATGATCACTTGCTCAGCTGAGTACACTGGAAAGGGGGCTTGAGGACGTTTGTGGCCATGTTCCTGGTGTTTTATTTGTTGGAGATAGTGCAAAAGCGATTTGTTAAAGCTGAGGGTTTTAGGCCTAAGGTGGCTTTTTTGGCTAGCAGACAGGTCTAGAGCTTTAATCCGCTGGGTAAAGGTAGCCAGTTAGTGAGTGCATAAATGGTACAACTATGGCCCTGTCTACATTGAGAATGGTTTTGCTGTTACATTTCTAAAATTAGTTCAGAGCTTACTGTGCTATCGCATCCGCACTGCAGCTGAACCATTTTTAAAAATGGCTAAAGTCCATCCACTCTGGAGGGAGATTCTATAGCAGGGAAACATAGTTTCCAAACTGTGCCACATCACATCTCACTAACTGTCCACAATGCATTGCAATTGCACCACAGTACTTTGCAAGATGTGCTGACAGTGCGATGAGAGCCCCAGCATGCGTGTGAGTGTTGCTGTGCAACATATGTTGAAACATTGCAGCGCCCAACACTACTAGACTCCTGCAAGACATGAACGGAGCAAGATCAGCCAGATAACAAGAAAAGTGTGGTTTCAGGTAAAAAAACACAACTCCTGGGTTACTGTGAAGGGATGGCTGCAGGGAGGTTGCCATCAGTGAGAGGATAAGACCTTGCACTGGGCCATGTGCAGAAGGCATGCTGGTATTGAGGAGCAGTGCATTCTAGCTCCTCGGAGGACCAACAATTGCTGTAGCCAGTGAACATGGTACTGACTCCCATCCACACTGGTCGGGTAACTGTGCTCAGTTTCAAACCATTTTGGAAACCATGCTAAATGCCTGTTACCATCAGGTTTTAAAGATGGTTTTCTAACACGGTTTGAAAATGTTACCAGTGTGGACATGAACAGTGTTTAGGTACTCCTGTAACAGTTTTGTATGCCGGCAATGTTACAGGAACCCTAGTGTGGACAGGGCGTATGAGAGTGGTTATCTGCACCAAGTACACAGCAGCATGTCTGATTATAGATCAGCTTTACTCTGTTTAGGACTGTGTTGCAGGCAAGCAGCTGCATAGACAGGGAGCCCATAATCTATAAGTGACAAAATGGTGCTGGCTGCAATAAATGAACTAATTAAAGAATTGCAACATTTTTTTGAAATATTATAATAATATTAAAGAGCTAGTGGAACCAAAACAGACAGGCAGGAAAATGATACAAATTTTAAGAAGTAGACAGTTGTAGCATTTTATTTCTGAAGTATTTTTCATTTTCTTTTTGCTCATTAGAAAATTTTGTATGTGAAAATATTGTGCTGGAGGTGTGCAAAAGCTCTCAGCCTGGCAGCTGATATATCTATCTCTAATCCCCCACTATGTCATCAGTACTGTCATCTTGCCAGCCCATCAATGCAGTGATAGGGTTTCCACTCATGACGCCGGCAACCTGAGTTCAGTAATGAGTGACCTGAGCTCAGGTCTTTGGAGAACTGGCTGGAGGAAGGAGGATCGACTGGCTAATGAACTGCACTCCTCCACTGGAGGGAGGGTGGGAAAGCTGACAGAGTTCAAGTGACACCTGGTGGAGGTCTGTGGTCTGATGACCTGAGCTAAGCAGTGCTGGGAGGCATTCCAGATGTACAGTGTAAGCGCCAACATGTCACTGCATGCCATGCCTCACTGGGGTTACAAAAGAGAAAAAACAATCTGAACATGCTCCATGACATCCATCCTGTACCTCAGTCCCTGTCCTGTTAACTGCAAATCCTCACTCCTAACTACTAATTGAGTCTCTGTTGGGGGAACCCCCTGCCCTGAAGGAAGTTAGGGTTCCTGGGTGTCAAGGTAGGTTAGAATAACGTGGGATTTGGACTGATGTTCAGAAGGTCAGATGGAGCCAAAGAAAGCAAATTGAAAAAAAGCACTGTGATCTCATTGTCAGTGACATCACAGGTGACAGACTTGGCATCTATTGAGTGGCTATTCTTAAATAGCAATGATGTCATCGTTACTGAAGTCACAATGCTGAATAAGTAATGGAAGAACACAGCTAGATAGGCCAGCTGCCAGGCAGGGTGCTGTTCTACACATCGCACCTACTAACATTAGACAAACAATCTTTTAGTTAACCAAAGGAAAAGAAAAATACCTCAGATGTAAAAGGTAAAGATTGACGGCTCTTAAAAACTAATATTAGTTGTAGGAAGTACACTAGGGCCCGGATATTCAGAATGCGCCAGGCAGTGGCACAAGCCTGAGTGCAGCACAACCGGGATGCGCTGGGGCCAGAGCCGGGTGATATTCAACGGTAATACGCCATGGTGCAGCACCATTCAATATGGCAAGGTCAGCGCACAAACTGTGCATGGTGCAGTGGCACTGTGCCAGTGCAAGCCACAGATAGGGAGCACGGGAATGTGCTAGTGCAAGTGCAGTTGTGCTAGGCGCATCACCCGCAATATTCAGCAGGGGGTATGCAAATGAGTCCATAATATATGCAAGGCGCCAAATGGGGCCATTTGCATGTCATTATGGCCCATGGTACGCCTCAAAGTAGGGCAGCCTGGTGACTTGCGCCTGGCACTCCTGCACAGCATGACGTATGCAGTGGGGATACCAGGGTATCCCCCGGCCCATAGCAATGATCGAGGTATATGTCAAATGACACAGTCTCTGGTCGTCAAGTGGTCCCCCTCCCTCCCAAGTCTCTGATAAATGCCATAAACGACCCCCGGTTATCTAGTGAACCCCCACCCGCTTTCCCAAGTCCCTGAGAAATGACATTAACAACCCTCTGGTAGTGTAGTGGACCCCCCCCCCTTGCCGGTTGCTGCAATCATGGTACAGCACCATAAAAGATATCCCTGGTGATCCGTGGTACCTCCCACCCACACCAAACCTCTTGCCCACACCACTTCCCCCCCATCATCGGTGGGCGGTTACATCCCACTCGTGGACCGCCCGGCTACCCGCTGAATATCAGGTACAGTATGGCTGTAAGCCCATTGGTCCTTAGTGTGGACAAATGGGCCTGCTGGGCATACTGTACTAGACAGTCCCAAATATGTGAATGATAGTGAGGGATGCTCACAGTGAGAAGAAGGGAGGCACTGACACCAGCACAGGAACAGTGGTCCAGGAAGACTCGGAGGAGGGTGATAATATGTCTGTCAGTGTGACTGTCCATGTTGCTGCAGCAGTTGGTGATGATAGTGCTCAACAAGAGTCTGATAGTCCTGGAGATAAGGATAGTCACTCTCCTGAGATAGTTCTAGAGAAAGAAAAAGGTGCCTTTCTCCAAGAAGATAGTGATGGGGTGAGGAGGAGGAGGAGGAAGACAAGAACATCATCGCTATTGGTGGTGATGATGACGACGATGATGACTGGAATGATCCCACATGGGAGCCTGAGTTAAAAAAGGTCAAGGGTGATGTAGGCCATTTACATGTACAGCCTGTGTTGGGTCAGTTTGTCACCAAGTCTATAAATACACCACCAAGCAATCAAGTAACCACCCCTTCTAAAAGCAGTGTTATGGAAGTCATGTTAGCAGCTCAAAATACACAGACTTCCACACCTGTTTCTGAATCATCCCAGTCCCAGAAGCATCTGAAGTCCAGAGGTCAAAAGTCCCTAGTTTGGGACTTTTATGTGCTTGATCCTGCTGATGAGACCATAGCAATATGCCAACTTTGTCAAGCACGTGTTAGTCAGGGCAAAAGGGAAGCCATATAGGCACCAGTGGCCAACATGCCCACCTGAAAAACAAGCACCCGCTGAGATGGCATCAACACCAGAATGATGCCAGAGCTGTTGGTAACAAGGTGCATGTAGTAGAGCAAGAACATGAGGAGGGAGGGAGGGCAGAGTGGGTCAGTGGTGGAGGAAGAGAGTGAGCAATCCTTTGCTCTCTCTAGTAGTGGGCATAACAGTGGCGGTCCAAGTCCCAGTCCCAGTCCCATGAGTCTTAAAAGTGCACCACACCCACACCCACAAGCAACCAAAATAACTGATTTCATGTGGTCTCCACTGCCCTGCCAAGAGCCAATTGTTACTCCTAAAAGAAAATCATTGCTGACACAAGTACAGCGTTCTGGTTGGACAGCCCCAAAGATGCAGCCCACTCTGAAGACCATCCTTGAGCGGCAGACAAAGTACCCACCCAATCATGCTGCTGCATGAGAGTTAAATGCTGCCACTGATGAAATGCTGGCCATCTATCTGTTGCCATTCTCATTTGATGAGAATGCTGGTTTCCACAGGTTGATGGCCCGTGCCTGTCCCAAATGGCAAGTTCCATCGCAAACCTATTTTAGTAAGCATGCCACGCCGGAGCTAAACAGAAGAGTTGCTGATTACATTAGACATGCATTGAAGCACAGTGCATCACACTATATCCATCTTAGCATGGATATGTGGACCATTGGACAAAAAGCAGCAAGCTCATATCTGTGCATAACAGCACACTGGGCACAGTTGCCTGGTGTGGTACTTGATTTTGGGCCTGGAAAAACATGCGTTAAGCAAAATTGTGGTGGTAGCAACACACCTGGTATTCGGCAGCATGCAACCCTGAGCATGACAAGTGTCGCAGGTTTGCACACGGCTGTGAAAATGCTTAATGTTCTGCTGGACAAGATTGATGGGTGGCTACACACACAGTCACTCATAGCAGGATTCATCACAAGTGATAATGGCTCCAATGTAGTGAAGTGCATTAGCAATGGTGTTTTTTTCAGAGTGCCCTACCTGGCATACTGCCTTACTGTTGTTGTTCAGCAGTTTCTCAACCATGCAGACATTAAGGAAATGGTTACTGTTGCCCATCACATCTGTGTCCACTTTGCCCATTCTGCAAAGGCCCATGACCATCTATGTGAGCTATAGCACAATAACAATGTGCCTCAGCACCGCCTGAAACTTGATGTTGTCACCAGGTGGAACTCTACACTGTACATGCTTGACCGGCTGTATGAACAGCATAAGGCTGTGTCAGACTACCTGCTGCTGCACACCACCCGTGACAGTGCTGGAGTGCCATCACTCTCACAACAGAGCAATGGCACTAAACTGATTGGCTAATATGCATTCTCCATCCATTCGTGCATGCTACACAGGCAGTGAGTGGGGACACTGCTTGCATAAGTCAGTGCATACCTCTGATACGTGTGCTGAGGCAGACACTAGTGAATGTGCGACACCAGACAGAGGCAAGTGGGGATCATGACACTTGTGATCTAATGGATCACATGCTCCATGTGCTGGACACAAATACCCATGTATCTGGCATTTTACAGTCAGCTGAGTTTGCAATCATCACCATGCTGGATCTACAGTACAAATGTTGCCTGCCTTCTATAATTGAAGAGACAGTCAGCGAGTACAGCAGTTGACAGAGAAGCTCATTAGATTAGTACATGCTGCACAAATGAAAAATGCATGCACTGTATCAAAAATGGGTGTTGCTACCACCACCATCGGCTCACAGGGAACACAATCAGAGAAAATGGGCAATGCAGAGCAGAAAACAACAAGCAATCCCATTTGTGATATTCTCTTTCAGGTGGGAGTGGAAGATATGGAGGAAAAGGAGGCAGAGACAGATGAAGTAGCTGGACTCTGGGCAGCAGAACGAATGGTGGAGGCCTACATGCGGGACACAAAGTACCTTGCCATTAATGACGAGCCACTGCTGTACTGGAGCAGCAAAATGACCGAATGGGCAGTACTACCATCTGTTGCTGTGAAATACATGAGCTGCCCACCATCCAGTGTCACTGTGGAATGAGTGTTTAGTGCGGCTGGGGCAATTACGAGTGACTGTAGGACCAATATGTCACCCAAGAATGTGTCCATGCTAACATTCACCAAAATGAATGAAAGACACATTCCACACAACACAGTGATGTCAGTGGTGTTGCCACAGGAACTGTGTCTTGGAGACGAGGATGATGACAATCCCTTGAGTAAGGCATCCCCCGGCAGTGAGGTGGATGAGGCAGCAACGTTGAGAGAATTCCCACCTGATGAGAATTCCAGTCTTGAAGACTGTGAAGGGTGCTTCTAGGATGATGTGGAATTGGAAGTTGGAAAAGGCTCCCCCCCCAACAACAACTTTCAACTCAGTATGGTTGGTGGGGTGTGTATGTTACACCTTATTTCTAGCTATGTTCCACTGGATTGGTTATGGAAATATGTTGTTATGTGCTGCAGCTTGCAGTGTGTATAAGTTTCATGTCCTCACCCTTTGTCATAACGCGTTGATTGGTCACCTCACCACCTTCACCAGTCCCCCAAGGCCACAAGCCTATATAAAGCAACAGCAATGTAATTAACATAACCGTAAATATTTAGCAATTGCATGACTCATGTTTTTCTTCAAAAAATATATTACTTTTCATGATGACTATATCAGCACATTATCATCTTATAGCAAGATACTGTATGTTGTCTTGATGTCCTTAAAACAGTGCCCAGGATGGCAAATTCCACACTGCCCCACCACCCCCTCTCGTCACCTGATCTGACCTGACACACTCATGCACTCCATGTGACTGAAAAAAATGCTTCTGCCACTTAGTATTGGTATTACAAGAACCCTGGCTCCTAGACAAGTGTACAAGTGACATATGAATGTAACATGCTAATTCAACAGTTAACACCAAGTAGAACACATTTTGAAAAATGGTGAATGGTGGCCCTCTTTAATATGCAAGTCATTAATTATGAAAATAATCATGAAGAGGCTTAACAATCTACATGAACCCCCCCCCCCAAAGGTTACTTCTACAGTACCAGGTTAAGGTACACCAAAATCACATGGTTCGGGGGGTCCTGCTGTCCTCATTTTTGAATGGATTCAAAATGTTCATGATTACTGCAGCTACACAATCCTCACTGAGCAGACAAGACATTAACCCCCTCCACCTAATTATTTACTGAACACCATATCAACCATCTGTGTTTGCATTATCACATGTAGTTCCTCCCTGTATGTGCATGGCAGTGGTGATTACTCATTAATGGTAATGGTATTGACACCAGCCCAGTGGCCAACATCGCAGTTCAAGCAGCACCCCTGTCTTCCAACAACACAATGCAGCTTCTGCTTCTGCATGGCCTGGATTTATCATCTGTTATCAAGATATGACATACTGAAACCTCAACAGTGGAAAATGACCTAAGCAAGAGCAAAGATAAGAAAAAATATTGGAAACTAATCAATCTGCATACATTCTTTTTCCTTACAAGTTGGAAGAAGCAGCAGAGAAAAATATTTATACTTACCATACCCCGTGATGTGATGTCATTCAACTGAGGAATTCCCCACAGGATCATGCTGTGTGGTGCACATGATTCCAAGCCAGACAAGGTCCGACGAACCACAGTAGCACTAGGATGCATTCCCCTTCGCCTAGCATCACTGTGTACCTAGACATAAGAAAAAAATTAAGAACAAATTTTGGTGATTGTTGGAAATTCCCCACCACCACCCATGAGTCTGACCATCCACCCCCTTCCCCGCCCCAGAGAACCATAAAAAATGAAGACATACTTACCTCAAGGACTGTGAAAGTGGAATCATCGTGCAAGGGCACAATTAAATAAATCCCCCAGACCTGGTTCGGCAGCCAGCAGCAGCAGGATAGAAAAATAATTAACTTCACATGAATTCCTGATGTTGAAAAAAGCAAAAAATAACACAATTACTATCAAACTCAGACAACCATATGGGAGTAACAGACATACCACACTTGTATGAAAATTCCAATACTTACCGTCTGCATTGGGAAATTGGAAAGATCCTTACATGATCTGACATCTCCCTCCCTCATGGCCCGGCATGATGATGTCATCCACAGCACACTGAAAAATAATATAAGAGCAGTACAAGCATGTTAGAGCTCAAGATACCATAATACCAACCCACCAACACCCTAACCTTGCACAGGAAAAACAACAAAGACAGATACTTACATGTTCATCAGCAGCAGTAAGGACTGTGTTAGGATAATCCACCAGGCGTCAACCATCCAGAACAGTAGTTCTTCTTGTGGCACCTTGGAAAGTAGTAGTCATAGACTGCAGCAGGCAGCAAGCTACTGTGCCCCAAAATTTCATTCACTACCCCAACCCACCGCCAGGCAAGGTACTACCACAGAGACAGTCAGTCAATCAACACAACTAGACAATCAGTACATCAGCAGAGGGATAGGGAAATGATACTTTTGCATTTCTATGTCAAACAATTGAAACGCAGCAGAAGTAGCAGCAGGAACGAACTGAAAGTAGCAGCAGCATTTTGCAGGAGGAATTTATGTTCTCTGCATGTTGGTACCCCTTTTCAGGTCCCTAAGGTGGTTGGGCACCATAAAACATCAGGACTGAAGGCACATTTGAGTCTCAGTTTGATGTCACATTTTTGGATAAACATTTCTGAACTTGTAGGCCCTGAGTGGCAGTGGCAGCAGTGAGTTTCAGGCAGAAATACTGTGTAAACAGGCCCTAAAACAGCTACTTATGTCTGGATGGTGGGGGGATACCCTAAAACATAATGGCTGAGAGCAGATTCCACTTCCAGTTTAATGTACCATTTTTTCTGCAACATTTCTGGACATTTACTGCCTGTGCTACAGTGGCAGAAACAAGATCGGGCCTAAAGACACTTGTAAAAGTGGACCAAAGACCATCGTTTGGTCCGGATGGTGGTGGGGCACCATAAAACATCATGGCTGAGACCTGATTTCACTTTCTATGTACGTCACAATTTTTTTGGCAATATTTCTGGACATTTTCTGCCAGTGCTACAGTGGCAAAAAAAGGATAGGGCCTAAAGACACTTTTAAACGGTGTATGAAACAGCATTTTAATGTCTGGTTGTTGGTGGGGCACCATTAAACATCAGGACTGACAGCGCATTTCAGTCTCAATTTGATGTCACATTTCTTGGGGAGCATTTCATTACCTCAGGGACCTGTTTTACATGAGCAGAGCCAACATTCACTGTCACATAGCTTTGCAAAATATGTTTGTTCAGAGTAAAGTGCTTATACTTGACATTTGTGGATAGGACAGAAGGAGCAAGGAGGAAACATATAAAGGCAAAAGGAGTAACATAACGGAAGACAAAGAGGACAGAAAATATTTCTTTGTTGTTTTTTGGATATTTTGGAGGTTTTTTTTTTTTTTTTAACTCATTCAGGCCTAGAGACGTCTGTAGGCAGTGTCTGAGAGCATAGCCACTCAGGACAATAACGCCTGTAGACGTACTCAACTGACTTTCACTCAGGCCTAGAAACGTCTGAGGAAGTCAGCAGTTTTTACCTAACTATTAAACAAACCGAATTGCTTAGAATTGAATGCATAGCACCGTTAGAAAGGTAATTTGCTCTGAACAATTTGCTGCAGATACTTTGTGTCTATCATGTATACTTTAGGAGTTATTCATATTTGTTTAAGGTATGGTCTACATGGCTAACATTTGTCTGTCAGGCCTCACCTAAGCACCTTGAATAAATCTGAAAAAAAAACCCAGTTGTTTGGTATTTCAGCTACTATAAAATAAAAACTAAATGGATTACAATTGATTGCATAGCACCATTAGAAAGCTTATTTTGTGCTGAACAATTTTGCCACTGATACTTTTTGTCTACCACATACACTTTAGGAGTTATTTGCATTTGTTTAAGGTATGGTGTGCATGGCTGACATTTGTCTCTCATGCGTCACCTAAGCACCTTGAAAAAAATCAGAAAAAAATCAGTTGTTTGGTATTTCAGCTAGTATAAAATAAAAACTAAATTGATTACAACTGATTGCATAGCACCATTGGAAAGGTAACGTTGTGCTGAACAACTTTGCCACTCATACTTTGTGTGTAGCACTTACGGTGCAAGAGGTAGTCATATTTGTTTGTGGCATGCTGCTTCTGGCTTGATTTTGCTTAGAAAGGCCCAGGATGCAGTGCTAAGAGTATACAGGGCACAAGTGGTGGAAGTCTCAAAGAGCTCTTGTGGTCTGAATGAGTTAAGTGAGGGGGTGTAGAACAAGAACAGTGAAAAAAACAAATGAAAGAGAAGAAAAAAAAAAACAACACTGGCCACCACCACAGCCACAGGCCATACACTGTGGCTGTGCACTGCCACCACCACCACCACCATGAAGCCCCACCAGGAGGTCCAAGACCTTCTTCTGGTCCTCCATTATTTTTTGGAGGACCCCTGACCTCCGGCGAAGCTGGTTGAGGTTGTGACGCACACCTTGCACCTCAGTGCGCACAGCCTCAAGGTCTGCCCTGGTGACCACCACCTGACTTGGGGGAGCTGCAGGATGATCAGGGCGGTGGCTTCTCCTACAGGTCCTCCTCCATGGTGCTGCATCACGGTCATGGGCAGGGGATGCATCTGGCTGCTCAAAAGGATGTGTCCTGCTGGTAGACCTCCTCCTCCCTGCCCTGGTATGGCACCCTCGATACTCAGTGCTGCCTCCTGCTGCCTCTCTCTGTTTTGCAAGCCACTCTGCAGCACGGTGGTGCTGCAGGTGGCTCCTCTTGCCAGAAGTCCCAAAGTGGGATTCTGGTTTCCCCCTTATAACATTCTTCGCACACAGGGTGCAGACCACAGTGCTTGCATCATCTGCCTTAGTTCTAAAAAAGGCCCAAACTGGTGATCTTTGGTTTGGGGGGGCACAAGCTGATGTCCCGGTGGGGCCTCTCCCTGTAAAACAATATCCTGCTGTGGCCGGAGTCTGGCAGACACAACATGAGCCACATCACCATCCTGGGGGGGGCAATGGGATCACAGCCTAAATGCTGCTGCTGCTGCTGTTGGGTGGCTGTCTCAGTGTCCAACTCCACAATGACCTGCTGCTGCTGGAGGGCACAGACTGAGGCCAACTGCACCTGCTGCTGGGGGGGCTCAATTCCAAATATGCGCCTGTTGAGGTGAATGCGTCCTCTTCCTCTTCCATTGTCAGGACCACTACTCCCAGTCCCAGTCCCTTCCATCATTATAAAAAAAAAAAAGTTTTACTAAACTACTAAAGAGAAAAATGAAAAAAAGGGGGAAGTGAAACACACACGCACACACATACGCACACACACTCACAAACTCACAAGATAATCAGAGAGAACACAACAGAAAGATAAACTTTTGGTAAATAATGAAATAGGGTATAAGCAGAAGTTCAAAATCAAGTTGTCAACACACGCACACACACTGTACACACACAACACAAACTCTCACTCTCTCAGTCACAATTCAAACTATATATATTTTCTCTCTCACACAGTCACTCTCTCTCCTACTACAAACTGCAGGAAGAGGATGTAGATTCAGTAGCTTCCTGTCTAATTACAGGCACACATGTGACCTGCAGTCTGCTTCAGAAAGCAAGTCATGTGACATGCCTTTCTTCCTAATTTCGCTTTAGTTAAATGCTAAGGCAAAACTTAACAACAGAAGTAAGATTTGCAGGTGGAATTTTGCTGTATAATATGGGAAAAATTTCGCACAACTGTATGGGTGAAATTTCGGACAACCATATGGGCGAAATTCCGCCCCAAGGCCGTAATTTCACTAAATGTTTCGCGCGGTGAAATTGGTGATTTCACCAGCATTTCCGTGGCGAAATTACATTTCCCTGCATCTTTAAAGTTGAGTAGCTTAGGAGTGGGTCTATAAGTGGTAAATTGGGCTAGGAGTTGGTGAGAAATAGGTGACAGAGGGTGGTAGTAAATGGAGTTCACTCTGAGGAGGGGAGGGTGACCAGAGGGTGCCTCATATATCAGTGTTGGGATTGGTCCTCTTTAATGTCTTTATAAGTGACATTGCAGATGAGCTGGAAAGGAAGGTCTGCCTCTTTGTGGATAACACCAAAATCTGCAATAGTGTAGACACTTAGGGGGGCTGGAATGAAAGAGCAGAGAAAAGTTAACCAGGAGCTGCTTCTACGTCAACTATCCAACACTGGCCTCTCCCCTGAATCTACTGCTTGGTTTAGGAGTTACCTCCAAGGGAGAGTACAAAAAGTAAAAGTAAATGAAGTTTGCTCAAGTCCCCTGAGCATCACCACCGGTGTACCACACGGCTCTATACTGGGTCCACTACTTTTTAGTTTGTTCCTAAATTCACTCCCCTTGGCAGTAACAGACCAAGTTTTGCTCTATGCAGACAATGCAGTACTCTGTTCATCCCACTCTGACCCCATGGAACTCAAGCATCGTATGCAATCTGATTTCACTTCAGTAGAAAATTGGTTCAATTACTCTAAGCTACACCTAAACTAAAAAAAAAAATAAGACTATGGTCTTCGCATCAACCCACATCAGGTATAGGAACTACCAACATCAAATTGTTAATAATCAAAACTCAGCCCTTGAACCTGTAACCCACTTCAAATACCTAGGGGTAACATTAGATTCAACATTGTCATACACATGACATATTGATCTGGTTGCCAGAAATGCAAACAATAAACTAGGCCTAATCTATAGAAATAAGCGTTGCTTTACACCTGATGACCTAAAATTGACTGTGACCAGCTCACTACTAACTATCATTGACTATGGTCTAGCAGTTTATGGCGCAGCAACTTCTATAGCTCTCAGAAGAATTAAAACTACCCTAAACAAAGCTTGCAGGCTTGTCCTGGGGGTGCATCGCTTAACCCACACTTGCGAGCTTTATGCCCAAAGCGGATGGCTCAACTTAGATGGTCACATCCGTTATCAGACATGCCTGCTCGCTAAAACTTCCATACTTGGCCACACACCCCCAGGTGTTCAGAACCTACTCAAATGCCCTGACTCAGCTAGATGCACCAGGGGCTTAAATGATCTTACCTTGAAAGTCCCTTTCCACAGACCATCCCAAGGGCAATGTTCCTTCGAATATTGTGCCCCCATCTGGCTAAACTCCCTCAGTGTAGAGCTGC
Organism: Neoceratodus forsteri; assembly: GCA_016271365.2. Lineage (NCBI taxonomy): Eukaryota > Metazoa > Chordata > Ceratodontiformes > Ceratodontidae > Neoceratodus > Neoceratodus forsteri. The sequence continues at coordinate 1,060,930,316 of CM057455.1, forward strand.
AAAAAGCAACCAATCTGGCCCTATTTAAAACCCTACTCAGAGCATCCCTTGATTTGGACAGTGTATGTGACTGCACCACCTAGTACTCCCCACTCCCCCACCTCTCACTCCTTGGTTCTCCTCAACACCCTCTCTAACTTCCCTCATGAAACCAACTCTCCCCACAACCTCATATACCTCCTGCTGCTCCCTTCCTACCTTCCCTACCACCCCCCCTCTCTCTTCCCATTCTCCTTTCCCTAACTCCCCCAGTCCATGTCCTCTTTGCCTCCTCCTCCCTTACCCCTCTTCCTCCTCCATTTTACCCCTCCCCATCTGCCTTTAGTACCTCCCCCTCCCCACCCTCTCCTCTTGCCCCAACTGTCCTCTACCCTCTGCCTTCCACATCAACTCTGCTGCCGGTCCCCAGCCTGTACCTACCTTCAATGACACTTGTTTTGCCTTTTGCTAAGTTACCCTTACAAAAGAATTATTTTACTGAAACAATTCTGACTGCCTTTTATCTCTTTGCCTCAATGTTGTACTATGACTGTTTGATTTTGCGCGGTCAACTACTTGACCACTGTATGCTCATCCTGCTTTACTATATATATTGCTTGTGTATTCATAGGTTAATTGTGTACCGGTAGTTAGTTTCTGTATTCTCTTATTTGACATGGAACCTCAGTAAATGAGTCCCTGACTGAAAGGTACTTCTGAGACTGTAATATATAATAAATAAATAAAAGAGACCTAAGAAAACTTGAGTGTCCAAGGGTATGGCAGCTGGGTTTCAATGTGAAAAAAGTAGACAATAATGCTCTTGGGGCACAGAAACCAAGGGTCATATGGTACAAAATGGGGGGAGTGTTATTGATGACCACCAAGCAAGACAGTGACCTGGGGAGAATAATCTTGGATGCCTAGGTGGCCAGACAGTGTGAAAAAGCAGTTGGGAGGGCTAGCGGAATGCTGGGGTGCATAGGGAGAGGTATTACCAATACAAGGAGGGAGGTGGTCCTGCCTCTGTATAGATAGATGGTAAAAACTCATCTGGAATACTGTGTAGAGTTATGGAGGCCACATCTCGGAGAGGACAGACATCATCCAGAGGGGGGCAACTGAAATAGTGTGAGGTCTGCATCAAAAGTCCTATGAGGAGAGGCTAAAGGAACTCAATATGTACACCCCAGAAGAGAGGAGGGAGAAGAGGGAGATGATAGAGACCTTTAAATACCTCAAGGGGGTAAATAAGCGACATGAGGAAAGTATTTTTCAGAATAAATGGTGCACAAAAACAAGGGTTCATGTTATGAAGTTGGAGAGGGTAGATTCAGGAGAGATGGGAAGAAGTACTTCCTCACAGAAAGAGTGGTGGATTCCTGTAACACCCTACCAGCTGATGAGGTGGGAGCAAAAACAGTGGTGGGGTTCAATAATGAATGGGATAGGCATAAGGGAATCTTAGTGGAAAGGAATGAGGGGTGGGAGAATAAAATAAAGATGAGGTAGGGTCTACAAAGAAAAATCCAAGAAACCAGGTGTGCTGCTCAGAGGTGATGAGATCTGGTGCTCTGCTTGGATTGCTGATCCTAAATCTAGTATAAACAGTTCAAAACAGCAAAGCACTCATGAACTGATCAGCAACAGCAGGATACAAATAACAGAGGGCTACTCCGGAAAGTATAACAAGAAATCTGTCTATTTCCTGCTGGTATAAATATGAAAGGAATGGTGTGAAGCTGCAAATAGCCACACTAACACCCCGGTGCGTCGACCGTAGTCTTCCTCAGACCCCCTAAGAAGACTACGGTCAAAGCACAAGAGTGTTAGTGTGGCTATCTGTAGCTTCACACCATTCCTTTCTTATTTGTAGCAGCAGGAAATAAAAAGATTTCTTGTTAAACTTTCTGGAGTAGCCCTCTGTTATTTATAGCCTACTGTTGTTATTCAGTTTGTGAGGGTTTACAGAGATACTGTAGGTGGGGAAAGATGGGCAAACAAGGTGGGCCAAGCAGTCCTTATCTGTCCACAAATCCCATGTTTTTATGAAATTCAGCACTGTGCCTTTAAATTAAGATAATTTATGGCTAGTCATTTCTCAGTGAGTCCACCCCCTGAGAAAGAGAAGGATTGGTTAAAGGGCTGGGGTACACAAGTGCGAAGTAGCTGGAAAGTCACGGATCTGATTGTGGTAGTTCATCTGTAATTTTTGAACTAGATTATTGCCTTTTTGCACATCTGAGCATGTTGGAGATTTTGGAATAAACGTGAATTCAAATTCTACAACTTTATGCATCTTGGTATCTCTATACTCCCAAAATGTGCAGCAAGTTTGGTTTCTTCTAGTGACTGTGTGTGGGAGTGAGCCCAACCTTCTGTTACAGTTCAGCTCCTGAGTTTCAGTGAGTGCAGCTCAGTGGTGGACAGAGTGTACACCTGAGGCTTGTGTGAGCATGCTATCCAGACACCATTAGCCATAGTGGCAGTTGTGGGAGTTGGACTATTGGCTACCTTTTCTTTTTGGATTACTCACCAGTAACTTCTTAGTGAAGCTGGGAATGAGTCCAACGAGGAACCTAGAAGAAGCCCAGGAAACTTAACAAATGATCGTAAGCTCATATTTCTTTTTATGGGAGTTTGGTGCATTGGGAGACAGAAGGGACAGACTTAAACTTGGGTGGAGATCTCCAGGCAGAAGCACAAAATAATACAGATTTGAAAGTCCTCTTTCATAGGTTGGAAAAGCTGCTTATTTCAGAACTCTATAATATAATGGGATAATTACTGAAACATGCATTGCTGAAGAAAGGGCACCAAGGGGGCTTGCCTTTTTCAAGGCTGTTTACTGTTGGACTAAAAAAATTTATAAACAGCTGGAAAGCATCTCTAGTTGAATGGTCCAACAAATTAATGTATCGACAGTAATTGTCAAACAGGGCACTGCACAATTAAGGAAAGAACTCTCCAAGTGTAAAACAGCCCCAGAGTTCAATGCATTAGACAAACCTCTTAAATTAAAAACAGGGAAGTATGAGAAAGAGCTAATAGCCAGGAAGCAGTGCAAACCTGTGCAAGATGAACAAGATTATAAAGAAGGAAGGATTTATTTCTGGGGTAAAAGAAATTGCTGTAACAGCTGAGGGAGGTCAAAATCTAGAGGAAGGTCAGGCCAAAGAAAACGAGTGGCAGTTGTTGAACCAGTCAGCTCACAGGAAGAATCAGAAGCTACAGAAAATAGACGTGTTCAGAAACCCTTTTTTAGATAAAGGAAACAAGAACCAGAAGAAAACAAACACACAAAAAAGCAAAGGAGGTGAAAAAGGCACAGGGAAAAGGTGAAGAAAGACCAGGCATGGAAAGAAAGAGAAGAGGGAGAAAATATACTGGAATAAAGATGCACCAGACTTATGAGGAGACAACAAACCAAATTATACACCTGTTAGATAGCAGCCTCACAAAAGATCAAGATAAGGTGCTTAAAAAGGGTTTAAGTTTTGTGCCAGCTGCACACCTGGACAGATTTAAGATAGAAGTGGTCACACAAATTATTCAAAAATTGAATCTAACCTACTTTTTCCACAGGGCCCCTCCCCAGGCATAGACAGAGCAGAGATGGGGGAGCAGACCTGATTACTGGTGATGGCACTAATGGGACTGATACTATTTCTTTGTTAGTGAATGAACTAGATGAGAATGAAGGGGTAATGAAGCCAACAGTGTACTAGATCAGCTAACAAATGAAGAACTTGTCAGTGTGTTAAACATAGGTTATGAAGTAACACAGGATGAGAATGTTACCTTACCTGATGTTCCAAATGTTAATTTGACACTAGTAAATGAAGTGAAAATGAAAAGAAAGAAGTTGTTTAAGCCAAAATTGGTTTTGCCCTCCAATCCAGAGTCCTGCCATAAAGGTGTTTTCAAAAGTGGTAATGAAAGACATTTACACAATTTTCAAAAACTCTGCTAATAAAATCTGCTTCAGCCTTACACCCTTAGAGAAAAGAGCACTAGATGAACTGCAAAAACATAAATGGGTTGAACTCAAACAGGCAGACAAGGATGGGAATATTGTCATAATGAATATAGATAAATATGAAGGGATGGTAATGAAATTACTGAATGATGCTAATAGCTACAGGAAATTGACTGAGGATCCCACATCTTTGTTCAAAAAGAAACTTACCAGCATGCTTGACACTGCCTTGGTCCTGAATCTAATTATTGAAGATGAGGTCATATTTATGTCAGTTCCTAATCCCACAGTTCCAGCATTTTATGGCCTACCTAAGGTTGCCTGTCCTGCATGACCAATTGCCTCAGGTGCAGGCTCACCTAATAAAAAGCTTGCAGAAGTTATTGAGTTCTTTTTGCAAGCTAAAATAAGCAAGTTGAACACACACTTAAATGATACCATGGACCTTTTGTCCAAATTTAATGGTTTTAAATGTCTGTATGACTATGTCTGGCTAGGAAAGGATGTTACTAGTCTTTATACATCAGTTAGACAGAGTGACATAAATGTTGCCATCCAACGTTTCCGTTTGGAAGATCCTAATAGTGAGGAAATACCTATGGATTTTATAATATCAGCCTTACAGTTTGTCCTAACACAATTATTTTGTGTTCAAGAATGAGCACTTCTTGCAGATTTGCTGTATGGCAATGGGGGCCTCTATGCAAACTTTTTTACATTTTGGGGGGCAGAACTACGTTTTTGATGAAGCAATGAATCTATGCAAACACAAAATTAGAATAGAATAGAATATGTGTCTGGAAATGAACTACTAAGGAAGCTGAAAAAATGTGCAGGTTGGTTAAATGAGAATGGGCTTAAAGTGAAATTCATTATAGAATTGAGTAGAAAGGAAATTCATTTCTTGGACATAACCTTAAAAATGGTGACAGTGGAGTAACTGAAACAAAGAGAATGGTGGATGGGTGAACATCCACAACAAGGCTGTGTTTCCATCGAGGGAGCTGATGATATCATAGAGACCTCGAGAGTGAAGCTTTAGAGGTCTTGCCGATGTCAACAACTGCCCGAGATGGAAACGCAGCCTTAGTTGTGGATGTCAACCCATCCACTGTTTTATATAGTATATGGTTTTTTGTATGTTATATTTTTGTCCTTTCTTGCTGTACATGCTGCTCCTATTCCCGCTGGTGATCCTGCTTGCTCCCGTTCATGCTGGTGCCACTTGTGCTCGGTCCGGCTTCTTATTTTCACCTCTCTGGGTAGCTTATTAAAATCAGGAAACAAAAAAAAGAAAATATATTTTTAGACATGGAGCCGTGTATGGCTCTCCATGTCCCAACTCCCGACTTCAAAGTCGGTGGTTCTGCTGCCTGGCGCTCGCTAAACCGTGCCACCATGTCTGTTTTTATTTTATTTTATTTTTTTTTTTACAGAGAGCCTCGTCTGAGCCAATCAGGTGGCAGGTCAAGGATAAAAAGTTGTTATACTATCGATATGATGTCAGAATGATAGTACAACAGCTTTTTTGACCTTTGAACTGCTCTACAACAAGATTTTAGCAGTTGCTGAAATCCATGCACAATAGAAGGCACCCGTATACTATAAAAGGTTTTTGGCAAGCCACAGCTATCAACACTCTGTTACAAGTGAAGTCATCACACCCAGAACACCTCATCACCTCACTTCCTTATAGCCATTTTCTCAGGATAAAATGAAATTGCTCCAACCAGGAAACATTTGAGAGTCACCAGTCTATAGAAATGAAAAAGAGATTCCTGGAGAGGGGTTACAGAGAGGACAACCTGAATTTAGCACTGGAAAGATCTTGTAACCTGAATAAGGAAGAGCTTCTTGGTCCAAAAAATAGAGGGAAGGAAAAAAAAAACAAAGAATTGTATTCAACACTTCTAACAATGTTTTTGCTGAATGGCAGGTCATATTGGAAATTTGGTTATGAAAAATTGGTCTGTTCTGAAACATTATAGAACAGAATCCTATTAGTAGTACTAACTGAATCTCTTGGTAACATTTAGGAAATCCAAGAGCATAACAGGCTTGGTGGTATGAACCATTACACAAGGGAGATAAAACACCCCTTAAACTCGCTACCACCCCACACTATAGGCTTCCATAAGTGAGAACGATGCAGTTTTTTTAACTATATGCAACATGGCCAGGAATTATTACTTCCTACTGCATTCTAAAGTGTATGTGAATGAGTTCATAATGTGTACCACAAAAATTTGTAGTTTATGTACTGCAATGTCCATGTAAAACATTGTATGTAGGGAGGACCATACATCCAATAAAATGAAGGCTATGAGAACATAGTCAACAAATTCTAAATAAAAGAATAGACGCTCCTGTAGCCTTGTATTACAATTTGCATCATGGATCAAATCCTTAGGACACTGTGTGTATGGGCATTGTTCACATTAAACCTATGCAGAGAGAGGGACCAAACTCAGAAACTGCTCCAAAAATAGAAACACTGGATATTTAAACTTCAAATGAAAAAATCAGCAGGACCTAATGAGGAAATAGACTATGAACCTTTCTTGTAGCTGGCCATTTATGTTAAGGCCATGAACTGAATGTTCCTGCTAAACGTATACATGATCTGAAGATTTACTGCACCCTTTCTTTCTTTATTTATATAAAGCATTTCACCAGAAAAGGCATACTGAGCTAAAATAACTCATTTCTAAATGCATCCTTGGGGGAAGGGGAAGGGAACATTTAAGAGAACACAATAAAAGAATATATACATTTGCAACAAAAGATTAAATACATAGTAATAATAAATACAGAGGTACATACAACAATAAGTACACATGTACAACAAATGATACATACGTGTGCAGCAAGTGAGAACACCATGATCAGGTAAGTAGATAATGCATATACAAAATTTACAAAGGAAGTCTCAGCGTGTAGGTAAGAGAAATGAACCATAAGAGCCTATATGGGCAACAAGGTTACGCAGTAGATGGGAAAAAATATAGCATTAGAAAGGGGGGAAGGGACCGGCCCGGTGGCGCTGAGGGTTGAGGCACTGGGCGCCACACCTCGCTGCGGTGGCCTGGGCTTGGAGCGGACTAGGGCGGCGGGGTCGGTGGGAGAGGAGGGGAATGAGCGTCCCAACAGTTGCTCTCCTCCCTCAGGGGTGGGTAAACCAAGCAGCCCCCAATGCATCCTTCCATAGCCAGTGGAAGCACTGGCAGAGGAAGGGATGGAGGCGGCTTCATTCGACGGAGCCAGGGGGGGATGTCACAGTGCATGAGGGTTGACGTGCGTCAGCACGCCACCACTCGGGATGTACGTCCCAAGTGCTGACATCTCAGGGGGAGTGGGACACAAGGGGAGAAAATGGAAAACCCCTCCGGCAGCCCTAGATGAAGGCCGCTCCAGTACCACCCAGGGCCACCTACAGGACAGACCCCACTGTGCGAGGAGAAGATGAGGAGGCACTCTAGGGGCAGATCCCCAAGGTAGGCGACTTGGGGGGACATGAGCAGACGGAATGAGTGAGCACTGGAGGTAGGCAGGAGGATAAAGAAGAAAAGTTAAAAAAAAAAAAAAAGAAAGGGGGGAATGGAGGAAGGAGAAGAAAGCGATTGATAGCCAGCCGTATTAAGGGCAGTGACAGGAGAGAGAGGTATGGGAGCGGAGTAGGGAGATTAGAGAGGATTTGGAGGAGGCCGAGTGAATGAGCAGAGGGAGAGAAACACAACGTTTTGGAAAGCTGACAGAGAAGGCAGCTTGCCCAGAAAGAGATTTGCAGGAAGGGGTCTTGAGGGAGCAAAACCCAGAATTTCAAAGGGAGTAGGGGGATGGGGAGGAGGGTGAGAGGAGGGAGTCAACATAGGGGGTTAAGGAGGAGAACCAGAAATTGGAAGTGAAGGAGACACAGTGGGTTAGACAGCAATCCTCCAGGGAAGGGAGGAAGAAAGAGTAAAGAGTACAGTGGAGGGTGGAGGATGCGGGGAGGACAGTTTAGAGTGAAGTGGCAGGAGGAGTGGAGGAGGGGATCCAGTCTGGCCAGGATAGACCTAGAGGCAGTACCATAGACTATGTTGCCATAATCAAAAATGGGGAGAATCATATTGGTTAGGATGCCTTGGTGGGCAGGTAAGGGGATGCAACATTTGTGTCTATAGAGGGCACTAAGTTTAAGGTAGAGCTTTTTGTAAATGACTTATATGTGCTGGGAGAACCTACCGGGTCAAGTAAGCTAAGAGACATGAGCGCATGTACTAGAGCGCATTCAATACAGTGCAGGGATCTATGTGCATATGGGTCATTTCAGCACGTACCAGTACAGTGCATGGGGGTGCATTACAGCACATGTCATGAGCCTGTACACTGCAACAGCACACATCACTGCCATGAATGTCCGGTGAGCACACCCCAGAACAGCGCACAGCAACACCGCTCAAGGCCAGACAGTAGGATGGCCATACCCCCAGTGTCATTAATCTGGTAGGGTCTCCCCCCGTCCGTGCATGCTGCATGCACACAAATCATGCAGCAGATCAGGACTTGAGCCAGCCAAACCCACAGCAGCACCAGTAGCACTGCGGGTGTGGCAGCAACACACGGAACAACTAGCGTAGTTTGTCCAATGGTTCGATACCCACCGCCTGCACCTGGATCCGTACACACTGCCGTAACACCGTCCACACACCGCTGCCCTCAGACTGCTGCTGAGTAACATGCCAGCCACCAGGATACATCACCAGCCCCAGTACTACCACTTGCTGTGTGTCTGCAGGATCGCCGACTGCAACCATGGACGTGGCACCAGGAGGGCTCAGGCAGGCCATGTAGGTAAACATTTTATTTTGTACCCCACATACACAGGAGCAGGACTGTAAAGTGCAGATAGTTCACAGCATCACAGGCAGTACTGCCAGGTGTTAGCGGTGCCCCCGCCCCCAGCCCATGTGAGTACCGCACCCACAGCTCTACCACGTAGTGCATCCCCCCAGACTAACGCACAACCTTCAACCCATGCAACCTGTGGTGCCAAACACCTGCCAGCTGGACACAGTGAGTGCCCCCTGACAGCAGAATGCATCGGCAGTAACATCGTCATAGTGCCCATCACACCTGCCGCAGGACTACAAGGGCGGCTGTAGATGGGCCCTGCAACCCCACCCCAGGATCCCCTGTCAGCTGTCCTGCAGGGTGATGGATGCACTAAGCACAGTGTGCAATGGCCCATTCAGCCTACCCCACTGTGCTGCCATGGGGCACCACAGTACAACACACACAGACATCACTCGGCCCTGTTGCTGCAGGCACCATGTGGTGCTCACCTGGGGTTGGGGGTGGGACCATGCTGGCTGTACATGTACTGTTGCCTGCACACCTGTGTGCTATCTGCTTCCCTCACACGCTGACCAGCTGCACCTGCACCTCATTGGGGCCTGCAAACCCATCCCAGTTCCACTGTGGCTGCCATAGCATGGGGTTGGGTAATGCATGTGGCAGGTGCAGGCACTCTGGTAGGCAGCAGGATCTCACATAAGGTCTCCCCCAGTGCAGGCCAGTCATCCAAACTGTGGTTACTGCCCGGTGTGTGAGGATGCCACTCAGCCACATAATGAGCCAGAAGGGTGCCTCCCTGCTACACCATGCCAGCTATCTCTACAGGTGGGAGAGGGTACACCATGACCAGATTTATTGGAAATGTGTAGAGTATGACAAGGCAATGTGCCCAGTGAGGGTGCCCATGCTGGGCGAGGCAGTGGTACATGACATGGCCAACCACACGCATGTGCCAGATGCCATGGGAATTGCTGCCAGGGAGGTGCTCACAGCGGTTAAGAACTGTGCCAAATGGACAAACGAGTTCTGCAGTGCCATGGTGGCAGCATGCACCTCAGGTGTGCCTACAGCGATGTCAGGGTGACTGCCAGTGATGCCACTCATCAAGTGGACCTGTGCCAGGGCCAGGGCAGCAGTGCACAGGCTTCCATCACAGCCAACTTCCCTGTGTGACCTTGTGATCCTGGCAGAATACACCACCACAGACACAGGAGTATTGTTCCTCCAGCATGACAGTGGGCCTGGGGACAGAAGGCTGCTTTTATTCTCCACACAGCATACACTAGTGCAGCTTGCAGGGTGTTCAGTGATCCTGGCAGATGGCACATTCTGTGTCATGCCCCCGCTGTTCCAACAATTATATACTGTGCATGGGCTGTTTGAGGGCATGACCTTCCTGGCGGTGTATCTACTCATGAGCAGCTGGACCTAATGCAGCATACACCACTGCATTCCAGCAGATCAGGTCCCTCTGCCCTGGACTCACACCAACAACAGTCCTGACTGACTTTGAACTGGCGACCATGAGGGTGTTTGACACTGTATTCCCAGGGAGCCAGCAGCAGGGGTGTTTCTTTCACCTGGCCCAGGCTGTGTTGCATCGGTGCCAGCGCATCGAGGAGTTTGTGGTACAGTATGCTGAGGACCCTGAGTTTACCCTGCATGCCAGGATGGTACCGGTCCTGGCCTTTGTACCTGTAGGTGATGTTGTGGGCACATGTGAGGCCCTGTGGAACCTTGCATTCATGAAGACACATGGGAGCCTACTAGACAAACCGCTTGACTACTTCAAGGACACTTGGGTGGGCAGACATGTGGGGTGTACCTCCAGGAGGCAGCCTCTGTATGCCATTGAGTCCTGGAATGTGTTTGAGGTGGCCCAGGACAGTACACCCCGCACAGCTAATGCTGTTGAGGCGTGGTACCAGGGGGTTTCCACGTGCCTCGGGGTGTGCCACCCTAACCTGTGGACATTTCTCAAGGCTCTATGTGCAGAGCAGCAGCTAATTGATGTTAAACTGGCCCAGTTCAGTGCTGGTAACACCATCCAGACAGCGAAGTGAAAGTATAAGGGGTACCACCTATACGGACAAAGCTGATATACTAGAGAAGCTTAATGATCACTTTGCCACTGCAAGGCTTGCCTTTGACACCTCACCTATCAGCAATCTTAGCCTGGCAAGAGACTACGCTGTTGGCTTCACTGAAAACCACAACCATAACCAACCACATCCCTCCTCCTTCAGCTTCCTCACAATTACGTTCAAGCAAGTGGAGGACCTCCTCCTTTCTCTGGATACAAAAAAGAGTGCGGGTGCACATAATATTGAACCTTACTTTCTAAAACTTGGCCATACCTATCTGACCGCCCCCATTACATACTTATTCAACACCTCTCTGATTCAAGGTGAGCTACCTGTCTCATGGAAAACTGACCACATCCTACCGTTATTCAAGACTGGGGATCCGAGTGATCTGAACAATTACCGGCCTATTTCTATACTATCCATCCTTTCTAAATTACTTGAAAAAATTGTCAACATCCAATTTAGAGAACATTTGGATTCATAAAAGTTGCTAAACCCGGCTCAGCCCGGCTTCAGAGCCAAACACAGTACAGTATCAGCTCTTGCCAAAGTAACTACAGACTGGCAAATGGCCTTGGACTCTAAGAAGCATATATTTGCCCTCTTCCTTGATCTAAGTAAGGCCTTCGACACTGTGGATCATACCATCATGCTTACTGCACTGAGTAACATCAGACTTGATACTTCTGCCATTAAATGGTTCTCCAGCTACCTAACCAATAGATTACAACAAGTCAAAGCCATAGGAGATCTGTCCCCACAAAAATCCTTGTTACGAGGAGTCCCGCAAGGCTCCATCCTGGGCCCTATCCTCTTTGCAATATACATCAATAATCTGGACTCACAGCTGGGCATAGCAAATGTGCACTTATTCGCAGATGATACTGTACTCTAAACCACAAATTCATCCTTGGATTTGGCCCATGAGTGCTTACAGAAAGACTTTGTCACCCTCCAATACAACCTTATCACTCATAAGCTCCTCCTCAACGCCAAAAAGACTAAAGCAATGATTCTCTCACCAAAGTCTACTTCTGGATGTCCACATATCATACAGATCTGAACACTTTTAGATGAACCCCTTGAAGTAGTCGATACCTTTAAATACCTAGGGTTCTGGCTGGATAACAAGCTCAACTTTCTGTGCCACTTAAATGAAACCTCGAAGAAACTAAGACAGCGATTAGGTTTATTCTATCGCATTAAACACTTACCTACATTAGAAGCCAGAATGAGACTAGTACAAACTACATTCCTACCTATACTGGACTACGCTGACTTCCTTTACAGTCATTGCCCATCAACGATGCTAAACAAACCGGACACCCATTACCACCGGGCTTTAAGATTTATCCTAAATCTACTCCCGTGGTACACATCACTGTCGTCTATACCAGATTTCGGGATGGACCTCACTCTCAACTAGGAGAAAAAGGAATGCTCTCCTCTGGTTTTCTAGAGCATTGTCCAATAACCTCTCTGCATACATCTCGAACCTCTTCAAATGGGCTAAAGGTTCCTATGGCCTGAGACGCTTCTCCATAATCTGCTTCCAGATTCCTAGAGTGAAAACTACCCTCGGCTCGGCAGCAATCAACTTCTAACTTCCATCACTTTGGAACACTATGCAAGACTCATTAAAATTATCCTCACTTTCAAGCATTTTTACATTCAAAGCTCTATTAACGGATTATCTGAAGGAATCATGCAACTGTTTCAGATGCCTATGACCCCTAAGCCCCGGGTGCCACTCTCAAATCCTATGCCTAAGTATCTCATCCACCCCACATTCCTAAAAACAGAAACCTAGGACCTACAAGTCTAGTTCCCTTAATCCGAGATGGCCCTGCCTATTCTTTACCTTTTACCTATTCTGGCCTCCCTCTTGGCTGCCTACTCTTTCACCCCAGTTTCTACCCTATTCCTTAATACCTCCTTATTTTTTATCATTTAGGTATGAGCTCTTACTTAGCAGAGACTATATGGGATTGTTGCCTCTTCTCATTCCAGTAAAGCTTATCATTATGTACTTTTGCATGTTAATTATGTTGACCGGTATGTATAGGCCCATATTGACTGGCACCTTCACAATGTTATCTTTTTTCTTTTTTGCACTGCTGTCCACTGTAATTGTAATCTTATGAAGTGTACTGTATTGTATTAATGCCCAGGACTAGTTTAAAAATGAGCTTGCTTAATGGTGTTTATGCCTGGTTAAATAAAGTGATTGATTGATTGATTGATAAGGATACCAGCAGATGGATTGCTGGGATCGTGGCTGCCTACACTGACCGGTTCATCATTGACTACCTAAGGGGTATTGCCTTCACCCTCTTCCTCCAGGTGTGATGGGACTGTTTGTGGTGGGGCAACTGTTTGGGGGAGGGTGTTGGGGCACTGTCACCCTAGCACTTCTGTATTGCTGTGACCTGCACCAGTGAAATCACTTGCATCACATAACTGTCGTCCTGCCTCTTCTGCCCAGGCCACACTATGTGGTCCTGCTTGCACTGTTATTGTCTTAGCCATTTCCTACGTTAGCTGTTGTGTTAGCTGTTTTGACTGCATTGTTTCAGCATTAGCTGTTCTGCAATGCGAAGTTATGACCCCATGCCACCTATCATTTTTTGTTTAACTAAAACTGTTGTGTTGTATTATTTATTGCACCCTACCTTTTGCATAGCAACTCAGAGCCTCTGGGATTGGGCACTAAAGAAATAAGGTTTTAGTTATTTATTTACTAAGTATTGAATGGAGATGCAGTGAATTTAAATTCCACTGGTGAAGTGAACGCAAAGTGGGCGCTTCGCATTGTCAATCCGCTACATGGGGTAGGCAATGCAAAGTGCTCACTCCACCTTGTCATTACCACTTCACGTTAAGGTGGAATGGCAATGTGAAGTAAGGCAAAGTCATTGTTTTTAATGGACTTTGCGTTCCGCATTATGATTCTAAGTGATCCACTTGGTGTTTCAGATTTGGCAGCCCCCCCACACATCACATGGCTTGTAGTACTGTAAGTCACATAGTCTTTAATTAGGCAGGAAGAAACCGAGTCATACAAGCAGACACTTTTACTTTCTCCTGTGCAGACAGAGAGAGAGTAGTGTGTTTTGTGACTGCTGATACTTTGAGATCAGAGCGAGGAGGAGATTTAAACTTTGATTTAGACCCAACAGCTTTTTTAAAAGCTACATTTTTTTGTCTTTTCTGTACTCTTTTTCACTTAATTTGTTCTTTCTGTAAATTTTATTTTTCTTACCTTTATAAGTAGTTAGTTGTTTGTCTGTGTGTGTGTGTTGTGTGACAGTGTGAGTAGTAATTGCTCGGACTGAGGGAGCTCAGTAGGAGAGATGGACCAGGGTGAGGGAATGTCTGGGGCGGGGGCAGCTCTGGGAGAGCGTGGTAGTGGTAAGCATTGTACCGTGAGCATGTGTGGAGGGCATGGGCACCCATGCCTGTTGGACCACTCGATACTTGTGAGTGCCCCCGGAAGCAGGACTAGCACCGCCTCCTGTCCTGACTCTGAGGCAGTTGAACCACCACCACCACCAAGTCCAGGTTCTCTGGAGCAGGATGTGACTATTCCCCCAGGTCCAAGTGTGGATCCCAACCCTGTTCAGCACTGTGACCAGCCGGCTGCCAGTTCATCTGGCCATCCCCTGCCTGTGCCTGGTCCTCCCCACACCTCCATTGTTTGGCAGTTTTATTTACTGTGTGGGGGACAGCAGTGTGGTCAAGTGCCACCTATGTAAGGTAGAGGTGTGCCATGGCCCCCGGGGGACTCACCTGGGGACTGAGGGCCAGTGCACCCATATGCTCAATCACCAGCAGTTGGAGTGGCAGGCTGCCACAGAACAGACCATGCCTGCACCTGCTGGCCATTCTGTGGCAGAGGCTGCAGCTGTGCATTGTGGCATCCCTAAGAAGAGGAAGGCCACAGCAGCACCTGCTGCTCCAACAGTACCCCCACCACCACCACCAGCAGCAGGTCAGCCTGTAGAATGTGTAGACCCCAGAGAACTGCATGTAACACAGGCTGACTTGGCAGTTCTCTGGAGTGCTGTTGAGGATAACAAGGAGAGGGTGAGTGCTGTGGAGCAGTGGCTGGATCACATAGAGGAATATCAGTTGCAAATTATGTCCATGCTGGAACTGCTGCTGGATCACCATAGGATCCCACATTAGTTTTTTTTTCTCACACCATGTGCCCCCCCACACCTTCCTTGCTGTGTTATAAAATGTATTCCTCCACCATCCCCGACCCTTGTATGTAATTATGCCCTTTTTTGTTGTCTTCCGTATGCATGACACTTTGTATTCTGAGCAGTGCAAGTATACTGTACTAAACTGCATGTGTGCATTCAGTCTTCTTTCCAGTCTGTGTATGTACTGCAGATACTGTCCAACTCTCTGACTTAAAAACAAACATTAATGAGTACAATGGTGGGGTGGTGAAGCATGGAGATATACTACAAAACTGGCTTACAATACATCCAAGTAACTATTAAAAAAAATTAATGTTGTGATTTGTGACATGATCATGAATCGTGATTTGTGACTGCATTTGTGACCGTGATGATGAAGAAACATGAATGCCTACCGCCTATGGCTGTACTTCCCCAATGAGCTGTAGCTTAAAATTCCCAGACTTAAAAACACATACCAATGAGTACAATGGTAGGGTGGTGAAGCCTGGAGAGATACTACAATACATCCAAGTAACTGGAAAAAAAATTAATGTTGTGATTTGTAATGTGAATGATCGTGAATCGTGATTTGTGACTGCATTTGTGACTGTAATGACGAAGAACGTGATTTGTATCATGAGTGACTCGTGATGATGGTCCTGACTTAAAAATGCATATTAATGAGTACAATGTTCATGCAGAATTAAGCACCACACCTGTCCAGTACTCTGAAGGGAAGTCAAAGAAATGAAAATGATTTAAGTTACAGATGGAGATTGGGCCCTAAAGAGATGCAAATGCACAGACAGATTAAGATTCACTGTGCACTGAAGAGATGCAGACACAAAGGCACAACACCTAACTGGTGCTCACCATCAGAAATTCAAATCTGGAAAAGAATACCTTTGCTGGTTGGGGTGGGCCCCGGGGGAGGGGGGCAGTGTAATGCACTGCTGCAGTAACAGTCACTAGTACTAGTGCCAGTAAAGATACCACAACAAAGTACAAAAATCACACAGCTGCAGTAGATAGCAGCTTCACATTGCTGAAATTATTATGTGGTACAATAAAAGGTATCTGATTTGATGACACGCGTCACACACATACTCACACACACACACTAAGTAGTGCATGCAAATTTAAAACTTCGGTAATATAACCACATATTTTAAACAAACTAAAATTATGCACTGCTGCACCACAACAATCAGCAAAAAGAATGGCAAGAAATATAAAAAATATTACTGTGTGTACATTAACACAGTTATACAAGAAAAATATCACCAAAACAGAAAGCACTTTTTCTCCAAGTTAATCTACCTACACCACAGATACACCCCACCCCCAAAGCACACTTCCACTGTCTCTCAGTACACAGACTGAATGTTGTACATTAACATTCAAAATCCATACACAAACAATAAATTCTCGATGATATGAGCACAGGAGGGTTTCCTATAATCGATGAACTAAAGTTTCAGCAAAAATAAATGACTCAAAAAGGCTTTTTTTAACAGCTTTATGAAGGTTTGAATTGCAGAGAGCTCTCAGAGTAGATTGTGTCCTACAGCTTCCTACACACACTACCCCAAACTGAGGCTGTGCAGAACAATCTAGAGCCCATGTGACCTGAAATCCCATGAAACACTGCAAAATTCACCTTTGGAGCTTAAAAACAAGGCGAAGTAAGGCAAAGTACATTGTTTTCAATGTACTTCACCTTAAGAATTGGTGGAGTAGTGGTTTGGGAAGGAGTAACGTGAAGTCATAGTTTTCAATGGGTCTCATTACTCATTAATAACCCCGAAGTACTCCGCTTCACATTGCGAACCATACTTAAGTCCTATCCTCCAGCGGAAATAAATTAGAACCACTTAGCCCATCACTAGTATTGAATTATTTACAATGTTTGCTTATCTGTTGTCTCTTTATTGCTGACTATACAAATGGTTTTCTTTCTTTTCATTTCCCTAGATATTTGGATTCTATCTCGATCTCTCTCTGACACATTGCTTTGCACTACCTGCCTGTGGATGGGACTGGAGTGTAGATGCACATCCCCAGTACTCTTGGAATAACACTAAATGGTGTATCCAGAAGTGTGATCACAGTACAAACAAGATTGTGAGAGTGACTCTTTCTTTTTTTTCTCTCTACTATATTCTACCTAGTAATGAGAGCAACCTGTCTAGTGTTCCCCATTTGTAATGTGTTTTACATATAGAATATGCTTTTTGATACAATTTTTCAAAATGTTTAATTTTGTGTATCATTTACTTTTATAACTTAGTGTGAAACACACCGACGAGCCAGCCAGCTGTAATAATGTTTACAAAGAAATTCAGCATTGTGCCTTTATTTATTTATTTAGTTTTTGTTAACCGGGTAGGTGCACTAGCCATAAAATGACTATTTCAGGCACGACCTGGGAGAGTACAACAAAAGGAGAACAGTTGAACAACAGCAACATGGGGACAATAATATAAATAGAGGAACAGTACAGCAGTGCTACAAAAATACAATGGGTAGAAACAACAAAAAATAATGGCAAGCATTATACAGATAATGGCAGTAAGATATATAATAAGTGCAGAAACCATGGACCTGATCTGTGGAGTGAAAGGGTTAATAAGATAGTAAGGTTATATAGAGAGAAATGTGAGGAATGTTCAAACATAACAAGAAAGACTGACAGAAGGAAGGTCAGGGGTGGTAATTGGCAAAACAACAGTGGATGGTCAGCAACGAGGTTCGAGAAGGAAGAGAGCTAGTAGTCAAGAAGTTATTTACAAAGAGAAGGAAAAATATGGGGAGGGGAAAAGGAGACAGTCTTGGAGCTGAATTAGAGCAGGGATGACATTACTGGTAAGTCTCAGGAGCTTCAGGTTGGGTCAAAGCATGTACAAGCATCAGCTAAGGATAGATAACCATGATATTCACTTTTAAATCCAAAGTGAGACTGAGACAGCCAGAGGTTGAGTGGAAGAGCATTCCATAGCCTGGGAGTAGAGAATTGGAAGGCCCCTGTGCCTTTAGTCGTCCAACATCTCGGAACATAGAGCAAGGATTTGTCAGCTGATCGCAGGCCATGGGAGGATGGTTGAGGGACCAGCAATGCCGCCAGCTGGGATGAGTTTTTTTCCCAGATGATCGAGTCCATTAGTGATCCAAGGTAGTATTGTATACTGGCAGAGGGTGAGAGCCAATTCAGATCCTTATAAAGAAGGCAGTGATGTTTGAGTAGAGGCGATGAAGAGGCAAATCGGCATGTTTAAATTAGGATGCAATTATTGCTGGTCATTCCTCAGTCAGCTCACCCATCTAACAAAGATGAGGATTGGTGGAATTACAGGGGTACACTGAGGATAGATAGCCAGGAGGTCATGGGCCTGATTGTGGCAGGCTGCCTGTGAATTTTTGTACCAATTTATTGCCTTTTTGCACATCAGACCACACTGGAGATTGTGAAAAAACAGTGAAGTCAATTTCAACAACTTCATTCATTTTGGTATCTATATACTCTCACAATGCGCAGCAGGTTTGACTTCTTTTAGTGACTGTGCATGAAAGTAAGCCCTCTCTTCTGGTGCAGCACTGCTCCTGAATTTCAGTGAGTATGGCCTGGTGGTAGACAGTGGTTCTGTGGTTCATTCTGGACATAGGCACGGGGGCCACTATCCACACATTAGTGGTATTCAGACCTCCAGCACAGGGAAAGGAATTGGATAAGGCACTTGGGGAGGACATTATCCAGATGACAAATCAGGGGGAGGTGCTGCTAGTTGATGACTTCAATCACCCAGATGTGGAATAGAGCCTTCCAACTGCAGCTTCAGCAAGGAACAGGGCCATACTTGACTCTCTACAAAGGGCAGTTCTCAAATAGCTAGTCAACAAACCCACTAGGGATGGGGTAGTGCTAACCAGAGACAGCACTGTAGAAATCACAGTGAGCAGTCCTCTAGGCACCAGTGATCTCCATACAGTGTAGTTTAACATTAAGACAGGAGTAGATGCAAACCCCATGAGGACAAAAGTCCTGGACTTTAAGAAGGTGGATTTAAAGGAAATGGGAGACTGCCTTACAGACTGTCTAGTTGGGGGAATGCCAGGGAGAGGTAGAACAATGGAGTAAAATAAGGGAGGGCATAACTGAGGCAATCAACCTCTAAGGAAGGAAGTTAGTAAAAACAAAAAGAAAAAAAGACCATTATGGTACTCTAGGGAAGTGGCCACAGTGGTAAAGAAAACAACCTCTGGACAGAGCTGATAGGGCTGTAACTCAGAAATTTGGATTAAAAATATTGTATAGTACCAAAGTTACAAGCCTGCATTTGCAAAACGTAACATAGGCTCATACAGTACATGTGTTGTTTTGTATTATTTCACACCAAATTTTCAACATAGACTTGTTATGACCCTGCCTCATGAAGACGGGCAGACAAAATGTTCAGTTCCTGGCCTAAAGGTGATTTAGCACAGGGACTGCAAAATCAACTTTTGGGATGCAAAAACACATTTTGGGCAGGAGCTAAAAAATGACAGCTGTCACATTCATGGGGTACTGTAAAGAAATGGCTATGCTGAAAATTTGGTGAAACATATTGAATATTACTGAGCTTACAAGCCTGAATTTGCAAAAATCAACATAGGCTCATACCTTTGTTGTTTTTTAATATTTTCACACCATATTTCCAACAGAGCCTTCTTATGACCCAACCTCATGAACAAGGGCAGAGAAAATTTTCAACTCCTGGCTGAAAGGTGATTTCACACAGGGACTGCAAAATCACCTTTTGGGATATATAAAAACATATTGGCCATGATTTGAAAAATGACAGCAGTCACATTCATGAGGTGCTATAAAGATATGGCTATGTTATAAATTTGGGGTACAAATATTGAAAAGTACCAAAGTTACGAACCTGCATTTGCAAAATTCTATGTAGGCTCAAAACTTTGGTTGTCTTTTAATATTTTTGCACAAATCATCAACATAGCCTTCTTATGACCCCACCTCATGAACAAGAGCAGAGAAAATTTTCAACTGGTGCCCGAAAGGCGATTTCATGTAGGGACCAAAAAAAAAAAATAAAACATTTTGGACAGGATTTTTAAAAAATGGCAGCTATCTCATTCATGAGGTGCTGTAAAGATATGGCTATGTTGAGTCATAAGATTGAGGTAATAATCCCTCTTTACAAGACACTGGTTAGGCCCCATCTGGAGTACTGCATGCAGTACTGGAGGCCACATTTGCACAAGGACATTAACAAAATGGAGGCAGTCCAGAGAAGGGCAATCAAAATGGTACAGGGACGGCATCAGAAAACATATGAGGGCAGATTAAAGAAGCTCAATATGTATACCCTAGAGCAAAGGCAGGAGAGAGGTGATATGATCGAATCATTCAAATATCTTAAGGGCATTAACAAGGTGAAAGAGTCTAATATGTTTCAATATAACAGGACAAGAGGACACATCAGGAGATTAGAGGGAGAATGATTAAGGGGTAATGTGAGGAAGTTATTTTTCACAGAAAGGGTGTTGAATGCATGGAACGGCCTACTTCAGGAAGTGGTGGATATGAACACAGTGTAGGGCTTCAAACAGGCATGGGATAGACATAAGGGAGCACTACAGATGAGTATGAATAAATAGGCCTTTGACAGAGTAAAGGCCTATGGCACACTCATAAGGTAGAAAAAATGGACAGACTGGATGGGCCTTGTGGTCCTTATCCACCATTAACTTCTATGTTTTTATGTTGTAAATTTGGGGTATAAATATTAAAAAGTACCAAAGTTATGAGCCTACTTTCACAAAATTCAATGCAGACTCATGAGTTTCTTGTTTTTCAATATTGTTACACCAAATTTTCAACATAGTCTTCTTATGATCCCACCTCATGAACAGGAGCAGAGAACATTTTCAACTCTTGGCCAAAAGGTGATTTCACACAAGGACCAAAAAAATCACCTTTTGGGACAGATCTGCCTATTGACAGTGACATTGTTCCTGAGATGGGGTCCCAAAGAAGGCATGGTGAAAATTTGAGCCCAAAACATGTAAAAATGCCCAAGTTATTACATTAAGTTCAATCCCCCATTGAAATACTTTTTTTTTCCTCCATATTCATTTTTTTCCTCTTTTGGCTCTGGAGACAGGCATCAATCTCTCTCTCCAGTCTCTGGTCACCACCCCATGGGTACCTCCATGCCCTAGTTCCCCCATGGATTACCCCTTGTGGCAGAGTGGGAGGGAAGGGGGCCATCCTCCTCCCCCCGTGACCATATCCAGAGCGGGCTATTATAGGCAGCCTCGAGGTGGCAGCACTGGCTTGCTGGGAGGGACTTCAAGGAGCCTACAGCCAAATTTTTTCTCCTGTTTTCTGATCCCTCCCCATGGCCATGAACTCATGTGCATGGAGATGCATGCATCACAAAGCCACGTTCTTGCATCTGCCATGGTCTGGTGCTGCCCCCATCCTCCACCAGGAGGCAGCAATGGAGCAGATGATGTGCCCACCCATTCCCCAAGAGAGAGCTGTCATGGGATGCTCAAACCTCTCCATCCACTGCCAACCCCCGGTGGCCCGAGTTCGCTCCCAAACCCGAGTCACCAGGGTGGAGCAGGGTGTGGCTTCCAGTGCATCAACCTTCAGCGCTACTGGCCAATCCTCATTGAAATACATTGAACTGCATACCTTTGTCTTCATTTCATGGTACGGCTTCGAAGAGTGAAGATGTGTCTGCATTCCAGAGAGGATTACAGCACTGGATGCCTGATGGGTAAGTAAGGGTTTGGGGGATGCAGGGTGGTGGGCGCTGAGTGGGAGGGTCAGGTGGAGGGTAAGAAACCATCGCAAAAGAGACATCAGTGAACCATTTTTTTTTTTTACAAGTAGAAAAAAAAAAGAATGAGGATCCCCGATCATGACACTGGGGGATTGGGCACTCCCAGTGTCACAGTTATGTTTCTAGGGATATGTGGGGTGGTGGGTGCAGACATGGCCTATCTGGACATTAGCAAGGCCTTCAGCACTGTGCTGCACAGGAAAGTAATTAAGAAATTGAGTACTTACACAATTCAGACCGTGCACTCACCACTCATTTCAGAAACAGTTATCAAACCTTGTATTCAACTTAGCAAAGGTTTATTCCATGGCTTTTGTAGCTCAGATGACAAATAGGCACAAGCTAGGGGTGGAATCCAAAGTGGCGAATTGGGTTACAAACTGGATTTTTATTTTATTTATTTATTTAAAATTCTGGTAACTGGGAAAGGCACACTGAGCCAAGGCTTGTCTCCAGGTGCGACCTAAGGCAGGGGGAAATGGGAGTGCAGTATAGACAATAAAGGCATTGCAAACATCTGAAGTGCAAAAATATAAACTCCTTGATGGATAGTGGGCAGTTGGCGGGTTCAGCTGCCTCGCCTCATCCTACTCGGGTTGTGTTATGCAATGCCTGGTCGATGAGGAATAAGACTGTCATAATGGAGGACTTGATATCCTCAGTTGACCTGACGTGCATCATGGAGACCTGGTTGGATGAAAACGCCGCCCCCATTTTGGAGGCAGCAGTTCCGGCTGGGTACTCTGTGACATACAACCCCAGGGAGGATCGCAAGGGCGGGGGGGGGCTAGCCATTTGTTTTAAAACCAGCCTGAACTTCACGGTGCTACCTGTAGGTCATATGCATTCGTCTGAGTGTGTGGCCACCCAAGGAGGCGTAGGGGCAGGTTTCAAGGTCTTTGTGCTTTATCGTCCCCCTGGAGTGCATGGGGATTTTGTTGTTGAGGTTGAGGAGCTCATTGCCGATCTGGTGCTAGAGTCTCCCAGGTGGTTAATTCTGGGGGACTTCAATGCCTGGGTCGACAGCGGGCTTTTGGGTTTTGGGAATGATCTTTTAGGAAGCATGGGGGCCCTGGGCCTGTCGCAAAAAGTAACAACAGCTACGTACTCGGGTGGCCACACATTGGATTTTTTTTTTCATTAGGCTTAGATATTAATGACCTCAGTGTTGATCCTGTGTTTTGGTCAGATCAAAGCACAGTGATGTTCACACTCGGTGGCACCCCCCTAGATGGTCCTGCTCCTGTGGAGATGGTCCGGTACCACCCATTAAGAGGAGTTTCCTTGACAGGACTATCTGTGGTACTGGACCTATCAAGTGGTGGGGTGGCTTGTGCAATTGGCGTGGAGGAAGCAGTGGTAGCCTATAATGGGGTGGTTGCTGCAGTCTTCGATTCCACCGCACCCATTCATATCCGTCCCTTGTCCACTCACCGGAGACCTTCTTGGTTTGATGGGGGATCTCTGGAATTTAAAGATCAAGGGGTGGAGGTTAGAGAGATGCAGGAGGAGATCTGGCCTGCTGGAGGACAGGTTGGCCCTGAGGTTGCATTATACCAACTATCGGGGGCAATCTCCCGTAAGAAGGCAGAATATCTGTCTAGAGAGATTGCTGCAGCAAGGAACAGACCAGCTCAGATTTTCCACACAGTGGATGGGCTAGTACATCCTGCCTGTCTCTGTGTTGGGGGAGCAGGTTCAAGCACTAGATGCGAGGATCTGTCTGCATTCTTTGCCGAGAAGGTGTCCTCTATCAGGGATGAGGTCACCTCGAGTATCTCACTAAGGGGATGCATGGACCGGCCTGGAGAGTGTCAAAACACTCCTCTGACTGGGATGAGTTTGAGCTGGTTGGAGTAAAGGAGGTGATGAAAATAATATTGACGCTGCGGCCCAAACCAAGGAAACTTTTCAGAAGAGACTGAGGCAAAATGGGGGGGAGGAGTGGCCCTGTATGTCAATAAAAATATAAAAATTACAGAAATTCAGAATAGACATAAGGAGCCAGAAGGACAATTCAAGTGAGGAGATTAAGTAATGAAATAACTGTATGGAAATTTTCACTGAATACAATAAACAGAGCATGGTTTCAGTACATGGATACACTAACCAATGCATGCTAGAGTGCATAAATTAAGTATTGCATTGAGCAGAGAGCAGCCTGAGGGCCAGGAACACAGTTAGCCCAGTATTAGCGAGTCATAGGCAGGAGGGCAACATGAGAAACTGTGAGAAGGATGGAAGGTTCAGAAGGTTAAAGGACAGGTGACAGAATGTGGTGGTTAAAGGCACTCACATACATGACAGGAGTGACCAGCAGGGGGTGGCAGGGCTCAGTACTGGAACCTGTCCTTTTCAATATATTCATAAGATAAACTGCTCAGGAACTGGAAAGGAAGGTATGTTTTTTGCAGATGATACCAAAATTTGTAATAGAGTGGTCAGTAAGGAAGATGAGGAAAGAATATGTAGGGATCTTGCACAATAAATAATCCTAATGTTTCCAAGGCAGAAAAAAGACATTGAAACAAACCATATAAATGCAACATATGCCAGTTTATTTCACCGACCAGTTGAAATGGCAAAAAGAAGACATGTTGTAAGGTTTTGATATTTAGGAGGCATGGACACCCCGCCTGATAATTTGTTTGTGGGAAAATGCTTGATAAAACAAAAATTAAGCTTTCTCCTAACCGATGTGTATGCATTAATACATGCCCCGGGGAAAACACTTTTGATGTTAGCTTTTGAACAGCTTCTCTTTGCACTGCTCCAGGACAGTCTATACATCACAGAAAAATGACCCCATTTGGACTCCCTTTCAGATAATACCACTAACTAAACCCACCTTCAAGATTATTATAATATTATTTCAGAATGAAGGGGTTAACATAGCTGATATTACATACTGTATTGGCTGTAAAAAAGATGTGACATTCATGGAACCCCTGACCCCATTATCAACCATGAAGAATTCTGGACTGGAAGGTGGAAATTTAGAATCAAACTGAGACAGAATGACACAGGGATACAACACATCCCCAATTGTATTTATTTATTTATTGAAAAGTTTCACCAGGAAAGGCACACTGAATAACAGGTTGCTCATCTCATGGTGCTTCCAGGGGGGAAGGGATGTGGGGAATTTATATGCTACATAGCAAGATAGTACAAGGAACATTAATCTTGACAGGCAGTAGTACTGGAGGTTACAGCAAAATTGACTTATAATACTACACAACAATAAAATAGGCATTTGAATTTGTGTACCTTAAGAGACTAGAGTGCTGTTAAGTGCTAGAAAGCTTGCGAGTCAATACACCAAGGTGATAAAAGTGCATTAGTTGATAAAAACATGGGGGAGTGGTTAAGGAAAGAAGGTAAAGGTAAAAATCAAGAAGGAGTGGTTAAACAAAGTAAGTTAGAAGAAGAGGAGAGAGTTGGGGGAAGGAGCAGGTGCAGATCTATGTGATAGTGGCAATCCCTGGTGCACAGCTAAATGGTAACGGGAGTTGGATTTTTCATTTTATGCAATAGCCCCTCAAGAACTCCCCTGGGGGTTCGCCCCTTGCACCCCTACTTAAAGTGATTCTCAGCTTCAGAGGGTGAATATCATGGTGGTGCAAATGCAGAACAATATAAATTAGGGTCAGGAGCAACAAAAAGTACCTGCGCCCAAACCCAAACCCAGCACCATTCCCACCACAGCCCTGTACCCATCCACCATGCCACAGAAGCAGCTCACCATAGCACCACCCCTACAGCCCTTCCATCCCCTTCCACCAGTCAGTGTGCTTGCTCCCCCCTGCATGTGTAGGCATGTAGTGACAAGATGTCACTCAATCATGCACCTCCCATCCAGTCGTCCACCTTCTCTAGTCAACCCGATGACAGGTGCCGTGATTGAGTTGCCCTTTCAGTAGGTGCCCAATCGTGGTCACCAAAGTCATGGGATACCAGCAGGCGGGAAAGACAGGAGGAAAAGTTAAGGGAGGAAGGGGTAAAAAGTAGGAAGGAGAGGCAGTGGTTTAACCACAGTTACAATTTACTGACAGGAAGTTGTGAAGTGCTGAGGAGATGTAGTGGGGAGAGGATGAGTGAAGGATCTGGTGCAGGAGAACATTCCATAATTTGGGGAAGCAATGAGAGAAAATCACCTGGCCAATAGTGGCGGACCAATGGGGGGGCTGTCATTTATTGAGAGTCAAAGGATCTAAAGGAGAGGGCAGGTGGTACTTGCTTCTATCTAGGAAGAGACAAAGGCATACTCTTCTATGAAGGACAACCAAGGTCCTGTTACAAATGTGGTTCTGCAAGACATATCAGTAATAATTGTGAAAAAATATATTGTACTCTCTATGGCTTATTAGGACACTCAAGCTTTCACCATATCTCAACTCCAAAGTGTAACCTGTGTGAGGAGTAGGACATACAGTTACATCTTGCCCCTGGGCAGCACACAATACAGCCAGTGCAGACTATGGGGAACATGATTTTTATATTAATAAAGCAGCCAGAGCAAAGACAATCCAGGATCATAATGAGACCAACGCAGAATCCTTTACCACTAGGACAAGACAAACACAGGACAAATCAGAAACCCCTGAAACAATCTTTCCTGGGACTACCCCCACAGCAAACATAATAAATTTGGAACAAAATTTAACTCCCAGTACATCAGAAAATGTTGAAATAACTGAACCAGAAAGTACTAACATGCTCCCCCCTCCACACACACAAGAAGAATTTCAAACTGTGCAAAAAGGGAAGGGAGAAAAAAAAAGAACAGAAACAGCACAACAACCAGAGCAAATGCAATTGTAAAACAAATTTTCCTCATTGCAATGGGGAGATGTGGAGATGGATGATGAGTCTGACACACCTTCAATACATTCCTCCCAGAAGGAGGCAACCTTGGATACGGAAGAACAAAACCAACCCAAGAAAAACAAACTTAAAAGAAAAAGATGGGTGACAAGATCAGGGGTTAAGATGGTTACCTATGGACTGGAATACTGAATAATGGCAACTGATGTATATGAAATAACGATAGCATCATTAAATGTTAATAGTATTAAGTCTGAAAAAAAAAAAGAACAGCAACCTATGCATTATTTGAAAACAGCAAATATGATGTAATATTTTTACAAGATACAAGACTTTGTTCAACTAAGGAGACTCAGATAACAATTACAGCTTGGTTTGGGGGAACAATATATTGGTCCATAAGTAAGAATGAGGCATGTAGTGGGATAAGAAGACATGTTACCAACCCCAAAGCAAATGTAATACACATAGTAGATATATGCCCATGTGAGCACTGAGGCTAGATGTCTCCATAGAAAACAATGAATTCAGATGAATTAACCTATATGCTCCTCAAACCAAATTAGGCATGATAGCCTTATTAAAATAAATACAACCTTATTTATTCACATCAAGGAATATTACTTTGTGTGGAAATTTTTATTGCAGCAGATTCCACTCAGACAGAGGACTCAAAACTGAAAAAAATATTTTGTGGCACCACATTCTTAAACAAATTATTAACACAGACAGGACTAGCAGACACCTTTTTACAACCAGAGAAACCCCTCAACATACCTATTTCAGAGGGACAATATCACCATGAATTGATTACCTGTTTATTTCTGCCAACTTACCTATTATAACCAAGGAACTATATCCAGTAGCTTCTTCAGATCATGGCCTCAAGATTAAGCAGGAAGAGGATACTGGAGATTAAACACAAGTCTGTTAGAAAATTCAAAAATTATACAAGGCCTGCATCATATTATGGAAGCTAGGAAATCAGTGTCCTTTCTGTACAATTCTCCTATAGAGTGGTAGAAAGACAGTAAAAACAGATTTTACAGATTACTTAAAAATAGTTGCAAATTAAATGGAAAACAAGAACACCAAAAATATATAGAACTTCATTCTCAACTATATCAGCTATTTACATTACAAAATAAATGGCACACAAGATTCCTCCAAACAAATCACAGTCATAAAAAAGATACGGCACAATACCAATATAACAGACTTTAAACCCTTGGAAACTGAACAAAAATTTGGAACCCAAGACAAACATTTTCAAACCAATCCCTTTGATAGCTATAACACAAGGAGACAAAAAAAAGCATAACATGTATAAAAACCCAAAATGGAACACTAGTTACAGATACAACTGGAATTCCATCGGAGCTAGAATCTTATATTAATCATCTGTTTGGAGAAACATTTCTCAAAACAACTCAGATGGGACAATTGTTAAATAATTGTAACTTACCACAGCTTACACACCACATAGCAAACAAATTGATCTAACCAATATCAGAAAACGAGTTAATGGATATTATTAAAAACTTAAAAATAGGTACTGCCCTGGGATTGACAGAGTGCCAGGTGAATTTTATGTAAAAACCCTACCTAATATGAGTGAAGAAATGACAGAATATTATAATTTCCTATTATAAGAAAAAATCTACCTGAAGAAATGTATAAAGGTTGCTTAATTATTTTAACTAAAGGGGAGAAAAGCCATGTTGTGCAACTGGAGCTCAATCACATTACTAAATACCGATTTTAAGATCCTAACAAAAATTCTGAGTAATAGACTTGCCTCAGTCATGGACAATATTATACATCTCACACAAGTATGTTCAGTTCCAGGAAGGAAAATTATTGACTTTCTTATATTACTAAGACAGATTATAGAAAATGGAAATGAAGATTCTATAACTGACTACTGTATATACTAGTCTCGATCAAACCAAAGCATTTGATATAGTTTCACATGTATATCTGTGGAAATGTATGGCAGCATATGGAATCCCATAAGAATTTAATTCATGGGTACAGTTATGTTATAAAGAAACCTCTGTATATACATATATTAATGGATGGCTAGGAAACTAATATCCCATAAGAAATTGAGTTTGGTGCAGGGATGCCCCCTTAGTTCCCTATTAGATTTAATATTTCTAGATCTCTTAATACAACAAATAAACACATCTCCAAATATTACTGGACTTTCTATATCCAACCAGGATAGAGAAATAAACACACTAGCGTACACAAACAATATACACTTAATATTAGCAGACATTAGTTCAGGCACACAGGCAAAAATACTGCTACAAGAATTTTCAGATACTACAGGCTTTTCTATAAACTATTTCAAAAAGTTCATTTATACCAATAGGCCCAAGGAACCTCAACATCAAAGAAGCAATAGGTATATCAGTAATTGAAGAACAATATAAATTCTTAGGAATTATTTTTGGATCAGGAGATTTGGTCAACATTAATTGGGAAAACATATTAAATATTGCTTTTAATAGAGCAGCCCAATGAAACAAATGGCTGAAGTGTAAAAAGAAATGAATTTATATGGTCAAAACATTCCTACAGTACTTCCAATGTTTTTACACCTAAGTTACATTTACACACCTCCCAAATACCTGGAAGTGAAACTATGCAGCTGCTTTTTCCAGTGCATATGGGGCAATAGGCTCAACCCCATCAAAAGAGGTATCACATACTTAGAAGAAAAACTGGGAGGAATAAACATGATAATCCCTTTAGTATTCATTTATAACATATTTATATTCACAAACATAAAACTGTGATACTAAATTAATAAACCTTATTGCTGACATGGGTATAAGATCACATTTTACCAATATTTCAAGAATGGAGAATAGACACCCCAATTCCTAAACAAAAAATATTCAAAATTATTGGTAATTTTATTGGTCGGCTGCAAGCCATTACAAAATACTATCAATAATGCAGAGTTTACAAAAGACCAAGGTAATAAATTACATACATAAGTTATATTACCACATTAAAAGAATTAATAAAATAATTCAAATGCAATGTTATCTAGGTATCCAACTGTCTGTAAAAAGTCCCTAAAATATAATAAACATACACTTACATTGAACATCCAAGCAGTCCTTAGGTAATGTGGAACTTATTATAGACATTATAAGTATATATGCCAAAGTCTCCAAAAATTCTTATAGGCATTTCCTACTTTATACAAGCACCTTATATAGGCTACACACCTTCTTATCCTTAGGACTATACTTCACTTAATTCATAAATGTAAAGTTGCCAAAAAAAAACACGTTTATGTACAAGTGTATAGTATGAAGAATTTAGTAAGCATTGGATGATTTGGTCAGGTGGGAGATTGAGGCTGCCCAGGATGGTACCAAGCCAGTCACTTCTCCTTTTTGAATATAAGGGACACAATAACAAAACATGTTTTAAGTCAGCTTACTGGAGAGCACATGCACACTGTGGACTGAAGATGCCTGGTCTCTTTTGATTAAAATGTATGTAGTTGGCATAATATAATTCCATCCTAAATCTTGTAAATAATCACCTTTTCTGAGAATTAAATTGGGAATTTAAATAATGTATGGTTTTAATTGTCTTATACCATCAATAATGTTTTAGCATTGAAAGTCATTGGAAATCTTTTGTCATTGTGGTGCCCCTGACCCTTTTTTTAATTTGATAAATTATATCCTTTTTAAGTTTGAGATAAATTTCAAATATTAGATGTCCCAGCCCTATGGGAAATAGTCTCTTTTTGATTAATTGGGTAGAGGAAAATATAAATCCTCTTGTGGTATATGTTGTTTTTATCATCTACACAATATCTAGGTAGATGAGACTCTGGCAACTGAAAAATAGCAAGTAGAAATATTAGTTGCTTTTCTAGAATCAAAGTCTGTAATGAATACTGACCTAGGTCTAACCTCAAAATTTGATCAGGAACTGATTGAAGTACCATTAGCAGATGGTGGTATAATTTATTGAAAATGATTTCCAATGTTTTGGCTTCCATGATAGCCCATATCTGTGCTGCGCATAGCATACTAGCCTTTATTTTGGCAATAATTACCATTAGCACCCCGGATACTGAACCTTTCCTGAAATGTAAGGTAAAACTTATAAATGCATTAGAGGCTACTTTCATTTTTGCTTGTAAGTAGAGAGAATGACTTTCCTATTGAAAGTGTTCTGCGTATCTGACTCCTAGGTAGTCATATTTGTCAGTTTTAATCTTCTCCTTGTTGATAAAAAGACTTGTTTTTCTTACTTTTATTCCCCAAAATAACAACTTTTGTCTTTTCTCTATTACTATTTCATCTATTTGACTTACAAAAATCACCAAGGAATTTAGTTTTCTTTGCAAGCCAAGAAAGGAGGTAGATATTAAGATCAGATCGTCCACGTATGTAAAGCAAGAAATCTTTTTATCGATTACTTTAGCAGAATGGAAATCAGAATGTTCCAAATTATCGAGGATAGAATTTATATATAGGTTAAATAGGGTGGGGGCCAAAAGACAGCCTTGGTGTACCCCTCAATTAGCAGAGATAGAAGCAGTGACACCCCCATATTGATTGAATTGTACTATTATCCATGTATCTGAATGAAGATGAATCAGAATGTCTAGTAGCACTGGATCAATATTATAGCTTTCCAATTTTTGCCATAAAAAGATATGACTTAAATTATCGAAGATAACACTTAAATCAACAAAACAATAAAGTTGTTGTTTTTTTACATTCACATGTTTCCAAATTAAATGAGATAAAATGTAACAATGTTGGATTGTTGATGACCTGCTCTAAAACCATTCTGATTTGGATTCGATTTTCTGTCTCTGTAATATGATTTTGCAGAATACTTTTTGGGATGCATCTATAAGACTAATCAGTATGTACATATTAAGATTAGCTTAATTACCTTTTTTGAATATTGGGTAAATAGTGCTGCATTTTCAGCTGTTGGGAAGATGTCTGACTTGTACACACTAATTAAATAATAGTCTTAATATAGGAACCCTCCAGTCTGGGAAAGACTAATAGATATGTTAATATTTGGTTTGGTCCTGGGGTCTTGTTTGAGGATGTCATGAATATCACTTGCCTAATCTCTTCCTTTTGGATATAAACAGGGTGAGAAAGAAAAATTTGAACTAAATATTGATTCTATGAAATGAACTTATCATATTCCCCAGCCTCTAGGCTTTAGAAATATAAAGTTCGAAAATGCTCTTCCCAAATATTGGGCGTAATATAAGCTTCAATGCCCAAAGCATATTTTCTATACGCAAGACTGACTAAGACCAAAAGGTTTTAAACTTTTAGTAACTATTGTTTTCCTGAGTCTTCCTCATATACTTTTAAAGTATTTTCCCTGTTCTTTATCAAGTAGATTCCTATACTTCTTCCTTGCTCTATTCAAAGAATTTAGGTTTTTCTAAGATTTTAATCTTTTGCAATGTCAGACAAGTATGTTTAATTTGTTTTTACTTTGTCTACATCTTATTAAACCATGTAGTACGTAGTCTCATCTGAGTCCTGCTGATTCTAAAACAGGGTCTAATACAGTTGTTAATTTCAGACCATTTCTCCAGAATAATTTAACCATTAATATATTCTATAATTTCAGAGCAAAGAGTAGTGAGAATAGCAGCATTAAGAAATTCAGAAAATGAACTATTGTTCTTTCTTTGCCATCTGATTCTCTTTTCATTAAATATTTCCAGACTTCCAGTATTAATTAATGAGTTAGTTCTCTCTGTAGTTGATATATAAAATGAGCAAAGTTATAAGGACAGGAAAATGTGCTGAATCAGAGCACTCTAGAACCAATAGATCATAAACAATTTTAAAGCCCTTAGACTAACCCATATTAAATCTATGTTCAAGGACCCAAGATGACCCATAAAAGAAAACTCACCCTTCTGATCTCCAGGAAGGTGGCTGTTAACCATGCGGAAATTATTTTCAGACATTAATTTAAAGAGGTCCCTGCCTCGTGAATTACATTTTTTATCTTTAGTATTTCTGTTTTGCTAAACAGGCCTTATTGTTTAAGGATTTTGTTGTTTCTAGATGAAGGTCTCTAAAGGAATTCTCTGAACTTGACTGTTCAACCTTCCTTAACTGTTTAAGTATGGCTTGGTTGAAGAAAACAGCTCTTACATTTTCAATTTCTTCCTTTATAGCACAAAGATTTCCTAAAAGGACTACATTAACATAGTAAGGATTCTTAATTATTTCCAAAAACTGTTTTGAAATAGAGGAAACAAGGTTCCTCTCATCAGTAAAATATTCCTTATTAAACACTATTCGAGGTGTTTTGGGCTTATCGCCCATGGTTGGTGTAGACTGGTTAAGCAGATTGGACATTGAGACCCTGATGTCTCAAATTACTACTCCACAAACTGCCTGTCTATTTAACGTCGCTCATGCACATCTCGCATAGCGCCTACTCCCTAAGGAAATCCAACCTTATCCTACTAGATGTTCCCAGGACACATACCACAGCTGGCCAAACAGCTGTCTCATATGCCCTCCCAAACATTTGGAACCAACTACAAGCCATGTTGAAGCTAACCAGCATCATATCAATTAACTCCTACAAAACACTAGCTATCTCTAAATTAAAAGACATATGTAGGTGCTACTAGGCCCCTAACACCAAGTCAACTTCCTAGGTACCAACTGGCCCTCTACTTATTAAGCTGAAATGTGTTGCATAATTTAGGGCAAGGTTAAAGCTGGAATGTACTGCATATATAGCATAAGGATTTCTATTGTGTATACCTCTTGTATTATATATTTTTTTCTTTGTTGTTCTACATTTTATATCTCCTGTCTATGTAATTGTGAACTGTATGTGTATGTGCCTCAGGACCTCCTTGTGAATGAGCTTGCTCAACGGAGTCTTTCCTGCAATAAACTTGAACATTTCCTATATTGTTGTTGTCCAAATTTGATGGAACCAATTTCTTAAGGCCATCTATTGCATTACTAAGATCTTGCATAACCAATGTTAGATTATCAGTATTTCTTGACTTAAAATGAGCTGATTTTTCCTTTGTTCTAGCTCTAAGGGGAGGTGTAGATAACAACAGGTACCCTGAACAAGTGGAAGCCAATACTTCCTGTGACGGGTCCTTAGGCGAAATAGTTATAAGACTGGAATCCAAATTTGGATTATCTAGGATTGAACTAGAAGAATCAAATGATTCCTAATCATATGAAAATAAAGATATGCCTTTAGCTATTTGTTTAGTTGTATTAGTTAAAGATGCTCCAGGCTGTGTCAGATTAGTGTGACTGATTGCCGAGGGCCCATCATCCAGGATTACTATGCTCCCCTGACAAGCCTGCTCAGTGGAGATAGGGATGGAGTCGAGAGGGCTACCAAGGTAGGGACAAGCCCTGAAAAAAAGTTAGTGATCTTAAATTGTTTAGTATTTTCTACACCCAGTATTTCCTCCTCATTGGAGGTTTTACATTTCCTTGGTTTTGGGCCCTTTCAAGTATTTTCCCGATCAGTGTGTTTGTTTTCTACAATGATAGAGTTGTTGTTTCCACTCCTGGTACTAACCATGATTTTTCAGTGTATGTTTTTAAAGACAATTAAGAGATTTTGGTAGTACCAGCTATGCAGATGGTACCAAAGAGTAACACTGCAATCAAAACAATAAGCAAATAAAACACCTATACAGGTAGTTAAATTATATTCACAAATATTTGCTGGTCCAATTAATATAAATTAATGTGTCCTTTCTAGCTGAAAGTCCAGACCAGAAAGTAATGTATATCAATCAGAAATGTCCCAGTCTTAATCCCTTTTTCAGTGGTTTAAATCTTGAACACAAATCCTTTCCAGGATGGAGTAAATAATATCGTAGATGGTTACTATCAAATAAGTCGAGATACAATGCTAAAATTATCAGTGGTTTAAATAATAATGATCTACCTTACAAGGCAAATGCTGGCAAAATTCATTTAAAAAAATCCCAAGATATATATCTGCATATCTGTTTTGTCTAGGACTATGTAATAATCTGGGGATTCCAGACAGAGCAGACTCCATGTTGTGTGTTTCTGTAAAGAAGAATTTAAACACCTTAATACCACTTCAATAGCAAAATCTAAAGAAAGCTCAGTTATAAGAAGGCACATTACCTTTGGAGAAAACCCACAAACAAAAACTTTCCACTGGGGTATGTGATGTGCTTCCTATTTCCACAGACTGCTCAAAAATGGTAATAGCTAGGAACAGGTTACCAACCCATGTGCAATTAAAGCTGGAGGTTGATCATGTGGTCAGTGAATGAAAACATGGACATTTTAAATTCTACTTCAGTATCTTTAAAAGTTACAAAATAAAAATAGTTAGAGTTTTAAAAAACACAATAAATTTGCCACCATTTGTTAAATATGTCCACCTTTTGTAGAGACCCAACAACCTTCCAATTCAGGGAATGGCACCAAGAGCCAATCACACTAAAGATAAAAAGATAAAGAAGAAAAATGAAAAATAAGCAGGTCTGAGGGTTTAAAGCAAGTTGTATCATGAACACTCTAAATACTTTGGAAAATCAAATAACTAAAAAACTATTTGTAAAACTATAGCAGTGAGTAACAATGACCAGAATAGAAGAGTCTTTTTAAATACAATTCCCATCTCTGTAGCTTTCACTATAGTCTAAGACAGAAATTATGAGAATAGGAGGACACTGTTGAAGAGTAAGATCCACAAAAGCAACTCCACTGAAATTCCCAACTGTTGACGGCACTGCAGCATTCACCCTCTGCTGAGATTACCAGTTCAAGGCCCTCGTGGGAGGCTTCTGCCACCTCAGACTCCTCTCAGAGAGTCATTGAAATGAAGCTTGTGGTGCAGTGGCAAATAAAACTAGCAACACAAAAACACATGGGAAGACTGTGCAGTGGATTACAGCACTAAAGAAAACAGTAAATTCTGTTTAAAGTCCATTAGTGCAGAGGTAACAGTGGCATACCTGCTGTAATCCAAAATTTCACCTTTGCACAGCCCTGCTCTTAGTGCTCCTTCACAGCAGCACAGCGTTCAGTCACACCTTCTCCCATCGTCCTCCTCTCACTGTAAGCAATCTACAAAAAAAGACTCAATGACTTGCCAAAGTACTTCAACAGTGTTTTGGGAAAATAAAACAATGACTAGTTCTAAGAAATTAATTATTACTGCCACTAGGAAAACATTCTATGAGGCTATCATGATCGAACATTTTCAGGAACTACCTAATTTTATAAACAGGCCAACAAGAGAAATAGAACTGATTGGACAAATACTTCAGGGCCCTAGAACCCCAGAACAAATGTAAGATGTCCTACAGCTATATGCTCATGGGAAACTGAATGTAAAAAACAACCTCAAACACAAAGATAAAAGTGAGAGATATTGCCAGAGAGAATCATGTTATGTAGCGTTAGAAACCATGGAGCACTTATATTATGAATGCCCTTGTATCCACAAATTCTGGGCCTTGATCAAACATAACTGGGGACAATCCCCCCCCCCCTTTTATAACATCTACCCAGAAATGGTCTTTCTAGGAATTGTCCCCAAAACAATGGAGGAAATACAATTGCAGCCATACAAGAGTGGTACTAACATGCATGAAATACTGGATATGGCAAATAAGATGTATGTTAACATTACGATAAATGGAGATCCAGCAAGAACAACTACTTAGTTCAATATTGTACCGCATGCAAGAGATTCAAGAGCAAGAAAGAAAGAAAGTCATAGCAACAGAAAAAGTATTTAGAATGGTGGAGGGGGGGTTACACTGGTTACAATAACAGACAGGAAAATAAGAGTGAAAAAAAAAACACAAAGTGTGATACGTAGATGTAGGTAAAACAATACTGAGATTAGCAACTACAGTTTAAAAATAAGAATGTTTAGATAGATTTGTTTATATAATTTAGGTAATGTTTCTTTCTGCTATTTTCATGAGAGATGTATGACAATGTGTAATTCTTCTAAGTTTAATTATTCAATAACAAATTCCCATACTCTTTCAGTAAGGGGGAACCACTGGCCATCAGGTTGGCAAGATGGCTGGCACGGGTGGAGGAGGAGGAGGAGGAGATGGCAGTCAGAGAACCAGCACTGAAGTTGTGGACACTTTACGTTTCGAGAGCTCTACGGAAATCCCTGACAGTTTGGGGTTCAGCATCATGATATGGATGTGGCCATGCATGAGACTTTGGCTGATTCTCAGAAAGTTATGGATATAATGGAAACTGATGTAAATACAGTGCCTTTGGATAAAAGGGATTGCAGAGTTCTCCAGGTGAAATATCTGATGAAGCAAAGCTACTGGCAAATATCCAGGACAGGAGAACCCTCTTGCTACAATGCTTGCAGATAAGGATGTTGTGTTGGAGGCTGTAAAAATTAAGGAAAATTCTAAAGGTCCAGAAATTCAGCAGCATCATTTTAATCCCATTATGGAAAGGTCAACATCCAGCAATTTGACATTTGGCATACCCCAATGCACTTCAGCAGATGATGTTACAGTCTCTCTGCAGCACAGACAGGAAAGCCCTTCAATTTAGGTAAAAGGTCTCAGACTGGTCTCCAGAAAAGACATTATTGGCAGCAGGATGGTCCCACTTGCAGGACAGAACACAGTGGGTTGTGGGAATGGCTTCTGGTGTGGTTGAAATTATACAGAGCTCAAAAGGTTCTGCTTTTTCTATCTTTAAAAGTAAACTACAGCAAAAAATTTAAAGTTGTGAATCTTTGGTGCAGCTGAGTGGGAAAAGTCAAGCAGGCCCACAATCTCAGCAAACTCCATGGCAACCTGGCTGTTGGCAAGTGTATTGGCAGCTGGCTGTACAGCTGGTGTAATTGACAAGACAGCAGCTTCAATGGAAAGTCTACAAAATAAAGCAGTATCCCACATTGAATGTTTGGGGAGTGAAACAGAGAGCAATGACTGTAAGGGACCAGAGGAGGTGTTGGAGCAAGTGGCACAGGAACAATGTTTTTCAAAGTGCATACCATTGGAAGCAAGTTCCAGGAGTCCCCTTGACAGCACATGTCCTAATAAGGTCTGACCTCACAACATACTCAGGAGAATCATTTTGAGTCTATTGTGGAAGTTATCCCAGATGGGTTTACTCCTTTAAAATCTACTACAGTCAGATAGGCTGCAGTATAGCAGATGTGGACTGAGCAAGCCACTATGTCATGGGTGGACCAGGTTGCTTTAATTAATGCCACCAGTTCAGAAGGGCAGCCACCTACAAACATGGAGAGTCAGATAAATCTGGACCATCCTTTCAAGACAGCCCAACTGCAGAATCCCATTCATACCCCCATCTTACAGGCTGAGGGCCCAATTCTAGAAGCTTGGTGCAAGTTGCTGCCAAAGGTGACTTGCACCAAATGCCATTGCAACATGGACCCTGCACTCTATTCTGGAAGGGGCATGGTCTCCGTGGCTATGTCCCATGATTTGCGACATACAGACAGGTACACCATTATAAGGGTGTACTCGAGGGACATGTCACATGTCACAGCCCTCCCAGCAAGTATAAGTGCCCCCAAAACCCTGCAGGGCAGCTGTGTCTCCCCCCCAATCTAGTTCCCAACCTGGTTATGTGCTGCAACTGTTGAACTATTAAAACCTCCAAGCTCCCTGGTAGTCCAGTGCCCCCCACCCAGCAATGCCAGTCCCCCATCCCCCCACCCATCCCCAGCTGGCAGCTGGCACAGCCCACCTCTCACTCCATGGTTAGTAGTCACTGAGCCCACATGAACGCTGACTGCATAGACATGCTCAGAAATGAATTAATACTCATTCAGCGGGTGCATCTATACATGTGCAGAGCTCAGTGGGTGGCTAACTGTGGAGGTGAGAAGGTGAACTGTGCCAGTCACAGGCTGGGATGGTGGGGAGACTGGCATTGCTGGGTGGGGTGCTGGAGCCATTAGACTACCATAGATCTCAGGGGTTTAATATTTAAACAGTTTGGCAAAAACTGGGTTGGGGACTGGATGGGGGACACAGCTGCCCATGGGGCACTAGCAGTGTGAGTTTGGGGCATGATGTGTGGGCTGCTTTGCAGGGCATTGAGGGTTTGGGGGTTCTGGGGACTGGGGGTGCGAGTTGCCTAGCTGGGCACATCTGCTGTGGGGTATCGGGGGCTGGGAGGTTGTGAGCTGCCCTGTGGGGCACCGATGGGGGTGTTTTGGGCATGGGGGACTCCTGAAGTGGGTGCAGTGGGTCTCCAGAACCCCCAAAGGACTTATGTACAGTTACGCCAGCTAAATGCTGGTGTAACTTATGTTGCCTGTTCTCCTCCGGGGGTTCTTGTAGAATCCTGACATTGGGGACCTTGTTGCTGCCCTACTAGAATAGGATGCAACTACTGCCATAAACCCCCTAGCACCGTGTCGCAGGTGGTTTATGGCACAAATGCTGGTGTAACTGCTCTCTGGTGCAAGTGGCCTGCAACATGTCGTAGGCCACATTGTAGAATCCCGCACATCACAACTGCTTGCGTGACTTGCTACTTGTGCCATTCTTTTTTGCACAAGTGCTGTTATGTCAGGTGCAACTCATTTAGAATCGGGCCCTGAGCCTTTACTAACATGGCAAGATGTCTTCAATCCACACACTGAAGACAGGAGACATAGAAGCCAGATTAGATTGACTGATCTGTTTGCAAATGTAGGTGAACCTGCAAAGTGGATGAATGCTGTGCATCTCAAATATAGAGGGGGGCTTGAAGAGGCACCTGACAGAGTATATGTGGCAAAGAGATTGTTAAAAGATTCAATGCAATTTTTTAGCAACAGATATTTATGCACTTACTGTATACATATATCAGGGGATACACAGCATGATATCAGTCTCAAATCACAGATGCTGTTGGAAAGATTCTGGGTAAAATTTCAACAACTCAAGACCCCCCCCCCCCCATGTGGTCTCCCTTTATTGCAATCCATTTGACAAAACTAACAGTTAAGGCTATTACAGTACATTTTTTCAAAGTGAGGGAGTTCATATCTTCAACAGTTTATTTTGGGTTAAACAAAAGGTGGATGTTATTGACCACCCAGTTCCTACAGTATGTTAGACTTAGAAGATATTTGGACTGGAGGTTGGAAAATCAGAGTACACATACTTTCTAATGCACAGGAACACAACATTTGCCTAGCAATTTTTATATACTGACTGAGGCAGAGGATTTTGTTTCTATGCAGGTCAGCCTAAGATATATTACCGATGTGGATCCTTATCACACCTTTGTAATGTCTGTGATGCAATGATATGTGAGTTATGCCTTGGTCATGGGTATTCTAGTTATTTTTGACCAAATCCTGTTCAATGCAACTCTTGTGAGGAATCAGGGCATTCCTATTTGAAGTGTCCATGGGCAGCACAAAACAAAAGATCCTTTTATGATCAAGAGGATATGGTACAGGAGGCACAGAATAAAAAAGTAAGAGAGCAGGCCAAGAACTTTTCAGCTGAAGCCACATTATTAGTTGCAATTACCGAGCAATCTAACCCTGTTCAAGTGGATACTACCCAGGCAAACTGGTAAATAATCAATAATTTTTTCTGAAGGTCTGTCATGACAGATCATTGTTAATCATCAAATGTTACCATATGATCATCAAGTGAGATCATGATTTGAGATTATCATCTAGATCATGATTTAATCATCAACCATGTAACTTTCAAATTGCCAAGTGATGATTATTGATTATATTTGTAAACTTAAATCAGCATGATGGTTTTTGATGATCTGTGAATGATCAAATGATGATT
This sequence comes from Neoceratodus forsteri, assembly GCA_016271365.2. Taxonomy (NCBI): domain Eukaryota; kingdom Metazoa; phylum Chordata; order Ceratodontiformes; family Ceratodontidae; genus Neoceratodus; species Neoceratodus forsteri. Next base: position 1,060,970,914 of record CM057455.1, read on the forward strand.
GTTGATGATCATTGATAACTGTATTAGTTCTATATTATAAGACTGTAAGTCATATGAGTAATACTTATCAAAATATTGTGTTCCTAATATGAAACTATGAATGTTAAATATCAACAAAGACAAATAAATTATAATGTAAATCATGTGAAGTCAAGTTTTAATCCCTTCAAGAAGAGGTAAGGCAATGTTCGATATAGTATACACATTTACATAACTAATTTGCATTTTTCATTAGCACAGTTTATTAATCAAAACAATGGTAAGTTCTATGTTTGAAATAATTTTGCCTTGACAGTAGTATTTTGCCAACTTTTATGAAAGGTTCTGAGCAGAAATCAGGTACTTGCTGAAACTCACCATAACCATAACCATAAAAGGAATAATTGATAAGAGATATATAAACTGATTTGAGCCCCTATAACACTAGTAGAAAATGAGGTATCAGAGTAACTATAATTGAAAGCAGCATGTCTGTATGAAACATGTATCACAGCTGATAATACAATAATTTGCGTGAAACGTGTCATAGCTGATAATGTCAGTAAAGATTTCTAAATAGAAGACACAATAAATGTAAAAAGTATAGAAAGAACATAAATTAATTATTTTAAGATTAATTACAGCAATCTTGGCCAGGGGGTATCATGAAAACACATGATGATATGCAATCATCATTAATCACAATCACTATTTCCATAACATGATGGGTTTTGATTGGTGGCCATTTAATGTTCATGTCTAATCACTGTTAGTCATGATCACAGTGATGGTTTTTGAAGCTTGATCATGATATTTACACATAATTGATAAAGATTATTAATGATACATCATTATAAAATCATCATCTTTTCAACTGGGTACAGAAGAGGCCTGGATGAATGAACACATCCCTACTGAATCTGCAACCCGCCCTCCACAATCTGATGGGCCACTGCAACAGACAGACACTCAGAATGAAAATCAAGTAGCGTTTCAGACAAGGCAAGTTAGTGAAGACATGGTAGACATCATACCACCACCTCCTATTCTGTCAGATGACTTTCAAGTGGTGGGAGGTAAAATAAGAAGTACAAGGTTGCAATCAAAATCAAAAAATGGCAAAAAGGGACATAGTAAAAATGGAATAATTATGAAGTCCTGGCAACACAGTAGAATGACATTGAAGGGGAGAAGAGAGAGTCTGATGCCTCCTCAGTAACATCATCACAAAAGGACTTTCCAACACAGAATATATACCTACAGAATCCCCTATGATACTAAACGGCCTCTGAAAAAACACTGTGTAGCAGTGTGAAATGCATTAGGCATGCAATTTCTAGGAGACTGTTGCTTTTAAAGTTTTGTACTGCAACTTCTCTAATAAAGTGCCAGCATTGTGTGTGGCTACTGGTGTCCTGGTGGTGAGTGTCTTGATTTTTATATTGTACCTTAATAATAAATGGAAACAGAAGGAAAATAACTTTTACTAAAGGGAAATTATGTCACTTTGAATGTAATGTTCTTTGTATTGTAATTCCTGATGGCAGTAAACAGTATAGTACTTTCTTTTTGGATGTAAATAGCATTAAAAATTACAGGAGGAGAAGAATAGCCACATTTAACTCACTTGCAAACTCTGATGCCCAAGTGTTTTTTTGTTCAAGAACACTAGGTTGAGATCCACCATAGATATTCATGAAGCACAAAATGCTCAGCCTTGGGGACCATCAGTGTGGTCTAGTGGGGATGATCCCTGTTCAGGGGTCAGAATATTGTTTAAATCAATGCAAGTTAAAATTTTGAAGCTTATGGATCTAGAACTAGGGAAATATTATTTATGGATGTAAAATGGGGTACACAATTAATGAGGCTGGGCGTTATTTATGCACCACAAACAAAAATGAAAAAAACAAATGAATTATTTTAATTGATACAACCCTATCTGTATACAGCACAGCCAGTTATCTTAGGAGGGGGTTTCAACTGCTCATGGAATACAAAACATAAGACAGGTAAAACAGACAAAATGCTTTGTGATTCAAAGTTTCTAAAACAAATGCTAATGTCAGCAAGACTACAAGATGCTTACAGGATAATACACCCAAAAGAGGTCATACTTATAATAGGGATCATTATCATCAAAAATTGATCATATTTTTGTTTCTAGTCAAATAGTGATATGGGATGCTAAAACAATAGTTTCAGCTTGTCAGATCACTTTGAGCTTCAGGAGCAGATAGGGGATAGTACTAAGACAGATATGGGGATGGGATACTAGAATTTCAATACCTCTGTGATAGAGGATTCTGAGGTGTTAGCAAACTGAGTAACGTCTCAGGACCAGAATGTCAGTGGCATGCTGCTTTGACACAGTGTTGGATTGGTGGGAGGATACAAAACAAGAAGTTAACAATTTTTTTCAAAGGGTAGAGAAAATGAAAGGTAGAACTGATGATTTTACATACCTAAATTTAAGGGCTCAGTTGTTTAGAGTTATTTCATTGCAACATGAAGAGAAGGTATCTTATAAAAAACAGAGTGCCTGAAGAAGAGGATGAAGGACTATTTATATGATTGGGCAAAATCCCTTAGGATGGAACAACTGCTTAGAGTTCAAGGCTGTAAACCATCTTTGAATATTTTTAAAGGTTGCCAGACAAGAACTGATCATAAGTTGTTTACAACCTTCAAGGATGAAAAGGGTAACTTACACGAAGAGTCCACACAGGTACGACAGGTAACGGAGAAAGTTTTGGGTAATTTTTAGAGGGGCCAAAATCATTACTCAAGATAGCATGGAGCATTGCATAGATAACATTGGGGTGGGGACAGAGCTGTGTAAAAAAAAAACTTCCACTGGCAGAATATGACGAAAGTCAGACTTTCGCTTCTGTAAAAGTTCAAAAACCATTTTGGTAACTTTCATGGAAATTCCAACTTAGAATAGCAGAATAAATGTATGAACTGTAGATTAATGTATTAAACTACAGAACAAAATTCTGCAGAACTGATCACTGTCAGAGGACAGTTCTGCAGAATTTCTTTTGGCTGTTTAATACATTAATCCACAATTCATTCATTCATTCCGCAGTTCAGCGAGTCACTGAATTGCAGAATGAATGTATAAATTCTGTGTTATGTACTGGAGTCCCCCATGTTTGTATGTTTCCAATCCCTGGTTTCTAGTGGCACCCCCACCCTCCAATCATTGACCCCATGATAGTTTAATGCTAGCTCTGGTGTCTAGTGGCACCCCCACCCTCTGATCACTGGCCCCATAACAATGTAATGTTTCCCTGGTATCTAGTGGCACCCAGTACTCTCCAGTTGCCAGACCCATAAAATGTAATGTTTCCCCAGTGTCTACTGGCACCCCTCCACCCTCCAATTATTGGCCCCATATAAATTTGCATTCCCCTCGTGTCCAGTGGTACCCTACCCTCTGGTCACAGAACCCTTAAAAATGTATGTTTCCCTGTTGTCTAGTGGCACCCCACCCTCTGATCACTGGCCCCATAAGAAGTTATTGTTTCCCTGGTGTCTAGTGGCCCCCCCCCCACCCTCTGGTCACTGGCCCCATAAACATTTAACATTTCCCTGATGTCTAGTGGCAGCTCCCACCTCCCAATCACCAGCCACATAATAATTAATGTTTCCCTGGTGTCTAGTGGCACCCCACATTCTCCAATTGCTTGCCTCATAAGAATTTAATGAGTTCCTGATGTCTAGTGGCTCCCCCTACCTCTGGTCACTGGTCCCATAAAAATGTAACATTTCCCTGGTGTCTAGTGGCACCCCCCCACTCTCTGGGCTCCAGTCCCATAAACATTTATCATTTTACTGATGTCTTGTAACACCTCCCCTCTTCACCAGCCCCCTAATAATTAATATTTCCACTGTGTCTAGTTGCACTACCCACCTGCCAAATGCCAGCTCCATATTTGCTGATGTACCTCTGTCTTCACTGCTAACTCAAGTGTCTGCCACACATTTGCAACTGTGCACTCACTCCTTCTTAGTCTTTATAGTGTGCAGTAGTTATGGAGACTGTCTCCATGACTACCTCATGATGTAAAGACTAAGAAAAAGTGATCACACAGTTGCAAACTTGTGACAGGCACTTGAGTTAGTAGTGAAGATGGAGGCATATCAGCAAATATGGGGCTGGTGACTGGAGGGTGGGGAGTACCAATAGACATCAAGAAAACATTAATTCTTATGGGTCTGGCAATTGGATGATGGGGGGATGCCTCTAGACACCAGAGAAATATAACATTTTAATAGGCCTGCAATCAGAGGGCAGAGGGTGCCTCTAGACACCAAGGAAATGGTAAATGATTACAGGTCAGTGACCAGAGGAGGGTTGGGGGTGCCACTAAATACCAAAGAAATATTAAATGATTACAGGCCAGTGACCGGAGGAAGGTGGGGTGCCAGTAGACACCAGGGACACATGAAATTATTAGGGGCCAGTGATCAGAGGGTGGGGGGTGCAATTGGACACTAGGTAATTTTTTTTTTCTATACCAGGATGGAACAGAGCTGAACTGTAGAATAAGGACAATAATTATGGATTAATGTATTAGTTCTGCAGTTCATGTGTATTATTCCACAGTTCAGCAAAAGAATTGCCAGAACAGGGTGAAAATTTGCTAAACACATTCAGAAGATTTCAGATTTCACTACAGGTGGAACTTCAGAAAATTTTGCAAAAGTTGGTTAACTTTCGCAAAAGTTCCGCTAATACAGAATTATTAACTTTTGCCCAGATTTAGGTTGGGAACGTGACAACGAGAGACAAAGAAGACTTGGTAAAATCCGTAGCAGTTAATTAAGTTGTTGAAATTATACAATTCTCGAGTGGGAAAGCAGCTCCTGGTCCAGATGGAATAAGTGCTGAATTTTATAAAAAAAAAATTCTCTGACCAGGTTAGCATAATGCTAGTCAAAGTATTTAATGATATGTTGGAAAATCTCAGAATCCCAGAAGATAGGTTTCAAGCAATATTGATGTTATTATATAAAAAAAGTGTAAGTGGGCAGAAACAAGTAAATGAAGGCCCATTTTTCTTATGAATACCGACATAAATATTTTGCATAACATTTTAGGTAATAGACTAAGTAAACTTGAAAATAAAGTTATTTCGACTAGTCAATCATGTATAATGCCAGGGAGGTACATGAGCGAAAATGTAATATTGTTAAGGGAAATAATTGCTAGGAGTAGGATGAATAAAGTACAAGAATTTTTCTTAGCCGTAGACAAGGAGAAAGCATTTGATCAAGTCTCACTTGACTTTTTATTCAAAACAATGAATTGTCATGGCATATTGGATAAATTTATATACTGGACAAGACTACTACATGGTTAGGCTAATTTTACACCATTCATAAATGGGATTTTAGGTCACAGAATAAGCATTTCCCATTGTGTCATACAAGTGTGTCCTTAAAGAATTCATATTTAACAACGGAAAAATGCTGTTGTGGTTATTTATATGATTGACTATTCATTTTTTTCATCGTATTTATGATTGTACATATTAATGTAACTGTAAATATTTTGTGTAATTGTATGTATGTTGTGTAAGAAGGGTCAACATTTCAAATGAGCTTTGCTCAATGGTTACAACTCTAATGAAATGAAAAAGCCAGTTAATGTATTTTTTTGTTTTTTTTTGTATTGATATAGTGTTTCAGAAATTGGAGTAGTCACCAGATGGCCATGATATCTCAATTACTGGAACTTTACCCCAGGTTGAAGTGTATGCATATGCTGAAGATTTATGTTTATTTCTGTCAGATATGAATTCATGTTCTAGTGCCATAAAAATTTTACAGCAGTACTCTTGACTGTCAGGTGCAAAGGTGAACCTTAGCAAAAGAAGGGTTTTGTGCTTAGGGCACATGAGGGAACAGGATATTACACACATGGAGGGGATCACAGTAACAAACTCTGGAATGAAGTACTAGGAATAGGATTTGGGATTTTAAATACTGAGAGAGTAAATTGGGAAGTGAAAATAGGGGAAAGAGAAAGGAAAGTAGCACAATGGAAATCTATGCCAATATCAAAAAAGAAAAGAGTCTATCTGATAAAAACATTATTATTGCCAATATTGCTTTACCTTAGTTATGTATTTCCCCACCTAAAGATCCTGAAACCAGGTTAAATAGTTTATTTTTTCAGTCTTTATGGGGAAGTAGATTAAATCCTGTAAAGAGAAACTTTACTCATTTAGAAGAATGGAGAGTTGTCTATGGTAAATCCCATAGTGCATTTTTATTCGTTATTTTTTTTTTCAATAAACTTAAAGGCCATATTTTCATCCTTAGAGTTGAAGTGGGTTGCAGGATTTAAGAAGTGGGTAAGTGCATCTTTACCAAGATGAGAAAAGGGGAACTCGTCTTTTTACTCGAGTATTGGAGGGGAACAATTACTCCAGTATGTGTTAGCAGCATTACAGAAGATAAAGCAATGGAAACTATTACTAGTGATGGGCAAAGTGGTGAAATTCACTCCATGAAGTGATTTGCAAAGTAATGTGGAACTCGTAAAGTACTCTGTGATGCGAAACCGAGTACTTCGCATCATAATGGGGAACATGAAGTTCATTGAAAACGATGACAACTTTATTCTGCCTTCCCCAAACCACTTCTCCACCAGTTTTAAGGTGAAGTACACTGAAATCAATGTACTTCACCTTGTTTTTGAGCTCCAAAGGTGAATTTTGCAGTGCTTCATGGGATGGCAGGTCACATGGGCTCTAGATTGTTCTGCACAGCCTCAGTTCTGTGTAGAGTGTGTGTGTGTAGTGGAAGATGGAGACAGTTTCCTGTCAGAGCTCTGCATTTCAAATCCTCTAAAAGCTGTTAAAAAAGCCTTTTTGAGCTTTTTTTTTTGCTCACAAAATAGTACATTGATTATAGGAAACCCCCCTGTGCTCATATCATTGACTGTTTATTGTTTGTGTGTGGATTTTGAATGTTAATTTAGAGCAATCAGTCTGTGTACTGTGAAGTGCGCTTTGGGGGAGGGGCATATCTGTGGTGTAGGTAGATTAACTGGGAGAGAAAGGCAATCTTTCTGTTTTGGTTATATTTTTCTTGTATAACTGTGTTAATGTATACACAGTAATATTTTCAGTAATTCTTGACTTTTTTTGGCTGATTGTTCGGGTGCAGCAGTGTATAATTTCAGTTTGTTTAAAACAGTTGGTTATATTACTAAAGGTTTTCAATTTCCTATGCATTACTTGTAGTGTGTGTGAGTGTGTGTGTGATGCGTGCCAATAAATCAGACACCTTTTATTGTGCCACAGAGCAATTGCAGCAGTGTGAACCAGCTATTCACCATACCTGCATGAATTTTTTACACTGCTTTGTGATATCTTTACTGGTAGTGGACAGTTACTGCCGTGCACTACCTCCCCACAACCGGCAAAAGGTATTCTTTTCCAGATTTAGATTTATGACTTGTGAACACTGGTTAGGTGTTGTTGTGCCTTTACGCCTGCATCTCTTAAGTGCGCAGCATAATCTTAATCTGTCTGTGCATTTGTAGCACACCATTTATTATGGGAGACCTTGTATTTCTTGTTATGCTCTCATTTCACTTAGTCAGCACTGGGGAATTTTCTGGACACAAGACAGTAGCACTTTGGGGATGCACATTAATTCCAGTGACTGTGTGTGACCACTGCGCACATGACGGAGTGCACCATTAATTTTGTGAGACTTTGCATTTTTTGTGCTCTCATTACACTTTGTCAGCACTGGGGATTTTTCTGGACACAAGACATGAGCATTTTGGGGATGCACATTAATTCTGGTAACTGTGTGTGTGAAGGGCTGCCAGTATTGTTGTCACTTTGCCTTACTTCATGTTAAGGAAAGAATGACAATGCAAAGTAATAATTACAAGGCAAAGTGAGCCTTTTGCATTGGCCACTTCATGTAGCAGAGTGACAACACGAAAGTGCCCACTTCACAGGCGGAATTTAAATTCACTGCATCTCTATTACCAGACAATTTCAAATTATATACTAGGAAAGCATTATATAACAAAGTGATAAATGATAACTTTATTGAGCCCCTTGTGTTTCTGAAAGGTACCCTGCAGAATGTCACACAGACTGTTAAACAGTTGATGGAATCTAGGCTTCTAGTCCAAATGTGTAATATGATGTGGTTAATATGTCATGGTAGATTTGGTGTACATGAGTCACATAAGCAGATATCTGATAGATATGGTACAAGAGATACATGTAATGGGTTTTAGAAACTCAAATGCATTTATTTTTGGATCAGCATTATGTACAGAGGTTATGGGATTAGAATGTGACTGGTTTAGAATGCCAGGATTATTATGTAATTACATATGAGATGTTAGTATTAGGCATTTATTCAGAAAATTGGTCTGGATACCAGCCTAGCAATTTAAGGGTTATTTGTGGAATACTGAAATATTATATATGGCAAACTAGATGCAGATTAGTGCTTCAAAAACACTGGAAACAAAAAAGATATATTTGTCTTTATTAAACAGCAGACGATTTCTCGATATGAAATGGAAAACCAGAAATTGTCTAAGGTATATCATAGCGATTGGGGAAATCCTTTTTGGACTGGATAAGGTAAAAAAAAAGGGGAGGGGGTAAGTCTGGGGATGTGGTGGAAAGTGTGTATTCTGATGATATGGTGTAAGTTATGTTTATGCAAGTTTTCTTTAACTATATATGATGTCCTTATGTGATGTATGATTCATACTTCAACAAAAAATTATCCAACTCTTTTTGAGAAGTGCCATGGGATCTTTAATGTCCACCTGAACAACCACCAGAACAGGCAGATGGAATCTTGGTTTAACACCTCATCTGAAAGACGGCACCTCAGGAGTAGAGCACCCCCTCTTGCTGCACTACAATATCAGTATTAACCAAGTTCCTTGTGTGGGGATGGATACAACAGCCTTCTGCTCTTCCAGCCTCAAGATAAACATGTACTGCAATTATTAGCAGTCTGGGCTCTTTGTCTTCAGAACCTGTACTTTTGTTATAGGTGGATATGCAATTTAGAATGGGGCAACTGTTGAGCCACTGACTCAGTATCAGTGACTCAGCAGCATTTATCACAGGACAGTCAAACCTCATGAAGCTTTAAACTACTAAATTGTATATCCACCTAACAAAAGTACAGGTTCTGAAGACAGCCCAGACTGCTACCAGTTGTTTCACATGGATTATCTTTTCATGTTGAGAGACTGTTTAACCTCTCCTTATCCACAAGTGCAGTATAGTACATGACATCAGAAAACTGGCCCACCTGGCACCAGTTTTTAAGAAATGCAACCCAAAAGACATTGCAAATTATAGACCTGTTTCCAAACTATCAGTACTAAACAACATTTTGGAAAAAATGGTCTCAACACAATTGTCTGAATACTGAAACAGAAACATAGAAACATAAGACTTTGATGGCAGATAAGGACTGCTTGGTCCACCCAGTCTGTCCATTTCCATACCTACTGGATAAGCTGCAGATCCTAGTTAACCAACAGCCTACTTCTTCTTAACCCCCATCAGAATTGTCTTATGTCTGTCCCATGCATTCTTGAATTCCCCCCACAGTTTTTGACCCCATGACCCCCTCAGGAAGGCCTTTCCATGTGTCCACCACCCTCTTGTGAAAAAATACTTCCTCACGTTGCCCCTGAACTGTCTCCCTCTATCTTTAAATTGTGCACCCTTGTTCTTGCATATCTCTTTTCTGAACGATGCTACCCTCTTGAACTTTGTTGATTCTCTTGAGGTACTTGAATGTTTCTATCATGTCCTCCCCCTTCCCTCCTTTCCTCGAGGCTATACATATTAAGCTCCTTTAGTCCCTCTTCATATGGCTTCTAGTGCAGACCCTACACAATTTTAGTAGCCCTCCTCTGGACTGCCTCCATCCTGTCTATATCCTTGTGGAGATGGGGTCTCCAGAACTGCACGCAGTACTCCAACTGTCTGTATAGAGGGATAACAACTTCCTGTTTTCTACTGGTGATGCCTATCCCTATACATCCCAGTATTCCTCGAGCCCTCCTTACTGCATTCTCACATTGCTTGCTTACCTTTAGGTCATCTGATATGATTACGCCCAGGTCCCTTTCCATTTTTGTTGTTGTTAGTACCTCCGCCTCCATTGTGTACTCTTCCCCTCGTTTTTTGTTTCCCAGGTGCATTACTTTGCACTTCTTTTCTTTGAATTTAAGCTGTCATACTTTTGGCCATTCCTCCAACCGTGCCAAGTCCCTTTTCATTATTTCCACTTCCCCCCTTGTGTATCAACCCTGTTGCAGATCTTTGTGTCATTGACTACAGAGTGAAGAAAGCTCAGCTGTGGGTGGTGTTCAGAGATCCCTTTATGCACAGTGTATTGTGCTGACCTCATATTAGACGTTAGTCTTGTTTACTTTTTGAGATCTATTTAGTTTGTTTGGATTGCATCAGATTATCTAATCTACTATTAAAGTTAATTATAAAACAACTTACTAGTGTACTTTGTACTAGATTGTGCTCGCTCATTTCCATAAGGTAAAAAGCTGTGGTGTTCTTTCTGATGTCCTAACTGCAGAGAGCTCGGTAAGTAAGTAAGTAAAAATGTATTTATGCAAGGCACCCTTCCTGAGGTCAGGGTACCTTTACAATACAGCATACAATAACAATATATTTAAAATCAATAAAACTGATGACAAAAACAATAACAGCCTCTCAGTAGGTCCCTGAAAAAGCCTGGTTAAACAAATAAGTTTTTAAGGATTTTTAAAATCCTTCCATGGTCAGGCTATCTCATATCTGGCGAGGTAGAGAATTCCACAGGGTAGGTACCATAAAGGCAAAAGATCTTCCTCCAGATGTTTTCAGGGATACCCTGGGAATCTCCAGCAATCCCTCATCAGAGGATTGGAGTGAGCGGAAGAGACAGTAAGAAAACAAGAGCTCTTTCAGGTAGTGTGGTCCCAACTTGTGTAGAGCCCTATAGGTCAGCAATGCAACCTTGAAGGTGATCCACCACTGTATGGGCAGCCAGTGCAGATCGCACAGCACAGGTGTTATATGACTGGATCTAGAGATTCCAGTCAACAGCCTTTTCACCACGTTCTGCACTAGCTGCAAGTGGTGGATATCCACCTCCCGGTAGCCCTAGATAAAGGGCATTGCAGTAATCAAAACAACTGGTGACAAAGGTGTGGACCAAGGTAGGAAGATTTTTGGGTGGGACCAGGTGCTTCACCCAGGCTATATCCTTTAGATGGAAAAAGGAAGATTTGACTACAACTGACACCTGCACCCCCAGGGTCAGGCCCTCATTAAATACCATGCTCAGGTTACGCACCAGGCCTGAGGCGATAAGCGGGGTTCCCCTAGGTATAAACCTGAAGGTTTCCCCACCCATGCCCCTGTTATACTAAAACCAGGGTCCACCACCAATACCTCTGTTTTACTCGAGTTCAACCAAAGCCAACTAGTACTCATCTAGTTCTGTATCTCCAGCAGGCAGTTATTAAATACTGTGATTGAATCGGACTCCTGTTCAGGCACAAAAGACATGTAGAGCTGAGAGTTATCAGCATAGCAATGAATACTCAGCCATACCATTTTATAATGTCCCCTAATGGAAGCATATACACCCCGAATAACATGGGGGGGCACTGAACCCTGTGGAACCCCACAGGGCAGCCAGTGAGGGGCAGAGGAATAAATCCCCAACACCACTCTCTGTGATCTGCCCTCCAGGAAGGAACAAAACCAACTGAGGACCGCTCCCCTCAGTCCACAGAAAAACCACAGGCACTCGAGCATCACTCCATGATCCACGGTGTCAAATGCTGCTGAGAGATCAAGGAGAACCAAGATGGAATGAGCTTTCCGATCTCTCGCCATCAGGAGATCATTTAGTACTGGCAGCAGTGCTATCTCGGTGCTGTGCCATTTCCTGAAGCCTCTCTGGAGAGGGTCATAGATATTGTGGCTGGTCAAATGATCCTCTAGCTGCAAAGTGACCACCTTCTTAATGACTTTCCCTACAAAGGGTAAGTTAGAGACCGGTCTATAATTTGCTGGGCAGTTGGGTCAAGGCAGGGTTTTTTCAAAAGGGGGCATACTACTGCCTCCTTTAAGGGATCTGGGAAGATCCTTCTCTCCAATGAAACTGCCACTATCCCAGTGAGGACCAGGCCAATGACCACTACACACCCCAGTTGTAGGCGTGTAGGGCCTGGATCCAAACTACAGTAGGCTGGCCACAAAGTCTGGACAATCCTCACTATATCCATGACTGGCAGTTGGCTAAAGGTGAACCAAGTCAACTGGGAATTAGTACCACCTGACTGATAAGTGCAAGGTCCAATGGGAAGGCACTGGCTGATCTCATCCCTGATGGTGGACACCTTATCAGTGAAAAATTGCATAAACTCCTCACACTGTACTTGTGACAATGCTCGACTGGCATGGAGACAGGCTGGATTGCACAATCTATCCATAGTCTGGAAGAGCTGAGCTGGACTATTTTTCACTGTAGCAATTTCCCTGGACAGGAACTCTCCCTTTTTATGGGAAATTGCTGATTGGTAGACCTTATAATGATCCAACAATCTAAGCTTATCCACCTCCAGGCGGGTTTTCCGCCAGCACCTTTCCAATCTTCGCCCCTGTCTCTTCAGCTCACGGATCCTCCCAATAAACTAGGGGGCCCTCAGGTAAAGGGTAAGGGGGAAAACAAGGGTTGGAGCAATGACATCCAAGGCCTCCACAACAACCCTATTATAGGCCAACACCAGGGGCCCTGAGTCACTGCTATCCATTGGAAGTCCCGAGAAGTCCAGCTCCGTCTTTAGGCCTTCTGAGGTAACTCCTCTCAGAGGACGGAACTGCACTAACTCCTTTGGGGCAGGCCTATTTTGGGGGGCTGCGAAACTGAATCTCAGGGCGTGATGGTCAGACCAACCTATTGGCTCCAGCTCCACATCAGAGATCTCCATCCCCAGATGGAACACCAGGTCCAATTTGTGCCCACCCTCATGAGTTGCAGAGGTAATAACCAATGTCAGGCCCAATGAATCCATTAGTTGGAGGAGGTTTTGTCCAGTAAGCTGACCCATCCCTGCAAAACTTAAGGAAGTTAGCCACCAGTGTAGAAGGTGACTCTCTGAGTTCTTGGAAAAGGAAGGTGTGCTGGGATAATGGGCTCCTGTACCATGAGTGGGTTCCTAAGAGAAGACCAGAGGAAAGGGTACTCCAGCAGACCGTGGTTCCTAGGGAAAATAGGAAGCAGCTTCTGGTCTTAGCCCACAACATACCCTTTTCTTGACACCTAGGGGCCAGCCATACAGAAAGGCAGTGGACAAACAATTTTTAGTGACTCAGCATTTTTTTAAAATGTGGCAAACTACTACTAGACGTGTCTGCAGTTCCAGAGATGGGAAAGATTAGGGACAATTCTAAGGTGACTTTGATTCCACTACCTGTTTTTAAAGAGCCATTTCAATTATTTGACATGGACACTGTGGGACCACTTAACACCCCATGACTCACAGGCAAGTGGTACATTTTTGTGGTCCTAGACTATACCATAAGGTAACTGGAGGAAGTGCCCTTCTCATCCATCAAAGCTGAGAAGGTGGTCAACAAACTGCTTAGGATATTAGGTCAAGTGAGTTCCCCCAGGAAATTCTGTTGGACTAGGACACCAACTTTATGTCTGGTCTGATGGTTAGTCTTTGGAAGAAGTATAAAGTAAGGCTGCTCAGGGCCTCGTCATACCTCCACCAGACTAATGGTCTGGTCAAGCGATTGAATTGGTCTCTTACAAACATGTTAAGGGCATTTTCTGGCCAGCATGTGAGACAGTGAAGCATGCACCTACCCCATCTCTTGTTCTCATGTAGGGAAGTCCCCCAGGACCAGACGTCCACAGGGTTCTTACCCTTTGAGCTCCTGTTTGGCCATAGAATAAGGGGCCCCCTTGATTAGGTAAGTGGTTAATGAGAGAGTGTGCTTGCTGCCCAAGAGGAATCTGTTGTGCAGTATGTCCTGAATTCCAGGTCACAGCTCAAGAAGTTCATGGGGTTTGCTCAGGAACACCTAGCCACTGCACAACAGAGACAGAAGACATGGTACAAACATGGGGCAAGTGGCCAGGAGTACAAAGTTGGGCAAAGGGTGATGGTGCTCACCCCCATCTGGCAGAACAAATTACAGGCAGCTGGGGAGGGGCCTTACCCAGTGATCAGGAGGGAAAATGATGTCAATTACATGGTGGAGCTACCAAACAGGAGGTGTAAACATCATGAAACCCTACGATGACAGGGATGAGATGGTCCTGGCTGTGTGCAGATATCCAAAAGAAAGGGCAGAAGCAGGCCTGCTGCTGGATCTCCTGAGAGAGGTTAACGGAGTATCCTCAGTGGATGCTGTCACCTTCCCAAAACACCCGACATCAGTCCAAACTGCAGAAATGCATGTGGTGCTGCCTACATTTGGTGAAATGTTCACAGGGAAACCAGGGTATGTAATGCTGGCACAGCACCATGTGGATACAGGGTCCCAAGCCCCGCTGAGTTAGCTTCCCTACAAAGTCACAGAAGGTGCATGACATGCCATAGAGTGGGAGAGGAAGGAGATGCTACCTCTCTGGGTGATCGGGAGTTTAGTAGACCTTGGTCCTCCCCAGTGGTACTCATCCCCAAAAAGCATGGTACCATGAGGTTATGCACCAACTACTACAGGTCCAACAGCTGCACAGTCAAAAACATAGCTCATACATCATGCCTAGGAATGATGTGATCAGCGAGAGGTTAGGGTTAGCCTTTTACTTATCCACCATAGTCCTGACAAAGAGTTATTGGCAGGTACCCTGATCCCTGAAGCCAAAGAGAAATCAGCCTTCATCAACCCATTTGGATAATTGGAGTTCAAGGTAATGCCATTCAGAAGGAAGAATGCACCATTCACCTTCAGAAGCTTGGAGACTCCATTCAGAATCTGGCAGGAGACTTTTATCAGGCATACATGGATGGCATTGCTATCTATAGTCAGACTTGGGATGATCACATCAGGCACACAACTGAGGTGTTCTGCCAACTGCAGGCTGCTGAACAGTCAAGGTGGAATAGTGCCATATAGGAATGGTAGAACTGTCATACCTTGGGCATAGGGTGGGGAGTGAATACATCTGGCCTGAGCCTGTAAAAATTGAGGCCATCCAGGGATGGACCATGCCCACAACCAAGAAGAAAGTATGAACCTTCCTAGGGATCACAGGGTACTCCCATAAGTTTGTACGGAGTTTCAGCAGCATGGCCAAATTCCCACATAATCTCACCAGGAAGAAAATGCCAGAAAAGGTTCAGTGGACAGAGCCCTGCAAAACTGCATCCCACCAGCTGAAGGAGGCATTGTGTCAGGAACCTGTGCTTGCCACCCCAGACTATTATTTAAGGTTTATTGTACATGTTGATGCATCTCATCATGAACTAGGTGCAGTTCTGAGTCAGGTCATGCACTCTGGAGAGGAACACTTAGTCTTGTACGTGAGCAGGAAGCTGCTGCTCTGAGAGGAGGACTATGCTACAATAGAGAAATAGTGTCAAGAGATTGTCTGGGCTTTTCAGAAGCTGCAACCTTATTTTTATGGGAGGAAGTTAATTCTGATTACTGATCAAAACTCCATTACGTGGTTACATTGCATCAGTGGGCAGAACTCAGAATAACTAAGGTGGTGCCTTGTGCTGCAGTCCTACAATATGGACATTAGGCACCACAGTGGGTTGTAACATAGCGACGCAGATCGGCTGTCCAAGCAATAGTTAGCGCTTTTGTGTTTTTTTTTTGTTTTTTTTACTAGTAGGGGACATGCTTGGAGAAACTGATGTGGGGTTTACCCAGGGAGTGAACAGAGGGCATAGCACTGGGAGCCAGGCAACTCACATGAAAAACCAACATCATTTAGACCTGCAGAAAGATTTGCTTTTCCTTTCTCTGGAGGGGGGAGGAAATATTTGCTATGTACAACTGCTACTGTATATCTTTTTGTTTTATTTAATTCTTTCTGCAGGGGTATCAGTCAGAATTTAGCAGTTGAGTTGACAAAGCTGGTATTCCTGGGAAAAATCAAGATGGTTATCAAGGACAGGCCAACTGGCTCTGAGAGTAATTATTATCTGCGCTGTTGTATATCATGGCAGGACCCCTGGACAATTTATGGGAGATCTTAGAAAATATCTTTTCATGTTAGGAAATTGCTAACTAAACCAAACATTCCTGCTGGGCTAAGCAGAACTTGAAACAAAAAGCAGAAGTATTTCTACATATGCAGTCCTACGTCCAGCTCAGACCAATTTCCCAAGTGGTCCCAGCTTTCAAGACACAAAGAATTGACCCGGGAATTATATCACAGGACATGTGTGCTAAGGATGGGGGGAGACTGGTTTTGAGGAAAAGTTATTGTTTTGAGTTTGGGGTGAGCAAGTTTGTCAGGTTTGGGAATATGAACAGCTGACATATGGTTTGAGACTGCCCTAATTCACCAATGTGTCCTCTGAGGGTACAGCAAGTCTCTGAAGTTTGGAAAAATTATAAAGTACAGTGAAATGTTTCTGTGTGTTTCTTTCTGCTGCATGCAAAACCATTTTCTTTCTATGTCTATAGATTTACTGTTCCCTGTAGTCTTTGAGTAGTATCCTGTATTATATGTGTAAATATCTTGAACTATAAAAGCAGTATTTGTTTATATACTTCATGTTTCAGTGACTGAGTCCTCTGAGGAACAGCTAGCTGATCTATAATTGGCAAAAACTGTATTTCTGTCTCTGAAGAAAAGACTACCATTACCATAATTAATTTCTAAAATAAGGTGTTTGCAGCTGTGACAGAAAGGGATGGGTCATTTACCCTTGAGCAAGAAACACTGTACTGTGTGAGTAGTGGTTCTGGAGGGATTCAGACCTCAAGATACTCTGAACAAGTGTCTGGGCTGAGTGATGGCAGATACTGAAGACCCTTGCAGGCATCTGAAGGATTTGAGAAAGCTGGTGACACTCAAAGGATAAGTTTGGGATAGACTGGTTTGCCACATCACTGTATAGTGTGGTTCAGGATAAGGCTGGTGGTGGAAGTGAACCACACAAGGATGATGATCTGGATTTCAGGAAGCAGATTTTTAAAAATGGGTGAATGCCTCAGATGACCTAGAGGAGGGTACATGGGTGCGGTAGAGGAACAGAGGCCTAAGCTAAGGAAAAGCACAGTGACAGCAAGAAACCTCTGTGCAAAGGAAGTTAGCAAAAATAAGAGGAATAAGAGACCACTATGGTTCTCAAAAGAAATGGCTGAAAAGGTAAAGTCTAAAAGGGTATCACTCAGGAGGTATAAAGAGTTGAAGATGGAAGAGGATAGGGAGATGTATCAAGAGAAGCAGAGTGCTACATGGAAATCGGTCAGGATCACAAAGGCAAAAACTGAGGAAAGAATAGTCTGCAGGTAAAGAAAGGGGACAAGACATTTTTTAGGTACATAAATGAAAAGAGGAAGACTAGGGGAGACACTGTGAGGTTAAAAAGGGCAGGTGGGGACTGTGCAGAGAAGGATGAGGAAAAAGCATATATCCTGAATAAATACTTTTGTTTAGTCTTCACAGATGGGGATGAGCCCTATAAAAGTATCAAAGGTGCTGGAGGATGGGAGGTAGACACAAGTCCTTTTACAGAAGAAAGATTCCTGAAGTGACTCACAAATCTGAAAGTGGACAAAACTATGGGGCCAGACAGGGTACACCCAAGGGTATTGAGGGAGCTCAGGGAGATACTGGCTGTACCTCTGACTGTCCGTTTTAGCAACTCACAGGAAACAGGAGTGGTTCCAGAGGACTGGAGGAGGGCAGATAGAAACATAGAAATTGACCGCAGGTAAGGACCACTAGGCCCACCCAGTCTGCCCATTTTTGTCTACCTGCTACAGAAACCACAGACCCTACTTGATTTCTGGGTTTGATCTCTTTCCTATCAGTAGGGTTCCCCTATGCCTATCCCATGCATTTTTGAACTCCCCTACTAGATTTTCCAATACCACCTTTGCTTGGAGGCTGTTCCATGCATTCATCGCCCTTTCTGTGAAGCAATACTTCCTCATGTTACCCCTCAGTCTACCCTCTTCCAGCCTCGTGGTATGACTCCTTGTTCTAGAACATCTCTTTTTCTGACAGATGCCACCCTCCTGTACCTTATTCATGCCCTTGAGATATTTTAAGGTCTCTGTCAAATTTCCCATTTCCCTTCTCTCCTCCAGGGTATACGTATTGAGGTCCTTCAGTCTCTCTTCATATGACTTATGGTGCAGGCCCTGCACCATTTTTGTTACCCTTCTCTGAACTGCCTCTACTCTGTCTATGTCCTTACAGAAATGCAGCCTCCAGAACTGGACACAGTACTCCAGATGAGGTCTCACTAATGATTTGCACAGAGGCATCACCACCTCCTTCCTTCTGCCAGTGATGCATCTCCTAATGCAGCCCAGTACCTCGCTGGCTCTCCCTAAACCCTAGGCACATCATTTGACTACCTTTAGGTCATCTGATACGATTACCTACAGATCACCTTCTTGTTTGGTGGCCATCAGCATCTCTCCCCCTCTCCCCTATCGTGTAAGCCTCCCCTGGGTTCCTGTGCCCCAAATTCATGATTTTGCCCATTTTTGTTTTAAATCTTAGCTGCCACACTCTTGACCGTTTTTCTAGTTTACCTAGGTCTCTGCTGATTTTTTCCACCCCTCCCAGTGTGTGTAACCTGTTGCAGATCTTAGTGTAGAGATGTTGCGAAATTATATTTTGCCGGTGAAATTTCCATAAAATCGTCAATTTCCCCGCATGAAATATTTAATGAAATTCACCCATTATACAAAATATTTAACGGGGTACGAAATGTGTAATTTTGCCAGAAAAGTGGCAAATTTTTGCTGGCAAAAGGTGAATTTGGCTGTTTTACAGGTGAAATGTTGCATTCTGTGGGTGAAATTCCGAATTTCACTTCTACGACAAATTTTGTGAAATGGTTGAATTTCACAAAATATTTCACATAATGAAATTTGCTAATTTTGCACATCTTTATCTTAGTGTCATCTGCAAAGAGGCATACCTTTCCTTCTAGCCCCTCTGCAATGTCACATGTGAAGACATTGAATAGGTCTGGCCCCAGAACTGATCTCTGTGGATGTAGTCCCACTTCACAAATGTGGCAGCAGGGAGGAAGCTGTGACAACTATAGACCAGTCAGCCTGACATCAGTGGTGGAGAAGTTAATGGAGTCACTGCAAAAGGAAAGGATTGTGAAGTATCTTGAAACCAGTAGGTTACAAGAACCGAGGCAGCATGGATTCGCGGGGGAGAAGTCATGTCAGAAAATCTGATAGATTTCTTTGACCGAGGTGACCAGATAGATTATGGAGGCATGGTAGATTTCAGTAAGGCTTTTGATACCTTTCCATATAGGAAACTTATAAGGAAATTGGGCAGCTTTGGGGTATGTCCTAAGGTGGAAAACTGGGCAAAAAATTGGTTAAGGGATAGGCAATAGAAGGTCATGGTAAGCAGGGCTCACCTGCGCTTGACCAGCAGGGTGCTACAGGTCTTAGGGAGAAATCCTCTTTAATGCCTTTATAAGTGACATTACAGATTAGCTAGAATGGAAAGTCTACATCTTTACAGATTACACCAAAATCTGCAATAGGGTGGACACTCCAGAAGGAGTAGAAAGAATGTTTAGATACCTGAGAAAACTCTAGGAGTGGTCAAGAGTATGGCAGCTGGGTTTCAATGCAAAAAAACTGAAAAATCATGCACATAGGCCACAGAAACCTGGAGGCAGAGTACAAAATGGGAGACGAGGTATTGACAGTCACCAAACAGGAAAGGGGCTTAGGAATAATTATATCTGATGACCTCAAGGCAGTGAGGCAGTGCAACAAGGCAGTTGGTAGCACCAGTGGGATGTTGCAGTACATAGGAAGAGGTATCACCAACAGAAGGAGAGAGAAATACCTTACTACTGTCTAGATCACTGGATGAGACCTCACTTGGAGTACTGTGTCCAATTCTGGATACCACATCTCAGGAAGGACATAGACAGAGTGGAAGTTGTCCAGAGGAGGGCAACTAAAATAGTGCAAGGTCTGCCTTACGAAAACAGACTGAAGGACCTCAATATGTGCACCCTGGTAGAGAGGAGGGAGAGGTGGGATGTGATAGAGACCTGCAAATATCTCACAGCAGTAAATAAGGTACAGGAGAGGAGTGTTTTTCAGGCATAAAAATGCACAAGAACAAGGGGACATGCAGTGAAGCTGGACAGGGGTAGATTCTGGAGAGATGTAAGAAAGTACTTTTTCTCTAAGAGTGGTGGATGCCTGGAACAGTCATCTAGTGGAGGTGGTGGTGGTGCAAACAGTGGTGGGATTCAAGAATGCATGGAATAGGCATGAGTATTTTGGTAAAAGCAAGGGGGGGGGAACTGGAGATGAAGTAGGGTCTGAGGTGACAATATTTATTTATTTATTTAATTGTGAACTGGGTTAGTGCACTGATCCAATGACCTTTTTGAGGCATGGCCCAGGCCAGATACAGTACTGGCACATACAATGGTAAGAATACAATGTGAACAACAGCAAGGAATCATACAAGGATCATAAACAGGAAATCTTGTGCAAGTCAGGCTAACAATGCAGAGGTGGTGAAAATAAATACAGGTAAACAGCCAAGTACATCAACAAGGTGGGTGTAATAAGATATATGTAAACATTAAACAGGGCTATGTAGCAACATTCTCTAAGAATAGGATGGATAAACATCAGGAGAGCCAGCAACAGAAAATACATACAGGTAGAAACAGCCATCAATCGGGTTCGAAAAAATCATTGGTGAGCCAGTATTCAGGGTTGGAAAGGAGGGTGACTAGTAAGGGGAGGAGGTAAGCGGGGGTTGTATAGGAGGCATAGCAGTGCTATTGGCCTGTGGACAAATGCAAGTCGAGGAGGACAGTAAGTGGGTTTTTAATAGGGTATTTAGATTTAGAGGAAGGTCAGGGGAATGCAGTGAAGGGTGGAGGTAGTTCCATAGTGAGGGTCCAGTCACGGAGAAGGCTCTTTGGCCCATCCTAGTGGTAATGTTCCTTTTTTGCAACTAAATGTTCCTTTTTTGCAACCTGTCTTATCCTGTAACCTATGACGTGGAACCTTTGTAAAAGAGCCTTGGGCTCAAAGGTAAATTGTAATAATAGACTAAATAAATAAAAAAATAAAAAGTAAAAAAAATAATGTTAGGATGGACAAGTTGGAGGTGGGATGACTGACAAAGAATGCAGTTGTAAGTTCTAGGCTGGATCAGGAGGTATAGTGGAGAGTAAGTATGATTGTGTAAGGCATCTCTGACTGTCCGGGCCAGCAATTAGTATCATCATGCTTGAGGGTGGAGACAGTAAAGGAATTGGTAGAGAGAGCAGTTATGAGTAGAGAGAGGGGCATGAAGGGCAAAGTGGCATATCTGATTATAGGTAGTGTGCAGCCAGTTCAGTTTGGCAGTGGAGGTAAAGGAGTACACTGGGCACCCATAATCGAGATGGGGGAGAAGGTTGCCATGGGTTACAGCAAGTCTGGCTTCAGGCACGAGGTGATTGATTTGGTGATAGCAAAGCCCCATCTTCTGATTAATGCATGGATCAGTGAGGCAATGTGGTCAGAGTAGGTAAGGGATGGGTCCAGTTTTACACCCCCAGATACTTGAAGTTGGGAACAGTGTTGAGGGAAGATCCATCCGGGGACTCGACAGTGAGAAGGGAGCCAGAGTGGGCAAGGGTGGAGAGTTTTGGTTTGGAGCAGAACAGCATGGCCTTCATCTTGGAAGCATTGACCAATAGTTTGTTGTAGGGGAACCAATGATGGACCTTGCAGAAATCAGCTGTAAGGGTGGCTGACAGGGAGGAGGGGGTGGAGTAGCTTTGGAACAGTATCAGGTCATCAGCATTAAGGAGAATATAGGCAGAGAAAAAATAGGGAGACTGGGTGGGCCAAGCAGTTTTTATGTCATCAAATTCTATATTTCTGTTTCCATGCCATGTTTTGGACCATCTTTCACGCCTCTTAAGCCTCTCC
The DNA here is from genome assembly GCA_016271365.2 of Neoceratodus forsteri. Taxonomy (NCBI): domain Eukaryota; kingdom Metazoa; phylum Chordata; order Ceratodontiformes; family Ceratodontidae; genus Neoceratodus; species Neoceratodus forsteri. Next base: position 1,060,993,074 of record CM057455.1, read on the forward strand.
AGGTCCCTCTTCAGCTCCCTCAGCTCTTTCCTTGCTGTGTACCCTTCTGCACAGTTCTGCATCATCTATAAGAAGACACATCTTGGCCCGGATACTCTCTCCTATGTCACTAATGATCAGGACCAGTCCCTGGACTGACTCTTGCAGTACCCCACTTGTGATTCTCCTATCTTTTGCATTGACTCCTTTCACTACCAAACTGTTTCCTCCCCCTAACCAGTTCCCTAACCATCTGAGAAATTCGTTTCCCACACCCTGACCTTCTAGCTTACTCAGTAGCCTCCTGCTGTTTATGGCACTGAGTTACACGTCTTGCTGAAATTGAAGTAGGGTTAATCTGCCACCTGCCCTTTATCAGAAACCCTTGTGACCCAGTCAAATAATACTATTAGCTGGGTCTGGCATGACTTCCTGGCCACAGATTCTTACTGTTTGCTGTCCTGTAACCCATTTGTCTCTATGTGGGCCCCTAGGCTTTTTTTGACAAGGGTCTCAAAAAACTTACGTTCACTGGAGGTAAGACCGACTGGCTGTTGTTTCCCGGATCATCATGGTCCCTCTTTATGGAACAGAACCACATCAGCAGACTTCCATTCCTCTTGCACCAGCCTTGTCTCCAACAAGACTATGAACAGCTCAGCCAGGGGCTCAGCTAGCTCTGATTCCAGCTAAGCACCCTTGGGTATAAGCTGTCCAGGACTGGTTCTTTACCTACCTTGAGTGCTGCAATCCCCTTCCTCACCCTATTGACTGCGACCCCCACCCACCCCTTTTGCTGCACCCCACCTCTTTGCGGAAGACTTAATGCAATTTCTTGATAGTGGTCCCATGTCATCCAACATGAATATTGAGCAGAAGTTTCAAATATTAACCTTCCACTCATCATCCTTTACTACCTCCTTTCAGATAGTCAGACAGTTCCCCTTTTGCTTCTCATTATGTTGCTTGCACGCATGTGCAAGAAACATAGTGCCATCATCTGAGTTTTCAGAGGTGTGGCACCCGTCTTCCAATGCAGTCAGTGTGTTTGCAGGTGTGGCCCCAGTTCCCCAATCACTGCTGCAGCTGTCTATGACAGCAGTTGAAAATGCAGTGGTCGTACAGTTGAAAGGGAGAGCTCCGCTCCAGTGAGCAGAGCTCTCCACACATACGACGCACACGCATGCACACTGCGCGCTCATGCGCTTCCTCCACACTGTATGTAGCTGACAGGGGTGCCCAATCCCCAGTCAGCCCACGCCTCTGGGCATCCAGGTGCTATGCTGGGAGCCCACCCATGCGTGGCAAAATGTTTTATGGCCAACGGGGTGCCTAATCCCCTGGCTGCACGCCCCAAAGTATCCAGGTGCCACGCCTGGAAGCCCACCCCAAAATGGCAAATAGTTTTATGGCCGACGGGGTGCCCAATCCGCCGGCTCCAGCCCGCCCAATAGCCTTCCAGCTGCCATGCTGGGAGCCCACCTCAGCGTGGCAAACGTCCCCGCTGTCTTACTAAAAAACCTGTAAATAAAAAACTGTCCTCGGCACTTCTCCCTGTCCCTCCCAACCTGCACCACCCACTGTGCACCCTGCCTCCCCACCCCCAACTTATACTTACCTCGAGCTTAGCCGATGATCTTCGGTGGACCGAACACGCCTGCACTCTTCAAAGCCAACCGCGAACCGAGGAAATGCCGGTAAGCTGTATAATGGGATAGATAGGGTTTTTCAACTTTGTTGCATATCTCAGGCATTTTTGGGAATTTTGGGCCAACATTTTCAACATGGGGTTTTTGGGACCCCTTCTCATGAATTCTTGCACTGTCATGGCATTAATCAGGCCTGAAGGGTGATTTCGCGGTCACTGCGTGAAATCACCTTTCAGGACAATTAATGAAATGACACTGCCAGTGTTCATAAGGTGGGCTCGAAGTCTATAATGGAAAATTTGCGAAAAAATTCCTAAAATGACTGTTTGATCGAGCGGCATTGCGCAGTTCCTACGCCGTCAGATGTTCGAGAATTTTCAATATTTTCACTCCAGATTTTCAACATTACCATTTTACCACACCTCCTTTGAGCAGTACAGCTGTCATTTTCACATCTCACCCAAAACGTGTTTCTGCCCATGTAGCGACAATGGCGTGAAATAGTGTACGAAATCAATGTATGGGACACATTAAGAAAATCACAGTGACACTGTTCATGAGCAGAGGTCTTGAAATGGCTATGTTGAAAATTTGGTGAAAAAAAATTCCAAAAAATGACTGTTTTACGAAAGCATTCGCTGCTGCACAGTTCCTACGTACGCTCGTAAGTTCGAACATTTTTAATATTTGCACTCCAGATTTTCAACATTGCCATTTTACCACTCCTCCTTATGAGCAGTACAGCTGTCATTTTTCACATGTCACCCAAAATGTGTTTCCATGCATGTAGTGCACAATGGCGCATTAGGTGTGTGCAATCGATGTTTGGGACAGATTAAGAAAATCACAGAGACACTGTTCATGAGCAGAGATCTTAAAATGGCTATGTTGAAAATTTGGTGAAAAAATTCCCTTCAGATGTTCTGCAATATTACTAATGAAGACATTGAACAGAACTGGCCCCAGGACTGATCCCTGCAGCACCCCACTGGTCGCCCCTCTCCCTAGACTGCACACCATTTACCACCACTGTCTGCCTCCTGTCTGTTAGCCAGTTTCTAACCCAGTTTACCACCCTTTCCCCATGCCCAGCCTACCCAGCTAGTTTATTAGCCTCCTATATGGGATGGTGTCAAAGGCTTTGCTGAAATCAGGGTGCGTTGTCCACTGCCCCACCCTGATTCACTTCCTTTGCCACCCAGTCAAAGAAATCAACCAGATTTATCTGACTTGATGTCCCCACTGTGAATCCATGTTGTCTATGGTCCTGGGCTCCGATGGCATCTAGATGCCCCACTATCCTTTCTTTAAGCAATGTCTCCATGATCTTCCCCACTACGGAGGTGAGGCTGAATGGCCTATTGTTCCCTGCCTCCTCCTGCTGCCGGACTTGTGTAGAGGGACCACATGTGCACTCCTCAATTCACTCATGTTGAATGACTCAGTGAACATGGCTGCCAGAGGTACTGCTATCTCCTTCACAGTTCTTGTATCCATGGTCGTATGCCATCTGGTTCCATTGCTTTGTCCACCTTCAGTTTAGTGAGCTCCTGCAGGACTCTTTGCCTTTGAATGGACTACTGTCCACCTCTTCACCCCTTGGCAACTGCTGTACTGCTGTGGCCCTTGCCCCTCCCACTCTTCTCTGAATAGTGAATGGAAAGACACAGTGGATGTCTTGGGAGGAAGGCATGGAACTATCACTTCCAAATACCTACACAGCACATACAAGCAAGCAACATTCGGCATTGACAAATGCTTGTTTTTTTCCTAGAAATACCTAAAACATTCCTTCCCCCCCTTATCTTCCTCAGCAATGTGCAACTCTCTGTCTTTCTTTGTCCTCCTGACCATACCTTTAGCCTCCTTTATCTTCCCTTGATAATTCTCCTATTCCTCCTCTCCTTCTTTTATCTTACATAATTTAAAGACACCCCCCCCCTTTGGCCCTCACCACCTCCATCACTCCCTTGGAGAACCATATGGCCTTTTACATGTGTTCCTTTTAATAACTTTCCTCACCTCCAATATGGCCCTTTAATTACTGCCAATTGTTCATCTACCTCTTTGACTGCTCTATGCCCTTCAGTTTTTCCCTTTATCTTTCCCTCATTTTACAAAAATCTGCCCTTCTGCAGTCCAGGACCACAGCCTTTGAAGAGGGTGTACAGTTGCCCACAACCAGTTCAATCCATACAGTATAGTTAATGGTCACTGGACCCTAGTGGCTTTCTCACATTCTACCACCACTAAATTCTAATAGTTCTAAATGGAAGATGGCATCCTGTGTTGAGGGTTACTGACCCACTGTACCAAGAAGCAGTCTTGCATTGTCTATCAAGGCCTGACGTCTGTCACTGTTTGCTGCTGGGATAGCCCAATCAACATGTGGTTGGTTCAGGTCACTCACAACCACAAGTTCCCTTTGTCACCTCTCTTTTGATTTCCTTCCCTTGTTTTCTGTTCTACTTATCCTTCTGCCCTGTCTGTCTATAGACCACTCCCATCCTTATCTTTTCCTCACTGCTGTGCTCAGCTGAACCCAAATTGATTCCACTTCACCCCTCCAATTTGATAGCACCATCTTCAGTACCCTCTATGCTCTTATTAATTTAGATGACTAGCCCTTGCCCTTGCCCTTACCCCAATCCCTCCTGTACACAAAATAACCTGGGATAGCAAGACCCCAATTGTTATTCCAAGTCACTCAGGTCTTTGTTATGGCCACTGTGCCTAGCTCGGCATCTAGCATCATCTCCTGGAGCCTAAGCTCCTTGTGTTCAGGCAAACAGCCTTCCACCCACCCTTTTTGACATAGAAACATAGAAGTTGATGGCAGATAAGGACCGCAAGGCCCATCCAGTCTGCCCATTTCTTTTTCTACCTTATGAATGTGCCATAGGCCTTTGCTCTGTCAATGGCCTACCTATTCATACTCATCTGTATTGCTCCCTTATGCCTATCCCATGCCTGTTTGAAGCCCTGCACTGTATTCACATCCACCACTTCCTGAGGTAGGCCATTCCATGCATCCACCACCCTTTCTGTGAAAAAGAACTTTCTCAAATTACCCCTTAATCGGCCTCCCTCTAATCTCATGCTGTGTCCTCTTGTCCTGCTAGTTTTCTTATATAGAAACATATAGACTCTTTCACCTTGTTAATGCCCTTAATATGTTTGAATGTTTTTGACCCCCTTGGAGATCCTCTGCCTTGTTTTATGACTACTCCTTTCTTTTTACCCGTTCTTTTGCCCCATCCCTGTTGGCTTGCCATGACCCCTCCCTCACCCTCACTCCCATGTCTTGATTCAGTCTACTTCCTGGCTATGCCATCTCTAGTTCCTCTTAGCCTATTTCCCATTTCTGGTGAAGTAATAGATAGGACATTTTTCTCCACCCCTTGTAAGGACTCCCCTAGCTCCAGTCTCCCCCCATTCAGTTTAAATGTTTAGCTATGTAAACATCTGACTTCTGTTGAAGAGCACTTGTTCCCTCCTTTGTGAGATTAACATTATTTCCATTAAAAGGTACTCTATCTCAGAACTCACACCAGTCACATACAAACAAAAATCCCATTGTTCTGACACCTTCTTTTTACCTATTTATTGAAAGCCTTTGTATTCGCCTGCCTTTCCCTTCCCTCACCCCATCCCATACCAATAAAGCCTCCAAAGCTGGCAAATTAATATTATGGCTATATATTCTTAAAGTGATTTATGGAAGTTCCCCAAATGCCTTTTTCACACAGTATGCCATTACCAGCCATGCTTCAGACGGTGAAGCTGCAATTTATTTTTTTGTAAAAACATGTCTCATAGTCATTTTCTATGATGTTTTATCAGCACATTATTTCTGGCTACCCTCCAGTTTTCTTTGAGTGCTAGCTTGTATCCACGCCCCCAGAATGATGTCATGCAATTGATTTATCAATTATTTTCACTGGCTGCATGGTCTAGTGAAGAGAGAAATGTTGGTAATGATTACAGCTGTATACCAGTTAATATACTGATTTACATACAGCAACAAGGAATTCTGGGTATGTTATAAAGTTGACTTAAATGTTCCTTACTCAGAATTGCAGTCTGATATTTTAGTATTGGTGACTGTAGTACAGCACCTAATACATGTACGTACATAGCAAGGCATTGCGGATACAATAGGAATATATTTTCCATTTTCCTTACTGTGAGGTGCAGTCTCCTGTTTCTATAGTGGCTACAATATAATAGCTCATATGTTTATTTTCAAAACAAGGCATCAAGCTTACAGTATCTAGCTAACAAGATTTCTTTGCGGAGAGATGTAGTCTCCCATTTCTGTAGTGAGTACAGAAATATAATAGCCTGTATACTAGTTTACATAGTGAGGCATTGTGGGTACAGTAAATAGCTGACAACTTTGTTTCGCTTTCATGATGTAAAGGTTGGGGGTTACAGCACTGAGAAAAAGGGAGTAGGGCTATACAAATGAAACAGAGCACAGAAACAAAATGATTTTTTTTCATGGAAAACAATACTTTTGGCTGCTTGAATGGTAGGAAACTGATTTGCAACTCCTACAGGTTACTACACCCATTTGCTATGGCAACCTTCAATAAATCACATTGAGAACAGAGGTCTGGTATCATTTAACAAACTTGGCAGGAAATGTCCTGCTTCATAATTGGCTGAATATGTTCAAATACCTATATGGTAATCTTCAAGAAATGCATTGCTTGAAATAAGTTCAGGCAGTGTGATTTGGAATGTGGTCAAATCACAGATTTTGTGACCCGCTCCATTTATTTATGATAACCATCACAAACATGGCTGCCACCTTTTCTTAGGCATGGGGTCATAATGTTGCAAGACATTATGCCGCATGCAAAAATCGAGCTGCCAATACAGCACAATTTCTTGCATGCGACATAATTCTTTTTCTGAGGGCTCAGCCCTCCCACTCCCGCTATGGGGGCTCGGCTTCCCTGACCCCTCAGTAAGTTCTCAGCTCCGGGGTGGTCCAACCTGTCATTTTACAGTGTGAAAAAAACATTACGTTTCTGGTACCAGGAAGCAAACCCAGTCCCAGACCCAGCGCCTGGATTCCTTGCTGCAGTGACTCAGTCCATTGAGCCACGGCAGCTGCTTGTAAAATCCCACCCCAGCAGAAGTCTTATCCTTTGCTCAGGGTAGTGCAAGAATGGTGCAATACTGTGTACAGCAGTATCCGCGGTATTGCACTACTGCTATACTCTAGCTCTATTCGGTTAGCGTAATGTCGTATAATTATTAAGCGTGACGACTTTTATGACCCTGTATGCTTTTTTTACTGGACTAGCCCTTAAATTAAAACTTCCTTAAATTAAAAAAGAAATAAACATACAGTACTTTCCTCTCGTGCTCCCCTTCATACAACATTAACATTTGGTGACCATGAAAAACCCTCCCATCCTTACCAGCTTGCCAAGGTAATCTCTAGTGCTTACCCTGCCACAGTTAAAACTGAGTCATTGACTGTATATAAGGACTTCTGTTGTGTGTAGTGGGGTAAACATTCTGCCAGATGAATTCTGCAAAAGTGCGGATTCCTGTATTTCATGATAATCATGCAATGTATTGGATATGGGGCAAGACGGATGACTGACAGGTTGGGAAGGACTACTTAATAGTTATCTTTAAAAAAGAAAATAGCTGGTTTTAATGAAACTATCTTGGCATTTTTTTTTTTTTTTTTTTAATTTGCTTAGTTTATTCATTTTATAAGCTCAGTAAGACACACTAGGGTGTTGGTTTTCCAGAGTTAATGCACTTCCAGATGTAGAAACTATGCGGTACAAGAGCCTCATGCCTTGCTATGCACCTGGCATGCATTAATTCCAGACAACCAACACCCTGTTCTGTTTTATTGCTGACACAGAATATCATTGGATTCTACATTGAAAGTTCTGTTTATAGACTTTTTTTTTATACTCCCACCCCGCACCTTGGTCGGTCTCTCCTTTAGGCCCCACATGGAACCTCTCACCCAGCAGCCCCTGACCCAGGTATCCCCGATGTATGCCTGCATTGGAAGGGTCCATTACCTTCATTGGGGATGAACCCTGATGGCCATTCTAATGATCCTGGGTGCTGCTGAGGTGCATGATTTTGCACTTTTTTGCACTGAAGCCCAGCTGGCATAATACTTGAACACTTTTTCAGGCCCCCCCCCGGAGTGTCTATCCTGTTGCAGGTTTTATTATCATCCATGAACAGGCAGATCTTTCCATCCAGCCCCTCTGCAATGTCACTAATAAAGACATTGAAGAGGACTGGTCCAAGAACATATCCCTGTGGTACCCCACTGGTCACCCACCCTTCTTTGAAGTGAACTCCATTTGCCACCATCCTCTGTCTCTTGTCCCTTAGTCAATTTCTTATCCAGTTTACCCCCTTTAGTCTCACTCTTAGGCTACCCAGCTTGCCTACTAATCCCTTATGTGGAATATGTTGAAGGCCTTGCTGAAATCTAGGTAGGCCACACCCACTGTCACAAACTCGTTCAGCCGGTCAATCCTCTGCTCCCAAAGTGCCAACCTCCCAGTGTATGATTTGTGTACAGTGAACAGAACAAGGTAACCCTCTTGTCTGTTTTGTTGGTTCAAGTCACCCTTGTCTCAAGCTCTGGAGGGATTCAAACTGATAACCTCTTGTTAGCATACCCAATTATCAGGCTCAGATAATTCTGTCTTCGAGGGCCCAGATATCTTTGCCTATGGGCACCCAACCAGGTCTTTCAAATGAACCCTTAGAACTGTATGCAAGACTTTAGAGAACTCTATGCATTTCCCAGTTTGGTATACAATAAGCTCATACACAGTGTTACTTATAACCTTTAAAAGCTCCACTTAAAATAAAAAGAAATGTCAAGGCACTCCAGACAGTTTCCGTTGAAAAATCTTTTTACTTTAAAATATCAAAACAGAACAATAAATACAGAACAAATATATATCCCAACACATACAGCCTTAAAACAAACAGGTAAAAGTGCAGTTCCTACAATTAATAAGTTCAGACTAATCTTGTCTAAGGTCCTTACTTCAGTGCTTTGATGGTCTCTCTTCTCTCAGTCAGAAATATTGTCTTGTGTGTCTCTGTCCAGGTTCTCTCAGCAATTAAACACAGTTCTGAGCAGGCCATCTCATGAGGTCACTAACTCCACCTTGGTGTAACAACATCTATATTTTATCTCACAGGATGTCGAAATAAAACATTCAAAAAAACATAATAGGTGACCTCACTGCCTTTCCTCCCTCAGGTTATCCAGACCAAACCGGTTTGTGCTCTGCTACACATACATCTCAAAAGGTTCTTTGATCTAAGTCACCGTATTCAAAGCAAAAGTGTATTTGCCTCTTTAATCCTGTCTGGGCCTTGGAATCTACACCTCAAAGGTCTCTCTGATGTCCTTCCAAATTCATCTGGGTCCTGTTTGGCCCAGTCATCAACCTCTTTGATGAAATTAGCTGGTTCCTGGAAGGTTATTCATAACCCATGCATGCTCTTTCCATAAGACACCTAGAGCAAAAATCAAAGGATTCCCCTGGGGATGCCATGAATGGCAAATTTTATTTCCTGGGATAAAAGCAAATTAACAAGGTAATTGCACCTCAGATATCTGCAGTTTAAAATACCTCCTGTCCTTTGAACTTATCCCTGGTTTTTTTTATGTGTCAGTTCAGCAAGTTTGTAGTTTCCTCAAACTGACCTTCCCATCACATATTTTATATGTAATAAAAAAATTAATTCAGCACTCAGAGCTGGCTGTCTATGTCACACTCCTCCCCACCTAGACTGAATTTGGGGGATCCATCCCCTACATGGGATTAGCTTCCCAAATCAGTTTACTCCTAATAGACCCTAGACAGTCCATCTGAGTTCTGATTCTTGGCTCTGGCCCTATGTACAATTTTCAAATCATACTCTTGTAAAGCAAGACTCCATCTGCGTAATCTGCCATTGTTTTTCCCCATCTGCGTCAACCAAACCAGGGGGGTTGTGGTCAGTCTTCATCACAAAAGGCTGCCCATACAAGTATGGCTCTAGTTTCTTTGAGGCCCACACTAGGGCAAGACACTCCTTTTCCACCGTGGAGTATGCTTGTTCCCTGGGGAGCAGCTTTCGGCTCAGGTAGGCTATGAGATGGTCCCTCCCTTCGCTGGATGTCTGGCTTAGTACTGACCCAATACCCACATCTGAGGTGTCCGTCTGAACTATAAAAGTTTTGCTATAGTCTGGACTTGTCAAAACAGGAGCACTGCACAGTGCCTCCTTCAGTTTGGTAAAGCCTTCCTCACAGGCTGGGCCCCAGGTGATTTTCCTTGGCATTTTTTTCTTTGTCAGGTCATATAGGGGAGCAGCCAGGGTACTGTAATTTGGTACACATTTTTGATAGTACCCTGCTGTCCCGAGAAAACTCCTGACCTGCTTCTGAGTTTCTGGTCTGGGCCACGCCTGGATCACCTCCATCTTTATTTGGCTAGGATGGAGCTGTCCTTGGCCTACCACATGCCCGAAGTACGCCACTTCTCCCATGGCCACCTGGCACTTCTTGGCTTTGACAGTGAGCCTGGCCCTCTGTATCCTGTCAAGCACTTCCCTAAGGTGTGACAGGTGTTCCTCCCAGCTGGTACTGAATATGGTAATGTCATCCAGGTATGCCACAGTGTACTCCTCAGCATCATTTAACACCTGGTTCACCAACCTTTGGAAAGTGGCCGGGGCATTCTTCATTCCAAAAGGCATTACTTTGAACTCAAATAAGCCTATCAGAGCAATGAAGACTGACCTCTCACTAGCTCTGTCCCTCAACTCTACCTGCCAATACTCCTTTGTCAGGTCAATGGTCGTTAGGTAGGTTGCCCCCCCCAATTTGTCCAGGAGTTCATCCGTCCGGGGCATCGGGTGGGTGTCTGACTTCGTGACTGCATTCAGTCCATGATAGTCTATACAGAAACGAGTTGAGCCATCTGGCTTGAGTACAAGGACTATGGGTGAGGCCCAGGGACTGTGGGATCTCTGGATTACCCCTAGATCCAGCATCTCCTCCACTTCCCTCCTAATGTCCTTTTGGACAGCCTGACACCTGATATGCTGTCCACCGTATGAGTGTCTGTGTCCCTGTCTCCACATTGTGTGTTGCTAAGGGGTTAGTCCAGGCTTGGCACTAAACAAGGGGGCAAAGTCTGCTAAAATCTCCCTCACTTTCTGGATCTGGCCCGGGGTCAGCTGGGGAGACAATTTTACTGCCTCCACAGAGGACTCCAGCTTACTCTCTTCCAACAAGTCCAGAAGGGGGTCTCCTTCATCCGTCCCCTCCCATGACTACACACTGCGATCACCATGTCAGCCCTGTTTGCATATGGTTTCATCATGCTGACATGCTACATCCTTTCTGTCTGTCTGTAGTCAGGTAACTCTACAATGTAGTTTACGTCATTTACCTTCCTAACCACTTTGTATGGTCCTGCCTGCTCAGCTTGCAGCTTGTCTTTCTGGACCGGAATAAGGACCATGAATTCCTGAGCCACCATGTACACGCAAGCTCTGGCTCTGTGATCGTACCATACTTTTTGTTTTTGTTGGGCAGCTGCCAGGTTGCTCTGGGCTGTCCCCATAAGCTCCTTCAGCCTTTCCCTAAACCTTAGGATGTAATCCACAATGGGAGTTCCCTGGGTGGCGTGCTTGCCTTCCCAGTCCTCCCGGAGCAAGTCTAGGGGCCCACGTACACGGCGTCCATACAAGAGTTCGAAGGGGTTAAATCCTGTCGACTCTTGGGGGACCTCCCTGTATGCGGACAACAGGTGGGGAAAGTATTTCTTCCAGTCCCTCCCATGCTGTTCGGCAAACGCCCAGAGCATTGACTTTAGGGTACCATTGAAGCATTCCACAAGCCCATTGGCTTGTGGGTGATACGATGTCATGCATCTCTGCACCACTCCACACTTCTTCTATAGACATTTCATTAGGTCTGACATGAAGGAACCCCCTCGATCGGTGATTACCTCCTGCGGAAACCCAACACGGGAGAAAATCCCAGGTAAGGCATTTGCCACTTTGCCTCAGTGAGGATAGGGCAACTGCCTCTGGGTACCGGGTGGCATAAACAACCACAGTCAGGATGAATCTCTTCACTGAGGAACTGGGGGTATTTAAAGGCCCCACGATATCCATTCCCACCCTCTGCAATGGCTCCTCCACTATGGGCAAGGGGATCAGGGTGGCATTGGTTTTCTTGCCCACCTTCCTTATTTCTTGGCACCGGTAACAAGACCTGCAATACTCCTTCACCTGCTGGGTGAAGTTAGGCCAGTAGAAATTCTGGGCCAACCACTGCATTGTGTGCACGATTCCCAGATGACCAGACAAGGGAATATCATGGACAACCTTGAGCAACTGCTCACGATATCCCTGGGAAACGACAAGCTGCCTACCTAGCATCCCTCCCTCTGTCTGTACTGCCTGTGTATAAATAAGTCAATTTTCCCAATAAACCTTATGTCTGCCATCACCTCCCTGTGCACCGTCCGAGTCTGCCCAAGCCCTCAGCTTCTCTAAACTAGGGTCACTTCTCTGAGCAGCTGCGAACCCCTCACACCTTCCCAAGGCATGAGACAGGTCCCATTCCATCACTAAACTAGGGTCCCTAGCACTAGCATCAGGGCCCTCGGGATCACTGTCAATCCCAACCCTCTGACAAGAGGTCACCCCTTCCTCTTCAGAGTAATCCTCTGTAGCTATGTGGTTACTTGCTACTGGGGAGATTTCTACCCTCTTTTTATCAGTCTCCCCCCCTCTGGAGACACAGGCTGGGGAACCAGTCTCTTTATATCATCCCCAATGGCTTCTGGGGGGCTCAGGGAACTACAATTTTCCCTGGCCGCTTGGCTATGGGTAACTGCAGATACCACCCCCTGCTGGAGATTGTTACCCAGGATCACATCCACTGTTAATTTGTTAGCTATAGCCACCTGTTGCACAGTTCCCCCTGTTTCACCCCAGTCCAGGAGAACACTGGCCAGTGGCAATGTTTTCTCTTCACCCACAAAGTCCTGTACAGTCACGTATTTATTGGGTATAAGCTGACCAGGCTGTACCAGATCTCCTTTTACCAATGTCAGGGATGCCCCTGTGTCCCTTAACCCCTGCATCTGTGTGCCATTTACCATGACTGGGTGCATGTGTTCCCTCATGTTCACTGGCATGCTTCCAGGGGCACACAAACAACCCACTTCCTTTCTGGTACTACTTTGCATATTATTACTTGCCCTTCTTGGACACTGTCTGGCAATGTGCCCAGTTTCTTTACATAACCAACAAACATTTCTTACTTAAGAGAAATCTTTTCTTTGAAACCTGGGGCTAAGTGGTTTCGGTGGAGGCAGTGAGAGTTTTAGCTGCCCTGAAGGTGCGCTTTTCCCTTTCTGTGGTGCCACACTCACCCCATTCACTCTCAGAGCAGGTCTGCTTTTGGCATAGTGGTCCGAGAGTTCAGCAGCCTCTTGCACTGTTTTTGGATCTCGGTCCTCTAGTCAGGTTTTTGACTCTGCTGGGCATGCCCAATAAAACTGTTCTAATAAAATCACATTTTCAATTTTATCAACAGTGTTTGCTTCAATTCCTTCCTACCAATGTTTTAAAAACTGATGTTTCATGGCTAGCTCCTCATAGCTCATATCAGGGCCTCTCCTGAACTTACGGGAATTTAGCTCTGTATGATTCAGCAGTTAATTTAAAAACTTTTTTAGCAAGGCAGCTTTTAACTTGCTGTAATCATCACTGTCTTCATTGTCCATTTGACCCAATGCATCCCGAGCTTTTCTGGTAAGTAGCAGGGATAGCTGGAAGCTCCAGGACTCTCTAGGAATTTTAGCCTGAATACACACTTTTTCAAAAGAATTTAAAAAAGTGTCCATATCTTCCCCTTCCTTAAACTCAGCTATTAATTTTGAGTTCAATTTGTAACCCAATCCTGAAGTCCCAGTTAAACCCAAGCCACTTGCCTGCCCTGGTGCCACTGGTTGGAGTCGTAGCTTCTCCAGTTCGTGTTGCCACTGGTGCTTCTCTCTCCTCTCCTCTGCAGGTCTGTGTTCTCACTCTCTCTTCTCCTCTGCCTCTCACTGTTGCTCACGTTCCTCATGGTCTACCTCCCTCTGTTGTCATTCTGCCTCATGGTCTGCCTTCCTCTGTTGTCGCTCTGCCTCACGATCCACCTATCTCTGTTGTCGCTCTGCCTCCAGTTCCATCCTGCACAACTCAATTTGCAGTTTGAGTACCTCTGGATTCAGGGTACTGGTGACCATCCCCTGCTGCTGTGGCCCTTCACTGACAGTGGCCCTGCTGTTCTCCTCATTGACTTGGAGCCCCTCACTGGCTGCTAGTTCTGCCACACTCGAGGTCTGGTCCCTTTCAGTCACGGTTGTGACTTGCTGCTCTGGGTATCTGCTACTGTCAGGGCCTCTATGAGGTTCTGCTTACTGGCTTTCACCCCAAATGGGGCTCCTCTGTCCCTGCACAACTGCTGTAAGAAATCTACAGTGTTCCTGCTGTAGTCGGAAGCCATTTTCTTCTTCCTTCACTACTAATACTATTCCGACTGGCACTTCAGAAAAAAAAATGGGTGGGAACTTAACTGTAAGTCAAGGGATAAAGTTCTGTTTCCTTTTGAAATAAAACACTGCCTTTCTTTTTTCCAAGTGAGCTAAATGGTCTCAAGCTAACCCACTGTACAACGAAGCTTATACCACCAAACATTTTATGCCACTGCTGCCAACCAATCTGTCACCAACTCGCTCAGCCGGTCAGTCCTCTACTCCCAAAGTGCCAACCTCTGAGCGTATGATTTGTGTACAGTGAACACAACAAGGTAACCCTCTTGTCTGTTTTGTGGGTTCAAGTCACCTTAGTTTCAAGCTTTGGAGGGATTCAAACTGATAACCTCTTGTTAGCGTACCCAATTATCAAGCTCAGATAATTCTGTCTTCAGGGGGGTCAGATATCTTTGCCCACGGGCACCCAACCAGGTCTTTCAAATAACCCTTAGGACTCTATGCAAGACTTTTGAGAACTCTATCCATTTCCCAGTTTGGTATACAATAAGCTCATACACAGTGTTACTTATAACCTTAAAAAGCTCCACTTAAAATAAAAAGAAATGTCAAGGCACTCCAGACAGTTTCCGTTGAAAAATCTTTTTACTTTAAAATATCAAAACAGAACAATAAATACAGAACAAATATATATCCCAACACATACGGCCTTAAAATAAACAGGTAAAAGTGCAGTTCCTACAATTAATAAGTTCAGACTAATCTTGTCTAAGGTCCTTACTTCAGTGCTTTGATGGTCTCTCTTCTCTCAGTCAGAAATATTGTCTTGTGTGTCTCTGTCCAGGTTCTCTCAGCAATCAAACAGTTCTGAGCCGGCCTTCTCATGACGTCACTAACTCCGCCTTGGTTTAACAACATCTATATTTTATCTCACAGGATGTCCAAATAAAATATTCAAAAACACATAATAGGTGACCTCACTGCCTTTCCTCCCTCAGGTTAACCAGACCAAACTGGTTTGTGCTCTGCTACACATACTTCTCAAAAGTTGCTTTGATCTAAGTCACCGTATTCAAAGCAAAAGTGTATTTGCCTCTTTAATCCTGTCTGGGCCTTGGAATCTACACCTCAAAGGTCTCTCTAATGTAATTCAAGGGTTCCCCGGAAATGTATATTTGGCCTTCCAAATTCGTCTGGGTCCTGTTTGGCCCAGCCATCAACCTCTTTGATGAAATGAGCTGGTTCCTGGAAGGTTATTCATAACCCATGCATGCTCTTTCCTTATGACACCTAGAGCAAAATCAAAGGATCCCCTTGGGGATGCCATGAATGGCTAATTTCATTTTCTGGGATCCAAGCAAACTGACAAGGTAATTGCACCCCAGATATCTGCAGTTTAAAATACCTCCTGTCCTTTGAACTTATCCCTGGGGGGTTTGTATGTGCCAGTTCAGCAAGACTGTAGTTTTCTCAAACTGACCTTCCCACCACATATTTTATACGTAATAAAAAAAATTAATACAGCACTCAGAGCTGGCTGTCTACATCACAGGCCACACCCACCATGCCTCCCTGATCCAATTCCCTGGGCACCCAGTCAAATAAATCTATTAGATTCATTTGACAAGACCTCCCCACTCTGAATCCATGCTGTCTTGGGTCCTGTAAGCCACTGGATTCAAGGTATTCTATGATCCTTTCTTTTCAGTAATGGGTCCAAACATTTCCCCACCATCAAAGTCAGGCTGACTGGCATGGAATTGCCTGCCTCCTCCCTATGACCACTTTTGTGAAACCGGACTACATCTGCCTTCCTCCATTCCCCTGGAACCACTTCTGTCTCCAGTGAGAGGCTGAACAGGACTGTCAGAGGTGCAGACAGCACCACCCTGAGTTCCCTTGGTATCTTTGGATAGACCCCATTTGGCCCCATTGCCTTGTCTACTTTCATTTCTTCTAGTTCATTCAGGACTCTCCTCTATAAATGGACTAGTGTCCACCTCCCTTCCTTTGAAGATCCTGTCACTTTTCTGTGACCCCTGTCCTTCTTCTTCTGAGAACGCTGAACAAAAATATTTGTTCAAAATGTCTGCTTTTTCTTGATTTCCCTCCACACAATCCCGTCATTGTCTTTCTGTCCCTCCCCTGGTTTTTCTTTTTCCACTTACATACCTAAACAAGCTCTAATTTCTGGACAGAGCTGATATGACTGCAGCTGAGCTTGCAGAGGTCCCGTTTTCCCCATTTGCTCACCACTGCTTTGGCTACAATACCTGTTGCTCCCTCCAGGTAACATTTTTCCTTCTAAAGAGGAGCCAGAGGAGCACTATACCTCCAGGACGGTGACACTATTACAGCAAGTTGATGCCAACAGCATCAGCATTTTCACTGTAATTGTCTGCCCGAGACCCCGGCACTCTTTCTCCCAGACCTGCACCCCCTCCCCGATCCAACTTAGACTCAGAGTTAGAATCCTTTAGATTGGGGGTGTGGGGCGGCAGAGCCCCCTGCATGAGGGATTCGGGGGCAAAGCCACCGATGAAAGAATAGCTGGGGTCTCCAGTCAGATTTATGTCAACCGCAAGTTGCGGTCAACATAAAGCTGTCGCTGTGATGGTGGTTGACAACTTAGTTATCAAACTGGCATTGTAGAGCCAGAGGAACATAGATGCAGAACCAGTTGCAGCTGCACTGAGAATGTGCAAGCTGATGGTCCATGTATGCATGGTGGTGCACATCCATTTTCTCTCCATGATACTGGCACATCAGGAGCGCCTCCAGTGCTCCTGTACCCCGAGATCAGTTAGTTGGGGTCTGGAGACATGAGGGCTGTGGTGGAGAAGCCATGAAAGTATATGTTTAAAGAGCACCAATGAACAGAAGGAGGGCAGGGTTAATTAATATTCATGAGCAGTTCATTAATATTTGTAAATTCAGTCCCACAGAGCTTATATGGCACTCTTTAAATAACTACTTTGGTGGCTTCTCCACAGCAGTCCTCATGTCTACAGATCCCATCTAACTGATCTCGGGGTCTGGAAGAACTGGGGAGCTCCTGATGCTCCTTTTGTGATGAGAGAATGGATGCATGCCACTACACATGCATGGACCACCAGCTTGCTCATTCTCGGTGTGGCTGCAAGTGGTTCCATGTCTCTGCTCCTCTGGCCCCTCTTTGGAAGGAAAAACATTACCTGGGACTAGACAGAGTCTCAGGGAGCATCACGGACTCGGGCCAAAGTGGTGGTGGGCCAAAGGTGGAGACAGGAGATGGGACCAGAGATGGCAGCAGTGCCCACTGGGGGGAGGAGGAGAATGAGAGGAGTTGATTTGGAGTTGCAGAAGCATGTTCTGCAACTCCAAATTGGTGCTTTGATATCCCATTTTCAGAGCTACAGCAAGATGACTGCAGGCTCCACCCACTGGAGCAGTAAAAAAGTCAGAATCCAGAAGAAGATTGCAGCAGGCATATCTTTTGTAGAAGGACAGACATCTGATACATGTCAAGATGTGCATGAGCACTGGCACTTTGAATAAATACAACACTGCATTGCATTACAAGTGAGCAGCGTTTTATTTTTGTGGTGGTGTGTGCGGAACTGTTTTGAATTTTTATAGCCATAAAAATGTCATCTCCTTTCTTTACTTCCTGTGCCATTTTCTCCTCTGTTTCTACCTTTGCGCTCCTAGCCGATTTCCTTGCCGCCCTCTGTTTCCCAAGATACAGCTCCCTAGCCTCCTCTTTCTGTGTCTTCTTACATCTCCTGAATGCTATAATTTCTGCCCTTACATTCCCAGTCACCCCCATAAAGAACCGTAGCAGTCTCTTTTTCCTCTTGCCTTTGCATACTAGCCTAATGCATAGGCCTGTTGCCTTCTCTATGCCCCTTTAGTTTCTCTCAAACTTCCTCCACTCCACCCTAGTCACCCCCCCAACCAGGGCATCCCTGAGGCATTCCCCCCTCTTTTTAAAATTATCCCTCCTGAAGTCCAGGACCATCATCTTCGTGTGGTTCAATTCTGTCCCAGTACTTATATTGAACCACACAGTCCGGTGATCACTGATCCACAGGTGGCCACCTACTGAGAAGTCTACAACACTGTCCCTATTAGTTAGTACAAGGTCCAGTATTGCCCCCTCACAAGTAGCCTCCCTAACTAGCTGTCCGAGGAACACCCCTACAAGAAGTCTAGGATGTCCCTGCTTCTAGCTGATGCTGCAGCTGGGATGCTCAAATCTACATATGACAGATTGAAGTCCCCCATGAGCAGCACTTCCTCCTTATTTGCCATCTTTTGGTTGGCTTCTCCCAGAACTTAATCCAACTCCTCCCTCCCCATGTTGGAGGTCTCTAGATCACACCAGTTCAAATAGTGGCTCCATTCCCTGTCTCTAGGGTGGCCCACAGTACCTCTGCCAATCACTGTATTCTCTTTACCTCTGTCACTTTTATATCTCACATAAAGAGCACTTCCTCCCCATTTTTTCCACACCCTGTCTTTCCTGAAAAGTGTATAGCCTGGTATGGCTATATCCCAGTCATGGTTCTCAGTGTACCATGACTCTGTAATGGCAACACTGTCCAGGAAAGCCTCTGCCATAATGGCCTCTAAGTCTGGAATTTTATTTCCCAGACTTCGACTGTTGGCACATATGGCCTCCTAAATTCTAGTACCACCCTGCTCGTTCTTTGTTCTAATTCCCATCTCTCGTCATTCCTACTAACTTGTTTTTCTTTATATTTGGTACCCTTGGGGATTTTTCTCTCTTAGGGTTCTCCCTGCTTTATTACTCCAGTTTGGGGGTGGGGGTTGTGTTTCCTTGCTCAATCACACAAACCCATGCCATTGCATAATGAAAATATGGAATGAGCTGAATAATTATTTACCTGTAATTTGCTCACATTCCTGATCCATTTGAATAGCTGAAAGGTTAGAGTAACAAGCTGTGAAATTCTCCATTATATTCATTGTTATCTATCAAGAGGAATTCAAGGGAAATTCGGTCAAATTATCAGATAAGATGAAATGTTCCCAAAACCAAGACCAAAATGGGGGATGGTTCTTTTTCTTGTTCTGCAGCTAAAAATTGGAATGAGCTTCCTATTTTATTACATGGGAATTTTACCCATCACACTTTTAAAATTAAGCTAAAGAATTATTTTCTTAGCAAATTGCACTGTCATTGTTTTTGAATTAGTGTTTTTATGTATATTGTATTCTAATAATTGTTGTAATGTAATGTTGTATTGTATGTTTAATAATTGTTAATAATGCAATGTTGGATTGTATGTTTAATAATTTTTTTTGTAACATCTTGACTGTATATTTATGATCCTGGGTCGTACATGAAAACGGGCCTTGGCTCATTATACTTACTTGGTGAACAAAGGTTTAAAATAAATAAATAAATAAATAAATAAAAATGAGCTTGGTACATCCAGCAGACCTGGATTTGATTCCCATAGCCTCTACTTGCATACTGTGTGACCCTGAGCAAGTCACGTAACCACTCCATTGCCCATAGGCTGCTCCTGAAAAAAGGCACTTGTGTCTAGTGGGCTTTAACCAGTTAATAAAGAATAATAATAAAAAAAATATAATAATAATTTGAAATTACTTATGTATGTGCCACTTGTGATGTCACAGTGTCATGGACCATGCATATGTTTAGTCATACTGTATTATGTCTTCCATTTAATGCACATTCCTTAGACAGCAAGGGCATTTAAAGTTAAAGTTCACCACAACAAACCTAGTACAACCCTAATAGCTCCATGCTGTCCGTCGCATGGACACAGGAATGACTGACATTTGGGTAACACGTAAATATCTACAGTTGTCCTCTATATAAAGTTCTCTTATATCACTAATTCTGAAACAAGGATGCTACAATTTGACTTTCACTTCCAATGAAGCAAATTTAAATTAACCTCATTATACTAACACCTTGCTATAGTATCAAACATTGCTGGACTCCCAAAAAAAATCACATTTCTGGAGAGGCCACTATTATAGCTGAATGGTAGTGTCGCTGAAGTTAGGGCTAAGTAGGCCCATTAGTGCAAACCCCCTATTTTGTCTGCTTATGCCACTGCTAACTTTTGAACCAGGAACCTGAAAATTAGCAGCACATCCTTTGTGTCAGGATTTGGAAATACTGCAAATTTGGTACATTTTGTTTCAGTTCTTTTAACATTACAAGGTGTGTGAAAACACTAAAATGATTGATTTTAAGCTTTGTTATGCTTCTCCAAAAACCTAAAAAATATTTTGACTTGAAAATTGAAATGTTCTGGTTCATTAGCTTTTGTCTCAAAGCAGTTGATGTGGTGTTTTGGGAATATAGAAATTGAAGATGTTATAAAGAAAGAAAATTACAGTGGCCATGAACATATGGATAAAAAAGTGTCCTTTTTATAATAAGGTGTTTTAACTCACCACAATGTACAGGAGGGACAGGGAGGGTAAAAGAGGAGGAGTAGCTCTCTACAAAAGGGAAGGGATCAAAGCGATGGAACTAATGGGTAAACAGGGAAGAGAGGAGGCACTAGAGGTCTCTCTCAAGACAGGAAAAAGCACCAAAATCAGCACAGGGATTGTATACAGACCCCCATCTCAGGGGGTGGAAATAGACAAGGAAATGATAAAAGGCATCCTTAGAATGGCAGAAAATGGTAGATATAGTGCTGTGTGGAATGCAGAATTCTGCCAATGAAATTAGTGTAGAATGGCCATTCCACTGGTGGAATCTCTGCTGGAATTTTGCTGGTTCTTCACCGGAATTCCACCTACTGTGATCCACAGAATAGAATAGCATTTTTCCATGGAAAATAATTCCACAACAATTTGCGTAAAAAATATCAAGATCCACGGAATAATATTCTGTGGAACAGCATTTCTACCATGGAAAAATCATTCTGCAACTACTTTCTACTGCAGAATTTGGTGAAATTCAGTGGAATTTAAGCAGAATTTTGAAAATTCCATGGAATTTCATTCCGCCGAAATTTGAAAATTCCACACAGCACTAGGGAGATATTGTTGATGGGGGATCAGAATATGTCAGATGTTAACTGGAGCACCTTTGCTGCAGCCACATCCAAGAGAAGGGTCATTCTCGATGCCCTACAGGAGGCATGCTTCAGAAAGCTAGTGTTGGAACCCACTCAGGAGGAAGCAATATCAGACCTGGTAGTCTCAAATGGGGACAGAGAGAGGATCTCAGATTTAGAAATGGGTAGTCATCTGGGAACAAGCAACCACCATACAGTATGGTTTACGATAAACACAGCCGTAGAGGCAAGCCTTACAAAAGCAAGGGTTCTGGACTTTAGGAGGGATGACTTTTGCAAAATGGTAGAGTGCCTCAGAAAAGCACTAGCAAACAGGCAAGAAGGAGGGATGGAGGAATAATGGGGAAAAATCAAAACTACCATCACAGAGGCAACAAGCCTTAGTGTGAAACAAATAAACAAATAAAAAGAAAGGAAAAAAAACACTATGGTTCTCAAAAGAGAAAGCAGAGAAGGATGGAAGGAAAAGATATCATTCAGGAATATAAGGAAACACAGAAGGAGTAGGACAGAGAACTGTACCAGTTAAAGCAGAAGGAACCAGGGAAGGCAGTCCAAATAGCAAAGGCCCAAATTAAGGAAAAGATAGCCAACTCAATTAAGAAGGGGGATAAAACCTTTTATAGGTACATTAGGGAGTGAAGAAAGACCAAGGGCAGGATAGTGAGGCTTAATAAAGGGAGGGGTGGCAGAGGGCGACAGTGAAAAAGCAGGAATACTGAATGAATACAATACTTCTGCTCAGTATTCACAAAAGAAGAGGAGGGGGAGGTACCTAAACCAATCAATAGAAGCACTCTGGATAGGAAGGTCGATACCAGCCCATTCACAGAAGAAAGGGTCCTGAAAGAACTCGTAAAACTGAAGGTGGACAAAGCAATGGGACCTGATGGGATTCACCCCAGAATTCTAAAAGAACTAAAGGGAGAACTAGTGACACCACTGACTACACTTTTTAACAAATCATGGGAGGATGGTGTGGTACCCAAGGACTCGAGGAGGGCAAATGCGATTCCCCTTCACAAAAGTGGGAGCAAGGAAGAGGCAGGAAACTACAGGCCTGTTAGTTTGACCTCAGTGGTAGGGAAAATGATGGAATTACTTCTGAAAGAAAGAATTGTTGAGTACCTAGAGGCCAGCAGGGCACAGGACCTAAAGCAGCATGGATTCACAGCAGGAAGGTCATGTCAAACGAATCTAATAGATTTCTTTGACTGGGTGAGCAAGGTAGTAGACCAGGGAGGGGCTGTGGACATGGCCTACCTAGACTTTAGAAAGGCATTTGACACAGTCCCACATGAAAGAATAATAAACAAGTTAGCCAGCCAGGTAGTAGGTCCCAGGGTGGTAGCCTGGGTAAAACATTGGCTGAACAACAGAACACAGAGGGTAATAGTAAAGGAGTCCACTCTGATGAAAGGGGGGTTACTTGTAGGGTACTGCAGGATTCAGTACTGGGACCGGTCCTCTTTAATGTTTTTATAAGTGACATTGCGGAGGGACTGGAAGGAAAAGTATGCCTCTTTGCAGATGACGCAAAGATCTGCAACAGGGTTGATACACAAGGGGGAGTGGAAAGGATGAGAAGGGACTTGGCAAGGTTGGATGAATGGTCAAAAGTATGGCAGCTTAGATTCAATGCAAAGAAGTACAAAGTAATGCACCTGGGAAACAAAAACCCTGGGGAAGAGTACACAATGTG
This sequence comes from Neoceratodus forsteri, assembly GCA_016271365.2. NCBI lineage: Eukaryota > Metazoa > Chordata > Ceratodontiformes > Ceratodontidae > Neoceratodus > Neoceratodus forsteri. The sequence continues at coordinate 1,061,016,046 of CM057455.1, forward strand.
GGGGGGGGAAGGATACGAACAACAATAAATATTAAAAGGGACCTGGGAATAGTCATATCAGATGACCTAAATGTAGGCAAGCAATGTGAGAAGGCAGTAATGAGGGCTGGGGGATACTGGGATACATAGGGACAGGCATCACAAGCAGAAAACAGGAGGTTGTTATCCCTCTTTACAGACAGTTGGTGAGACCCCAGCTGGAGTACTGCATGCAGTTCTGGAGACCCCATCTCTGCACGGATATAGACAAGATGTATGCAGTCCAGAGGAGGGCAACTAAAATGGTGCAGGGTCTGCACCAGAAGCCATACAAAGACAGAATAAAGGAGCTTAGTATGTATACCCTGAAGGAAAGGAGGGAGAGGGGGGACATGACAGAAACTTTCAAGTATCTCAAGGGAATCAACAAAGTCCAAGAGGGTAGCATTTTTCACAAAAAATAGATGTGCAAGAACAAGGGGCACAATTTGAAGATGGGGGGACAGCTCAGGGGCAACGTGTAGAAGGATTTTTTCACAGAGAGGGTGGTGGACTCATGGAACAGCCTTCCTGAGGAGGTCATGGGGTCTAAAACATTGGGGAATTCAAGAATGCATGGGACAGACATAACGCAATTCTGGGTGGGGGGTAGGAGGAAGTAGGGTGTTAGTTAACTAGGATCTGCACCTCATCCAATGGGTAGGGAAACGGGCAGACTGGGTGGGCCAAGAGGTCCTTATCTACTGTCAAAGTCTATGTTTCACAGCAATGACTGTGGTCATACTCTTCACACCACTTAGAAACTGTGGTCACATCTTAAAACTATTAAGTTAAAATGCATTTGCACATTTGCTAACACACTTTTACTTCTGGATTTTTACAAACTGGTAAAAAAGTATATGATGTGGCCAGTGGGAAGCAATCATGAGTTTCTTCAGTTACCCCCTCTAACCCTGATTCCAACACTGTGAGTCCACCAAGATGTTGAATAATTAGCATAATTAACAAAAACAAATACAGCCACCAGGCGGAAATGCAATCAAGGATGCAGTCTCAGTGACAAGGGTGCTAGAGGACATAAGCACACTGAAGGTGGATGCATGCCTGGTTGATAAAGGAGATAGGGCAGGTCCTTCTTGGGCCACTAACTGAGCTTTTCAACAGCTCACTGGAGACAAGGATAGACCCAGAGACTGGACTGAAGGACAGTGAATGTAGTTACCCTGCACAAGAGTAGGAATAAGGATGAACAGGGGAATTAGTGGCTTGTCATTTTAACATGCATAGTGGGTAAGCCAATAGACACAATAATAAGGAACAGGCTGGTATGTTTTCTAGGACAGACTTCTGGACAAAATAAAACAAAACATGGTTTCACAGGGGGTGGTCACGTCAGGCAAGCCTGATCAATTTTTATGTTTGCTTGTGCGTATGCACAAGAAACATGATGTGATAGCTTAGGAGAGAAGCAGGTTGTGGAGGTGCAGCAGTGTTACAGCCAAGGGAGGTACTGTATTTGGAGACTTGGCACTGGCGGACCAATGGAGGCACAGTGTGCTGATGACACTGGTCTCCAAAAGTGCACCAAGCTGTAACGTTTTCACCACAGCAATCAGGGGCCGCCTCATTATTGCAGCATCAGTCATTGTGCTGCAATGAGGGAGTGACCCGTCACTGCAGGGCGGAATGTTAGCTAGCCTAATACTGTTTGTGAACATGGCAGGCGGCTTGCCGCCATGTTCACAAACAATATTATGCAGCCTCCCATGCTGGGGGGCTGCCTAATCCCACTTGGCAGCATGTGCCCCCCCAAATGGTATTTGTTTGCCGACAGGGGCCCCAATCCCCACTGGCTTCAGTGGCAATGTTTATTTTGCTGACGGGGGAGCCCACTCCCTGTTGGCATGATGTAAACCCCCCGCCCAACTTTGTTGTCCGCCAACGGGGTGCCCAATCCTGGCCGGCATGATGTCCCTCCCTTTCTTAGGTGCCAATGGGGGGTGCCTAATCCTGTCGGCTACAGCTGACCCCCCAAAAGAGTCCATTGTCATGCTGGGAGCCCACCCCAGTGTGCCAAATGCCCTTGTAAAATGTGAAACCCTCCCGTATTGTCTTTTTTTCCCCCGTAAAGAAAAAATGGTCCCTCTGAGTCTCCCAGACCCCCCTCCTGCAACCCACGCTCACCCACTGCGCACCCTGCCTCCCCACACCCCCCTCACCCCATACTTACCTTCGGAGTCTGGCGCGATGATTTTCGGTGAACCGGGAACACGTCTGCACTCTTCAAAGCTGACCGCAAACTGAGGAAATGCCGGTAAGCTGTATAATGGAATAAATAGGGTTTTTTCAACTTTGCTGTATATCTCAGGCATTTTTTTGGAATTTTGGCACCAAATTTTCAACATTGGGACCCTTTCTAATGAATTCTGTCACTGTCATGGCGTTAATCGGGCCTGAAGGGTGATTTCGTGGCCACTGCATGAAATCACCTTTTGGGGCCGATTAACAAAATGACAGTGCCAGTGTTCATAAGGTGGGCTCTCAAAAAGCCTATGTTGCAAATTTGGTAAAAAAATTCCTTAAAATGACTGTTTTACGAGCGTGCGTTGCGAAGTTCCTATGCACACTCGTAAGTTTACGAATTTGTAACATTTGCACTCCAGATTTTCAACACTGCCATTTTATCACACCTACTTATGAGCAGTACAGCTGTCATTTTTCACATCTTGCCCAAAATGTGTTTCCGAGCATGTAGCACACAATGGAGCAGTTGGTGTGTGAAATCAATGTTTGGGACAGATTAAGAAAATCACAGTGACACTGTTCATTAGCAGAGGTCCTAAAATGTCTATGTTGAAAATTTGGTGAGAAAAGTTCATAAAATGACTGTGCTATGAGCGTACGTTGCGCAGTTTCTACGCATGCTCGTACCTTTGCACATTTGCAATATTTTCACTCCAGATTGCCAATACTGCCATTTGCCCACACCTCCTTAAGAACAGTACAGCTGTCATTTTTCACATCCTGGCCCAAATGTGTTTTTGCACTTCCGGTGCAGACAAGCGTGGTCGTTGTGGGAAATCCATGTTCAGAACACATTAGGAAAATCACACTGACACTGTTCATTAGCAGAGGTCCTAAAATGGCTATGTTGAAAATTTGGTGACAAAAGTCCATAAAATGACTATGTTACGAGCATGCATTCGCGCGGTTTTACACTGCGGCTCGTAACCGCACATTTGCAATATTTTCATGCCATATTTTCAACATTGACATTTTTCGCACCTCCTTATGAACAGTACAGCTGTCATTTTTCACATCCTGGCAATGTGTTTGCACTTCCAGCACAGAATAGCGCAGTCGCTGTGGGAAATCACTGTTTGGGACACAGTAACAAAATCACAGTGACACTGTTCATGACCACAGGTCGTTAAATGCCTATGTTGAAAATCTGGTGATGAAACTCCATAAAATGAATGTGTTATGTGCATGCGTTGCGCGGTTTCCACATATGCTCAGAAGTGCAAGCATTTTTAATATTCCCACTACATATTTTTAACATTACCATCTCTTCATACCTCCCTATGGATGGTACAGCTGTCATTCTTCACATCCTGCCCAATCTGTGTTTTTGTACATGTGGTGCAGAATGGCACTGTCAGTGTTGGAAGTCGGTTTTCAGAACACACTGACAAAATCACACTGCCACTATTCATGACAAGAGGTCCCAAATGCTTTCAAGAGGTGGGGTCACAAAAAGGTCATGTTCAAAATTTGTACTGTGAATACCAACAAATGCCCGAGGCATTATGGTTTCTAACCATAACGTTCTACCCTGTACAGACAGACAGGTATCCAGGTGTTCCTTTGGATTGCCAACTGTACTGCTCATGCCATTCCACCCCCCCCCCCAGCCACTGATAGGCATTGAGGTGTACTTTGGATTCTTCGTCCCAAGACTTCACCCCATTCTCCTATGCTGCACCCATTTCAAAGTATGTCCTTATGGAATGGGGTGACTGTAAAGCCAAACACCCTAAGGCACAGCTCAACACACATGGTCATACATGGGCTTGGTAAATACCATATGAAAGGGGTAGAGGTAGAGGGGAGTTAAGGCTCCACATTACATAGGTAGTAACGGTCAGACTTGATGGGCAAGAAGTGGCCTTTTTCTGTTGGCAGATTCCATGTTTATATGTTTCTATCCCTAGTGGTCACAGTTTCCCCTCCCACAACCCTTTTTCTGACAGCAGGATCCCTACTCAGTGTTGGATACTTAGCATTATCACTAAACAAAAACATATGTCCACAAGAAGCCCATCTCTGGTGGCCGCAGCCAATTTCCATTTTCCAGTACCAGGAACCCACCCTGGTGTTGGCGAAATCAGACTAAAAAAATGATGTGGACATGGGAGTCAATTTTCAGTGGCCCACCACTGTCCTAAGCCTTCTTCATACCAGGTGACACAATGATCCCATCCCCAGTGCCAAGAAAGAGCACCCTGTCCCCAGACAGCAATTAATAAGCCTTCCTCTCATCTCAGCAGCTAGTTGCCATCTGGAAATCATCATTTCAAACCTGCACCAAAGGAAATACATGCCCTCTGCATGTATTTAAAATACTGCAGTTTGCAATCATATTTCTAAGTCAGCCACTGGCTGCAAAGTTGAGAGGAGGGTTATTGCTGGCTACTGTTTGGGGGGGGAGTTGTGACTAGATCCCAAGAATGTTTGAATTTTGAGGGGAAGGGGTGCCACTGGATGCAAGGAATGCTTGTGTGGGAGGTTGGTGCCACTAGACACCAGGATTGCTTGGACTGTGGCAACGTGTGGGGGTGTCACTGGATGCCAGAAATACTTGATATTGGGCTGGGTGTGGGATGGGATGGGATGCCACTGCTACCTGAAATTAGGGCTGCTTCAATTATGGCAAGTTGTGGGAGAGGGTGCAACTGGAGTCCAGGGATGCTTGGACTGGGGAGGGTGAAAGAGAGGGGTGTCACTGTATATCGGGGATGCTTGGATTGGGGCAAGGTGTGGGAGAGAGTTGTCACTGGCCACAAGGAATGCTTGTATTAGAACATGGTATTGGAAAAGTAAACTCTGATCTCTGGGGATGCTTGGATATAGGTAGGTTGTGTGAAGGGGTTGACACTGGAGGCAATGGATGCTTCTGTTTGGCCAGTGTGATGGATGGGGTGTGACCGGATACAAAGAACTGCCTGGTAACAGTCCTGGGTGAGGCAAAGGGTATCAGCGTACATCAGGAACTGCTTTCTTTGCAAGCTATTAGCAGTGATATGAAGGCTGGCATTGTCAATACAAAATAGTGAGTGTCTGTTTCTAAATAAAAATATCCATCTAAAAAAGCAAGGATATCCCTTGCAAAAAAGGTACATTTAGGCATCAGTTACAGTTGCAGCACAAAGGCTCAGAAGTAGGGAAATGAGAAGTAGGGTAAAAAAATACTCTGCCCAGTGTTGAAAAAGCTACATTTAGACATCAGTTACAGTTGAAGCACTAAGCCTCAAAAGTAGGGAAATGAGATGTTAGGGTAAAAAAGTACTCTGCCTAGTGTTGATGAGTTGTATGTCATGCCTCAGGGGTTCAGTGGTTGTTCTACTTAGTGGTGGAATGCCTAAACTTAGGCACTGTCTTTCGAGGCGGATAGTACAAATTTACTTACACACCAGTGCTTTGAGAGAGGGTCTGAAGCTAGCGCATTGCCAATGCTGCAGTGAGCAGTCATTCAAACCCCTAGGAACACCAAGTCACACATTTATTAAGGGTCAGAGGATATCTTTGCCCCAAGCAAACATTTCCCTACTTTTGAGGCTTTCTGCTTCAACACTAACTAATACATTAAACTAGATTTTTTTGCTGTGAATTACAATATACAGGCAAAGTAGTGTCTGTTTTTTAAGGGCGAGAAGGCGGTTTCATGTTCAACCCCAGTCTTTGTATATTAGTAACTCAGCTGTCCTTCGAATGACTTGCCAGATATCTGGTAGATGCTGAGTTGGTGCCAGGACAGGTCCCTTGAGAGGAATTCTGTGCCCCGGGAAAAGTTCAGACTCTGGGGCTCCTATGCAGCTCTGTACAGTAGCATGCTGGGTGGCCTGGACCCATCCTTGGTGCTGACCCTGGAATTATCCCAGGCTCCCCCACCCTCTCAAGGGCGCTGTGCCAGGATCTCAGGATCCTATAAATTTTGTAACAGACAAGTGGTTTAAATGATCTAGAATGTTACAAACACATCGGAAATATTATAATTAAGACTCTTTTTACTTACAAATAGCAAACATAATTGTTGGTACTTAGAAGCTGAAACATACAGATTTCTTTGAGTTTAGCTCAAAGGCGGCCCTTCTGAAGTTACTAAAAAAAGTGTTCAGTTTTTCAGGCATAACCAAAAGTGCATTTCATTTTTGCTTATATGCAGTTCAAAATCTGAATGTTCTGAAGCTAAGGAAATTTTCACAAAAACTGTGCTGTTAATTTCACTAGTTAATTGAACCATTAGTGGTCATATAACCATTAAAGAAAGAACAATCATAGCACAGGAAAACTACAAGAAGAAGTCAGGAAATCTGGCTAAAATCCCCCTTACCAAAAAATCCTCAGAAAACCATAGCATTACCATTTGTCCACTATTTCAATCAATCAATCAAAATCTTTATTTATCCAGGTGAACATCATTGAGCAAGCTCATTTACAAGACGGACCTGGTTAGCTCCAGGTCAAATGGTACAATGCATACAGAGATATTTACAATAGAGCCAAATAACACAAGTAAAAAACAATTAATGGAAGTAAGTACTCTATGTTACATCAGTCATATCAGTTCAGAGTGCTTCTGTAATATATAAGGAGGACATAAGATGAGGCTTAGTAGGAACTTCAGTAGGGAGAAGTGATTGGCTACTCGTGTAGGGAGCTGATGCAAGCACAGAATTTCAAAAATAGTATAATCACACAGCATCCCTAAATGTAACACTCTAAACATAAGGATAAGGGTCTTAACAGTCAAGGTGAAAAGTAATTACATCTCTTTTTTGGCAAATTTCAGCATGGAAATCAGAATTATGCTTGGTTTAGAACAGACACAGAAGCAGACTGCAGGAACGAATCAGAAGCCAATGCCAAAGAGTGCTCACGTTCCAAATGGATGGCTGCTAATGCCATGCTTTGCTAATGGAGAGTCCGAGCTTAGGTTCTCAGGTGGCGGTAGAGGCAGGGCCAACCGCCCGGTGCCCGGGTTTCCCATGCCTATGGGCCGGGAGCCAGTGGAGAGCATATCCTTGGTGGGGGGTGGAAGAAGGGGTCGGTATTAAGTACTGGGCCACAGACAATGGAACATCTGAACCAGCGGGAGGACCAAAACAGCAGGACAACAGAACTGGGTATTCCTTGATGCCGAAAGACTGGCCCAGCCACAGAAATTCAGAAAGGAGTGTAATCAAACAGAGTCCCAACTCTTGACATTCTAAACAGGAAAAAATAGAGGTCATAACTGTTAGGCAATAAGTAAGTACAGCTCTTTTTTATGCAAGTTTTAGAGAGAAAAATCAGACTTTAGCTTAGTATTGAGGGAGACACAGGAGCAGACTGCAGGAGCCATTCAGACGCCAGAGCAGAAAAGTGCTCGTGTTCCTATTGGGTATCAGCAGTGCCGCACCTTGCTAGTAAGGAGTCCAGTCTGGGTGTCTCAGGTGGCTGCTATGGAAGCAACAACTGCCCGGGTATCTGCATTTCTCCCACCTGAGGGGCAGGGAGCCCCTGAAGGGGCTAGTCTATGGCAGGGAAGAGAGTTAGGGGACAGAGGAAAGAGATAGTAAGAGTGAAATGCAGTGGAAAGAGAATATGTAGATGAAATAGGGCAGTTAAATGGTACATGGTAGGGGAATAAGAGCCACAGATTAAGCAATATGTAAAAGACAGCAGGGTGAGTAAGGTGTAGCGGCCGTGAAGCCATGAAGAAATAATAACCCTACAGGGATTTCTAGAGAGGAAAAACATTTAAAGCATAAGACGCTCACAGAGTTAAGGTCACCAAAGGTTACAAGCAATCATAAATTCAACTATGCTCAGAGGGCAGCAGCCTGATGCTTCGGACAAAAATTAGGGGGCTGGGGTAGCAATTGCATGGCTCACACACATACCGAGCATATAGAGATTTAAAGGCATTCATACTGCGGAAGCAGCTTAATTTCACAAAATGGTATGGTATTTCCCTACCATTGTAAATTCCACTGCAGTACCACTGTATCCCCTTGACTGGTAATACATTGGATTTGTTTCAATTCCATTGTAAACCATTGTTGCCATTGTGGTGCCACATGGACAGTGGTATCGCAATGAGAATGTGTGCATGGATGGTACCACAATGGCTCAAACACACACCACTGTATTCCCACTGCTGTTTGGTAACACAATGGATTTGTTTCCATTCCAGTGTATTACCACTGCTACCACTGTGGTACCATGTACCGCGGTGGTAACACAGGGGTGATTTCCATGTAAAATGGTAACGCAATGAGCTACCATTGCAACACCATTTAAATTGGTCTCACAATGGATTTGTTTCAATTCCATTGCCATACCATTGTGGACACTGTGGTACCATCTGTGTGCAATGGTAGTGACGTGGTGTACTGAGGGGATGCTGATAGCTCAATGATGACATTGCACTGCCACTGCTATTGGTAACCCCACAGGGGGTAGCGCATGATAGTACAGTGGTTCTCATATGGTATGACACCGACCACTCCAGGTCCTCCTGCCAGTCCCCCCCCATCAGACTGACATCAGATCCTCCCCCCAGTGCCCCTCCCGCATACCTCTCACACCTCCATTTTGGCTCCCCATCCCTGTCTCCCCCCTCACCAGTTCTCACCAAACTTATATCTGCAGCTGCACAATAAGGACCACACATGCAACAGTTTTGCTCGGTCATAATAATTTTTAATCAGTACTTTTGATAATGCTATATCATTATCTATCATTATCAATACCCGAAGCCGCCATAAACCATATGTTTTCCTTCACTGCTGATGGTACTTTCTTTTTATTATCATGATTAATCATAGTTAATCAATACCTGTTGCAGGTTACTGGCAGCCAATCAGAGTCTGCTTCACAGATCATGCTTGGTCATAGGTATTCAATAAAACAAATACCACCAACAGCTTAATCTGGTTCAGTTTCAGTTGGTTACCATCTGTATCCACCCCCCTCCCCGGGTCACTCATGAAAAAGGGACTTCTACTCTCGATGGGCCTACTGGGTCAACAAAATTCAATAAAATAAAATAAACAAAAAATAAATAAATGGGCTTATAATATTTGCCCGTGATTAAAGAACAGCACCAGACTAGCCCTCCACTGACATCTATATGGCAACTGACCTTTTCCATAAATGATTAATTTGTGGGCTATCACTGTAAAATGTTATTTCACTAGTAAATGTATTCCTTGACCCGCTGGCTGAAAATGGAATCCTACTGCCATGCCGGCACATGCAACCCCATTTTGTGATGTCAGTAAACTAAGCCTGCATGAGCATGCCCCACTGACTTGCATGGGGCTGATTTTTTCCAAGGTTTTATGTATCTTTAATGTCAAGATTTTAAGAAATCAAAGTGACCGCTCGACTAAGAGGGTCTCTCTTAGTCGAGCTGTCACTTTGATTTCTTAAAATCCTGACATTAAAGATACATAAAACCTTTGGAAAAATCTGCCCCATTCAAGTCAATGGGGCACGCATACACAGCTTTTGTTTACTGACAACATAAAATGGGGCTGCGTGTGCAGGCCATGCCATAGGATGCGGAACTGGCTGTTTTATGCCAGTGGGTCAGGGAATAAATTTATGAGTGGAATAACTTTTTACAATGGTAGCCCACAAAGGAATAATTTATGGAAAATGACTCCTGGCCAGGTCAGTTGCCATACATGTGTCAGTGGGGAGCTAGTTGAGAACATAGAAGCTGCTCTTTAATCATGAGTTATGTACCTGGCTCTCAAGGGAAGCCTGAGAGGGGAGCGAGTGATGACAAGCCATTGATCACATAGGATCAGTGGCCACATACAATGTATAGGGCCTACAGGCAGACTGGATGGGCCTAGCGGTCCTTATCTGCCGACAGTGTCTATGTTTCTATGTTTCATTGGCTGTTCTGCTGTAATTAATTTGCATAATTTATCATGTTTAATCATGATCAGTCATTGCCTTTTAAAATAAAGGTGTGACATTCTGTATTGGGCTTCATTAAGCCCATCCTGATAGTTCGTCCATGCAGAAATTATAAAAAGATGTACTGCTGTCCTGTAAGGGAGGGAAGGGATGGTAACTCTGGCAAACTGTTGTCCAGCCGACCCCTTTCCACTTCCCAATCTGCCCCCACATTCTGGCATTACATGTCTCCAGAGAGGGCATGGGAAATGCCACATAGAAGTCTATGGGGCTCATTTTCAGAATGGTTTTACAGACATTTAAGCAACCTTTGACAGAAAATGAAAGCCACTGCTCAACTAATAGGGACCCTCTTGAATGCTGATGTTTTTGCCATAACCTTCCCCAACACCTCCTCTGAAAATTATAGTGGTCTTTTCTTCCTCTTGCTTCTGTTTACATGACTAACACCTTCACTATAATTCTTTTTAATTTCACCCACTGTTCCTCTACTTCTCCCTAGTCTCACTCCCTGCCAGGGCATCCCTGAGGCTATCCCTCATCTTTGGGAAGTCTGCCCTCTGGATTTCAAGAACCATTGCCTTTGTTCAGCTTGACTCCACCCCTGTACTTATACTGAACCCCATCATTCAGCAATACTGGTCCCCAGATGGCCACCCACTGTGATGTCTGCAACACTGTCCCCATTGGTGAGTTCTAGGTAAAAATTGTTCCCTCATGAGTGGGCTCATTTACTAATTACCTAAGAAATGCCTCCTGCAGGGAGTCCAGGATATCCCTACTCCTAGCTGAAGTTGCAGCCAGGATGGTCCAGTCCACATTTGGAAGATTGAAGTCTCCCACCTGGAGCACTTCCCCCATAACTGCCATCTTATGGATGGCTTCCAGTAGAACCCTGTCCATTTCCTCCACATGTGCTGGAAGTCTGTAGATCACCCTAGTGCAAATAGCTGCTCAATTTCCTGGTAAAAAGGGAAAGTTAACTTACTTGTTCTTGGTTATACAGTGTGTAAGTGGGCGGGGGCTGGGGATTCAAACCTGTGTCTCCATGTTTGCCGCTCAGTGCTCTGCCTTCAAGCACATGGTGCCCGAGTGCCTCAAAAACAGCATATAATGTCCCCACCACATATACATGAGGGGTGGGACAGTCAGACTGCACCCAGCTGTGGCACAAGCCTGGGCGCAGTGCAACTGGGCTGTGCCAGGGCATGGACCAGGCGATATTCAACAGTGCTGTGCCGTGGTTCAGCACCATTGAATATGGCACTGAGGGTGCACGCACTGCGCATGGCACAGTGACACTGTGCCAGGCGCAAGTGGCAGAATGGGAGAAGGGGGATGCACCAGCGCAAGTGCAGTTGCGCTAGGTGCATCAACTGCGATATTCAGCACTGGGTATGCAAATGAGGCCATAATGCATGCAAGGCGCAAATGGGACCATTTGCATGTCATTATGGCCCCATTTGCATGTGGTACACTGATAACTTGTGCCTAGCACCCTGCCAGGCTGCAGCCGTCGGGGACTGCCACCCTGCAGACCCCTGGCTGTCCCAATCCCGTTCGCCCGATCACGGGCATATGTAAGTTGAAAGTCCCTGGTGGTCCAGTGGATTGCTCACCATTGCCCGATCATGGGCATAAGTACACTAACACCCTGGTGGTCCAGTGGACCATTCACCATTGCCCGATAGTGAGCATAGGTACATTAATGCCCTGGTGGTCCAGTGGTCTGCTCAACAGTGCCCGATCATGGGCATATGTACACTAAAGCCCTGGTGGTCCAGTGGACCGCTCACCATCACCCAATCGCAAGCATAAGTACACTAACGCCCTGGTGGTCCAGTGGATCACTCACCATCTCCCGATCATGGGCAAAAGTAGACCAACTCCCTGTTGGTCCAGTGGAAACCGTCCAGCGCCTGAACGTGGACATACGTATATAAAATCCCTGGTGGTCCAGTGGAATGTCCCCTGTTGCCCAATCACAGGCATATGCCTAAGTAACAGCCCTGGTGGTCCAGTGGAACCCCCCATCGCCCAATCGCAAGCATAAGTACACTAACGCCCTGGTGGTCCAGTGGATCACTCACCATCTCCCGATAACTTGTGCCTAGCACCCTGCCAGGCTGCAGCCGTCGGGGACTGCCACCCTGCAGACCCCTGGCTGTCCCACTCCCGTTCGCCCGATCACGGGCATATGTAAGTTGAAAGTCCCTGGTGGTCCAGTGGATTGCTCACCATTGCCCGATCATGGGCATAAGTACACTAACACCCTGGTGGTCCAGTGGACCATTCACCATTGCCCGATAGCGAGCATAGGTACATTAATGCCCTGGTGGTCCAGTGGTCTGCTCAACAGTGCCCGATCATGGGCATATGTACACTAAAGCCCTGGTGGTCCAGTGGACCGCTCACCATCACCCAATCGCAAGCATAAGTACACTAACGCCCTGGTGGTCCAGTGGATCACTCACCATCTCCCGATCATGGGCAAAAGTAGACCAACTCCCTGTTGGTCAGTGGAAACACATCCAGCGCCTGAGCGTGGACATACGTATATAAAATCCCTGGTGGTCAGTGGGATGTCTCCCTGTTGCCCAATCACAGGCATATGCCTAAGTAACAGCCCTGGTGGTCAGTGGAACCCCATCGCCATTGTCCGGGCGGACAGAGCAACCAATGCCCTGGTGGACTAAGCGACCCCCCTCCCACTCACCCACCACAGGGTCCCTGCCACCGCACCCCCCACAGTCAGCAGCAGGAGGCAGCACGCATGCCTACCTCGACATCGCCGACTGACAGCATACAATCACGGTGTATGTCTATTGGTCCACCGAGTGGACCAATGGGCATCGTATACTATACCTACACAAGCGAACCTGTCAATGAGCGTGTTTATTCACAAGTTGGGCCTGTGCAGTACAATATGGGCTGCATGCACATTGGTCCATGTGGTGGACCAATAAGCGTAAGACCCGTGCTGCATGCTATCTTGAGTCAGTGGGCGACCAGGAGGCATGTGGCGGGGTGCTGCCACCACCGCTGACTGAGGGGTGTCAGTGGTGTGGGACCTCAGTGGGTCGGTGGAGAGGGGGGGTCCACTGGTCCACCAGGGTGTCGGTTGCTCTGTCCACCTGTGATCAGGCAATGAGGAGGTTCCACTGGACCACCAGGGCTGTTACTTAGGCATATGCCCATGATCGGGTGATGGGGGACATTCCACTGGACCACCAGGATGTTTACATACTTATACCCACGTTTGGGCACTGGGGGGTTTCCACTGGACCACCAGGGAGTTGGTTTACTTTTGCCCGTAATCGTGTGATGGAGAGCAGTCCACTGGACCACCAGAGCGTTAGTTTACTTCTGCCCATGATCAGGCGATGGTAAGTGGTCCACTGGACCACCAAGGATTCATTATACATATGCCCATGATCAGGCTATGGGTCAAGGGGGGAACACCACTCCTTGGTAAGAGGGCATGGGGTCAGTGCTTCAGGAGGTCGGGTGGCCACCCACCACAGGTGGCTGCTGTGTTGCTCCCTGCAATATGGCAGCCCACCTGTGGGTGTCCCTGACTTGTTCTATGTTTTTTTTTTGCGATTATTTATTCTTTTATGGCTGCTAAGCCCCCTAACTCCATGAACGGCCTCGCCCTGGCCATGGTACTTGACCCTTACTCCGGGAAGCCCCCCCCCCCGGAGTGAAGCCGCCGAAGTGGAACTGTCATGGCTGAAGGGTCTGGCACCATGACTGGCTTATACACAGGGGTCAATGATTTTTTTTTTTTGTAGCTAGAGTCCCCTTTGGAGCTAGGACGTGCAATGATGCAATGATACATGCATCTGTACTAGCTCCACCTCACGTCTTGGAGCGGCATGTTTGTCCCCCAGCCTCCTCTAGAGGGTAATCAACGCCAACACCATGAGACCCCCCCACCCTGGAGAAGAACAGCAGTCCACTGGATGCTCGATCTTTCTCCTCCCCTGCCGACCCCTGATGACCCATGCTCATTCCCGAACATGGATCGCCAGCATGGTGTGAGGTGTGGCGTCCAGCGCCTCATCCCTTGGTGCCACCGGGCCTTGTTCCCTGTTTTTACAGTCACAATTTTGCACCCTCCTGAGCTGCGCAAGGCAGAGTTGTGACTGCATATGCACCGCACATCCTGGGCTGAATATCGGGATGCACCACGTATGCATGAGCATGACCCCCCCCCCGCACTTGCGCCACATACATTACCGATGCACCCGGCGCATCGGGAGTTGCGCCGCATGGCCCTTTGAATATTGCACCAGGGCGCAACCCTTTTGAATATCCCACCCACAGTATATACAGTACTTGTTGCAAAACAAAAACACCACATTAATACAGGTATTATGCAAAGCACACAAAACAAGAAAATGAAAAACAGGGTTTCAGCCTCACAAGTCTTGGCAAATTGGTTATGTGGTGTTCCTTGGAGTTGCCAACCTTAATGCCTATCCCCCAACCCCCATCCGGTAGTCTCCTTTCTAAAGCACAAGGTACAGCTCCAACTCAGTGCCTCATATTGCAGCCATTCATACCTGTAAAACAAGAACAGCAATGGGCTCACAAAGGATCTGCAGCTCTTTACGAACTATGACAAACAGTGTAGGGTAAACAAAAAAAATAATACTTGCTGATACATATGGTTAGAGTCCTCCTACACCTGGTCAATGCCATGTTAGACCTGTAGATATAAAAGGGAAAATGGGTCAGTATGAAAAAAAGTGAGTTGTGTGTTGGGGGGGGAAGGGGAGAGATACCAGACCTGTACCACACCATCAACCTGGCTTTTAGAATGGACTCGGTCACTCAGATGATGTCATGGTTTGGGGAGAGTGGAAGATTCATTGCCCCTGTGCCCCTAGAACTGATCTTTTTTGAGGGTAGGAGGCCATGTTGCTCCACACATTGACCAACACAGGGCAGGATAAAGATACCAAGGGACAAATATTAAAAAACGTTGCCCAGGCACAATATATGCTTCCCTGGTGGGTGATGTAGTGGATCCCCCTCCCTTTTCCCAATCTGCCCATAGAATACGTGGGAACATAGGTATGTGGCAGCAGAAAAGGCTGCAGGCCCATCTAGCCTGCCCAGTTTACCTATATCCACTAGGCCTTTTCTGTAGTCCCCCCCGCCCGTGCCAGTTGCCCTCTGTTCTTATCCCATGCCCTTTTGAACCCTCCAACCATGCTCTCCCCCACCACTTTCCTGAGCAGCCCATTCCAGTTGTCCACCACCCTCTCAGTAAAGAAATACTTCCTAATGTTTCCTCTAAATTTCACCCCTTCATTTGGAATTTCCAACCACCATCCATTGCAGTGTAGCAGACTGCAGCAGGCCAACTGTGACTATCTCTAGGCCAACATCCTCAGCCACAACCAGTCCCATAACTCCCTCCAGCTGGCACCAGAGCAACATGCAGCAATTGATGCTCCAATAGCCCACAGTGCACATTTGAGCTTCCACAATCTCTGATCAGATGTTTTCCACTTCTGCTTTTCTCCAGGGGCTAAGTTCAGTTCTCAGTGACAAGAACTTAGCCCAGGGAGTACAGTGGAGCCAGTAAACAAAAGCTGAGAACTTAAATAAACTCTTAACATGCACTGTAGGACACACTCTTCCATCGCTGCCCACCGCACCAAAGCCAGCCTCAGAGGACTCCAGGATCTGCTGCAAATTAAGCTGTCAATGCAGAATCAAGCAAAACCAGTTCACCATAATCAACTACACTACAGCAAACAGCAGGCAAACCAAAATGACTCCACATACAAAGTGCACATTGGGACCAGAGACACACTTGTCTGGGACCCCGGGCGCATGCCACCCAGTTGGTGCAGTGGTAAGAAGGGACAAAACCTTTTACATGCAGGTACATCAGTGAGAAAAGAAAGGCAAGGGGAGGGATTATGAGTCTGAAAGGGGAGGATGGAGGGAGGGTAAAAGGTGATGACTACCAAAAAGCAGAAATACTGAACAAATACTTCTGTTCGATTTTTACAAAGGAGAGGGCAGGAAATGGGCCAGTAATAAGGATAGGGAGATCTCAGAAATGGACACAGGTCCCTTTGCAAAATAAAGGATCCTCATGGAACTGGCAGCAATAAGGCTATGGGGCCAGATAGGGTGCACCCCAGGATACGGAGAGAGCTAAGGGAGGCGTTAGCAGGGCCTCCGACTACACTGTTCAACCTGTCATTGTAAACGTGCCCAGGGACTGGAGGAGGGCTGGTGTGGTCCCTCTCTATGCAAATGTGTTAACAGGGAGAATGCAGGGAACTACAGGGAGGGTATAGGGTATGAAATGAGTCTCTTCTCTGATGACTCCAAGATGGGAGCAGTAGTTGAGGGAGAAGAGGGGAGGTTGGCCCTGCAAGGGGACCTGGACACCCTGGAAAGCTGGGCTCACACATGGAAATTAAATTAATATCACCAAGTGCAAGGTGTTGCATCTTGGGAAACCCTAAACACAGGTACACCCTGGGAGGGGAGGCGCTGGAGGCCTCAATAGGGGAAAAAGACCTAGGGGTCACGGTGGATGCATGTATGAATAACTCTGAGCAGTGCAGGAGAGCGGCTAGCAAGGCAAACAGGATGTTGGGATGCATCGTAAGGGGGATCACCTATAGGAGCAAGGAAGTGATTCTGCCGCTGTACAATGGACTGGTTAGACCACACCTTGAGTACTGTGTACAGTACTGGAGACCACACTTGAAGAGGGACATACAGCTCCTGGAGAGGGTACAGAGGAGGGCAACTAAGATGATACGAGGGCTAGGGGATTTGACGTGAGGACAGACTTGAGGAGCTCTGTCTGTTTTCATTGGAGGAGAGGAGAGACAGGGGGGCATGATTGAGGTCTTCAAGTACCTCAAGAGAATAAATAGGATAAACATGGAGGGATCTTTAGACTAAAGCAGGGAGGTATCACCAGAGGGCATGGTTTGAAGTTGGAAGGTGAAAGGGTGAGGGGGAAAGAGGAGGAGGTTTTTCACTGAGAGGGTGGTGGACCCTTGGAATGCACTGCCTGGCGAGCTGGTTCAGAGATCCACAGTGGAGGGCTTCAAGAGAGGGTGGGACAGACACAGAAAGTGGATGAATCAGATGATGGCCTGTCCCGGGGGGTGGGGATGGATGATAGGGGTTTCTGGAACACAAGGGAGGGGAGGGCCTCGGCACCCAACTAGGGATCTGAGGTTCGAGCAGACGACAGACCATAAGGCCTAATCTGCTGGCAAATAGTATGTTAGTATGTTAGTACATACTGGTCAGCCTGACCGCAGCAGTGGGAAAACTCATGGAAATACTACTGAAGGAAAGAATAGTGGAACACCTGGTTGTCAATGGCCTACAGGGGAAGGGGGGAAGGGAACACTCTTTAACCAGGAGCAGCACACTAAGCTGAAGCTTGTTTCCAGATGTGACCTAGCAGCACAAGGAAGTTAAGTGACTTGCTCCAGATCACACAGTATGCACCTAGGTGGCTGTGGAATTCAAACCCAGGTCTCCGGATCTGCAGCTCAGAGTCTTAATCCACTGCACTATACTGCCTCCAGGACCCAAGACAGCTTGGTTTTATGGGAGGAAGGTTGTGTCAGATGAACCTAATTGAGTTTTTTGACTGGGTAACCAGGGAGGTGGATTTTGGGGGGTGTACATGGCCTACCTAGATTTCAGCAAGGCCTTTGACACCTTGCTGGATAGAAGGCTGGGAAATGAGCTGGAAGGCTTAGGGGTGGAACAGAAAATGACAAGGTGCATGGAGAACTGGTTGAAGGTTCGAAGCCAGAGGGTGGTGGTAAATGGGGTGCATTCTAGGGTGGAAGGGGTGACCAGAGGTGTGCCTCAGGGGTTGGTGCTGGGACCCATCCTTTTTTAATATCTATAGCAATGATATAGCAGAGGGACTGCAGGGGAAGGTGTGCCTATTTGTAGATGATACGAAGATCTGCAATAGGGTGGACACCCTGGGGCGGGGGGAGGCAATGAGGGAGGGCCTAAAGATTCTGGAGGGGTGGTCGGAAACTTGGCAGCTGAAATCAAATGCCAAAAAGTGTACAGTAATGCACATGGGGTGTAATAACCCACAAACCATTTACACATGGGGAGGGGAGGGATTAAGGAAACTGAGCAGGGGAGAGCTCTGGGGATTATAATGTCAGATAACCTTAATGTAGGGAACCAATGCAGTATGGTGGTGACCAAAGTGAATAGAATGCAGGTGTGCATAGGGAGGGGTATAAAACAGAAAGAGGGAGGTGCTGATGCTCCTTTATAAATCCATGGTGAGGCTTCACCTGGAGTATGGGGTTTAGTTCTGGATGCCTCACCTACTCAAGGAAATAGACAGGACTGAAAGGGTTCAGAGAACGGCAACCAAGATGGTGCACGTTATGCATAGAAAGCCCTATGAGGAGAGGTGGAGAGAACTGGATCTGCACCCACTGGAGACTAGTAAGGTGAGATTGGAAATCTTATTTACAAGGAATGTAAGTGCTAAAACTAGGGATCATAATCTAAGATTAGAAGAAGGAAGGTTTAGGGGCAATGTGAGGGGGCATTACATCACTGAGAGGGTGGTGTAGTCCTGGAACAGACTACCAGGAAGAGGTGAAGGGGAAAAAATGGTGAAAGGATTTAAGAGGGCATGGGACAGACACTAGGAGTTGACCTGTCATAAGAGTGGGGTGTCTCTTGACAAAGGAGATGAGTTGGGAGAGGAGGGGCAGACTCGATTAGCCAAAATGGTACTTTTCTGTCACCAGATTTCGAGGATTCTAAAGCAGTTAAGTAATTAGGACTTACCTGCTCTATCAGAGTTGGGGAGTCCAGAGTTGGGGTGTCCTTGGTTTGAGGTATTCTGGTAGGACCTGAAAGGGAAGACCAGAGAAGGAGAAGGGGACACAAAGGGCTGGAGGTGCTTGAGGAGAGATTAGGGTGTTAGAATTAAACAAAGATACTTATCTGATCGGTGTATAGTTTGGCCAGACCTGTAGAAATAAAGTGAAAAATAGATTACTATGGGGAACTTATAGTAGCAAGAGTAGAGAGATACAAAAAGGGTACGGTACAGCATAGGAGTAAAGGAAGGGGAGTTTTAGAGGAAAAGATAAACTAGGTCAAAGCAAGGAAACTAGGGAGACAACAAAATGCAGACAACTAAGAGCAGAGAATAAAGTGATATTTGGTGCTCAGCATAACCCCCCTTAGTGCCCCTAGGTGATCAAGTAGCCAGTAAATTTAGGCAGTAGTCCAGATGGGCAGGTGATGATGCATTTGGGCTAGTAGCCCCTGTATTATTTAAAAAAAGGGGCACTGGTGGTAAATGGTGATTTTTTTATTATTTAACATTTCCCTGGCATTTAGCTGGGGGAAGGGTCTGTGGGCTCTGACTATATGAAGCAGGCAGGTAGGTTGGTCAGAAAACTGCCAATCAGAAATGATGTGGCTATGCAGCCATCAGTTTAGTGCTAGTTCGCTACAGTGACAGTGCTGGCAGGTGCTTTCAAGTCTCAGCCCACATAGAGTTCAGACTGTGGCCTGCAACGTGTGGGTGGGAAAAAAAAGATGGGAATTGTTGGGAGGTGGAGGGGGCTAGGGCAAATATGCCTCACCCCACCAATCAGCCACACAGTGCCTTTGTGAAGACCACCAATGGGCTTGCTATGAGGGTCTGGAGGAAAGCCAGCAAGAAGCGGCAAAAAACACTAGCTAAGCTGCATGGCAGCTGAGTGTAAGTGTCCTGGGGGCTTGGTAGGAAGGAACTGGGAGGAAAAAAGCACAAGATGGGGGTCACAAGGCTAGCCTGCTGGCACTAAGGGGTTGAGGTACTGGATGCCACAACAGCGATCCAGGTTCAGGAGCGACCTCAGGCAGTAGGGGATCGGCACGGGAGGGAAGGGATCGAGCATTTGGAGGACTGCTCTCCCTTCCTGGAGAGGGATCCAGGGAACATGCTGCTCTTGGGCAGCCCCTGATGGTGGTGGTGGAGGGGCAGTGCAAGGAACAAGCAGCATTGCAGCTGCAAGGGGCAGAGTTCCAGCGTACATCGGCATGTAATGCCATTGGACGCAATTGCACGTTTGTAACTCTGAGAGGCAAGCATGTTCGAAAAACCCTCTGGTGACCAGCGGAAATGAAGGAGACCCCAGAGACCTGCCAACATCCCACCGTCAGACCCACTTGCATTATGATCTCCCACGGACAACCTGATCTCACGGTAGGTCCCTCTAATTCAAGACCAGGCCAGCAAGGGTGGGCAGGCCCTCTCCTGGGGGGTGATCTTGGGGCTGGACTTGCCATGGATCAGAAGGGAGACTGATGTGTGTGTGTGGGGTGGGTGTCAGGCTAGGAGTAGAAGGCAGAGTTGAGTGGGTATTCTGGAATGATGCCCTGGGCATCCGGAATGCAAAAATAGAGTCTAAAAAAAAAAACAAGAAGAAGAAGTTGGGGGCCACAATGGAAAAGCCGCACTGTGGCTAAAGGCCAGTGCCCAAAATGGACTTGAAAGTAGTTGTGGAGCCGGCCCGGTGGTGCTGAGGGTTGAGGCACTGGAAGCCACACCTCGTACCACACCGGTGACCCTGGTTCAGGAGCGGACTCGGGTCGATGGGGGTCGGCCTGGAGGGAGAAGGACTGAGCACCCAATGGCTGCTCTCCTTCTCTGGGGAGGGGGGATCGTGCTCTCCGTTGCGATACCCCCACCTGTTGGGGGAAACTCAGGGTGGTTGGAGAAGCTGGGGAGATGCTCTACGCAAGGGTTGATGTTGGCAGGGGACTGGCTTCAACGTGTGTCTCTGCGCACGCTGGCAGCCTTGTCCTCATTGCATGCCGACATAGGGGATCCACCAGAACACCATAAAAATGCCCTGCCCTGCCCTGATTTAGGCGATGAGCCTCAGCGTTGGTTCCGAGGCAGCACCCGAGAAGCAGACTCCGCTGTGCGTGCTCCCAACAATGCTCAGGGGGAGATGTGGGAGATCTCTGCTGCCCTGCCCAGTGAGTAATCCGAGGCCCTGAAGGTACGAGGGTAGCATTAGCACTCTAGGGGCAGACTCCTTGGGGCTGCAGATTTGGATCTATGAGGGGAGCTCTGACAGAGGGATCAGTGGCAGCAGTAGGAGGATAAAGGCAGGGGGAAATCAGTGGACTCCCTGAGGGGAGCATGAAAGCAGCAAGCACCACATACCGTAGACTTGTGCTGTGGCTGATTAGTTAGCCCCTGGTGCTCTAAAGGACTGGCTTCAGGAAAAAAGCATAACAGCCAGGAGTGCCCATAATAAATAACACACAGCAACAAATTGAAGGAACCCTTAAGTTTTTTTTGGGTAATTTTGCTGGAGGAAATAGTTAAGAGCTCTTGTATTTTAGATGCATGGTGGTGTATTTTGGAGCTTATTATGACCAAACAACACACGTCTGTTAAAGTGAAGGTGTCAGATGTTTGGGCTTAATATCCCATTACTCTGCTGCAGTGATAGTCCCTCCTTGTCAAAATTATAAATGTTAAAGCTGTCCTGTAAAAGATGAAAGGGATAGTAACTCTGGCTGAACTACTGAACAGCTGATCCCTTCCACGTCCCAGTCTGCTGACCACACCCACATGCTCAGACATTTTGTGACATCTATCTGCAACACTCTTCACCAACCCACCTCCATCAACAGAACCCTACGTCAGGCCACCTTCATCCAAAGCACCCACCAGCCACCTCCCATAATGGCCTCCACCATTCTAGCTTCTTCCCTCCACAGCCACAATTGAAATGCCCCTCACTCCACAGCTTTGGACAATAGTCTCCCTCCCACCATGCTCCAACACTAACCCCCTTCCTCCACAACACAAGACTGCTGCCCAAACACTAGGTCCCACCCTCCAAAGTACCCTAAACTAGCCCCCTTCCTCCACTGCCCCAGACGGCACCAATATCCTGACCTCCACTGTCCCCAAAAATGACCCTGTTTCCTACACAGCCACAGTACTAACCCTCTCCCTCCAAGGTCACACACACACTCTCTTTTGCTCTCAGTTCCCTCCCACACGCCCAACTGACACACACTGTAATGAGCACAGCCACAGCACTACAGCCAACCCACATATAGGTAGAATCTGAGTCTCTTACCTGAGAAATAGGGAGCTAGAGGCAGGTCTTTAAGGGATGATATACATGGGACCCTGTTAAATAACATACAAAAAAGGGGTCACAAAGGATCTACAGTTCTTAGAGAGTAAATAGGATGGAAAGAACAAGTTAAAGATAGATGATACTTATCTGATGAGGAAGGAGAGTTTGTGTCCTGTCAGACCCATAAAGTAAAATCAGGTTAATATGGAGAAAATACTGTAGCAAGAGCAGAAACAGAGAGCTGAGAAATGTAACAAGCATAGAACAACACAGAAGTAAGGAAAAGGGTGAATTTAGAATTAAAGGTACAGTTGGGTAAAAGTAGGAAGAATAGGCACATAGAGAAAGGAAATCAAATAATACAGGAAAGAAAAGAGAAGGAATTTGGGAAGGGGCTCAGCTAAATCATCTTAGTGAGCTGGATGGCCAGGTGGCCAGTATTTCAGAACAGTAGCTCAGGTGGGTTAGTGGAGCTTCTGATGGGCTAATGGCTCAGCTTTAATGAAATGGGGAAAGGGAAGGGGAAACTGATTAACCAGGAAAAGCCCACTAAGCCAAAGTTTGTTTTCAGGTGTGAGCTAAGAGCACAGGGAAATTAAGTGATTTGCACAAGGTTACACAGTATGTAACAAAGGGCTGTGGGATTCAAACCCTGGTCTCCAGGTTTGCAGCTCAGTGCAAAAGGTGCAGTGTGGTGCATACTTCCAAGGTCCTACTCAGCACAGAGTGTGGAGCACGTCCATAGTGACTGTAAGGTTTTCAAGCTAAAAATTACCATTTTCACGGTGAGCACATGGGGAAAAATGATAGTTTTCACAGAAGTAAGTCTGCCTTTGATTTTGTGCATAGTTGATAGCCAGTTGGTGCATGGAGCAAATTAGCCCTTTCCCATCTAGGACAGATGTGAGACAGAAAATATTGGGACTGCATTCCTATTTTAGCACAGTTGGCAGCCGAATAGGACTTGGAGCAACAGCCCTCACCCTTACAGCAACCTGATGCCTGTGCTCCCATCCATCCAGCAACTGGAGGCCGAGCGGTCCCATGATGTAAGGCTACATTCCTTTTTTAGCACAGCTGGCAGCTGAATGGGACTTGGAGCAACATCCCTTACCCTTCCAGCAATCGGAAGTTGAGCGGCTCCACGATACAAGGCTGCATTCCTTTTTGAGCACAGTCAGCAGCAAAATGGGACATGGATCAACACCACCTACCATTCCAGCAACAGGAGGTTAAGCGGCTCCATGAAGCAAGGCTGCAGAACAGAGAAATAACCTTGCTTTTTAGCTGCAACAAGCATATTAGTCAATAAACATGACAAGTTAGGACTTATGTAATATTTCACAGAGACACCTGGTTTTCACGGTAATCGTGAAATCCGTGCACTGCATGAAAAACTAACAGCCTTATCCATAGTGTGACCATGTCCTGCAGATGCGACCCAATTATTTGCCCAGATGCAAGGGTCAAGTTGGTGATAAGAGGGCCCCCCCCCCCCTGCATATACTGGCTCCCTCGGCCTTCCTCCCCACTGGCATCTATAGGCTCCCTTGGCCCTCTTTCCCCTTCATCAACTACAGGCTACATGCAACCCTCTCAGCACCATTTAACTTCCCTGTCTCCCTCCAACCCCCCCCAACCCCCAAGCTCTGTAGTGAACTCCTGTAGCCCACATATCACTGCTAATAAATGGGAAGACAGATCCACAGATTCATAGCTCAAAGTTTAATTCCAGTACTGTAGTAATTGAATCCAACTCCCTTCTTCAAGTTTGAATTTTAATAGAGCAGCAGCCCCCTCAAATATCGAAGTCTTTTCTTCTCCCTTACTTAATCTCAGGGTTGAATTCACAGGCTATGGTACAGACTCCTCAATGCTATCCTCCATAGCTCAAAATTTAATTTACTGCACTAACCAATAAACCTAACTCCCTTTCGCCTCGCTCAGATTTGAATTTGTAGAGATGCAGCAGCCTCTTCAGAGCTAAGGCTGGGATTGAGGAGCAAGACCTGATTGATTTTTACTTGTATACTATTTTCAAACTTTTTGTGCCCCTCCTTCAAATCTGACAGATCTTGCTCTGTAGGTACAGTTTGGTCTAGATGTTTTTCATCAAATTACTGTTTAAAAGATAAAAAAAAAATCCTACCTTTTGATTCTAGCAGCCTGCTCCAACCTTTTCTTCTGTTTGCAGACCATTTCTTGTTGCTTGGTGTAAGAATGTTTTGAAGTCTGTCTGTAGTATCTGGTCTCACATTACTCACTGAAGCATGCCTTTTTCCAACAGAGTTGTGCAACCACATTCCATCTACACTTCTGGTTTTGTGCCACAATGAAAAGGGTCCCCACATGCACAGCTTAACCCATAGCTCCTCTGTGGAATAGTCCTACTGGACCTAATATGTGTGTTGCTGTTTCCAAGCTGGCATATTTTCAATGCAACACCTTACAGTGTACTTAGAGAAATGTACCCATTCATTGTGATTTTTTTTCTTTTACTCACAGTTTTTTTTACTGTTTGATATTTTTTCTACATTTCACTGTGTTTGTTAGAAGGAACCTAAATAAGACCCCAACAGAAAAAAAGTAGGAACAACTAAAAGGTAGGAAAGTTATGTGCATGACAAAACAACATTGCTGAAATTAATTGTTCTGGGCTACTGAGAATCTTGTCAGGCAGGTGAACTTTTCCAGTCAACTAGCCCTGTCTGCTAGTGGCTGTAAAAGTTACTTTCAGCTACTGGAAATGACAAAGGGAATGACGGCAAAAGGAGGTGCAGCACAAAAAAAAAAAGAAACATGAATGTGGCTAAAAGGGGGACTTAGAGAGGGTTCAACAGTGAAAGGGAGAATATTAATTTGAGGCTACAGTAATGAATAAGAAGTGAGGACTTCAGTGTAATGGAGCGTGGAGTCAAAGAAATTAAGCTGGGACTACAAAGAAAAATGGGATTAGGGGGCATGAGATCTAGGAGGGCAACCACAGTATTGCTCCTTTGGGGGGGAGCTGAGTGCCATCCAACTGAGGAATTTTCTCCAGCTTTTGCACCCTCCCAGCTTCCCTCAATGGCCACCTACAGTTCAGGTTGCTGTGTAGGGACACAAGATGTTGTACGGTTACCCAAATGTTACAGTCATCACCAATCTGCCACAGGTGATGCTCAAGCTGTGAGAGAATTTACTGGGCACAGTAGTTGCTAGTGGGAACTACCGAGACTACTCACAACTTGTTTGGGCAGAATATGTCTAAAGTACTGTAAACATGTTTTTCTCTCTTGCAAGCAAACTAAATTGGTCCAAAGGGGGTCACAAGCATCCTGTCATGCCCCGCCTGAGATCCCTAGCAAGTCATTTCTTTTAGTAGGGCTCCTGGACACTGCTACTTGGAGGCACTACATACTGTATTCTGCCCCACCCAACAGCAGGAACCCCTCTGCCATAGACAAGCTACCCCCTGCAGCTGCCACTCCCTCTCTCCCATTGGGAGAGGCCTGGGGAGTGGAAGATCCACAGCAGAGAAGTGCTGTTCAGCTTTGTGTACTGGGAGGGGGTGCTGCTTGGGTGGGGAGGAGAGGCTGTTTGTGGGGTCCAGACCCATAGACTGTGCTTTGACTGAGGGATCCTATGTGTCTAACAATTATGCAAAATAGCTCATGGGGACAGATACAGGCAGCTTAAGGAAGTAGAAGCCATCCTTGAGTGACACGCGTACCTCAGGCTTATTTCACCTGCAACCACTCCTCCCAGCATCGGGAATGGCCACTCCCCCTCTGATTCCACTCGGCACAGATGGTAAGCTCCTGAGACAACCCACCCTGGTGGTAGGCACTACACATGGCATTTCACTGTGTTTGTACCACATGTGCTCCCACACCAGTGTCACTGCACTGTGCCTGCACATGCTCTGCCGGTACCATGCTGTGCCATGTGCAGTACTGTTACTTTAATATGCAACATGTGTTACTGATACTTTGCTGTGCCACGAGAACTGCTGTCACTTCCCTGTGCCACATGCACTGAAAAAAGATATGCTCTACAATATGATGTGCGGACACTGCTGGGGCACATGTAGTGACAGCCCTATATTAGACCACGTGCAGTGCAGACACCACAGTGTGTCACAAACAACACTGACACAGCACTGTGCCAGTTGCAGGGCTGATATTCTGCAGTTTGATATGCACTGCTAACACCGCACAGTGCCATGCACAGTGCTGCCAGTCACGGTGCCACATTCTATGCAGACATCGTGTTTTGCTAGATGACATGTAGATACTGTGCGATGCTACATACACTGCCAACACCACACTGTGCACTGTCATCAGTAAGCTGTGCCACTTGCACTGCTTGCACATCACTATGCCACAAGCAATGCTGACACAACATTGCCATGTGGCATACTACTATTTAACACTATGATGATGCTGACACAGCACTTTGCCTCATGCAATGCAGACACTGTACTATGTCACACGTGATACCAACATTGTGCTGTGTCATGTAGGGCTCCTGATAAGATATATTCAGAGTGGGTACTGCTCACTTTTGAACACTAGTGAGTAAAACCAAATATTTTTTATTTAGTTTTTGTTTACCGGGTAAGGTGTAGTAGCCACAAAATATGACTTTTCAGACACGACCCGGGAGGTTACAATACAAAATTGGCAGACAAAATAAATAACAGGTATAGTTCAGAGGTAATCAACCATACAAGGAAAAATCTACACTATGTTCTGTGATGTAAACAGTATTGTCAGTATGACAGAGACAATGGCAGGAAAATACACAATAGTACAAAACATAATAAGTATACAATCCTAGTGCAGTAGCGTTTTAACACATAATTCATGGTAAGTGCTACATATAACAGTAATAAGGGGTCAGAACAAAATTGAACATTTGGAAGGGGATGTTGGGGGATAATGCATACAAATGTCAAAATATGGTGTGTGAGGAGCACACATTAAAATACTACAAAAAATCATTTGTGTTATTTGCCTTATTTTATTATTGTGTTTTTGTCAGTATTGCCGGGTGAAATTAGTGAAAAACACAGCTGAGCACTTTACAGTTCAATTTTGCAGGCCTGACAACGCAGCAGTAGAGCTTTCACTTGTGACATGACATTCTGGATTTGGAAGCGAGCCCAGAAGGTCAGAGGGCTAGCTGTGGAGAGGAGGATTGAATGACTCATAGACTGCTCTCCTCTACAGGGGTGAGGGAAGCATCTGGCTTTTGACCAAGCACTGGTGGAGACTGGGGGTCTGACAGCTGGTGCTTGAGATCTTCGGGAGGTGTGTCAGACATCCAGTGCTCTTTGTGCCACAATGTCATTGCATGCCATGCCTCCCTAGGGATCAACATATTAAAAAAAACAACATTGGCCATGCAGGAGGATGTCCACCCTCCACTAGACCCATGCAACCAACTAAGGCACCCCCCCCCCAAGGATCATGAAACAGCATCCATTTGGGGAAAGAGTAGGATCTGCAATAGCACAGTATGGAAGGCACCTTAGGCCACTCTAGGTGGGCCTAGAGGTCCTTTTCTGCTGACAACTTCTATATTTCTATGGGAAGTCCTTCACCAACAGCCCCACCCTGGGGGTAAGTCAAGATGCATTCTAGCAGGGTGGGTAAATCCCTGGAGATGGGGGGGGCTAGGTGGCAGGGTTGGACAGATGTTGACTGGGCGATGGCAAAAAAGCACATTGCTGCTCATTACATTTTGCATGTTTTGGTTTTTTATCTACTGAGCGGGATGATTTGGTGGGCTTCTCAGTACTGTTCCTCTCCCTGCAGATCAGTGCTTGTCTTCCCGGGGCCTACCTCATGGAGGGGTGCCACCACAGATTCCCCCATGGCAGGGTCAAGAAAGCAAGGGGCATACTCCCACCCCCCACCTGAGACACGGTCTAGTTCAGACCATGGTTAGGGTAGCAGTATGGGTCCACAGATAAACATGCAGGGCTTCGCTGAAATGCCAGCTTCCATTTTCCAGTTTCTCCCATCCCTTTTGCAATCAATGTGAGGCATACATGTAGAGGCATGCAAGTATCACCAGCCCACTGTACCAAACTTCTGCACCACCCCAGCCTGTGCTGTTACCAGTCAGAGGTTGGGCATACAAGCCCTCCCTCCCTGGAAAAGAAGAGCAGTCCCAAGCTCAGTCTCTCCCCCTTCCAAGCTGGCCTCAGCAACTGGAATCCACTTCCAAACTCAGGTCATCAGCATACAGTGACATGTGGCATCCAGTGCCTCAATCCCTCAGCACCACTGGTCCAGCCCCTTTATATGATTAAAATATATATATATATATATATATATATATATATATATATATATATATATATCATATATATATACATCTATATATATATATACACACACACACACACACACAGTATCTACTGTATAAGAGCATCTTGATGGGAAATTACATTGCCCCTTTAAATGTCTTACCATTAAGCACTTTAAATAGTGGGTTTTGCATTCTCAGCATCGCACCTTGAAAAAATGCATAGGCCATCTGTGAAATATGAGCTGTGAGAGTGTGTGATGCTGTACATTGAATTCAGTAAAGCTAATTACTGTCCTGCGACACAACAGTGTCCTTTTGCATTTGATGGACATTGAAGAATGATGGGCCAACTTCTTGTAACTGTTAGAGCCAGAAGTGGTCACACTGACACTCACATGTAGTGGGCAGTGTACGGAGTCCCGGCTTGGGCTTGGGGATGGGCCTGGGAGGCTGCAGCTCGGAGGGGGGGCAAACCAGATTCCATGGCTGGCTTGATGGGTCTTCAGGTACTAAGACCCAAGGCTGAGTGAAATCAGTATACAGCCGCAGTTGTTGGAAGATGGGGACTATATGAGCCTGCAATCTGGCAAGTTGAGTCTTTGTTGAGTGATTTCTGAAAGTTTAAGATATCAATTTGTGCTCAAATGCATCTCTAATTAACATATTCTGAAACTAAAATCCTGAACCAGTACACAGTTACAAATTTTTTTTTTTACTCTGTTTATCCCTCCTACCGTGCATGTCCCTGTCCACTCCTTTGGGCAGCCAGCCCTGCCGTTGCCTTCTCCCACCGACCCACCATCCCGCTGCTCCATCACTCCGTTGTCCTGGCATATCCCTTCACCTGGGGGCCCCCCTACCCCAAGGGGCTACATGGAATGGAGATCGGCGTACCATTGCACTTCCTTGCATCTGGGAGGAGCGCGGAAAGGGCAGCTTGGAGGCATCATGGTAGAGAGGCGCAGGGAGGTAGAGCTGCCATCATTCCTGTCGGTGATGTGCTATTTTCACATTTCCTTTTTGGCCCATGTTGCGACGCTCTTGTAGTGCCTGCAGTCTCCACTGGAGCCGCTACAGAGGCGGCACTAACCCCAGCCATCCCTGGAGAGGAGGGAGGCAGTCCTCCGGAGCTCAATCCTCCTCCTCCCCAGTACAGCAACCTGACAGTCCGCTCCCAACCCAGGTTGCCGCATGGTTCGAGCTGTGGTGTCCAGTGCCTCAATCCTCTCGCGCCACCGGTCGGCCAAGTTAATAATTTAAATACTCAAAAGCATTCAACTGCACAAGTTGAGCTTTGTTGAGTGCTGGTTTAGTTTAAGTGCTCAACACCCAGCACTCAAAAAGCTTTGGTGACTGCAGTTCTGTATGGGTTAGTCTGTGGAATCTTTGTACTGCTTCTGATTGCTAATGACTGTTAATAGCAGTAAACATGGTTAGCAGTGCCTTGGACCTGGGTAGACCAGTGGACGTCTTCTTTCTACACTTCAGCAAAGCATTTGACTCTGTTCCTCACATGGGCCTGTTGGATAAGCTGGGAGAAATGGGGGTGGGGAACCAGATGATCAGATGGATAGGCAATTGGCTCCAGGACCGGACCCAGAGGGTCGTAGTTGGTGGGATAGTCTCATCCCCAAGGAGGGTCATTAGTGGGGTCCCACAGGAATCAGTCCTTGGGCCCCTTCTGTTCAACGCCTATGTCTCTGACATAAGGACAGGTATCAGGAGTGAGATGAGTCTCTTTGCAGATGACTCAAAACTGGGGATGGTGGTGGATGGGGAGGAGAGGAGGATGGCCCTACAGGGGGACCGGGAGGCTCTGGAAAGATGGTCTAGAAAGTGGAAGCTGAGGTTCAATGCAGGGAAATGCAAGGTACTGCACCTGGGGGCCAGAAACCCGAGCCAAGTGTACACCCTGGGAGGTGGGAATGCTGCAAGTCTCGATGGCTGAGAGGGATCTGGGGGTGGTGGTGGATGTCAAGATGAACAACTCAGAGACTTGTAGGAGGGCAGCAGCCAAGGCCAACAGGATGATGGGATACATTGCTAGGGGGATCACCTCCAGAAGGAGGGAAGTGATACTCCCTCTGTATAACTGCTTGGTGAGGCTGCACCTTGAGTACTGCGTGCAGTTTTGGAGGCCACACTTAAAGAGGGACATTAAACTCCTGGAGAGGGTCCAGAGGAGGGCAACCAAAATAATTTGGGGCTTGGGGGACAGGACCTATGAGGAGAGGCTCAAGAGCTAAATATGTACACATTGGAAGAGAGAAGGGACGGGGACATGATAGAGGTCTTCAGGTACATGAAGGGGGTAAATAGGGGAGGAACAGTCAGGGTGCTTCAGAGGAAGGAGGAGGGGCCACTAGAGGGCATGGGTGGAAGCTGGAGGGGGGAAGATTCAGGGGAGAAAGGAGGAGGTGCTACTTCACTGAGAGGGTGGTGGAGCCATGGAATGCGCTGCCTAGGGGCTGGTGGAGCAGAGGCAGGTGGAGGTTCAAGAGTGGGTGGGACAGGTACAGGGTAAGGGTTCTGGAAGCAAAATCCAATGCAGCGAGAATATCCAGAACTGGGAAGGGAGAAGCCAGAGAAGGCGAGGGGGGCAGCAAGGTCAGCTCCCAGAGTGGGGGCTGACCAAACGAGCAGACGCGAAAGACCGTTAAGCCTATTCTGCTGGCATTTTAGTATGTTAGTATTTAACATTAGATTCAGCTCAGAATGACTACTACAGTAAACTGAATGCTATACTGATTGACTGCTAAAATACTACTAAGGAACTCTATTTTTGCAGTCAGAAGGCCATCTGCATGCTAATATACTGTTAATGTAACAGTCAGCTTGGGTAAGGGCAGTCGGTGATCCTGCAATTCCTCAGGCTGGGCAGGGACAGGAAGTGATTCTGTGGAATTAGTTCACTGATGTAGTTCAGTATGGACTTTTAAAGGGACACTGCCAACTTTTTTTTGCATCATATTATTTCTAGGTAAAATCCCACATTTTATGATTGCTTACCTTCTCTAAAATTCATTGGTGTTGCTGATTGTTTTATCTGTCTCCTTGCTTAGTAGAACTGAAATGCATCTTAATGTACCCAGCCTTGATTGGCTAATTTAAATCCTTGAAATACTTGGCTGACTAATCTTTATCCATGATTCAGTAGTATTAAAAAAAAATTGTACTTTGAAGAGCATTACAGTTTGACAGAGCAGTATTAATGTCTTAGTATTCGTAGCAGTGTAGCAGCCAGCAAGTCAGCAGGGACTCCTCATCCCCAAGCAGGCCCTGATCAGTCCTCCAGCTCCTGCTCCATCCTCTCTGCTCTATCCTGCACCTCCAGGCTGCGCTGAGTCGGAATCCCACTCCAACGACACCGGCATCCACAGACCTCACCACCACAGTCCCACTGACTCCCCCCAGGCCCCCAATGATTGTCCAATCAAAAATCAACCTCAAGCCAAGTCTTAAGAGGCTTCTCTAAGGCAAGCCAGTGCCCAGCATCTGGAAGCGCAGTTCCTCAAATTTATTTTAGTCCCTCTTGTTGGTGTTGGATCTGGTTGGGTTTTGGTCTGGAGTCATGGATGGACCGAAGAAAAACATGAATACGGTGAGCGACTCACTCACACAGTCACAGGCAGGCAAGGCAAGGCAAGGCAGCTCAACTCAAATACAGCAGCAACAGGCTGCTTCACTTTCTTTCCCACTCTCTTTACTGTCCTGTAGTGAGTCAGGCTGTCTTGCGCATGCACGCAAAAGTTCACCGCCGCTATGGAACTTGGAACAGTGAGTTTTTTAAACTTGTTTGTTATGTGTGCCTTTCCTGGTGAAACTTTTTAGTAAATAAACAAAATAAATAAATGTATTCAGAAATAAGCACCAATGACCAGTTCGGTTAAGTAAAACCCAGAGTGTAAAGTGAGTGTGTCCAGGGTGATAAAGGTGGCTATAGCCAAGTAGCAAACAGTAGCCAAGCTAGTGTAGTAAAATAGTAGAATTTACTGATTTAAAGTGCACTTGGGTATCAGTTTCAGTCAGGAGCAATGGGAAGGGAGTGGACCAGGCAGTTATCCACCCCAGCAGCATAGTTGCCAAAGACCCAGCAAAGGACTAGTGACCTGAGTAACAGATCTAGAGACCCCTATAGCACTAGCCTGGCTACTGGAGGCAACTTGGCTACTAGTCACTTGTTTCACCCTGGGGCACTCTGACTTTATAATCTGGGACTTACTTCCCATAACTAGCTCCCCGGTTCTTATTTCTGAATAAAAAAAATCTTTGGGACAGCTAGCAATTAATCATTAGCCCAACTGGCTAGCTTGGCTATAACTGGATCTTTACCCTAACCTTGCTCCTTCTAGCGCCTTGTTCACTGTCTAATTCAAGGCCTGTCTGCCGTCTGCTCCACCTCCAATAACTACTTCATATCAATGTTGCTCACCCCTGTGCTCCATTTAGGAGCGTGAGTTAAATAAATTTAGGTAATTTTGAATAAGGCCACTATCTCACTGTATGCTCCCTTCCTGGGATGATTTTAAATACATTTGAATAGATCCACCATTGGCAGTTCCTTGCTCCAGGGCCTTGCCCTGACCACACTAACATCCACAGCCACCCTTTATTGCGCTCACTGTGTGAAAAGAAACATCTTTTTTTTTTTATTTCAGTATTAGTTCAGGCAGACAGTGCCTGCTTTATGACACTGTCACCGACTCACCACCCCAAACTGGGGAGAAGTTGAGGAGACAGGAAGTGGGTTAAGTGTATGCTGGATGCCCTAATGGCTGCAGGCAGGTGGGAGGTCTTCCCTTGATGGGTAGCTGGCTCCTCCTGATGCTTGTTCATCTAATGATGCTTTCCTGCTTGTGAGAGCCACTGCCAAGGAACTGGCATTTACTTTTTCTTTACAAAAAAAACACAAATGGGACTAAACAGAACCCACACTGTAGCTGCCAACTGCTGATCCTGGGGACTGCCACAACTATTGGACCATTGACACTGCTGGGACCACTGAGATTGACATAGGGATGAGAGGAGGACTTCAGGTACTACCGTTTGCTCTGAATTTACTTCTTGTGTCCCCTCTTTATTCTGCTTCACTTTCTTCATGTTTTTGTTTTTCTTTGGGGCACCTGAACTCCCCTGACTGTATTCCTTCGCAGTCAATTCAAACTCCCCTAATGGCCATTACTGGCCACTCTCAGTATCCTCCATGTCATCCAGGATGCTGAGTCCATAACAACCAGCTGTCCAGTGCAAGCTGGACCTTAGATGAGACACTGGCTTGTGCCACTTTTACTGGACAGGCTGCAATAAGGAGAAAAAAAACCTTTTAACTGCAGACAAGCACTTTATTTTTATATGGCTCTTGCCACTATGTTCACCCCCTCCTTGCAACCTAAACTATAGGGGCACCTGGGGTTACCTTTCTGGGGCTTGTTGACATCAACAGAGTTTGCTGGTGACCCAGTCTTTGGGGATGTTATATGCCTGCCTTTGCTGTCCACTAAAATTTACTCAGAAATTAAACCACCTCTAAAACAAGAGTCTGTCATAGCTCACCTCATTTTGATGACTGCTCCTTTCTCATCTTTGTGCAAAAGTAACGGTCCTCTTCATGAGCTTCTGGCAGGAAGTCACATCCCACACGGATTTCCATTCTTATTTGCCTGGTACCTGGTCTGAACCAGGACTGTTTGCTGTTGCTACACAAATATCGAGAACAAAATGCCATTGAATTGAATGGGCCTCTATACATTTCAATGGGACCATTCATTTCAATGGTGATTTTTCTGGTCATTTTGTGCTGGGCTAGTGAAACTCCTGCTGGGTCAGTGGATTTTTCTAAACACTAGCCCTGATGGCTAGTAGCTGAAAAAAGTTCATTTCGACCCCTGTGATAGTCTGTAAAATCTCTATCATCACAGTGCAGGGTAGCCACACATGGGGAGGGGACTGTCCCATACATCTTAACATTCCCTTAGTGACATGTCCCTCATTTTATCCCTCAGCATTGCTGTGTCCCTCACTGTAAATGGTGTTGCCAAGGTGCTGTAGCAAAACATTAGTCTTCAGCTGTGGGGGTCCAGCTGTAGGGAGGGGGTCCAGCTTCAAGGTGAGGGGGTCCAGCTATGGGGGGCCAGATCTGGGGAGACTGATCCCATACCTCTTAACTGTCCCTCATTACAATATAGCATCATGGCAACAACCATCTGGACTCCCATTGTTAGTGGATGCAGATTCAATTATGGCTGAAACTCTCCATCCCCAATCACATAACTAATTCATGGGTACTTTATGGTCCAGGTGAGGGAACCTCTTTGGAGGTACTGATTCTGGAGAGTGAATGGAGAGTACCTGTTAAGCAAAAGGTTACACAGGAGTCAAACGGGACCCATAGTTCTTAGGAAAAAGTAGTACAGAGAGATAGTAAATAAAACTATCCTTAATGGCCATTAATGTATTGCCACAAGATGACCATCATTTTCATGGTAATAAAAAGCTCATTTGGACAGTTTTAATGGCAATTAATGGATTGGCGCTATGTGACCATCATTTTCATGGCAACGAAAAGCTCATTACTCCACTTCAATGGTTATTAAACATGCCATTAAAATAGTCTGATACAAAATTTAAGGGGCATACCACACAACTTAATGGATACCTGTAGTGGTTAATTTATGGCATGGGTGAGTAAATTAATGGTTTGCGCCCATGAAACATCAACAATTAATGGAAATATAATGGGAATAAAAACTGGCCATTAAAAAAGGGTGATACAAAATGTAATGGTGAAAAGTAGTGGGTTTGCATGAAGAAAATGGAAGATTAATGGAATTTAATGTAATTTTAATGGATTTCAATGACATAGTGATATCCCATTTAATTTGGAAACTTAACTGAGGGTTGTTGTGATTTGCATATACTGCACAGCTGATAATGTGTTTCTTTATCAGTGTATGTTTCATTTTGTATTTCTTTCAATCTTTGATTTTGATGTGTACAATGTTGGTACCACAGTGGTATCAAATTTCTAGATGCACTGATACCACAGTGATACCAAATAAGCTTGGGATTTATATGTGCACCAATCTGCTCCTCTAACATAATACGCTTGTGGTGACATTACAAAATACTGATACCACGGTGGTACCAAATAAGTCTTGGTGGTATATAGAAAACAGTTTCATACTACCATTGCGTTATCATTGGGCACTTCTAGGGTAATATAGAGTCCTACATGAAAGTAGACTCAAAATGACGTAATACCACTGTAGTACCATTACCTATTTACCTGTCCGGGCAACCTGCTAAAATTGCCATAGGGATGCCACTGTGCCATGGCACTACCACTGAGGCCAGAAAACTGACTGGGTTGACACCATTGTACTACCAGACTGCCACTGGGTAGTACCATTGTACAATTTCAGGGATATCCAGGTATTGCTATTGATAGAACACTGTATTGCCATTGCAACACATTTGGTAGGGGCCATCTGGTCAACTGTTTAGGGTGTCAGGATGATTCTTCACTAATTGTCACATTGTACTTTTTTGCAGGTGTGTTGTTAGACATGGGTCTCTGGGGGTTGTGCCCCCAATGTTTTTATGTGAGCCCCAAACATCTCCCCAGCAGAACTGCTCAAATTAATCCTTTTACAGAAAGATCTATAACCTACCTTCAGCCTTTGAGGGCTTGGGCCCAGAATCTTTTGTTAACGTAACAACGCCTCTGCTTTTTATGTTTTTTCAAATAATTTTGAAGTGTTTTACCAAGTGAGTAATTAAACCTGTTTACAGTTTCATCACTCGCTTTTACAGATGTGAGTACACACTGACAGCAGATGCTCAATCAGACCTCTGAAGTCCCCACTCCAACCCGACCCATTGAAAGGGAAGCCTCCACACTCTATCATCCTTGCCACTCTTTGTGTCCCTACCACTGGTATCCCCC
Organism: Neoceratodus forsteri; assembly: GCA_016271365.2. Taxonomy (NCBI): domain Eukaryota; kingdom Metazoa; phylum Chordata; order Ceratodontiformes; family Ceratodontidae; genus Neoceratodus; species Neoceratodus forsteri. Next base: position 1,061,052,619 of record CM057455.1, read on the forward strand.
AAATCAGCAGTTCCCAATCACAAAACCAGTATCTCCCCTTCTGCTCGACCCATTGGAAAGAAATCCCCCCCACCTTCACATACCACCTTGCATTCATGCCACCCTACTCCCGCTCCTAGTATCATACACCTACAAGCCAGCTTGTTAAACAGATTACCAGTGGTAGGTGCCAAAGCCCACCACCAGTATCTCCCTCCATTTTGATCCATTGAAAATGCAGCCCCCACTCATGCCACCATCCTCACCCCCCAAAAGTACCCATGATTTTATCCCCCATCAAGAATCCTCAATGTCCCCCAGTTAATTCCTCAGTGTTTCCCAATACACTCCTCTATCTGCAATGAAAAACAAAGACCAAAAGTATGAATAATATGCAAATCCCCACGACAGAATTTGGTCTGGCTCAGCTTTAAGCAAAATTGCATGGTGCCAAAAGGCCTCACAGTGCAATCAGCAAAGGCTAAGAACAGCAAACATGTACATGTGTTTCATCCTCATTTGGACTCATCAGTGTGCCATATCTGTGTCTTAGCCCAGGGAGAGGGAGCCAGCCATTGCTTAAGGGGATATTATATGCTTGTGTCATGGGCACCCCAAAATAGAGAAGGAAAAGAACTACAAAAGAACCCCAGAGCAAATGCCCAGAGGCATGGTTATACCGGAATATATTGGCTATGCAGCCAAGTTTTAAAGGAAACACAATTGCACATACCCTATAATGCAAAGCACCATGGGAAACATGTGCAAATCCCAATGAGAGAATTTGGACTGGCTCAGCTTTAAGCAAAATTGCATGGTGCCAAAATGCCTCACAGTGCAGTCAGCTAAGGCTAAGAACAGCAGACACATACATGTGTTTCATCCTCATTTGGACTCATCAGAGTGCCATATCTGTGTCTTAGCTCAAGGAGAGGGAGCCAGCCACCCCTTAAGGGGGATGTTATATGTTTGGGTGATGGGAACCCCAAAATAGAGAAGAAAAAGAACTACAAAAGAACTCCAATATCCTCTGGGATAACCCATGCCTCTGGGATTCTTTTCTAGTTCTTTTCCTTCTCTAGTTTGGGGTCCCCATGAGCCAAACATATAACATCCCCTTAAGGGGTGGCTGGCTCCCTCTCCCTGGGCTAAGACACAGATATGGCACACTGATGAGTCCAAACAAGGACAAAACACGTGTAAGTGTGTGCTGTTCTTAGCCATTGCTAATTGCACTGTGAGGTGCTTTGACACTATGCAATTTTGCTTAAAGCTGAGCCAGTCCAAATTCTCTCATGGGGATTTACATATGTCTTTCGGATGAGATGTTAAACCGAGGTCATATCTGCCTGGATTGGTGGTAGTTCAGGTGGATGCTAAAGAACCCATGGCACTTATCGAAAAAGAGTAGGGGAATTTCCCCAGTGTCCTGGTCAAATTTCTCCCATTCACTAAAAATACCACCATCAGCTTAATCTGGTTCAATTTCAGTTGTTTACCATCTGTATCCCCCTCTCCCCGTCGCCCTGAAAAAGGGACTTCTAGGCCCAGTGGGCTTACCAGGTCAACAAAATTCAATAAATAAATGTATTTCCCGTGATGCTTTGCAATATGGGGGTATGTGCAATTGTGTTTCCTTTAAAACCTGGCTATATCGCCAACATCCTCCGGGAAAACCCGTGCCTCTGGGCATTTGCTCTGGGGTTCTTTTGTAGTTCTTTTCCTTCTCTAGTTTGGGGTTCCCATGACTCAAACATATAACATCCCCCTTAAGGAGTGGCTGGCTCCCTCTCCCTGGGCTAAGACACAGATATGGCACACTGATGAGTCCAAACGAGGACAAAACACGTGTAAGTGTGTGCTGTTCTTAGCCATTGCTAATTGCACTGTGAGGTGCTTTGACACTATGCAATTTTGCTTAAAGCTGAGCCAGTCCAAATTCTCTCATGGGGATTTACATATGTCTTTCGGATGAGATGTTAAACCGAGGTCATATCTGCCTGGATTGGTGGTAGTTCAGGTGGATGCTAAAGAACCCATGGCACTTATCGAAAAAAAGTAGGGGAATTTCCCCAGTGTCCTGGTCAAATTTCTCCCATTCACTAAAAATGCCACCATCAGCTTAATCCGGTTCAATTTCAGTTGCTTACCATCTGTATCCCCCTCTCCCCCCCCCGTCACCCCTGAAAAAGGGACTTCTAGGCCCAGTGGGCTTACCGGGTCAACAAAATTCGATAAATAAATGTATTTCCCGTGATGTTTTGCAATATTGGGGTATGTGCAATTGTGTTTCCTTTAAAACTTGGCTATATCGCCAACATCCTCCGGGAAAACCCGTGTCTCTGGGCATTTGCTCTGGGGTTCTTTTGTAGTTCTTTTCCTTCTCTAGTTTGAGGTTCCCATGACTCAAACATATAACATCCCCCTTAAGGGGTGGCTGGCTCCTTCTCCCTGGGCTAAGATACAGATATGGCACATTGATGAGTCCAAATGAGGATGAAACACGTGTCTGTGTCTGCTGTTCTTAACTTTTGTTGATTGCACTGTGAGGCCTTTTGGCACCATGCAATTTTGCTTAAAGCTGAGCCAGTCTAAAGTCTCTCATGGGGATTTGCCTATGTTTCCCATAATGCTTTGCATTATGGGGGTATGTGCAATTGTGTTTTCTTTAAAACTTGGCTGTATGGCCAATATTCTCTGGGATATCCCATGCCTCTGGAAATTTGCTTTGGGGTTCTTTTGTAGTATGAATAATGCGCATGTGATTTTTATCCCCATAACTTAACAATTGTGTTTTCCAGTTTCACCCAGACTGTTCAGGTTTGCCATATTGCCACCCAACCTCATGAATGCTGAAGTGTCATTTTGTAAATCTGACTCAAAATGCATTTTTATTTGAGAGGGAAAACCCAAAAGCATATTTTGGTGCACATTAACAAAATGACACTTAGGGGTTTATGAGGGGTAAATGACTTTGCCACCCAAAAAATTCAGGGTCAAAATGTTTAACAAATTCCAGGTTATGGGTGATAAAAGAAAAATTGGGTGGTGGGTATATGTGTACATGCATGTACATTAGGCACATTTCTGGACTTAGTTTTTTACATCCCCCAAAAAGGCCTGAAAACAATTTACTAAGTCCAACATTAGGAAAATATTTAAACAGCAAAATATTCCTGAGCATTTTGCTAAGTTCTAATGCAAATTAGGACTCACTGCATACTTTGAGCAGGGTCTGCTGCATGTTCTGGTTTGTGAAAGCTCCTGCACATCTTGCTTCACAGAGGTCCCTGCTTTGGATTTATTTTCTCGAAAAGTAAGAAAATTAATTTTAAAAAACTACATTAATGCATCTATTAGGGTTAACAACTGCAAAGCAGACAAAGCAAGGAATTAAAAAAAAGGGTTCAAAGTCCCAAAATGCCCTGTGCAAAGCATGTTAGGACATAGCTCCTGATTTATGCAGGGTACAAAGAGCCCTGTGCATCTTGTTTCCCACAGGTCTCAAAGGATCCTACATGTCCTGCTTTGCACAGTTAATGCATCTATTGGGTTAAAAAAACACTAAGCAGACAAAGTAAGGAAATGAAAAATAAATTAGGGTTCAAAGACTACTGAGTCTTGGCAAATTGATTCTGTGGTGTTCCTTCAGGATTCTGACCCTCATACCTACCCCGCTCTCCCAGTCCCTGATCTCATGAACCAATGACAAGCTATAAGTTCAGGGCATCTGGGACCTGTGCAAAGAAAGCCATGAATGATCTCTTTTGCACAGATTGTAGGGTCTAGTGCAAAGAAAGTTTTGAATGGTCTGTTTTTGCAGTGCTCACAGGTCCCAGCATCAAGAAAATAATAACTGATGTCTTACTTCATGCAGGACCCACAGGGCCCTACATGAAGAACATTATGACTGATTCTGCAGACCTTGTGTACATTTAGAGTTATGGAGCATGGCTCTGGACTGAAAGTTTTAAACAACACATCTAAGGGGCATGGATCCAAATCTCTAGCTTGTGCTTGGATCACAAAGCTAGGGGTTGGAAGATAGGGTATGCAGTAAGGTTGAAAACACAGAGGAACACCACACCACTGATTTGTCAAGACTCATGAGACCTGGATCACTATTTTTTGATTCTTTGATTCCCTTACTTTGCTTTGTGTCTTTTTAACCCAAATGGATGCATTCATGTAGTTTTTGCTATTAATATTACCTATCTATAAATCTACAGACAGTAATTATACAACTATTGTTGTAATGCCTACAGCAAGCATAAGCTACTAAATTAATAGTGAGTTTTGAATTCTAAAATTGATTTTTTTTGCTTTGGTAGGTATCTACTTAATGAATCCCTCACTGTTGTATTGCATACAATATATACATATATATTATATTATATTATATGTGTATTATTTATGAATTAGTACTCTACTAGTGCAGTAGAGGAAACTGCAAGTGCACTTGAAGCAGCTGACAAGGATAGTCTGGCAGAACAGGTACAACCAGAGAAAAAACACTTTTATTTTTAATTTCAAGCAATTAGTGTTTTGTTTTGTTTTTAAAAATCTGTTTGTTTTGGTAGTCATAAAACATTTTAAAGTATGTAAACACATATCCTTGAGTCCCTTTTTTCAAAATATATATTCTTATTTAATGATTTTAATGTAAATGTTTTGCTATGTAGTAACATATTAATTAAAGGTCAGAAGGGATTCTAGGTCCATCATGTTCCCCCTTGTTTATAAGCAGGGATGAAATAAGTATTCTTTGCAAACCAGCACCAATTTATAGGAATTTCCTTCCCACTCAACTACCCACAGTACCATGTGTTTCCCTTGGTAAGTAGAAATTAGACCAGTTACCTCTTAGGCCTGTACCATCTAGATGTCCATAGTATCCACTGGTTTTCTGGTTCATAGGTTTACTGCCTTCTAGGAGAAACAGTGCCTCCTGATGTTAGCACTGAATTTGCCACCTTTAAGCTGCAGGGCATGTCCGCATGACAGCAGATTAAACTTATTTGACTGGTGCATCTTGTCAGTACCCTTGAGTATGCGAAGCACTGTTATGTCCCCTCTTGATAAGCATGGCTTAAACTTTTATAGGATTTGAGTATTTGCAACCATGCTTTAGACAATCTTGTTTTACTGTTAACATATATTTAATGTACCCCTGACACTCAGAAATGCTTTAATTAAATGGGAAACCATTTTAGCCAAACATTAGTGGGTCTGTCCAGCAAATCCACATGTCCCCTCGTGTGATATATGCAGTGGGTTTGTGGGTGAGAAGCTACTGGATACTGTAAGAATACTGGTGATGTCCTGTAATTTAAAAAAAATGTGGTGCAGTACTCTGCTCTATGTCACCTCCATGTTACCTTATGTATAGTCACAAATGAGACGTTATGTTGCAGAATGTCTCAGTATATTGCCCTTTGCCCCAGAAACCTGCAGATAAACCATACAAATTTACTAGACAGATGCATCATTGATGGGTTTCAAGCTTGTATGGAACAGACACAAGATGAAATTGAGGTCTATGGCAAGGGCACTAGGTCTGAATAGCCCCACTGAAAACTGCGTGGTCTAGAAATGCACTGGTCAAAATGCTGGCACTTTATGTTTTGTGGGGGGCTGTGCCACCTGCACCCCCCAACATGGAGGGCTCTGCCCCCTGCACCTCCCAGACTAATAGATCCTAACTCCGGGGGGGGGGGAGCGGATCACGTGGCAAGAAGAAAATTATGTGGCCATGGAATGCTGTTTCCATGGCCCCTTTTGAAAAAAAATTAAGTCCCAATAAAGGCAAAATCTAGGGATACCAGGATTAGGACCTTAGTCTCTACTACAACCCAGCCGAGCTGCAAAATGCCTCATCCCTCCACGCCATGGGAGCAGCTCAACCAGCCTCCAGAATTCTGCTGCCTTTGTCCTGTGGCAGCACCACAGACACTGACCTGCAGAGCACTTACTGCAAGTGCTGCCAGTTCCCTCTCGCTGTTCATGGCAGCACTATTCACACTAGCACACTGTTTACATGCACTATTCTGGTAGTGCTATTTTGACTGGGTAGTATGGCAAGGGGGGAGCATGGACAGTTCAGGGAGGGGGTATTGAGGTGCTACTAGGGCAGTCAGTTCAGCAAATCCAGTCATACAGTCAAGCAGGTAATGGGCAAATTAGATGGATCACTGTGTCTTTATCTGTTGACAAATTTTAAGTATCTAGGTATATGATGTTAAAACTGTCATACACAGACAAACAGTACTACTGAGCATGATTTCATAAATACTGATATTAAGGATAGAAATAATTTTTATAAAACTAAAAACCAAAAATGTAAAAAGTTGAAAGAAGGCTATGCCCTCTGTAAGCTGTGTACTTGTTCCCATCCATGCTCTGGCGCCACCCAGTATTTCAGAGTACCCATTCCATCCCATCCTCCATCTCCCTCTGCTTATCTGATGCTCACTCCATTTATATCCCCCACTTAAAAGCTACAATTGGCCAGTCTGCCTTCTCTGTCCACTTTCCTAGTCTTGAGAAATAATCTCCTTCTCATATCCATGTCCCATCCTCACTCCACTCTCTCAATCCACACTTTCTGGCACACCTCTTGAAACCATGCACCTGCAACTGGTCATTTCCTGGCACACCCTGGTACCCTGCTACTACTTCTCCTTACTGATGTAACCCAGATTACCTTGGCAACATTTGTAAACTGTATATCTTACAAATCTGTAAATGTTTACATTTGCAGTTTGTTGTTCCATAACTTATTATAAATGCACTTTACAGTAATCATTTTGTTGCTACCTCATCCCCCATTGTAACCCCTCTCCCGGGTCATAGCTAGAAACAAGCTTCAGTTCACTACCCCAGTCAACAAATTTAAATAAATAAATGGGGTTCATCTGAAAATGAGACAAACAGTGCCTATACAGTAGCAACAGTGATAGTTCTACACCAAAGCATTTCCAAAAATGAAATTATGGCACTGTGCATCCAGCAAGCTTACATGTGCATGATTTTTAGATGTTGTTTATACATTTTCTTGTAAGCTGATCAGGATTAAATAGCCAGTTGTTTAAGACCACCAGTAGTCATGTGGGAGCTCACGAGCTTACCTGTAAGTGGACTTTGTGTCAGAAGGCCTCCTCCTTTGGAGGAACAAACAGTCATGTGGAACATCTTCTTTGTGAATACAACTACAACCCTAACTAATGATCTGCCTATGGAGCTGCAGTCCCAGCAGGTTCATGGAGAAAGCGGAAACTACATATGCAGCCTCAGTCATATAAAGTTGGCTTAGATATGTACAAATCAGCCTGTAAGGTGCTTCTGAGAAAAGGAAACTCTGTGAGCTGTGAAGTAGGAATCTGGTGCCTGCTATGCAAGAAGTTGGCATGAAGATATATTTAGTTTTGGCACATAAATTTCACATAATGATATGCCCAGGTCTGCACCATGAAAGCATAAGGTGCTATCTATAAAACTATTGTTAGAACAAGGGATGCAGTTTGTGCCTATCTGATAAAAATGATACTGCAAAGAACACAATATTGAATTCTTCATATGAAGCCCCCTGTATGACATTAGATTGAAAAGAGTCATATTAATAAAAAATGAAATTTCAAGATGCTACTTAAAACATGATCTCAGATTACAGCATATTACCAGCAATTTTGCCTCTTCATTTCACATGGATTAGTGTAACAAGTACACACCTTTACTTTTACCTAAAGCTGCTACTCTGAGACCAACATATTTTTTTAAGGTTTTTATCTAACAAATACTTCTTAGTTCCATTTTGCAGAAAATTGAAATGTGTCTAAAATTAATTACCTCAAACCACCAAGCACAACCCAGCCTATCAATGCATAAACGTGACATGTAAATGATTCTGCTCAGGTATGAAGCAAAGCATGACAGACAAGTCATAACAAAGAAAAGACTGTTTTTTCAGGTTTACTGTGAGATGTTTGGAATGGCAATATCTTTTATTTACAGAGGGTAGTGCTTCCATAATCCATTTAGAAATAATTTACTTGCCACTAGGTGGCTGTTTCTGATCAGATCAGTTTACCAGTTTAATTACATTTTTAATATCCTGGTTGCATAAACAAAGATAAATTACAAACCTTGCAAAATCCGGTTGCTAGCTCAGATGCAATCTGTAATAATATCAGCTTTTGTTTGTGCCTCCTCTAATTAAATTCTGAAACCTAGGCTTTATCAATCAATAATTTTAATTTCTGAAGCGCCTTTTGATCATACATTATATGTTTGTTTGTGGAAAATGATAAGTAGAACAAAGCTGATAATTTATTCAGAAACAATCTCCCAGCAGAGTTAGAAGCACATTCCTGGCCATAAACAGAAGCCTGCAGACTAAGCTTGACACAGGTCTAATTAGCATGCAGATATGCGTCGGCTCATTGGCAATTCAAATTGCTTTTTTTATAATGTACCTCAAATTGTGCTACTCAAACATTGTATTTGATTTCCAGAGCCCCCTGGGCATCCCATAATGTCTCCCTTCATCCTAGGTATGAAGCATTTATTGAACAATCTGCTGCGACTCTAGCTGCCTTTTCGAAAACACCCAAACATTGCAGCCCTGGGACCAGCTTTTCTTCTTGTCAGACAGCAATGTGTTCTTCGTTGGAATTCTGTATGCCTCATTTGTAGGTTTGCCAGTGATATGTTACCTTGTGAATTCCTGCTCCCACTGTGGCTGTTCTGCAGAAGGTTTCATTCCTGTGCCACATGTTTAAAAAGGGGAGGTTGTCTGCTCAGCACACATTAATATGCGGCACATAACCACAGCGCTGAATGCCAGTCTTCCATTCTTCATTAAGCAAAACAGCTAGATCACAATGATTGTTTTCCCCTCCCTACCCACACAAGGCATCCTCTGTTGTAGCATATCATTGTCAGTGCAGTGATTTATGTGTGAAAAGTTGTCTGAGCCGTACATAACACATAAGGAGATCCCTGCCAACATCAGGGCCCTTTCATGCCATGCAGCAACAAGTGGCAGAATCAATGGTGTACAGTTATTCAGCAGTGTAATTCATTTCACTGGCTTTGGCTTCTAGCCAGATCCACCATCTGTCTCTCTCGCTCTCTCTCCCTTGCTTGAATTTGTCCTACGTTTCGTAATGTTACATGCTTACCATCCTTATTCTATGTCAGAGGTACAGTACAAGTCTTGCCCCCATTGCGACGTGTAGTTCTTTGAGTTCGGTGGCATCTTGGATACTCCACTTTTGTGCCATGGGAAAGGAAAGTGTAAGCAAAAACAAAGGGACAACTGTAAGCGAATGGTATTCTTGTAGCTGCTTCCAATTGCTTCAGCTTTTTTATTTAAAGCACTAAAATAGACATGGCTCACATGGGAACTTTCCCTGCTTCGTTAGACTATCTTCATTTTCCTTATCGGATGCTGGCACTATACGCCACTGCACAGCTCTTTGGGGTGCCTGCTGCTGGATACTTGCAGCTCCCTGCCACCAAGCAACCTCCTGCATTGGAAATAGGGTGTCTACTCTAAGATGTTATGCCTGCTTGCTGTTTGAAGCTGCTGAAAAGTGAATAATCAATTAAGTATTGATTTCTTGTAAGATTTGGTAAATTTCAAAGGCAAGACAAAGAGGATGGCTTAAGGAAAGCACTGCGGGGACCCGGCGTAAATTAGACAACAAACAGCAGTGCAGAATACAATAACACCTCAACTGAAAATGTTCTCGAATAATTAATATGAGCTGTTGGAAGACAATGGTGGATTTAATCAAAAACATCAGGCATGCAAGAATTTTAACCGTGAACCTGGAAAGGGAGCTAATTATAACCACCTTTTTTCATGGAGCTAATTTGATTGAATGGATGCAAATGCGGTTTATTTATGGATGAAGAAACAAGCCTTACTGCATTGACTTTGGAATTATCGCCTACGCTAAGTGTTACAGTATTTATGAAAATTAAACCTGCAGTGGGTTTTTATAAAGAAGAATACATTCCTCTGAAATCAGAAGTCTACACTGCAAACAGTGCATTCAAAAATTCTACTGGACTGTATTTCATCTACTGATTAACAGTGCAGAAGCATCTTGTGTTTCTCTAACTGGAATCTTTCATCATATTTCCTGTATTTGGTTATTGCAAACAATAAAATGAAACCATAAGCTGTTGTTCTGAATGTGCACCTAATGTGCTATTCTTGCATTAAAGTGATGCTATTTTTTGAATATTCTGCAACTGCAGACAGAAATGAAGAAAAGATATTTGTAAGATTCATAAACAATTTATGCAACTGACTGTACAGAGTCTGTCAACTGATGAGATCTGTAATTATTAAGGAATGCTGAAATTTCTAGATAAATGGGGTACTGGCTTGAAGATAGGGCAGAATCCATTATAATCAGTGAAAAGAGGATTGTTATGCTTTAACTGTCTTGAGAATGTCCGACCTATAGTAGTTAACTCCTTCTATACTGATAATAATGGCATCTAAAAATGTTTAAAGACACTATAACAGCCAGAATACTAGGTGTTGCTTTAACACACGAATGTTTTCCCTGTTTGTTTTATATGCTGAACAATATGCATGCATTTTCTCTCATAGCAGACTGCGGCTAATTTTTAAGTCGGGTGATCTGCATTTTGTAAGCAACCACAGGAACCAAGTTACATTAAACTTCAACACAAAGGCATTGCAAGAATAATGAATCCTCATTTGCATTAACATTTGTATGCAGATTTGCCTGTCTCTAAATTTGGTGGATGAAGCGGAATTTTAAATAGAGGCTTCCATGGTAAATTGTTACCCTCACAAGTTCAGAGTCATTTCAGCTGTATCTGTGAAGGCAGGTAGAGCTGCATGACTGTCTGTTCCTTAAAAAGAGGTGAGAGATTCAGTCCCTCCTTGCCTGTATGATGTCAGTTTGGCAACATAGTGAAGTAAAAATTGCAACTGTAGGCACTGGGTGTCATGTGACCAATGTATAAACTCTGGTGCCTAGGGAGCTTGTGAAAGAATTTCTAAGGCAAACATAAATATCATTGTAAAAGTCAACATATCCAGTACAGAAGCAAGATATCCTGGCACTGTTTCTCAAAAGTGTAATCAGAACTTGCAGCTAATGCAGTGCTGTTTTCAGTTAAAAAAAAAAAGAAAAGAAAAGAAAGAAATCTGAATACATGAGTACACATGCTGAATCTTTTGGATTAAGCTGAAAGCTCAAACGTATGTTATGAGATAAATAAAAAAACAGTCTATTGCACATACATAGTATACAAAGGTTTCTCTGTTTTCTTTTCTTTTCTGTTTTTATTTTATGCTAAAAGCGTGCTTGGTCGTATCATTTACTGTTCAGTTTGTTTACACTGTACCTCCAATATAACTGTAAGAGACAAACTGCTTTTCTATAGTATTTTTTTTTTCTGTATTAGACAATACACAATGCCAGAAGAAAACATGCATGTTTGTGTGTGTGTGTGTGTGTGTGTGTGTGCATGCACCTCCTTATCACAGGCACACAGTGGTGTAGCACATGCCGCTGGAAAGGCTCAAAAGTTCTGTTCAGCTGTCCCATGCACCTGATGTGTGGAACTGGCTATCATGGCACTCTCAGAAGATTGTGCAATGCACATTTTGTATACATGTGTTTTGTGGAAGAGGATGAGCCAGAGGAATCATTAGTGGTAGGTATTTAGGGTTGGTGTATTATACCTTTGGGGAACAAGATGAAGCACTGCACAAACTCATCTAAAATGTCACTGGGAAGTTATTTTTCCAAACTTACAATGTATTCCACCTATAAGCAGCCTAAACAGCATACCATTTGTTACAGATACATGATTTTGAAATAGTTGATTTTAAAGAGACACTGTCAACCCCCTTAGGCCCCAATGTGTCTGTAGTTTAAAAACTCATTTAATGATTGCTCATATTCTACAGAGATTGCTGATGCAGCTGGTAGTTTGATTTTGATTCCTTTTTTAGTGAAAAACAGACTGGCCACCATACTGGTGTTACCAGACAAAAATGTGTCTATTTACATTCCTTGATCAACTCCCTTTACAACTTTCTTGGACTTGTGAACAACCTGACACAGTCTAGTCACTCATGATGCATTGTGAGAGGAGACTATGCCATCATAAGTGACTGTATTGTTTGGGGGTGTTCCTAATGTTCAACAGGTATGCAGTAAGAGTAGATCAAGGATTTGAAACTCAACAAGGTTAGGTATCATTACATAATTACACAATTACCATGCATGTCAGTTCTACTAAGAAAAAAAAGCAGATAAAACAACCAGCAACAGCAATGAATTTTAGAGAAGGTAAGCAATCCAAAAATGTGGATTTTCATCTAGAAATAATATGACACAAAAAGAGTTGACAGTGTCCCTCTAAATGTACTGTGAATTGAGATATCATCATAGATCAACTGTTTAACCAGAAAAGGAAATAGGGTCACGTTGGAATGGGGAAAGTGATTCCCCTACCTTGAACTGGAGGAATCTAACTGAAGAGCAACAAGGGCTTTCCTTTGGACACTGCCCCACAGAAAGCTACAAGACAGTGCTTCAAAGGGGAAGGTGCCCCTTATTGAGGGACAAGGACTTTCCACTGGTGATGATCTAGAAGGGCTCAGGGCAATGCTGGAAAGAGGATGGCCCACCTTATTGAGAGGCAAGAGCTTCCCACTGATGCTTAATCCCCAAAAGGCCTTAAGGCCATGCCTTAAAGGGAACTGTTTGCCACACAGTGGGAGAATCTAAGCAAGGCAGAACTAGATTTTATCATACCACCGTCTCCCCTAGTGTCATCTCTTACTGTCTAGGTAGTTTTCTGCAGCCATGCACATATATCATTTTTTTTTTCAGAAGAGTGCCAGCCAGGGAATAGCATAGTTCAAGTGCATTTTTTCTATTGCAAGGGCTGCATACTGATTCCATGTAATGTCTAGGACCCTAAGAGATAAAGAATATCACTCTGAGGGAAAACAGAAGGAAATACTGTATATAGTAAATGGGGTCTTCCTTTCTTGTTGCAACTAAATAACAGTTTAGAGGTGAGAATCCTAAGTTTAAAAGTACATACACTTTTTAATCCCCATTGCCTACCATGTTAAATACTCTTTTGAGTATTGTAGATAGCTGGAGGCAGAAGTAGAAATGGTTTTGTTTTTCCAGTGTTATACTCAAAGTGAGAACATGAGGCTTTCATTATATTAAGAACAGCTGAAATATACAGTATCTGTGTGAGATATTGTATGACTTTACTGAACTGTTGTTATTGATATGCCATGTTTTGTATTATTAACGTTCTGCTTCCTCTCAATTGTCTACTGTATACTTTTTACATTTTATAATTATTGTTTTGTAAATGTAACATTACTGATGTAACTTATTACAGCACTCTCCACATCCCCTTCCCCACAGGACATATTTGGAAATGTGCTGCTAATGTAGTATGTTTCCCCTGGTGAAATTCTAACAATACTAAATCATTTGCAGGTGTATGGATGGGTGAGAGTGTGTGTGTGTGTGTGTGTGTGTGTGTGTGTGTGATTAAATGAGATACATCTGTGCATAACTTGGTTATTTACTGCATATTCAGAGTTCAAAATCAACTTTTAATGTGTACGATACATACACATTTTGGTAACACTTTAAGTTTCCTTAACTACACTGTAATCACAGTGTAACTACACTGTAACTGCATTGCATTTGCAATATAGTTATGTGCACTACAATCTAATTACCCCCATTTACATGTACTTACCTACTCCACAGTTACATTGAAACTGATACTTGAAGTGTGACCTACATTTTTACCTAAACAGTTTTTTAATAGCTACAATTACACTAGTAGTTTATGCCTGTCGTGAACATTTAAGATTGTTTATTTGTTGTGCTTGTGGAAACCTAGTCAGTGTCAAGTAAATTACATTATTCACATGATGTTTGTATTCAGCTATATAATTCTGTTACTATAAAACATGATACATCTGATGATTAGCATATATAGAATAATGGATAGGGAACTGTGCACAACAAGGCTGTGTTCCCATCGAGGGTTTTGATGACATCATAGACCTCAAGAGTGAAGCTCGAGAGGTCCATGATGTCATAAACACCGAGATGGAAACACGGCCTGATGTGCACAGTTCCCTATCTAAGTTTTGTATAGTATATGTTCCCCACAAACTGTGCCATTAATTTCACAAGGATTTGTTAGCTTCTGTACCTTGTCCAGACACTGCTGTTTTCTCCCGGTCCTCGCTGCAGTTCTGCTCCGCTGCCGACCCCGAAGGTACCATTGCTCACTGACATCCAGCTTAGCTTTGTACGGAGGGACCACTGATTTATTTAAAAAAAAAACTACTGACAAACTGATAGTTTGGAAACAGGGTGCCAGCTATGGCAGTCCGTGTCCAAACTATCTGAAAAGCTCATGCTCAACTGCTCGCTTACCAGCTCCGCCATGCTGAACAGTATTTTTTGAAAAGCCAATGTTTCAGCCAATCAGGAAACAGTTTAAGGTTAAGAAGTTGTTGTGCTATTGTTGTGATGTCAGAACGATAGTACAACAACTTTTTTGACCTTTGAGCTGTCCTACAACAGGATTTGGAAAACCATTGTTTTCCATCCACAATAAACCCTAACCATATACTATAATTTATATGTTGACATAAATCATTCTTTTTCCGTGAAATTAAGTAACTGTATCTCTAACTGAGCAATTCTGATGGTTCCAAACTAATTTCCGTGTCTATATCTTTAATACAGTAAAACTAAAATTTCTGATTTGGCCATTCAATCTGGGAGACTGTATAAAAAAACATGTGTACTGAAATGGTGTACAGAAACCAATGTTGGCTTCAAATCTTAGTACCAGTTTCACTTCCAGTGTTGCTCAGTGGCAGCAGTGTAGCCTCTAAGAGACAGAAGATTTGGCTTCAAGCCCCACATCATGGATTTGGTCTCATACCAAATACTGATACTGCAGTACAGCTCCAGAGAGATACTGCACTACTGTCTGTGTCATACCCTTGGATAAAATACTAAAATAAGACCCCTTCTGCCCATTTCTAATGGTTATCCAGATAGAAGTTAAAGATTCCATGGCACTTTTCAAAACAAATGAGGTACTACACCACAGTGACCTTTCCAGCATTTTAGTCTCAATAAAATTGATTCTAATATAAATCTAAAACAATCTAGTTCAGACAGTGGTGGAGCCGGGGGGGGGCTGGGGGGGTGGTCGCCCCTCCTGGCTGCCCCAATGTGAGTAGTGGTGCCCTGCCACCATCTTTATTCACTGTTTAGTGCCCATTGTGGAGCCTGTCAATGACTGAATGGCCCTCCCTGGCTCCCAAATGATCCCAAACCTGGCTCTGCTACTGAGTTCAGATGTGGAAGTCTTTCTAGAATGCAGCACTTTCTGTTCTGATAAAGCCCTGCCAGCCAACCCCACCCATGGATTTTCTACCAATGATGCTGTGTCCAGGGTCTGAGGCTTTGGAATGCATGTGTATGTTGTTTGGAGAGATGCACTGAAACCAATCCATTGGTTATTTCTTCTCTCCTACTGTAACATCCATTTTTCAGTCCTACACACTGCTATTCCTGCAAACTGTATCTTAAGTATATGCTTACTCAAGTATACTAAATGACTGATTCTAATATACTTGTTATATGGCTGTTTTGAGATGTTGTTCGGTAAGCAGAGACTGAACTATTTCACTGAATACATTTTCAACGCTATCAACATCTACCTCGTTAATTATTTTCTTTAAATATATTGACACTGATGTATTCCTTTTAGACTGAAATCAAACCCTTGAAAAATCTATGATTGAAAAACAAAACAACCAAAAAGCAACTCAATATACAATGAATTAGCAACTCACTACAATAAAAGTTTAATGCAAAATGTATTATACTTTAAAAAGATATTGTTGGTTAAATATATAGTTTAAATACAGGTATCTAATTACTATTAATGGTCCGATCCACAAATGGATATGCACCTGCAGATGGGTGCTTGGGTAGGCTTACAGAGCACAGAGGTCCTGCTCTGAACATGTGGGACTTCCATGCATCCATTGTCCTTTGTTACATGGCCCACCACACCCAATCCCAAGTCACCAGTACTCTTATGTATGCCCCTGAAATAGGAGCAGGCACAGGGGTGGGGGCATCCATGTGCCCACTTCAGACAGAGAAGTCTACAATGCAGAGGGCTGACAGATGGTGATGAGGCTATGTGGCCTGAGAGAATGCCATAGTGCTTATATTCCTCTTCTGCTAGCTTCATGGTGGTTCTTGATGCCTGATCAGCATCCTATACACTTGCCTTCACCCCTCAGAGCTGGTACAGAGTGCTGGCAGTTGTACTGACACAGTATGTCAGAAAACGAAAATCAGTGGTCTTTACAAGGGGAACACAGCAGTTCTTAGAAGACTACCAGCCCCGACTCTATGCAGGACACAGGATCCACTCAAGAGCTTGCCCAGTCATTCAGTTGGATGTCCAGTGTACAGCAAAACACCATCCCCTGACTTTCCCATTGTCCCTCCACATGGCACCCTGTGCATGCTCCTGGGGTGGCCAGGTTATGAATGCCTAAAGGCACACCTGTGTCAGCAGAAGTGGAGATCAGAACCCCAGATTCATGTGGTTCATATGTATCAAGGACGCCACTGTGGAACCTGCCCCTAACAAACAAAGTAGCAGCATTGAATACTAAGTTCATTACACAGTTGCACTATGTAAGGATTTATTGCAATAAAATGAAAGTTGTTCTATGGTTCTAGAGGCTTGCTAATGCAGGCATTGTGCATTGTATATCCTGTAATGTATTCATATGAATCCAAACTGACACTCTAATTAGACAGCAAATACACACCATTTTTTCTCTTCTTAAAATTAATTTTATTACGTGCTTTTACAGTTGTTGCCCTCATTCTTTCTATGACCATATTACTGAGAAAGTAATTGAGTTAGTTGAAGTCTGCTACAGAGTTTGAAATGTATGCTGTCACTAAAAATGCTGTGGGCAGCTCTACAAAGAGTGACCTGTTTTACAAAAACTCCATAGATGTCAAGAAATTGCTGAGCAAATAATGTTCACATCTTCTGCCACAATCTAATAAAAAGGGAAATATTTTAGAAAATATATAAATAAATGAGTGGGTAAAAGGGATTAGATATGAATAGCAGTGGCCTTCATTTTTTACTAAATACAGATACTGTTTATAATAAGTATTACACTACACCAGTATATGTTGAAATATTTTTTGTTTATTTTATATTATCAACATTAGCTTACTCTTTTAACTGTGCTGGATTGTGAAACTGTGATGTTCTAATTGGAGTTCTTACACTATAATATGTGCTTTAAGGAAACATTATTACATGTGAAATGTCATTGTAATTGGAGCATCAGCAAACCCATGATGAAGCTTGATATGAATGTTTCCATCAACACAGGGTTCATGCTTAATAAATTTGCATGTACTGCATCAGAAAAAAAACAGTTTTGTAAGAGAATAAAAATCACTGATGAAGCAGAAAGTCACCAGAAAAACCTTACGTTTTGTTATCTCCCAAACCTCAGATTTGTCTCTCTTCCCAGCTGTCCTGTGTCTAGCAGATCTCAGGTTACTAGGTTACTAGATCTGTCCTTGGTGATGCAAGCTGTAAAAGGAAAGTATTATTCTCTTACCTAGAACACTGCCACGGGGAAACATTTTATTAAACTGGTGGCAATTTGCTTTTCATAAAGGCAAAATTTTAAGCACAGATGTGGCAATAAAGCCTCTTTGATGGCAGACATTAATATTGCAATCAGCCATCTTTTGGCTAATTAAACTTAAATGAAGTCTATATCTAGGAAATAATAAATGTACTACCTAAATAAGAGAAACCTAATATGCTTATACATCTGGCATAGTGTACACACCATGGTTGAATTAGCTGTTTTTATATTAAGGAATATTAAAGCCAGTAATGGTATGACATGCTTTTTATGACTGTGTCTCGGGTTATAATGTGACAGGAAAAATATAATGTTTCCTAAATGACAGTTTCTAGATTTGTGTTGCCGGAGGTGGCCCAGCTGAACAATAAACTGTAATCTGATTGATGGAAAATTGAAGTGGTTCATCTAACTTGCCAGTCTGTCTAACCTAAGGCTGTGCTTTTACATATATGATGATGCATCACAGTTCTTAGGATATTGTCATTTATATTGCACATATGATTCTTGTGCACAGATAGCAGGATGTGATTGCACTATAATGATTAAAATATGTGGTGGATTAGAATGGGGACATGTTTGCTTAGGTGATTGCTTCGTAAAGCTCAGTTTTTGTTCCTGTTGTATAGCAATTATGAATGAGGCCAAAAGAGCAATGCTGCAGTGCCAGTCTGTAATATTCTTCTGCATAATTCTGCCATTTTTCTGGCTGAAGGGATTCACCTTATAAGCAGAATGATATCAGCAGTGAAGAAAAACTATATATTAAAAACCCTTCGATTCAGGGATAGTTGGCTTTTTCTATTAAACTCACATAGCAGTTAGCAGTTTGGTCAAAATAATATCCATTGCTTTCAGAATAAATGCCTTCCCCAAACACTTGTGTTTTTCATTTGAAAAATAAAATGGTGTGAGGGAAATGTTAAAAATAACAGCACATGCATTAAGAAAGTACATACAACTGGGGTTCATTAGCCTGCCAAGCATAAGGTCTGTTTTAATACAAGCATTCCTATTTCCAGCAGTTTTATATAAAAATGTAAGCTTAGATATTCTAAATGCAAATCGCAGTGGCTTTTCCAGGAATAAAATGGAAGGCTTCATTTCACATAGAATAAAAATGGTGCTGGTGAAACCAATCAAAGTCTTATTGCTGCATAATACACCTTGAGCTTATTTTCCTGCTGTTCTCAAAACCTTGTTCTTCAGATTTCAGAATTTAGAACCTGTTGTTCTTAACATTTTGGAATGTGAAGTGAAAGGTTGTTCTCTAAACCAATTACATCAGTGATCACAAGTTCCATTATGAAAGCAAGAGCTGAGCTGAGCTGTCATGGACAACAGACAGGATTGCATGTGGATTCAAAATTATCAGTTTGGACCACAATAAACCATATTTCCCTATTGAGACACAGGCTCAAATTGTATTACTGAAAATATCATAACCCCTCTTCATTGAGAACTCACTGGATTCTCCACATTTCATTAGTTCAGTGACAACAGGAAGGCACTCAAGCTTGCTCTTGTGCCTTGATGTCACTAAACTCACTTGGTGCTGAGAATGTGCTCATTCTCAATGAAGGGGGGTTAATTATTGCATGTACTGTATATTTCAGTTTCATTTAAAATAGGTACTCTGTTATTATCAGATATATGCTATCAAATATCATGTTGGTGCTAGGGAATGTACAGTAGTAAACAATTTAAATGAGACATACATTCTACATGGAGAAGTAAAACTATCTGGGATATTAACAGTAGACTGTGCTTTGTAGAATAGGTCTTTTCTTAACATGTAGCTATACTACAAAGTCTATTATAAAATAGCTTACATCAAGCAAGCAGTCTGATTGGTCAAAACTGATCACGTGACCATGCATTAATTTAACATTATCACATAGTTCAAATTTTACTTTCTTTCTTTCTTTCTTTTTTTTTTACTTTTAAAACCAGCTTATATGTACAAAAGCACACTTCAAGATGTGTGACAATGGCAAAAATCACTGTCCTTCCTAGGTGGTTTAAAGCACTCAGCTATGCCTTGTGCCTCAAAACCCATGTGTGGTGTGTGGTAAGTGAACAATAAAACAACAGGGTATAGTTTACTCAGGATAAATGCACACCTGGGGGGTTGTGAGTGGCTGGGTGCCTTACTGCCCCTATAAGTGCATTTATCCAGAAAAAAACACACCCTGGAGTGTGTCATTGTGGTTATAAAATGGGTATATGTTAAGAAATAGTAATCCAAAGAGTGTGCACAAGGATATGGTGCTAGGAAACACACTACATAGACTTCTGAATTAGGCTCCCTGTACACGTAACCCAAAAAGGGATGCCACAGTCATGTTGTATACACAACACCTTTCATAATGATTAAAACATAAACACAGACCCACAAATGCCTAATATGTTTCGGACTACACTGTCCTTTCTCAAAGGCCTTTTAAAGGTGTTGTGTATACAATATGACTGTGGCATCCATTTTTGGGTTAAAAAACCTAATGCAGAAGTATACGTAAAGAAATATTGTCACTTAAAACAATAATAGGTGTCAAAAGTTTTTCTTTTTTTTTTAGTTAAATATTCCCTCTGTTTAATTGTCAGTAGGGCGCTAGAGAGCGAGAGGACTTTCTGAGTTGTGTCTGACACCCTTTCTGTATTAAATCTGTGCAGGGTTTTCTCTCTCGCCCACCATTCCCTTTCATTAATTTATTTGCTTGTTAATTTAGTTTGTTTTAACATTACATTTATCTGTAACATCAGAAGGGAGCTAGTGTTATGCTTGTAAAGTGTGACCATGGCAGTCTGTAGGCTGCCAGCAACACTGGGATTTCCTAATGGTCTTGTTGGCAGCACACTACCATCTGCAGTAGTGACTTTCACAGAACTACTGGCAGTCTCACTTTCTGTGAGTCAACATGGCCAGCAAGAGACTGTGGATACTTCAGTCACAAAGAAAGAATGTCTGCAGGTCAGAGGCAAGAAGACCAACACTGTTTACTGTAAAAAAAAAAAAAAGATTTTGTGATGAACTAGTGCTTTTTAAAACAGAGAAATAGAACAGCTGTTTCAACAGCTTACTTATCCATGCCACTTTGGGGAGTTCAGCATGTAGATTGGGAAGGATAAAAGAAGATTTGCCAGGGTAGCACAAGGATTTATTTGGTTAGTGGGTCACTGGTGGTGTCTCTTGTTTTTTGGTGTGGTATAACCAAAATAAAAGACATACTTGGCAAGGGCTGTCAGTCAGTCAGGTTGCTTTACTGTCGCTACCCATTTTATAGTTTAGCATTACCTCACACTCTGTTGCTTACTTGTCAGGCTGGCCCAGTGGTGCAGTGGTAGTGTGTTGTATTTCCTCCTGAGAGATCAGGTTTTCCAAGCCAGCTTCAGAATTCCACACTGGTGCCAGATGGGGACTAGCACTTCATGAAGGTGAGGCATTTGACTCTTTAGGAAGGATGTGCTTGGGTCACCTGGTATTCCTGTCTGCAATCCAACTGAGCAGCAGCATTGACTGTGAGGACTTTCATTTTCTCACCCTCTGGGCTAGAGGAAGAGTGTGACTGTGGTGGTCTTATCATTGGGTTGGTGACGAGGAAACCAATGGGAAATTGGTGGAAAGACAGAGTAATCAGAAAGTCCATACAAACATACAAACTTGCCATCAGAAAAAGACCCACAGGTCTATCAAGTTTGCCCAATTATACAGCTCTTAGTTTCATATCATTGCAGCTGTTCCACCCCCACCCAAACCCCTTCCTTCCTCCTCTTGCCCGGTTCTTCCCCCCTTTGTGTTCTTGTCTGTACTAACCCTGCCCTTTACTCTATCTCAGCCCTGCTTAAAGCTATCCACTGTCCTTTGAGTGATTAACTCCTCTGGCAATGCATTCCAACCCACTACCACTGTCTCTGTGAAGTAGTGCCTCCTCAACTCCCTCCTAAACCTTTTTTTTTTTAAACCAGGAGAGATACACTAAGCTGAAGTTTGTTTATAGGTGCAACCTGGGAGCACAAGGAAGTTAAGTGACTTTCTCAGCATCATACAGTATGCAAGTGGGGGCTGTGGGATTCAAACCCAGGTCTTCAGGTTTGCAGCTCAGAGCCTTAAACCACTGCGCGATACTGCCTCCAATACCTTCCCCCTTCCAACTTCAGACTGTGCCCCCTAGTGACCCTTTCCTGCTTTAAGAGGGACAATCCTCCCTCCCTGATCTTGTTTATGCCTTTTAAGTACTTAAAGGTCTCTATCATGTCCTCTCTTACCCTTCTGTCTTCCAGCGAGTACATGCTGAGCTCCTTCAACCTTTAGTTGTACAGCAACCCCTCTAGTCCCATGATAATTTTTGCAGCCCTACACTGCACCCCCTTCTGTAATCTCACATCCTTTTTGAGGTGTGGGCACCAGTACTGCATACAGTACTCCAAGTGTGGCCTCACCAGTGATCTATACAATGGCAAGATGACCTCCCCCTTTTGAGAGGTGATCCCTCTGACAATGCACCCCAGCATCCTATTTGCCCTTGCTGCCACCCTCCTGCACTGTGCTGATACCTTCAGGTCCCCTGTGACTATTATCCCCAGGTCCCTTTCCTCCTCTGAAGCCGTTACCTGCACTTCCCCCAGCCAGTAGCTGTTCCTGGGATTTCTGGCTCCAAGGTGCATAACCTTGCACTTCTTAGCATTAAATCCCAACTGCCTCTCCCTAGACCAGTGTTTGAGTTTAGCTTGATCCTTTCAGAGTGCCTGCCTCTCTTCCTCATTGTCCACCTTTGCACAACTCTTAGTGTCGTCCACAAACAGGCTGATCTCATTCTTGACCCCCTCTGCAATGTCTCCAATGAAGACATTGGACAAAACAGGGCCCAGCACTGAACCCTGCGGTATCCCTCTCATTACTGGCCTTGACATGGACATCTCCCTCTTACAATTACCCTCTGTTATCTGCCCTGCAGCCAGCTCTCATTCCACTCCACCAGTTTTCCCCCCAACCCCATATCCCTCAGCTTGCTCATTTACCTCCTGTGTGGCACCAAGTTGAAAGACTTGCTGAAGTCCAGATACAAGACATCTACAGCATGGTCTTTGTCAACTGCCCTAGTGACCCAGTTGAAGAAGTCAATCAGGTTAGTTTGGCAAGATCTTCCCATGACAAACCCAAGCTGTCTCTCTTCCTGCAAACCATTGCTATCGAGAAAGGTTATTAATCTCTCCTTCAGAATGGTCTCCATCAACTTCCCCACTATGGAAGTTAAGCTCACTGGTCTATAGTTACTCTGTCAGTCCTTGGGTCCACTCTTTTGAAGGGGCACCATGTGAGTCATCCTCCAGTCCCTGGGTACATTCCTTGTCTTCAAGGAGGAGTTGAACAGGTCTGTCAGAGGGCCTGCCAACACCTCTGCCAGTTCCTTCAGAATCCTTGGGTGTACACCATCCAGTCCTGGTGCCTTGTCCACCTGCAAGGCTTTAAGGCCCTTCAGAACTCTATCCTCTTGGATGACCCTGTCTGTTATCTCTACCCCCCACCCTTTCCCCCATTCCCCTGTGATATTGGGCCATCCCTTTCTTTTGTAAACACCAAGCAGAAATACTCATTGAGTGCCTCTGCCTATCTTCCCCTTCTTCCGCCCATCCTCCCTCTCTCTTGATTCTAACAGTGTCATCCCTACAACTTCTCTTCTCCCTTATGTATTTAAAGAACCCATTTTTCCCCTTTCTGATCCTCTGACCCAACTTCAGCTCCTCTGCTGCCTTGGCTGCCCTGAATTACCTGGCTGCCTCCCAAGATGCCTTTGTGAACACTTCTCTATCCTCCTCATGTCCAGATTTTATGAAATTAATGAAGGCCAGTCTTTTTTCCCCTCATCTTTCCCTACACCTCCTTGCTGAGCCAGCTAGTTTTTTTTTTTGACCTGGGCTGCTTACTCTGAGAATTGGCACATGTGTTTGTGGCCTCATTTAGCCCCTTCCTAATGATTGCCCACTTCTGTTCAGCATCCATCCCTGGGTTAATTTCAGTTAAATTCCCCTCTAGTATGCTGCCCATTCTAGCAAAATCTGCCTTCCTGAAATCCCCTTGTCCTGGTCTTAGCTGACTCCCTCCCTGTGTTGAGGAGGAACCACACTGAATGGTAGTTGCTTCTTGCTAGAGAATCCTGTACTACCGCATCCTGGACTTGGTCACCATTTGATAGCACCAAGTCCAGTATGTTCCCCTCCCAAGTAGGATCCATTACTCCTTGCACTAGGTAGCTATCTTGGATAGCCTCCAGCAGTAGTACCTGTTCCCTGGTGTGTACTGTAGTTACTGTCTGCCAGTCAACCCTAGGTAGGTTGAAGTCTCTCACTGTAACTGTATTCCCTTTGCAACTGACCTTCCTGATTTGCTTCACTAGTTCCTATCCACCTCCTTGCTCTCTGAGTGTGACCTATGCACCACCCCTACCCTGAGCTTCTTCCCTTTAGGGCTTTGGAGCAATACCCATATGGCTTCTGGCCTCCCCTCATCCCCGTCATCCCTGGAACACAGTATCCCCTTCCTGACATAAATAGCCACCCCTCCCCCCTTCCCCCTCCTGGTCCCTGCGGAATACTTTGTATCCCAAGATTGTGATCCCAGTCATGGTATTGGGTGGCCCAGGTCTCTGAGATAGCGGCAATATCTACCTTCCTCTCAGCCATCATTGCCTGAAACTCTTCCACCTTGTTTGCTAAGCTTCTTGCATTCAAGGATATTACAGTCCACCTTGTTTCCTGCCCCTCCTCTTCCCATCTCTCTCCCCCTTGCACATTATAATCAAAGAAATATTCTGCTCTCTCAATCATTTTATTCCGCAATAAGATATGACAACCATGGGCTACTGGCAGATTTAATTATGCCTTGTGTGGTGTGTCACATGGTGACTTGACCACTTAGTGACTTAACCACAAGAGAAGTGGGTAATCCATCCAAAATCCATATCCTTGTGTGTCTAATTGCAATAATGCAATGGATCCATGTGTAAAATAAATTAAAACATGGGTTTAATAATATATTGTTCTGCTTTTTATAAATATTCTTCCTCCCTGGTCAGTTATTGTAGGATCTACCCTCAGATAAAGACCTTAACTGACCAATCAGGCTGTAGGACTTTTTATGATTATTGTATAAGTGAAAGCAAAAAGGATGGGCAAAGATCAATAATGGATGCTTGCGGTGTTACAGTGTCAGTATTGACTTATTTACTGTCATTCAGAGCTACAGCTAAGAGTCTGAAATCTGTACCCCTTGAATCTCATGTTACAGTGTCAGTACTGAATCATTTACTGTCATTCAGAGCTACAACTATGAGTCTCAGATCTGTATCCTCTGAATCTCACAATTAGATAGACAGACAGATAGATAGACAGACAGACAGACAGACATACAGATAGACAGTCTTTGCAAAAAACTCCATCAATGTACCATTTAGGGTTAAGACTACAGTGTGACAAAAGTAGGGAAATGTGATTTTAGGGTTTCCAACCCTAAAACACTCCCACACCTGAAGCAAATCAGGGGTGGAGTCTTCCTTTGGGTTGTCAATCCTAAAGCTCGCCCCATTGTATACACTCCTGAAACATACACACCTGTGTCCATCACATCTGAGCATTCGTGTTGCCACAATGGGCTGAACTTTATGGTTGACAACTCCGGGAAAGACTCCACCCTGATTTGTTTCAGGTGTGTGTGTGTGTGTGTGTGAGGGGGTGGTTAGGGTTGGAAACCCTCAAATCACATTTTCCTACTTTTGTTGCTGTAGTCTTAACCCAAAATGGTGCATTAATGGAGTTGTTTGCAAAGAATTTCCTTATCTTTTAAGATACAGTTGTATAATCATATCCTCATTTGCCTGTGGGTATGCAGGGCCCTGTACTCCCATCCCTCTGTAGATGCAGACATGTATGTTGCTGTGGAAGCACAGGGCCCAGAGGGCCTTGCACTTGCATTTATGGCAAAACAGCAACCAACTTCTCAGCATAGCCTTCTTATTATCCCACCTCATGAACCTGGTACTGAAAATGTTCAAATCCCACACAGAAACATTACTGCATGCCACTGGAACATCATAATGTGCCACAGGTGTGAAAACACAGTGTTGGCAGGATCTGAAAAATGACAGCTGTCACATTCATGAGCTGGCATAAAAATGGGTATGTTGAAAGGTTGAGGTAAAAATATTTAGAATTACCAAAGTCATGAGTGAGCGTAACAAAATTTCAATGAAAGCCATTGCCCTTTTTACATATTTTGACCCCAAATTTTCAACATAGCCTTCTTATGACCCTACCTCATGAACAAGGGGGTTGAAAATTTTCAAATCCTGTCTGAAAGGTGATTTCATCAAGTGACTGTGAAATTGCCTTTCAGGCCAGACTTACATAATTCCACTACTATTTTTCATGAGGTGGGGTGCAAGAAAGGCCATGTTGCAAATCTAGTGTCAAAATAAGCAAAACTGGCAAAGTAATGCAGTGAAGTTGAAAATCCTATTAAAATACATTGAACTGCAGTTACCTTAGTTTCTCAAATTGCAGTCGGCAGTTCCAGCAGCAAGACACGTCTTCAAGTGTAGAGTAGATCTTTATCTGGGGACCTGCTCATGTGATTGAGGGTGTTTGAGGAGTGTGGAGGGTGTGGAGTTGTGGGTTCTCAGTGGGAGGCTGGGTGGGGGGTCAGATCAACAAGGTACCACTTTCTTTTTACAGTTAAAAAAACAAAGACATTGAGGGAATGCTTTCTTTATTTCAGAGATGACGGTGATTGGAGAGTGGGGGGGTGCCACTAGACACCAGGGAAATAAGCATTATTAATGGGGACGGTAATGGGAGGGTGGGGGGTTCCACTAGACACTAGGGAAATACAAATTATTAGCAAGGACATGATCGGAGGGTGGGGGGTGCCCCTAGACACCAGGTAAATACATATTAACAAGACAGTTATTGGAGGGTGAGAGGTGCCACTAGAATCCAGGGAAATATAAATGACTAACGGGGATGGTGATCAGAGTGTGAGGGGTACCACTAGACACTGGGGAAATATAAATTATTAATGGAGACAGTGATGAGAGGGTGGGGGTGAAACTAGCTACTAGGGAAATACTTATTTTCATTTGGACTCAGTACAATATTTATTGTAGGAATGCAAATATTATACAGAAATTTTTGTACTGAGTCCAAATGAAAAAAGTGGAAGCAAATCATGAAAAAGGATTTAAAATGTAACAAAAACACATTTGGGGGTCATTTTTCCATTAGTTAAGTGTGTACTCTACCTAATGTGGCCCTAATGAGCTGGATAGATGTGTTGATCTCTCTCTGGGACGTCATTTTTGTAGCTTTTGATTTTTTTTTTATACAAATTGATGGCAGCAAACAAAAAAGACCTTTTTTATTCATGAAAAATGATTGGCCCCATATGAAAAGGAATTACTTTGTCATTTCATACAACCATCTTGAAGTGCTTATTGAGCATGCTCAGAACCAAAATTTTAAAATTTAATAACTTTGGAATGGATAAATATATTTTCACCAAACCAGGAAAATGCATGTCTGTGGGCCAAACCCTTTCTATCCTGAAAATTTCAGACCAAAATTCTAAACCGTCTGGGTGCTGGGCAAGTTAAACAAAAAAAAAAGCAAAAAAAAAACTGTAAAAAAAAACCTGAAAAAGTAAAAAATAATCCACAACAGGGTGTGTGGTTACCACTGCACTACCCCAAGTTGGAAGCATAAGGTGACAGCCGAGTGCCTTTCAAGGGGGGGCTAGTGTGCTGGTGTGCTGTAATACTAGGTAACCACAAGCACTGGAGTGGATTATTTCTGTTATAAAATGGTCTGCTAACTTTAAACTAGTAAAAAAAAGTCATTTTAACTACCCCAAAAGACTGTGCATGTAAATTTAATTCAAATCCGTTGAATGGCTGTGAAGTTATTAAAGTGCAAAAATTGGGGTTTAACATTAAACTGTCTACTCAACCCTAATTACCGCGCCACTATAATATATTATACATGGATGGGACCTTTTCCCCACAGGAGTCTACTGTCATGTATTTCCGTGTATACCTCACCAATTAAACCTACATTCCAACAATTAAAGCTGCATACCTCCCAATTAAAGCTGAATACTTCTGCAGCAAAACATGTATACCATGAAAAAAAACACCCATAGACCAACATTGTGACCACCAAAACAAACAACTTAATGACCAATAAAATCACTAAAAATGTCAATGAACACACCAGCTGAATAATTTAAAATGTCTGTGCTAATTAGTACACCTAATAAGCGTCATGACAAAAACACAGCCTCATCTAATAAGCACCCTAACAAAAACACAATGTGCTTCCTGACAAAAACACAGACTTCAGGTAGAAAACAAGGCACTGTCCCCATGTATTATATAAAATAAATGCTAGGCAACTGTGGAATGCAAGGATATATATATATATATATACACACTTAGCATAAAACTTCATTAGTGCATCAGTTAGGGTTGCAGTGACAAAAGCTGAGAAATGAGGAGTTAGGGTTTCCAACCCTAACATCCCACCCTGAAGGCAGCAACAGGCATGAGGGGATGTCTTGGGGTTATCAACCCAAATGCTCACTCCATTCCATGAGTAAATAAGCTGAGATGGTATACTATAGTAGAATGGGGTGAGCATTAGAGTTGACAACCCCAAGACACACACCCTACACCTGTTGCTGCCTGCAGGGTGGGGGTACTTCCCAACTTTTGTTGCTGCAACCCTAATGCATTGATGAAGTTTTTGCCAAGAATGTCCTTATTTTTTGAGATAGTGTAATGTTATCCTTATTTGCTTGTGTGAGCGCAGGGCTCAGAGCCATGCATAGTTTTTGAGGTCCCTGTGCTTCCATCCCTCCATAAATGTGTATATGTATGTTGCTCTGGAAACACCAGGCCTGGAAAGAAGAAGGGTGGTGGAATGGCACTGTATTTCTGAAAATCCCTCTCAGCCTCCACTGTCCTCTGCTCTGTCCCTACATCCCCCAGTGAGTGGCTTATTGCGGAGATTACTCTGGGCCCTAATAACAAGTTATACATATGGTGCTGCTACAACCCTCCCAAAGGGGGAATCCCCAGCCTTACAAACCTCCTGGCTGGACTTGGACAACCCTCTCCTCCCAGGGACACAATCCTTCTTGGTGATTCAACCTTAATTGGTTAAACACCACATCATGGAACCAGATTACAGTAACTTGCTAAAATAGTATAACCTCGTGCAAACTAGCACCTTACCCACTAGACATAACTCCCGTATGCAAAACCACTCCTTACTGGACTGGGTGGCAACTGACAGAGAGGATAGAGTTCTTCAAGCAGGGATCCTGTCTGACTCTATTAGTGGCCACTCCCCCATGTATATCATCTAGTCTACCAAAACCAAGTGCCCTCCCCCCCCCAAAGTATCTGTCTTTCAGGAATTATAATTGCACTGACACCTCCAGTTTGTTTAGGGACATCAATGCAATAAACTGGAGTACTCCCTACTCCCTCAGAGATGTGTCTTCTGCAGTTGGCTTCCTCGTCGACACCTTCCTTCTAATCCAGAACAAACACTTTCCTCTGACCACCTGTAGAGTGAGAGGTGGCAGCACTCATTGGATTTCCAAAGAGTTACTCACTTTTATGAAGGAGAGAAACAGAAAGTGGACTAACTATAAATCATCCCCCTTCCCCTCCATTTAGAATGATTATAGGTACTTGCACAATAAATACAAACAGACCATCAAGTTTTTGAATAAGAACTACTTCCTAGTCTGCAGAGGGAGAACTTAAGAAACCCTCGCAGCTTTTGGTCCACCATTAGCTCTATGGTAAACTCTAAGACCTACAGTCTGGTCATGCACCTTAGCTCAACCTCTAGCATGCTAACTGACCCCTCCTGATGTTGCCCATGCATTTAACACAAAATTTACTGACCTATTTGCTCACCTGAGCAAACTACCTACCGTCAACCCTCCCAGCCCTATAGATCAGTCTGGGCTCCTCTCCAATGCTCTCCCTTCCTACCCTCCCTTCTACTTCAAAGCTATCTACCCCAGGGATACCCATCAGCTTATTGTGAACCTCCCAAACAGAGGCAGCCCTGGCAGTGATGGGCTTTACCCCTGTTTCCTTAAACTCCTTGCCCTTTGCATCACAAAACCCCTCACCTTTACCTTTAACATAGTATTGATCACATCAGCCAAGCCTGCCTTATGGAAGAATGCAAAAGTCATCTTCTTTAGGGCTGGTGATGCCCTTTCCCCTGACAACTATAGGCCCATCTCCATCCTCCCTCACCTGAGCAAACTCCTGGAGAAAACTGTCCACCACCAACTCACTGACCACATAAAAAATTACAACCTGCTTTGCCCACAGCAACACAGGTTCCAGAAACACCATAGCACCATATCTGCCTTGGCCCATTTCACAAACCATGTCCTCTGGAACATGGATAAAGAGAACACAACTGGCGCTGTATTTGTGGACCTGAATTAAGGCCTTCAACCTGGTTGACCACACCCTTCTCCACACAAAACTCCAGCACCTTGGTTGCTCATCGGAAACTTCACTGTGTTTCCAGAGGTATCTCTCAGGCAGATCCCAATCGGTAAATGTCAGTACTACCACCTCCCCAGTCTTGCCAGTTTCCACAGGTGTTCCCCAGGGCTCCATTCTGCATCATCTACTATTTTCCCTCTTTATAAACTCCCTTCCTGTGGATAGCCTTACATGTGAGGCTTTACTGTATGTGGATGATCTTGTACTATTTAATAGTGATAAATCCCTAGAAACTCTATCCACCACCCTTAACCTGAACTACAGTGCCGCCCATAAATGTTTTTTGTCCTTCAGGCTCCTAGTCAATGAAAAAAAAAACAAGGCTATGCTCCTGGGTTCAAATCTCACCAAGTTGAAGTCCTCCCTAACAGTACTTACCCTAGAAGGCCCCCCACACACACACATACAGAATGTTCCCTGCTTTAAATACCTAGGCATCATCATTGACCCCTCTCTTTCCTTCTTGGAACATATTAATAATATGGTGCAACATGTCAACCAGAAACTAGGAGTTGGATTTAGACTATTACACTACCTTACCCTGGAAGCGTGCCTAGCCATTGCACAAGGCAACCTTCTCCCCCTACTGGATTACTGTGCCAAAATTTACTCCCATGTAGCCTCCTTGCTGCACTCCAAACTAACCACCATATGTAACAGTATTTGCAGCTTCGCAATCTTATCACCGTTCTCCACCCATCACTACACCTTATACTGGTCCCTAAGAGGCCCCCCTCCAAAGACATTATGACTTTGCTCTTCACTGCATCATTGTTAGCACCATTAGAGGGGACAAACTATCACCTTATTCATCCCTGATCAAACACAGGGTCGCTCTTAGGTGCCTCTGAGAATCCTCTGTCCCACATCTGAAAGTTCCCAGGATTTTCTCAGTCCTGGGAAGCAAATCCCTGTCCATCATGGTCCCCACTCTGTGGAACAAACTCCCTGCTTCCCTCCACTGACTGGACGCTCTCCTTACTTTTAAAACTCACCTTAAGGCCTGGCTACTGTCTGAAGCCAATTTCTTTCGCAGAACCAGCTAACCTCGGAAATTAGTACTCTCCCTCTCTCCCAGGCCCCTACACATCCCTTCCAAATCTAGGGTGAACCAATGAATGTATCATAACTTATGCCAGCTCTTCTTGCACTTAATTCTT
The DNA here is from genome assembly GCA_016271365.2 of Neoceratodus forsteri. Lineage (NCBI taxonomy): Eukaryota > Metazoa > Chordata > Ceratodontiformes > Ceratodontidae > Neoceratodus > Neoceratodus forsteri. The sequence continues at coordinate 1,061,084,124 of CM057455.1, forward strand.
CTCCTTCGTAGATGCACTTATGTAACTGCATTCTTGAATATGAATTTGTATTTGTATCACAACTAGTGCATTCTGCTTAAGCCATTGTATTTTGTGTCTTTTCTGATGCCTGTGATTCTAAGCTTTGTCAATGTAGTCTTGTGCTAATACATTTCATCTGCACCATTTTGTGTAATACAATTTTGGACTTGTCTGTATTCTCAGGTGCCATCTTCATGGCCCAGGTCATGCCTGAGAATGGTCTTTGGATCAGTGCACCTACCCGGTTAACAAATAAATAAAAAAATTAACAAAAAATAAACAAAATAAATAAATTGTCAGCATAGCCTTGTTACTAGAGATGCAGCAAATTTTTAATCCACCAGCAAAGTGGACGCGAAGTGGCCACTTCGCGTCCTTGGAGCACAACACAAAGTGGGCACTGCAAGGTGCTCACTTCGCATCATTATTATTACCACTTTGTGTTGCCTTTATGACTTAATGCGAAGTAAGGTGAAGTGAGAAGAGAATAAGCAGCCCCCAAAACATCAATCAATCAATCAGAATCTTTATTTATCCAGGCGGGCACCATTGAGCAAGGCTCATTTGCAAGGTGGACCTGGTCATGAATACATCAAAGTACAGTACAGAAGCAGGTATACAAAAAGCAATAATATACAAGGAAGAAAAAGTATATACAGTTTATACTGTACAGTACAAGGTTGAAATAAATAAATAAAAAAGCATTATTTTACAATTGAAGAAGTCAGCAGATGTACAATTAACCATAGGAATACAGGAGTTATAAGCAGAGATCTTTAGAGTGAGGCAGTCGACAACTACACATATAGGGGAAAAAGGCCGTGTATGGGGTGGAAGGTTAGAGAAGTAAAGAAGAGGAGGGATATATTACCAATGACTGAGAGAAAAATTGGGCTAAAACCACAGAAAGTGAAGATGGCTGTCATGTACTTGTTTATTATGATAATGACAGAGGAGGGGTAGATAATTGGGACACTACTATGGATGGGGTGGGACTTTAGCCAGGCTGGAGTGGACAGGGAAGGGTGGGTGCGGCAGGAAGAGTTAATAGGGAAAGAGTGAGAGCCAGGGGTAGAAACATGGCGAGCGTCGGGATGGAAAGGGGGAGTTGCGGAATTAGTGGGCTAGCGGTGAGAAAACATTTGCAAGGTGCTTTCATGTAGCGATCATAGGCTTTGAAGATATCAAGCTAACAGGGCAGCTCAGCTTCAAGTTCCTTTGTAAACCATTCCACAATGTGGGTAAAGAGAAGCTTAGAGCAGCTTTGCGAAAGCAGTGTTGACCCTTGGAACTTGGAGGGCAATTAGGGAACAGCTTCTTAGAGCATAGGTACCTAACACACTCCGGGGAATACAATCTGAGACGTATGAGGGGAGCTTGTTGGTTACCGCTCTGAAGGCCCATAGGGTGTCATTTCTATTCCTCCTATAGTGAAGGGAAGTCCAGCCTAACGATGAGTACAGGGAGCAGTGTTGTGTGGAAAGTGGAAGGCCAGTAATGAACCTGATAGCTCTGTGGTAGAGGCTTAGCCAGTGCAGAGGCAGTGCAGTGGCTGTACAGCAGGTCCGCGTAATCTATTAAAGATAGGAAGGTAGCTTGAACCAGTTGAATATTGGCCTCCTTTGTGAGCAGGTGGCTAATTCTGTAGAATAATTCTAATCTTTGCCTTAGTTTCTTCTGTAGTACTTCGAGATGGTCGGCAAAGGAAAGTTTATGATCGAGCCAAACTCCTAGATATTTAAATTTAGCTACATAATCTAGTGTTTCTCCAAGAACAGTGGTAATTTGTGGGGTAGTCCCCACCAGCAGGAATTGCCACATGCAAGGAGGGGGAGAAGAACATGGCTTTTGTCTTTTTTGCATTGAGCAAAAGCTTTTTGTTTATGAGCTGGTATTGTAGAAGGTTAAATTCAGCTTGGAGGTCTTCACCGGCTGCTTCCGGCGTGGGACGACTCAAGTACAGTACAGTGTCGTCTGCGAATAAGTGGATGTTGGCTTTTTTGATGGGGTCATTGATGTTAATATAGACTGCAAAGAGGAGGGGACCAAGGATAGAGCCCTGGGGCACACCCCTCAGCATAGGTTTTAATGGAGAAAGATCACCTTCAGCTTTAACCTGCTGTTTCCGTTCTCCGAGGTAGTCTGCAAACCAGCACACAGATTTATGGTCCAGGCCTAAGGTGCTTAGGGAGGAAAGAAGCAGGCTGTGATCGACTGTGTCGAATGCCTTACTAAGGTCCAAGAAAATGGCACAGACATGCTTCTTGTTGTCAAGGTCTAGGATCCAATCATTGGTCACCTTAGCTAGGGCTGATATGGTGCTGTGCTTTGCTCTGAATCCAGACTGAACTGGGTTTAATAGGCTTCTGGATTCTAAGTATACCGCTAGCTGGCCACACACTATTTTTTCTAGTAATTTAGACAGGATGGGGAGGAGGGAGATCGGTCTGTAATTATTTAGATTGCTGGGGTGATTGGCACTGCAAGCACATGGTGGGCACATTTCAGATAGTATGGCTCTATGAAGTCAGAGCCTGCTCCCTTCCTGGTGTCCAGTTGCAGCAGTAGGTCTTCCACCTCTTTTAGAGAGACAGGCAGGAGAGAGAAGGCCTCCTCAGTAGTGGGGGACTCGTGGGTTGGTGGGCCCTGAGCTGTGCAGAGGTCATTGGCAGGGGAAGTATCAAATGCTAGCCCTGCCATTGCAAAATGGTTATTGAGAGCTTCCAATATCTCCATCAGTTAGAGATAACGCTGCCACTGGACTTAATTTTTGCTGGAATGGAATTACCAGATGTGTGTCCAGCCATGTCTTTTAATGTTTTCCAGAGCTTTAAAGGATTTCTTGAGGCAGAGGCTAGCTCTGAACGATAGTAGGTGGCCTTGGCTGCTCTGACCAGCTTGGTGTACTTGTTATCACATGGCTTACAGTACTGTAAGTCACATGCTTTAGCCAGGCAGGACGGAAGTGAGTCAGAGAAGCAGTTTCACTTTCTCCTTTGCATTCGTAGAGGGAGAAGGCTTGTGAGAGAGCAGTATAGGAGTCAGTGACAAAGTGCTTATTGCCTTTGTAAAACAACAGCTTTTTTAAAATCTATCTTTATTTAGTGTTTGTATTGTGTTTGTATTGTTTTTTTGGTAGTTAATTTTTTTTTATGTTTTGTTTTGTTTTGTGTGTGTATGTGTGAGTGACTGCTTGTGAGTGTGTGTGTGTGTGTGTGTGTGCGGGACTTGTGTGGGAGGGATGGACGTGGACACTGGAGAAGGTGAGTCGCTGGCCCGTGGGCATGGTCAGAGGGGAATGTGGGCCCATGGGGGACAGGGCAGTCATGACATGCTGGACCACTCCCGACACCTGGGTGTTGCTTCCCCCCATGTTCAAGCAACAGGAGCAGCAGTAGCAGCAGCAGCGCCAATGCCACTGGTGGCTGCTGTGCATCTACCTTCTCCACCACCACCACCACCACCACCGCCGGTAACAGCAGCTGTAGGGGCTCCAGCAGCACCCCCCCCACCACCTCCACAGCTACAGAAGGTGGCCCGGGAAAACACTGGTGGGACTCGTGCGAGGACTGTGTCTGCCCCCCCCCACAGCTCTCCAGTGTGGGAGTTTTTTAACTCTGTGGGTGGAGACAGCACAGTGGTGGTGTGCCATCTGTGTGGTGTGGTGGTTCTCCTTGGCCCCCATGGAACACATTTGGGGACCGATGGCCAATGCACCCACATGCTAAACCACCACAGGGCAGAGTGGCAGGTTGCCACGGAAGGGGCCAGGCATCCACCTGCTGGCCCTTCTGTGGCAGTGGCTGAGGGTGCTGTTGGGGTGGGAGTTGCACCTCATCACTACCACAGCAGGAGGAGGGCTAGTATAGAAGCTGCTCCACCACCACCACCACCACCACCACGACAGCCACCAGCACCACCCTCTCCACCACCACCACCACTACCTGGATTCACATACAAAGTCCCCCAGAATTAATGGCACACTCAGTCATGCACGCAGTGGTGGCACAGAGTCCCAGATTTTTTCTGTAGGCCCAAAATGCATCCTCCTCGTGTGCAGAAAATTGACAAGTGATAACACAGTGGAATGAGAGTGTTTCAGCACATACATAGTCCCCCAGAATTAATGGCACACTCAGTCATGCGCGCAGTGGTGGCACAGAGTCCCAGATTTTTTCTGTAGGCCCAAAATGCATATTCCTTGTGTGCAGAAAACTGACAAATGGTAACACAGTGGAATGAGAGTGTTTCAGCACATACGCCAGTAAAAAATGATGACTGTGAGCGTTGTGTTTCTGGTCCAATGTGTTCTGTGGGACGATTCGAGCAAATGCAATGTGATCATCTCAACTGGATTGAAGGGTGCCCTTTGGCTGTACACTAATAGTAGCCTTTGGTGAATATATATATATATATATATATATATATATAGTTGTGTATTTTGTAGGTGAGGAGTGGGGTTGACATGGACATGTATTCATGGTATTGTTCTGCATCACAGGTCACACAGAAACTGTTGGTGTGCACATTCCAGTGCTCAATGAAACATAGAAACATAGAATTTGACGGCAAATAAGGACCGCTTGGCCCACCTAGTCTGCCCATTTTCCTACCTAACAGATAAGCAATGAGAATTTTTTGCACTGAAATTGGAAATGGATAACTCTCAAGCACATGAAGGTAAGTATTTTTTTTTGGGGGGGGTGGGTTGAATCATATTTGCAGGTTTGTCTCTAATGGTTTCTTATTTTGTTACTTCTTCACAGATTTCATCAGCATCCTTCTGGAGTCCATTTGTTAGGATGGCCATGGTCATCTAATGAAATGACTTCTGCGTGTTGCATGTGTGACCAAGCTCGGGGGAGGAGGGTGCCTGATGTTGAAGAACTTTTTTGAATAAGGCCACTTTGACAGAACAGCAGAGCATCTGGAAGTTTATTGAAAAAGGAATGACTTCTTACAACTTAATTGTTATGTGTCCCTCCCTGGTTCTCAAATCTCAATCTAAAGTCAAGTTATATTTGAAACCCACATCTTGTCAACTAATACAACCTGTGTGCAATATTTGCTGCAGTCTTTCCAAAACAATGAAATGGATGAAATAAAATCTTCATACTTACCAGAATGGATTTCACATGGATATTATATCGCTTCCTCTCTGTACAGTACAGCTACAGTACCATTTCCAATGAGTTTTAGCGATGGAGCCTTTTTTTGTTACCCTGTAAAAGAAACAAAATAAGTGTACCATATGTGTTTTACCATTGCGGCTCTGAAAAGCTACAGAAAACAAAACATACAACTAAAGGAAGTGAAGCAGCATAACAAACATGAGTACACATACTCACTTTATGGTTTAAATATTAAGAAGCTTTGTGTCTGTGGCTGTTGGATGTGGTGGTCCAGATAGACTCAGGCTCAGTGGTGGCAGTGGATAACATCATTCCCAGTGGTGGTGGTCTGGGGTGCGGACAGACAGGCTCAGTGGTGGCAGTGGCTAACATCATTCCTGGTGGTAGAGGTCCAGGGGGAGGACAGACTAAGGTTGATTGGTGGCAGTGGCTAACATAATTCCCGGTGGTGGTGGTGGTCCGGGGGGTCGGACAGACTCAGGCTCAGTGGTGGCAGTGGCTCACATCATTCCCGATGGTGGTGGTCCAGGGGGGCGGACAGACTCAGACTCAATGGTGGCAGTGACTAACATCATTCCTGGTGGTGGTGGTCCAGGGGCAGACAGACTCAGGCTCAGTGGAGACAGTGGCTAACATCATTCCCAGTGGTGGTGGTCCAGGGGGCGGACAGACTCAGGCTCAGTGGTGGCAGTGGCTAACATCATTCCCGGTGGTGGTGGTCCGAGGGGGTGGACAGACTCAGGCTCAGTGGTGGCAGTAGCTAACATCATTCCTGGTGGTGGTAGACCAGGGTGTGGACAGACTCAGGCTCAGGGGTGGCAGTGGGGGGGCACACCACCTTTGAAAAACTTCAGGTAAAACCTGCCAACATTAACCACCTTGTTATCCTCATAAAGAAAGCTGCCCTCACAGTCGTCGATGTTGGAAGTCTGACCACTGGGAAATTCTTTCTCCATTGTGCCATCATCTATGTCAGTGGTGGGCCGATTCAGGCAGCCACTGCCAGTGCCACCAGGATGCTCCATTTCTACATCAGCAAGACCACCATGACTAGGCTGGGGTATGAACACCGAGGTTGCAGTCTGTGCTGGTATGTGCCTCTCATTCATTTTAATGAATGTTAGCAAACTAACATTTGCAGGAGACAGGTTCGTCTGACGATCCCTGACTATTGCACTTGCTGAGCTGAATATCCTCTCAACACTTACACTGGAGGGTGGGCATGTGAGGTACTTCAGTGCCACTGCAGTCAGCTCTGGCCATTCACTGACCTTTCCACTCCAGTACAAAAGAGGATCTTCAGTTATTTTCAGGGCCCGATTTTCTACGGCACAGACAAAAGTTCTAAGCAGGGTTCTCATTGCCGCAGAACTTCTACTGTTTTACCCTCAACACCGATTTCTGCGGCAATTCTGCGGCACATTTTTACCCTTAATTTTTTTCCTTTTTTTGCCATATCTGACACAATGCACGCTCGTAACACAGTTATTTTATGGGTGTTTGTCACCAAATTTTCAACATAGCCAGTTTAAGACCTCTGCTCATGAACAGTATCACTGTGATTTTATTAATCTGTCCAGAACATTGATTTTGCACACCGACTGCGCCATTCTGCGCTACAAGGGTGGAAACACATTTTGGGTGAGATGTGAAAAATGACAGCTGTACAACTCATAAGACAGTGTGGTGAAATGGCAATGTTGAAACTCTGGAGTGAAAATATTGAAATTTCGTGAACTTACGAGCCTTCGTAGGAACTGCGCAACGCACGCTCGTTAAACAGTCATTTTTTGGAATTTTTTCACCAAATTTTCAACATAGCCATTTCAAGACCTCTGCTCATGAACAGTATCACTGTGATTTTATTAATCTATCCGGAACATTGATTTCAAGACACTGACTGCGCCATTCTGCGCTACAAAGGGTGGAAACACATTTAGGTAAGATGTGAAAAATGACAGCTGTACTACTCATAAGACAGTGTGGTGAAATGGCAATGTTGAAACTCTGGAGTGAAAATATTGAAATTTCGCGAACTTATGAGCCTGCGTAGGAACTGCGCAACGCACGCTCATTAAACAGTCATTTTTTGGAATTTTGGCACCAAATTTTCAAAATGGGGGTTTTAGGACCCCTTCTCATGAATGATGTCACTGTCATGGCGTTATTCGGGCTCGAAGGGTGATTTACGCAGTCACTCGCGCAAATCACCCTTCGAGCCGAATAATGCCATGACAGTGACATCATTCATGAGAAGGTCCTAAAACCCTATGTTGAAAATTTGTGCAAAATTCTCAAAATGCCTGAGATATGCACAAAGTTGAACCCTCCTATCTAGCCCATTATACAGCTTACCGGCATTTCCTCAGTTCAGCGTCGCCTTTGAAGAGTGCAGATGTGTTCCCGGTCCACAAGATCGTCCGCGCGGAGTCCGGAGGTAAGCATGGGGGGTGGGAGGCTGGGTGCGCAGTGGGTGGGTGCGGATGTGGGAGGGGCTCGAGACGCGCCATGGGACAGTTTTTTTTTTCAGGGAAAAAAAGACGCCCGGGACGCTTTCCACGCTGGGGTGGGCTCCCAGCATGGCACAACAACTTTGAAGGCGTTCAGCGGCCAGGATTAGGCACACTCCGTTGGCAAAAAAAAATATTGGCACGTTGCCACGCTGTGGGTGGGCTCCAGCGTGGCATATAACTTTGGAGGGGACAGCAGGCCGACGGGGATTGGGCACCCCGTCAGCAAATGAAGCGGACGCTTGTTCCACGGGCGGCCGAATTCCGTGGGTGATGGCAAATTCTGCGGATATTTCCGTGGTTTGCCGCATCAGCGGAATCGCGGAAAACTCGGGGCCCTGGTTATTGTCAGATGCCTGTTTTCAGACAAATATGACTCAACCATTCTCTGTGCCGCACTAAGTCTAGTTGTTGATGCATCATCCTGTTCTCTGAATCATTTATTTCACAAATACCCACTTGGGACAAAGCCTCCCAAAGTGGGTTGACACCAACCACTTTGGATGACAGACCACCTGGAACTGCAGTCCCCTTCCCTTTGCAGGATATACTTGATGGTCCTCCAGGTACACCTTCAGCCGGATTATGCTGCCGAGGTTTGCTGACCTTGGCACATGACTTCTGTGCCCCATGAACCAAGCGCACCAGTTGACCACTGATATTTTTTATCTCTTCAGGGCCTCCCTCCAGTACTGATGCAATTCCACGTTTGTATCATGGGTCCAGCATTGTTGCTATGGCAAAGTTGTCACTAAGCTGAATGCTCACAATGTGACGATTCTGGTCAAATACTGTCAGCATGTGTTGCAGCAACATACTGCAACCACCGTCTCCGGCAACATCAGGGCTATGCTGTACATTCACCAATGTCTGCCTCAGCACCCACAGCAGTGGAACTGATTGGCTAATGGAGGCAAACTCACCACTCACTGCCTGTGTGGCATGTTCAAAAGGCTGCAAAATTGTTATTAAAGTCCATGTGGTGCCACTGTTCAGACGTCATAGACATGGAGGCCCCGGAACTGTCACAGCTAGTGTACATAACAAGATATTCTGAGATGGCTTTGTATCATTCATACAACCTCTCTGTCATGTATAAAGTGGTCCATCGGGTGACAACTTCCAGCTTCAAGCGGTGCTGAGGCAGGCTGTTTTGTATCTGCCACAGTTGGTCACGTGCCTTTCCAGATCTTGAAAAGTGAGAGCAGGTATGTGGTGCAATGGTCAGCATTTCCTTATATCAGGGTGCTGCAGAAACTCCTGAACCACAAGATTTAAACAGTGGGCCATGCATGGAACACAAAAAAAAAACACCATTTGTGATGCATTTCACCACATTTGACCCATTGTCACTTGCTATGAACCCAGCTCTCAGGGACAGAGGGTTTAGCCATCTGTCAATTTCAGTCAGTACCACATCCAGCATGTTCTCACCAGTGTGTGAACAGGTCACATTGTGCATAGCAATCGTTGCATGCTGTCAAATTCCTGGAAGATTGCTACTGTGACAATCCACCTTACTGCACTGATTATTCACACTACCAACATCACAAACAACCCGCGGCACCTGCACCCAGTGTGCAGTTACACACAAATATGAACTCCCCTGCTGTTTTGCCACTTGTCCACATATCCATACTTAAATGGATGAATGGAGAGGAGGAATACTGAAGGGCATGTCTTACTGAGTCGGACACAGTGGGGAACAACTCGGGGACAGCACGGGTAGAAAAGTATGTCCTGGATGGGACTTTACATTTTGGGCAGGCACAGACAGCAAACCACCAGAACCCAGAATTCTCCACAAAGGAGAAGGGCAAAAGATCACTTGCCAGCATTTCCGCTACAGCTGTATTGAGTTCACGTGACACTGTATGATTCGGGGGGGGGGGTACTTCAGCTTATGCGCAAAAACACTCTGTAACGTGGGCTGACTTAAACATTTTACATGGGGTGTGTTGATCATAAATGGTTGTGCTCTGTGATGAATGGCATTAGCAGGGGTGGAGTGTGGACATTTGATTAAGACGGTTGCACAGGTGATAATGACAAGCCCAGAAATGCTGTTATTTTGCCAGATTTGCCAACCGGGGGTTGATGTACCACTTGCACTAGACATACTGCATTCACCACCACCACAAAAACTGCTACTCTCACCAGCACTGGACACCATTTCAAAGTCATTATGGTCCTCCACCTCATCATGCCTGTAGTAATCTTCTGCTCTTATTACCGCACTACTGCACACATTTTATTTCCTACTGGGCTTAACAGTCATGGAAGGGGATAACATGCTGGCTATGGTTGCCGGTGACATGGGTGAATACCTCACAGTGGTATTAGCTGCCAGCTTGTGCTGGGTCCACAGTGCCAAGTGCCTATTCTTAAGATGCGTATGCTATCCTCCTGTGCCCAGATGACTCCCCTTTTTACCTCAACTCACACTCACATGGCAAACCTGGCAGATTGCAACTGAATCATTATTTGCATCTTGAACAAAAAAATCCCAAACAAGGGATTGCAATGCTCTGCTTTTAACATGTCCATGATGTGGCTTATTTTAGTCCGTTATTTTAAGTACTGAAGTGGGGGGGGCACATGATGTTTCTTGCACTGCACATCTGGACTGCAACTGTCCACCATGACTACTTATCATATTGATTACTGGGTCATCATCATCATCAGCTAAAACTGGTAGATCACAAGTTTTTATGGGGATTCCTGCAAACAGACTCAGACACAGCCACTTTGAATTTCTTTTTCTCCAGTTCCCAACTGGGGTCAATTACATCATCATCATATTCATCAATGTCACACACATCGACATCTTCTGCTTGGATGCTAGCCTGTGGACTGCATGTTGCAATAACAGCAACATCATCATCATCACCACATTCATCATCAGCATCTACATCACCATCACCTGATATTTTTTCACCACACTGTGAATCACTGCATGGAAAATGCATGACATTAAGTGCCTCGGTGGATGGAATATCACATTGTATGCTGTCGTTGACACGATTATCAGAATCCTCAGGTTCAGTTACTGGGATGTTACTGGGAATTATGACAACATCTACACTGCCACTCACTTGTACTGCTTCACATTCAATATTTTTGGAAACGGTACACTGGTCGAAATTAGAACTTGATGCAACAATACTAATATTGCCTCCACCACCACTAACACTAGTAACACTAACACCACCAGCTGGGAAAACATCATCTCCTCCAACTATGAGTGAAGCTACTGAATCCATTTTCTTATCCTTGGTTGATTACGCTGATTTCCTCTATAGCCAATGCCCCAACTCTTACATGGCTAAACTGGACACACTCTACTATCGAGCTCTGAGGTTTATAACGGGACTTCCCTTCAACACGCATCACTGCACCCTATATGCGGCAGTGAGGTGGACATCTCTAAAGTTCAGGCGCCACAGAAACTCTGCTCTTTGGACCTATAGAGCCATCTCTAATAAGCTGCCTTACTATATCTCCTGCTGTCTTCCCCTGAGTACAATTGGGAATTATGCGCTAAGAAGTTACTCAGCTGTTACTCTTAAAGTACCCAATGCAAAATCACACTTCAGCAGGGCAGCCATAAGCTTCGTGCTACCTACCTTATGGAATGATCTACAAAAAACCCTCAAATTAAGCACTCTAATCGGTATAAATGCCTTCAAGATGCTTTATTTCCGTACAATCAGAGAAGTATGTAACTGCTTCACCCACTCAGACCCAGTACCATTGTCTGCACTGGTATACAGCCCTGCCTAGACCCAATTTTAGCTGCAGACCCCCTGTTTTATCAACACTGGGCCAGTCCATCCCCTAATCCTCCCCCCCCAACCTCGGACAAGAGCTCACTACCTCTGGGTTGAGACATCCTCGATGCCTGTACTTCATAGCAGTCAATGCCGGGGCCCTCACATACTTCTTCCTCCATCTACCCCTCCGCTTCCCGTCCACCAACTCCTCTCTGTGCACTGTCCCTCCTAGCCTCCCCCCCACCTCCCTTTCGTCCCCCCTACCGCCGCCTCTACCGGGTGTGTATTTTTTCACCTATTTTTCCTCCATTAGTTCCTCCAGCATCCTTAGATATCCTGCTTTATCTTCCTGTAGACTCTTAGATGTATCTAAATACCCTGTAATCTGTACAATGTCTGTATAATTCTATGCACATATGAGCTTCTTTTCTCCTCTCTGTAAATAGTATCTATCTGTATTGCCTTGTAAATATCTGTGTTGACCTGTATATATACTGTATTTGTTCATGCTCCACCCAGGTCCATCTTGCAAATGAGCTTCTGCTCAACGATGAACGCCTGGTTAAATAAAGACTTGATTGATTGATTGGGCTGTAAAAAAACATTGCAGGAGAAATACCTTTCCTCACATCAGCAATGCACTTCTTCGTCTGCATACTTCTACCACGCCCACAGACCATCTTACTGCCAACATTGCCATGGCGAGAAACAGCTTTGCTTGCACATCTCTTTGCAGGCATTTTGGGGGATCAACCACAATATTATAACCAAATTCAGATTTTGATACGTTCACTCTCTTATTGGAGGGACGCTGGATGTGAAGCCAAATAAACAACTGTGGATTCAGCAACAGATAAGAGACTATTCTGAGACTGTCACGGAATTAAAACAACTTCAGTAACCAGTGGTGCTAATGAGGTCACAAAAACAATCCAATCTGCTAAAACATACCTTTTGAACATGGCGGGGGGGAGCACTGAATGCAGACAGTGCAGACTTTTACGGCACTACAAGCAGCAAAACTAAGAACAGATACCATGATTGCAGTACAAAATCAGGCAGCTGTAGTGGATAGCAGGTTCACACAGCTGTGTCTGCAATTACACTAGTCTGTGGCACAATAAAAGGTGTATTATTTGATGCACGTAACACTGCACACACACTCACACACAGAACAGTTTGTGTACAATGCTGAATGAGGAATGTGTAGCAAATGCAAAAGTGCAGTACTATGCTGCGTTACGTATTGTAAATTTGTAATGTAAACAACCTGAACTTATGAACTGCTGCACCACATCCACACTACAAACAGCAAGACAATTTCTACTATTACTGACAATATTACTGTGTGTACATTAACACAGTCGGTTATATAACAAAAGTATAACCAAAAAACAAAGAAATCACTATTTCTCCAACTTAAATCTACCTACACCACAGATACGCCCCTCCCAAAGCACACTTTCACTGTCTTTCACCACACACACTCAATGTTGTAAATTAACATTCAAAATCCACAAAAACAAAAACGCTCGATGATGTCAGCACAGGAGGGTTTCCTACAATGGATGAATGAAAGTTGGATCCCCCAAAAAAATTCAAAAATGTTTTTTGAACAGCTTTTACAAGATTCCTATCACAAACAGCTATCAGAGCACACTGTCTCCTACTCCTTCCTACTCATACTACCCTGAACAGAGGCTGCGCAGATCAATATAGAGCCCATGTGACCTGAAATCCCATGAATCACTGCAAAATTCGCATTTGGAGCTCAAAAACAAGGTGAAGTGAGGTGAAGTGCACTGCCTGCAATGCACTTTGCCTTAGATTTGGCAGAGTAGTGGTCTGGGGAGGCAGAGTAACGCAAAGTCATTGTTTCCAATGGACTTCGCGTTCCTCATTATAACACAAAATACTCCGTTTTGTGTTGCAGAGCACTCCGCGAATCCACCTTTGCTCTTTGAATCACTTCTCAGAGTGGACTGAGCCCACTTCACCCACCACTATTTGTTACTACCCCACCTTATGTACCTTATGTACTTGAAACGTCATTCCGGGTCACTGCAGTGTAATTCCACAGCACAGGCATAAAAAGACATTTTGGCCAAGATTTGAAAAATGACAGGGGTCACATTCATGAGGTCGTGTAAAGAAAAGATTATGTTGAAAATTTGGGGTAAAAATATTAAGAATTATGAAAGTTATGAGCAAGCGTCGAAAAATGTCAACAGATGCACAGTACTTTGCCAATTTAACATATTTTGATCTCAGATTTTCAACATATCCTTCTTGTGTCCCTACTGCATGAACAACTGTGTTTAAAATTTTGAAATCTGGCCCAAAAGGTGATCTCTCCAACCAGCCACAAAAACAGCTTTTGGGCAGAATTTGCAAAATGACACCAACTTTGTTCATGAGAAGGGGTCTCAAAAATGGTATGTTGAAAATTTGGTGTCAAAATATGCATAAATGGCAAAATTATGCACCAAACTAGAAAACCCCATTGAAATACATTGAACTGCATTTTCCTTTACTTCTCATAGTGTAGTCACTGCTTCCAGCAGCAAGACGTGTCTTCAGTCGGAGAGTGGATCTTCACCCTGTGACCTGTTCGGGTGAGTGAGGGTGTGTGGGGCTGTACTGGGGCATGTGGAGCTGTGGGTGCTGAGTGGGGTTTGGGGGGTCTGATTGATGAGGGTCCATTTTCTTTTTTACAGGCTTTAAAAAAAATGACATTGAGGAATCGTTTTCTTTACTACAGGCAAACACGGGGATGGCATCACAGGGTGGGGGTGCCACGAGACACCAGGAAAAGTAAAAAAACATGCTGGCATGACATCAGAGGGTTGGGGTTGCCACAAGACACCAGGGAAATTAAATACATACATGAGGATGGCATTGGTGGGTGGGGGGGTGCCACTAGATACCAGGGACATGTTATTAACAATATACGGACATGGCATTGGAGGATTGTGAGGTGCCACTAGACACCAGGGAAATTAAAGACATATATACGGACATGTAAATTGAAAGTAACACATGTGTTTTGTTAATCAAAGGCCCTTTCACCCTATTCTGAACTTAGTTTTTTGGAAAATAACCTATAAGTATGTTTTTGGGAAAAAAGAGCTATTTAAATATTCTTTTACCACAAATTGTGAAAAAGGATCCTTTTCCAAGATTCCTTTTTCGCAATTTGTAGAAAAGAAAATCCTTTGTGCCCTTAGTGTCCCCAACTAGCTATGTATGATTTATTTTATGATGTTTGTTTTTCACAAACTGTGTTGGAAAAAGGTTTTTGTTAACCCCCCTAAATGCTAGCTACTACTTCTGTTTGTCAGTCGGGTTCAGAGGCAGTGTATGCTGGTTATCTTGTGAACAGTATTCTACTCCTACAGAACCTGCCTGTTTGCAGCATTGAAAAACAGGTATGTTCAAAGGTCATCTGGATTTTATTATTTCAGCCAAGAACATAAATCATATGCCGCTTTAAGAGGGCATGCAGCATAACACACAGGTATTGCTTTTTCACACAAACAGTAACACGCAGTACGAATCACTGCTCAGTTGGCTCTTGTTCTCTCCTTCACCTGACATCAATACAAAAAACAGAGTATGGGGATAATACTGAAATAAAAGTTGACTCTAATGCTGCTTTGCTATCCATCAACCCATGGGATAATATCCAGCAAGCTCAGAAGTTAGAAGCATTGGAGAACTATGCCAGGTGAAATAACCTGAAGCTGGTTGGCATGGCTAATTTTGAAACTGCCAATATAATTACGTGGGATCTACTGAGAGATCTATTCATAGAATGTCTGGGATTTAATAAAGAAAAGCTACCAATACTGGTTAGGGTCTTTAGACTGCCATTTTTATCACACCATTCCATGCATAAGTAAGTAAGCTGAGATGGTATAGTATATAAGAATGGGGTGAGCATTACAGCTGGCAACCCCAAGGCACACCCCCACACCTGTTGCCACATTTCCTGCTTTTGTCACTTTAACCCTAACTAGTGCATCAATGAAGGTTTTTGCAATGAAATTCCTTATTTTGTTTTGTAATTAGTTTTTATAAATGCATGAGTGTTTTCTATAATTAGTTTTTATGAATGCATATGTTACTATAAGAAAAAAAAATTTGACTGTATTCGTTGAGGCTGTGGGATTCAAACCTGGGATCAGAGCCCAGAGCCTTAGCCACTACACTACATTACCTCCTTGATATCACTGAGTCAAAGTTCTCTTATCCTAAATCAAGACAGATCCAAACTAAAAGAGCCAATAATACTTTCATGTTTCTCTGTATTGCCCAAAGTCTTTTTTTTTTTACTTTGCATATTTCTAAGCCGTTGAATTGTCTGAAAATGTTCAGTTCACATGAACACAAAATCAGTACTCAAATGTCTATTTTAACATATGTTAAAAGACGACTACTTTCCTTCTATAGCCCTAATGTTTAACATACTGATTTGTAGCCCATGTTTCCAGACAATTCACACTTCCCAAAGAGGTATAGCTTGTAGCTTTCACCTGAGTTTTCTAATTCCCTCAATGTTAAAAAACAGGTATGCAAATAAGCTCATGATTATTCATGAACAAATCTGGTGATTCTAGGTGTACACGCCACACCCCTTTATATAGCTATTTTGAAGTTCTTATTGATCATGCTCAGAACACAACATTTTTAAATGTAATAACTTTGGAACTGTTTCATATTTATTAACTCCTGTCCACCCTGAAAATGTCAGACCAAAATTCCAAACTGTCTGGGCACAAGGCAATGACAAAAACATGCAAAAAATTGCATTTTTTTTGTTTTTTCCCCATGTGCATTTCTTAATCTGCATATCTGACCAAAACAAAACTTGACACATCAAGAGAGCTGCCCCACAAGACTGTGCATGTAAAACTGTCTTGCAAATCCATTGAGCGGTTGCAAAGATATTAAAATGCAAAATTTAACACTCAGTACTGCCATCTGTAGAGCAGTCACTGAATTACTCATGAGTTCCATTATAAATTATACACTTACCCTAGCTAGACCTGATCCCTCCAGCCATTTGTAGGATAGTCGCTAAATTACAAATTAGTTCCATTATAAATTATACACTTTCCCGGCTAGAACTGATCTATCCTGCCATCTGCAGGACAGCCGCTAAACTACAAATTAGTTCCATTATAAATTATACACTTTCCCTGCTAGAACTGATCCATCCTGCCATCTGTAGGACAGTCGCTAAATTACAAATTAGTTCCATTATGAAGTATACACTTTCCCAGCTAGAACTGATCCCTCCAGCCATCTGTAGGACAGTAGCTAAATTACAAATTAGTTCCATTATAACTTATACACTTTCCCGGCAAGAACTGATCCATCCTGCCATCTGTAGGACAGTCGCTAAATTACAAATTAGTTCCATTATAAATTATACAATTACCGTAGCTAGACCTGATCCCTCCAGCCATCTGTAGGACAGTCGCTAAATTACAAACTAGTTCCATTATAAATTATACACTTTCCCAGCTAGAACAGATCCATCCTGCCATCTGTAGGACAGTCGCTAAATTACAAATTAGTTCCATTATAAATTATACACTTTCCCGGCTAGAACTGATCCATCCTGCCATCTGTAGGCAGCCACTGATTTACAAATGAGATCTGTTTAGGCAATAATGCACGATGGGGTGTGTGGTTGTAAGTTTTACACACATCTAATAATACCTTTGGAATGGATTAACATTTTTCACCAAACCAGCAAAAGGCAGATCAGTGGGCCAAGCCCTTTCTACCATGAAAATTTCAGACCAAAATTCCAAACCCTCTGGGTGCAAAGGGATGACCCCCCCCCAAAAAAACAGCAAAAACCAGCTATTTTTAATGTTTTTTTGGGGCTGCCCACATCTCAGAATCCACACATATGACTGGAACAAGACTTGGCACATCAAGAGATCTGCCTCACTAAACAATGCATGTAAAATGTCATGCAAATCTGTTGAAGGGTTGCAAAGATACGAAAGTGCAAAATTGAATGTTTACTAGTGCCATCTGTAGGGCAGTTGCTGAATTACACATGAGTTCCATTATAAATTATATACTTACCCTGGCTAGAACTGATCCCTCCTGCCATCTGTAGGGCAGTCACTAAATTATGCATGAGTTCCATTATGCATTATATGCTTACCCAGCTAGAACTAATCCCTCCTGCCATCTGTAAGGCAGTCACTGAATTACACGGGTTCCATTTAAGCAATAATGCATAGCAGGGGTTGTGCTGTTGTGAGATTTACACATGCCTAATAATAACGTTGGAATGGATTAATAATTTTAACCAAACCAGCAAATGGCACATCTGTGGGCCAAGCCCTTTCTACCCTGAAATGTTCAGATCAAAATTCCAAACCATCTGGGTGAAAGGTGATGACAAAAAAAGCAAACAAAGTGATTTTTTAATGCTTTTTCACTTTCCACATCTCAGAATCTGCACATCTGACTGGAACAAAACCTGACACATCAAGAGATCTATACATAGATACCATGCATGCAAAATTGTGTTCAACCCTGTTGAACGGTTGCAAAGATATTACACTGCAAAATTTAATGCTCACTACTGCCATCTGTAGGGCAGCCACTGAATTACACATGAGTTCCATTTAAGCAATAATGTATAACAGGGTATATGTCATGCTGCATTAATGTCACATTTTGGCTGGTTGGGCACAAGGCCACAGGCCGAATGCATCCAACACCCAAGAAGTGATGTTATCCCAGCATGACACACACACATCTTAGAATGCATTATTGTTATTATACAATATCTCAGTTGTAAAGAAAAAAGATAAAAAAAAAAAGTTTAAAATAAGTTTTGCTTTAATATTTTGGTGTGTGTAGGAACATGTTTAGGAAAAAAAAGTCTACCCTTTCTGTTTTGCCCACTAGATGGTGCTGCCACTTTACACTGTGTTTTGTTTCTTTCTCAGGTCAGTGTGTGCTTGTCTGTCCCAGTAATTTAATTAAATTTTTCTTTAATGTGTAACAAATTGAGCCTTTATTTTGTCACCTGAGGTGTGCATCTGCAGAGCTGATCACAAGAAGCGGGATGGCTAAGCTGACTGCAATTGCAGGGGGACAAAATGGAGTACATGTATGGATTTAGTTTTTGTAGGAACAGGGTTGGGATGCAGGATGTGTGCCACTTGAGAGAGAAAAAGTACAGAAAATTGAATTTTCATGGCAGCTTTTGTACCACGAAGCGAGCGGCATCAGTGATCCATTTGACTGGCAGTTACAGTCTGCGCTGTTCACCGCAGCTGCTCGGTTCATGGGAAAAAAGCTGACATGACAGTTCAGTTTTTCTCTATAGGGCAAACTGTGATTTTTGAAAACAATGATTGATAATAACTATCTGGGTAGTGGGCAAGCACAGGAGGACTGCCATGACGGTACCTGGCAGTTAAGAGAGTCTGGTTTCTGTGGTGGTTTGTTATGGAGTGAGTGCAGCAGTGTGGTGCACATGCACTCTCACAATCATACTGGCAAGTGGGTCGGCTGAGCGGGCAGATAGCCAGTTTCAGCTATGGCTTTATTTTAACCTTATTTTAAATTTGTGTTGTTGTGAATTATGTCAGGGGCAGATAGGACACTGCTGGGTGCTAGTGTGTGGCTGTAACAGTAAAGTGCAACTAGGAAGCTTGAACTATGAGTGAGAGCAGTGTGTAGTGATTTATAACAGGGTTTCTTCATGTGAGTGCCTGGACTTCATACAGTGATGTTATGCTTGAATAACATCACTGTTCCAGGCTCACACTGACCAATCGGAGATCAATAAATGTTTTTGCCATTGTATAATATAAATAAAAAAGTTACTAGGCTGATTTACAAACAGCAATGAGGAATTCTTGGTAGATTATTAAGTTTTCTTAAATTTTTCTTACTCAGAGGTACAGTATCCTTTATCAGTAGTGGTCACTGCAGTACAGCATCTAATATGTAGATATGCATAACATGGCATTGTGGGAACAATATGAATTTGTCTTTTATTTTCTTACTGGAAGGTACTGCCTCCTATTTCTGCAGTGGTTACAACAACGTAAGATTTCAGATGTTTATTTTCAAAATGAGGCATTGCGCATGCGGGTGGGATATTCAGACTGAGCCAGGCAGGGGTGCAAGCCTGGGCACAGCACAACTAGGATGAGCCAGGGCATGTACCAGGTGATATTCAATGGTGCTGCGCCATGGTACTGCACCGTTAGATATGGCACTGAAGGGGCTTGCACTGCACATGGCATAGTAGCACTGCACCAGTACAAGTGGCAGCAGGGGAGCAGGGGGCTGCAGCAGCGCAAGTGCAGTTGAGCTAGGTGCAGCAACAGCGATATTCAGCCATGGTCATGCAAATGAGGCCATTATGCATGCAAGGTGCAAATGGGGACATTAGCATGTCATTATGGCCCCATTTACATGTGGTGCTCCAATCCCCGGCGACTTGCACCTGCTGCCCTGCCAGGCTGCAGCCATCAGGGACTGATGCCCTGCTGCCCCTCGGTGGGTGCCCTCCCATTCACCTGATCATTGGCATGTGTAGATATATTCCTTGGTGGTCCAGTGGACTGCTCCCTTTTGCCTGCTCACGGGCATATGTCACAACTCCCTGTTGGTCTAGTGGACTGATCCCCAGCACGCAATCATGGTCATAATGTACAACACCCTGGTGGTCCAGTGGACACTCCCCCAGTGCCCAATCACAGGTGGAATGACCATGGAACACCCTGGTGGTCCAGTGGTACCCCCTCCTCACCTGCCCACTGAGTCCTCTGCCACCCTGCACCCCCCCAGTCAGCAGTGGGCAGCAGCTCCCCACCCACAAGCTGCCCAGCTGCCCGTCGACTGACAGCGTACAGTAGGGCTGTACACCAATTGCTCCACTGTGTGGGCCAATGGGCATGCAGACCATACTGTACTACACAGTCCTGACCTGTGAATGAATGCTCAATCACAATTCAGGACTGTGTAGTACTGTATGGCCTGCATGCTCATTGGCCCATGCAGTGGACCAATAGGCATACAGCCCTACTGTACACTGTCAGTTGGCTGGTGGCCGGGTGGCTTGCAGGTGGGGAGCTGCCATGCCGCTGACCGGGGTGCAGGGTGGTGGAGGACACAGTGGGAGGGTGGGGAGGGGGGTACCACTGGATCACCAGGGTGTTCTATGGTCATTCTTCCCATGATCGGGCACTGGGGGGGTGTCCACTGGACCACCAAGGTGTTGTACATTATGACCGCGATCGGGCACTGGGGATCAGTCCACTGGACCACCAGAGAGTTTTGACATATGCCCATGAGTGGGTGAAGGGAATTGGTCCACTGGACCACCAGGGATCATTTGTACCAGGGAATATATCTACACATGCCCGTGATTGGGTGGGGGGTGCAACTCCCCCTGGGCAGGGGGCTAGTGGACTGTGTCCTGGGTGGTCAGGTGGCCACCCACAGCAGGTGGCTCCATGTTGCACCTTGCAACATGGCAGCTCACCTGTGGGTGGCCAGGACTTGCTTCTGGTTTTGCTGGGCACAACTTTGCCCCTATGCGGCACAAGGTGGGATTGTGCCAGCATATGTCACACTTCGGGCTGAATATGGGATGTGCATATCAGATAGGCACATACTTTTTCTGTACATTACTGGTGCCCTGGCACATCGGAGGTTGCACAGCACAACCTGCCCTTTGAATATCGTGCGGGGGTGCATTGGTGGGTTGCGCCATGTGTGACCCCTTTGAATATCCCACCCACAGTATTTAGCTGACACAATTTCTTTACTGAGAGATGTCTCCTATTTCTGTAGTAAGAACAGAAATATCTAGCCACTTTTTCTAATTCCATCAATTCTAAAAAAGGGTATACAAATAAGCTCATGATTATTCATGAGCTAAACTTGCACTGACATTTTTTTAGAATGTGGGGTACATAAAAAAACTATTCTTCTTGCAAGGTGAACAAGTGAAACCAAAAAGAAATTAGTGTAAACAGTGATTTTGAAGAGACCAAGCTTCCCAATGAGGGATAGTTGTAATTTTCAATCGATTTTTCCTAGTTCCCACAATTTTATAAAACAGGTATGCAAATAAGGTCATCATTATTCATGAGCTATGAGGTGACTCTTGGCATCCTGGCTTGGATGCCTAGAGTCACCTCACAGCTCATAACTAATATTTTTTACAGCTATTTTGAAGTGCTGACTGATCATGCTCAGAACCCGAATTTTTTTCAATTTAAGAAATGATAGCTGTGATGTTCCTGTCCCAGATGTAAGCCACAGGAAGCTTGTGTGGATTGTCAGCCATTCCATTGTGCACTGAGCAGAAAGACGAGCAGTGCCAAGGCTAGATGGGAGAGAGCTAAGGAGGCAGTAGAAGCAATCAAAGTGTATTGGAGAGGAGTTCGGGGCATGAGGCGGGCACAACTGTTGCCTTTGTTGGAGGAACTGAAATTAAAACTGCCTATGCCGGATTTGGCATTGTTGCATTTGGAGGGCAATGACTTGAGGAAAGGCAGTGGGGGGAGTTGATGCAGTAGATGAGTAAATATTTGGTGACAATACAGAGCTGGTGGCCAGAGGTGACTATAGGATGGTCAGAAATTATCCTAAGGAAGATTTGGCAATATGCTAGGGATATAAAGACAGTGGAAATGCAAGAAATGCATTTAAAGAGAAGGATGGAGGCTCTGGTAAGGGAATTGTGGAGAATATATGTAGCACACAAGGACATAGTATGCAAATGTGTTGGTTATTACAGGCAGGATGGGGTGCATCTGTCAGATGTGGACCTTGGCATATTTAATTTACAATTGGAAGGGGCCCTGGAGGACTGAGATAATGGAAAGGGAATAAGGGGGGACAGTCTATCATCTATTGCAACAGCAGGAGATGGGGCTAGTGGAAGGAAGAGGAAAAAGTGGGAGGGGTAGGAGGTGCAAGAAGTGGCACAGGGAGCACAGGAGGTATGGGGTAAAAATAACATGGCATGGGCTGGGTATGCATCTAGCCAGGCTGGGCCTCCTGTGGGATTTTGGCATCCCAGAGGGCCAATGGTGGGTGTCGGATATACATCCAAGCCCAGAAGCTGCAGCTGAATTAATGTGGGTTCATGTAATTAGTAGAAACAGTCATGTAATAAAGCTGATTTGTCTGATGTATAAACTGTTTTCCTATGTAAATAAAGCAATATGATAATTTGGAATATGTAATATGGATGAGTAATGGAATGTGTAAAGCATGGAAACGTGTATGGAAAATAAATCTTTCAATGGAGCATCCAGTAAAGTTGTATGGCTGATTCATTTGAGAGGGAAACTCCATGACAAGGCAGATTGCCTGTTTAAAGGCAGCATTGCTTGCCAGAGGTTTCCTAGGCAAAATGCTAGGGGATGCTAGATGGAAAAGGAAGGCCTGAAATTTTCAGATCTATCAAGTTATTGCGATGCTGGGCTTAGGTTATCAACCTCAAAACCATGCAGCCCACTTGGCAGATCCCTCTTTTATTATTGTTCTGTTTCTTGGAATTAGTGCTAACTATACCTGACAAATATAATGACTGCAGGGAGGGTTTAGATGGCTGGTTTATCAGACTTGCAGCTCCCAGTACTGCAGGCCCTTTATGTTAAATTTTTAATTTAAGTTTAGTCACTGAATTTTTCCTTCTAAGTGGAAATGTTCTAGAGTTGTTCCCATTCCAAAGAAATCTGGCACATCTGGGCTTAATGATTTTCACCCTAATTCTATTCTCAACCCTTTGAGTAAATTATTGGAAAAAATTGTCTATAAACAAATTGCATTTTATTTACAGAAGTATGATGTGTTATGCCCCCAACAACATGTCTTCCGGCCTAATCACGGTACAGAGACTGCCTTGGTCAGGTTCACTGATGCCGTCCTTTGCAGTTTTGATAATGATTGTATGCTTGGGGTGGTGTTCGTGGACCTGACCAAGCCATTTGATCTAATAAATCATTCACTGCTATGCACTAGATTAGGTGAATTGGGACTTTCTGATAATGTGGTTGCTTAGATTCGGGACTATTTATATAATCGCTCTCTCTATGTTTCTATTGATACTCCTGTTTCTTCTACTCTTCCTATTCACTCTGCTGTTCCTCAAGGGTCTATTTTGGGTCCTCTTGTTTTCTTTGTTTATTAATTCTCTGCCTTCTACTTGCTTAACCTGTGACAGCCTTCCTTATGCTGATGACTTGATACTCTTTACTCAATCTGCAGCAAGATTTTACATTGATCTGACACTGGTTCGGTGAGAATGCATTGGTTTTGAACTCTTCTAAGACCAAAGCCATGTTGTTCAGGACTCCATTTCACTTACAGAATAATCCTAGTTTAGTTGTTTGTGATGCTTATGGAAATCTCTTGAGCAAGTCTATGAATTAAAATATCTAGGGGCCTTGTTAGATCCTAGTTTATGTTTCCAAGCTCAAATTAGAACAGTTTGTCATAAGGTAAATAAAAAAAATTGAGTATAAAGTATAAATTAAAACAATATTTTGACTTTGAGACTAGAAAGGCTATTGCTTTTGGGGTGCCTTTACCCCATTTAGATTACGCAGAGAGTCTCTACTATAAATTGTCTGCTAGGGAAATCCAGTCTCTATCAGTTATATTCAATAACATATGTTGTTTCATGTTAGGAGACACTTCAAATGCATCATTGTTTGCTATATTCTTCTCTTGACTGGTTACCACCTAATACCTACTCTATGTATTCTGTTTATTGTTTAATTTTTAAATCCCTATTTGAGACTGATAAGTATCGCCTAACTGAATTGTTGAAGGTTCAATGTTCGACACAGAATCTTAGATCCTTTAAGAGAACACTTCTCCTCCATACATTTTGTTCCACTAAAGTTGGCTGTAGAGTCTTCTCTGTTGCTGCTCCATTTTTATGGAAGAGTTTGTCTAAGGATCTTAGAACTGCTGGTACGGTTTGAAAGTTTCAAAAGAAAATCGAAATTATGGCTGCTTGCTTCGCATGAATGTAAACGTCTTTAATTATTTGTTGTCCTGTTTTGTGTATTCATGCTTTGTATCTGTATTGTTACATGTGTTCAGGTTGGAACTGAAAATAGGCTTGTCCCAGTGTCCTTATCATAGGTATCATAGGTTTGTACTGAGCGAAAGAACTTGTGTCCATGGTGCTCGCCAATCAATCTGATCACCTAGGTTTTTTGTAGGCATCCAGTTTTAGTTTGAAACTTTTCATTGTAGGGCTGCCTACCACCTCCAGGGGAAGTGCATTCCATGATGACACAACCCTTTGATTAAACCACATTTTGTTCTCCAAGTTCTGCAATTTTCACTTTTTAATTGCAAAGGATGCACCATAGTGGAATATTCTTGGTTGCAGAATTCTAAGCCAAGTCTCTCCTATAAATCCTGATCAGTAAGAGCCCTAAATAACATGCACATATCCCCACTCCATCTCCTATACTCCAGAGAGCATGACCCCAGTTCACTAAGTCTTAGGTTGTAATCCTTGTTTTCCATACCCCTCATGGATTTTGTTACCCACTTTTGAATCCTCTCCATTCTGTCAATCTCCCTTCTCTGGAATGGAGACCAGACTTGTACCCCATATTCCTTACCCAATTATCAAAATAAAACATACAAACAAGGCAGAGGGGGAGGGGGAAGGGGAGAAGGTGGGGCAAGGAAGGATTTGGGGAATGGAGGATTATGGAAGTTTGGGTTTGGAGAGCAGGTATTAGGCAAGAGAGATAGAGGGAAGCCTTGGGCTTAAGGATATATCAGGGGAAGAGTACATGAAGTAGCCACTCTTTGCTAGTTTGCAACTTGATCACCCTCCCGACCAGCAAATTGGACAGGGAGAAGGAGCAGATGTAGAAAATGAGAGAAGGGGAATGAGGGGGAAGTATGTTTGGGTTGCCAAAAAGGGCAATGATGAGTTGTGTGCAGATGCACACAGGGTTGCCAGAAGAAGGCAACAAATAATGAAAAGAAAGAGTATAAGGGATGGGTCGCCAACAGAGAGCAACAAACGGACAAAGACAGAGGCAGTACAGAAGCATTGCTAACAGTGAGCAACAATGGAAAGGTTAAGTTATTGGGTTTCCAGAAGAGGGTGACAAGGAGATTAAGAGGGTATGGTTGACAGTGAGGAGAAAGGAAGAGGATAAGGGGGGAGGTGGGAGGGGGTAAGAGGTGCAGGAAGTGATGCAAGGGGCACGGGGGCATGGGGGTAAAAATACCATGGCACAGGCTGGGTATGCATCCAGCCAGGCTGGGCACCTTGTGGGGTTTCAGCATCCCAGAGGACTGATGGTGGATGTCAGGTATACATTCCAGCCCAGCAGCATGGTATCCTGGAGGAACAAAGGTGGTTTCCAGGTACACAGCCAAGCCCAGAAGCTGCAAGTAAATTATGGGGGTTCATGTGATTAGTGGAAACAATCATGTCCAATGTATAAACTGTTTTCCTGTGTAAATAAAGCAATATGATATGTTGCAATATATAATATGGATGTGTGATGGAATGTGTAAAGTATGGAAATGTGTATGGAAAATAAATCTGCTAGTGGAGCACCCAATAAAGTTGTATGGCTGATTCCTTTGGAAAGGAAATCCCATGACAATGAGAAAGAAAAAAATGTGACAACTGGAAATTGGATTTTACTCATTCCATATAAAATTCTACTCTACTTCTCCAAAAGCTGTTTGTGCAATTCAGCTATCTTTTTTCCCTGGCTGTGGTCAATTCTGGTCCTACCCTCATTTTATTCTTCATTGAGACATACTCTCACAGGCAACATTGATGTTAACCCTGGTCCTTTCTCCCTCATCACTTTTACTACTCTTCTACAATGGAATTTCATAAAAGATCTAAAAATCGTCTGAAGAAGAATCTCATTACCTGAAGTGCCGGGGCTAGTAGTGGACAGCTACACATCTGTCTGTACTGCACTTTTGAAGAATTGTCTGCAATAAAGCACAAATGGTGATTTAAAGTACCAATGCTATGTGTATCTGCTGAGTGCGAGTCTAACTTGGGGACTGTAAAAAATAGACTGTAGTCTTATGGAAAACATAGCTGAGCTTAAGGCATGGGTCTCCTTTTATAGGCTGGAGGTACTTTGTGTTACTGAAACCTGGTGTAAGTCCACCATATCCAACTTCTCCTTCTCCTTGTAGGGCTCTAATTTTCTTCCTAAGGGCAGATGCTTTTTAAAATATAGGGCAGGTGTACTCATTTATTACAAAGTTATCTTCAAATCACTACACCTGTCTATAATGTCTATAATGTCTTGTTTTTTTCTCCATGTAACTTTATTCTCTCAACACTGCTGTTGAGTTTGTCTAAGAAGGTGCATATTAAACATGTCTACAATCTCCCTGTGGTGTTCTAAAAAGGTTATCTACATTTCTTGATCATTTATTTCTTATCCTTTGCCACAAAGAAACTTTGCTATTTGGGTCACTGTAAGCCAGACTGTGCCAATAGAAAGCATAAAAACTCACTCCCTACAAATTAAATGGAATCTTGCCCAACTTCTTGATATTCCTAACAGAATATCCTCAGTCATTTCCCATCTTCTCTTATTGTTTGGGCTCTTCTCATAGGCAGGATATGATTTCATGCCTGGTACTTTTACAGCCTCTATTAGTGATCACTCTCCCATATTCTGAATGTGGAGGGCCCAACCACCTAAATTTCCTTTGAGAACATTTGCCTTACAAAGTTTTTCAAGATTCTCTCTGAACATTTTTACCCATGGCCTAACCCAAATTGACTAGTCCTAGCTTAGTATTATTTCCTCTGCCACCTCTGCCGTGTCTCATTTCAATGACAACATTCTCTGTGATTCAAGATCAGTATGATTCCATTACTAGGTGAAGATTAAGGGGCCCCTCAACCAACTGGATAGCAGATGAACTTCTAAGACAGCTAAACCACAGAGGCAAATTCAGGCAAAATTTACTATAAGAGGGCTTTGCCCGAAGTTTGATCTGAGGGAATAACTCCTCCCACAAATCAAATAAATACTGGCCTCTCCAAGCAACCCACACTTACCATGTTTCAAACACCTGAGCTGTTGTGTGGTCTTTGTGGCTGTGCTCTGCATTCTTCCATTTGCAGGTTTCATCTTCTCTGTGATGCTCCTTTTGTCTTCCTGTTTTTTATGGATTTTACCCTGCTGCTTCGGCCCTTTCTCAGTGCCCCCCTCCTCCATCAACTTCCCCTGCCTTCCCTTTACTCTCTCTGTGCTTTTTCCCTATTTGCCTGCCCTTTCTCTCTATCTCTCCTCTTGACGCCTCTGCTGCTTCACCACTCCTGTGGTGTTTTTGGTTGTTGGGCCACCTGTCTACACCAGCACCACTTCATCCTCCTCCAGGCTGACCCAGGTTTCTCTCCATCTGGCTGTGTGCTCCTTGTTGGTGCTGGCTGTTGTTTTCTTTTGGGGATTCTCTCCTCTGTTTTGCTCTGGTCTCAAAGCCATCTCCATTGTCTTCCAGGTTGTGACATGGGCTGACGTCACTGCCTGGCTTAAAGCTACAGCCCTATTTTCATCTCAGTTACTGCTGCTGCCTGCCCCTTATAGACTTCATTCTCTCCTGCTGTTCTGCTCTTCAAATCATTCTGCTGCTCAGTAGTTCCTGCTTTTATTTCCTAGCCTAGCATCTCATGCCTCCATACTCCTCTCCTCTGTTGTTCTTTTCCAACTACCTAAAGCAGCCAGTCTGCTGCCTCTCCTGTCCTTAAACAGTCCTCACTGGCAGCCCTACCAGACTCCATCTCCCTAATATGTACCTATAGGAGGTCTACGAGCGTAGGTAGGAATTCAGCTTCATCTATGAGAGGCAGGAGACTGCAACTTTCAATCCATAAGCAGCATGTCAGATTCACATCACACATACTCATCCCCGTAGTTCTTCAACTGATACATGTATTAAGGCTCAACTTCATCCACCAGAGGTGTGATTCTGCAACCTGCAAAGCTAGAAATGAAAACAGCGCCACTAGAGTGCCCAGTAACTGTCTCTAGCTGCCATGGGTTTGTTCTCCTTTCCAATGCTGCCAGTGGTAGCGCTTCCCCACGAATCGTGTAAGAGAGTACGTTGTTCCCGTATTCTTCTAAGGTTTGTAAAAGGCTCAGGTTCCTCCACTGGGGTTTATTCTTCTGAACTGCAATACAAACTGGTATATTGGAACTATGGCCTCTACCACTCCTACTTGCACTCCATCCCCAGATCATGAAGAAGGTCCTTCAAGGTCTCTTCTGACTTCCTCAGACACACAACCACCTCACAAAAGGCCTTTAAAATCAAAATACACCATGCCAGCCCAGTGGCACTGGAGGTTGAGGCACTGGATGCAACACCTTGTGCCACACCAATGACCTGGGTTTGGGAATGAGCCCTGGCCGTCAAAGGTCGGCAGTGGTGAGGGTCAATCAAGCGTCCGGAGGACTGCTCTCCTCTCTCGGGTAGGGAGGGATTATTATCCCACCTGTCGGCTGGTGGGTGGTGCAGGCTGGGAGGGCAAGCAGCCAGCAATCACAGCATGCACATGCCCTCACATGTATGCGGTCATGCATCGGGAGGGAGGGGGTTAAACGAATGGAAAATGGTGGCTGGGGGCTTCATGAAGCCTCGCCCCATCCCACTGGTCTGCCACTGCCACCTCCCCAGATTTGGATTGTACTCCAGAGAGGGGGAAAGCTCACTTCCTGGCCTTGCCATGGGGGGAAGCCGTGGTGGGTCTTGGGTTGGTTGGGGGAAGTCAGGCTGGCAGGTGGGCAATTTGGAGTTGAGGTCCCACTCCCATTGCGCAGAGAGCAAAAATGTAAATTAAAAAAAATCAAAATACACCATAAAGAACTGGACTGTCCCCCGCCTTATGTTTGAACTGAAAAAATTTGGTATTTCAGATTCAGCTTCAGCCTAGAAACAGGAACTGTTCGATTTATCCATAACTGCTAAATCTCAGCTTGCCAGTGATCCTGCTACTAGCCAGCTCATTCCCAGCCAGTGCTGCTGCTTTACTTGAAATTCAAGAATTTATGGCTCAGCTCGCAACATCCATATAGAAACATAAAAACATAGACTTTGACAGCAGATAAGGACCGCTTGGCCCACCTAGTCTGCCCATTTCCCTGCCTAGAGGATAAGCTGCAGATCCTATTTAACCAACTGCCTATTTCTTCCTACCCCCCACATATCAGAGCTACAACCTCATATTACTTCCCTCGAAGCTTGCCTTTCCTCACAACCTACTCTAGCCTCAAGCTTAGCAGCACATGCTGTCCTTCTGTTCACCAAAGCCTTACCCAAGAGAATGCTGCATTTACTAGTGCAATGCCAAACATAAGAACTCTATCCATTTCAGATCTGTTTTGACAGAATTCAGATACTTCTTCCTCCTCAGCCACTCCTCCCTTATTCATCTCTCTATTCACCTTATCCCATATCACTGTCTCGAGGATATCATGGATGGGAAGGACATAAACCTTATATTTCTTCTCATCTCATCCCATGATATGACTGAAAACAGAACAGTATTGTGCAAAGATGTTTCTGTCATATTGAAGTCAAAAGACTCATGAAGAAATTGATGATACTGGAATTAATTTCACTTTCAGCTTGTATCATGATGTGCTTTGCTCTCCATTTATTTCTAGACATGAGGAACTGGACTCATATGTATATCTCTTGGTCGATCTAGGCATTCAGTATGGAGGAATGCATTTCTATGATTATAATCATAACTTCTCTGCAAAAGCTGCAGCTGCTTTGGCTCATTTTAGTGCAAAACTGAACTGGGTTATCCTGGAAAATGAGCTGTTTTTTCATCATTTTGCTGGGCTGTGCTGTTCCTTTGCCTATTTTGCTTCCCTTTATCCTTTAACAGTGTCAGATGTCTTATCATTTACCATTCCAGGTGGGACTTATAAATCAGCTGGATCAAGTCCTGCTTCCTTTTCCTCTTCGAGGCTGACCCGCATGACTGCTAATCCTAATGCCCCTTTCCACCCAACATGGATAGATGAGGCAAACACATTAAATATTCAGGAGGCAAACCTATTTGTTATTACTTTAATGATGAAGGCTGCCCAGGCTCTAGCTGTGTTTCTTCATATCTGCAGCTTTTGTGGTGACCTTCATGATCACTTCATTTGTCTGAAAATATTCCTTCTAAACAATGACAGTTACTTCATCCCTGTACTTCAATCAATTTATGATACTTATCTTAAGTGCTAGTTTCCCATCCTTTTTGCTAATTTGTGAAATATCTCCTCTCTGGCTTCTCCAAAGATTTCATTATGGGCATTTCAGTGCTTCCCACTGACACCTTCATATGTCATAATTTACTGTCTGCTAAAAAAGGAATCCAAGTTCGTTCAGGGCTCGTTATGTATTTACAGTATGGGTACTAGTTACTGTACATTGTAGTACAGTATGATTACATGCTGACGTTTACAATATCTATACAGCTGCAATCGCACCCCGCTGGGTGCCACATCACTAGCATTCAGTCCAGTTCTCCCCCCAACTCCCCCTCTGCCACCTCCCCTGTCCCTTATGCCCTCTGCCCCCCTTCTGGCAAGCAGTTTCACCCCCCCAACCAGCCTGACCCCTCTAATGTTGCACCAGGTGGGGATGATGGATCCCTGTGGCAATTCCCACAGGTACACCAAATGTCTTGGACACCTGGCGGCTTGTGGCAGACCTGGGGAGCTTGTCACAGGGACCCTGATTTTTACAAAATGAGGTGCAGGGTCCCTTGTGCACCTGGGAGTGTGCCGCAACCCTTACAGTGACTCAACTTGTGTTGTTCTAAGGGCTGTTTTAAAATTGGGCCCCATGTCTGCAGATGCAACTGTATTTAATTTGCTGACCATTCACCCATCTCTGTGGCACCTATATGGCATTAAATGGGAAGATCACTGCTACTTCACTGTTCAGCTGACCTTTGTTTGTAAAAGCAGACCAACATTGTTTGAGATGTTTTCCAAGATGCTTTTTTGGTTATTACTCAGTGTCTGTCATTATCCAGCCATCATCCATCTTCTGGATGACTTTCTTCTCATCAATACTCCTGATTCACCTCCTGCAGCTGGCATTACTGCACTCATCTATCTGATCTAGGACATAGCAGTTCCTTTGTTCAAGGAGAAAATGTTAGGACCATCTCCATCCCTTGCATTTCTCGGTATCGAACTGGACATGAAATGCATCGAAGCCAGATTACCACCTGATAAACTACACAGTATTCAAGCTCTCATGAAGTCTTTTTCCATTCACTCCTCCTACACCAAATGAGAACTTACCAAGACCAGAGGGTCAACCCATACCCAGAGAGGATATCACGTCTGAGGGATGGCAGGTGGTCAGGAGGGGCAAGCATGGCAAATCAGCTGGATATTGTAAACCATACACCAAACAAAAGGCCAGCATACCAATGATGAATAGATTCACAGTTCTAGAGGGACACCAAAAGCCAGACTGTCTCAATAAAACAAGCCAGTATCATGCTGTGTCCAGCAAAAAAGACAAGCAAATAAAAAACAACATAAAAAGCAAAGAGAAACTGGTCATCAATGGGGACTCCATGATCCATGGTGTGGAAACCCATGTAAATCCCAATGACTACACCGAAGTACTGGTCAGGTGTCTCCCAGGTGCTTCCACTGAGAGGGACACAAACCGAATAGTAAAGATTGTTCAAAGGGAAGGTAAAGACTCACACATTGTAATACACCTAGGAACAAATGACCTGACAAACCAAATGAAGGAGGAGGCCAAAAAGCACTTAACAAATCTAGCACTTAAACTGGCCCCTCTTTCATCCACATTAGCCTTCTCAGAAGTTCTTCCATTCTGGAATAAAGACAACAGCACGGATTGACTTAGAGCAGATGAAATAGAGGACCTAAACACATGGCTATGGGAATGGTGCCAAGAGATGGGATACCGCTTCATAGGGAACAGGCAGAGCTTTTGGGAAAGAAGCATTTTTAAGTATGATGGCCTGTACCTCAAAAGGAAGGGTGAGAGCACTTGGGCAGAAATTTGATGTTTACATGAGTTGTTTAAACTGAAAGCAGGGGAACTGAATATGGCACCCGCCACAGAAAACAGTGTGCCAGTCACCACTCCCCCACATAACACAGGAACTGAGGAGCTACAAAACTCACCAGGAGTGCACAACAAATCATGGCAACAAAATGAGGTTAAACACCACCACCATAAGAAAAAGAGGGAATGTGTATGGAGGACAATGGTCATAAATGGGAGGAACCTAGCCAACAAACTTCCTGACCTCATGGCCACCATAACGGAGGAAGGGCTGGACTGGGTGGCAGTGATGGAAACCTGGTTCACTGAAAACCACAGCTGGGAGACAACAATCCCAGGGTACACACTTTTCAGAAAAGACTGGAAGGGGGGAAAAAGGGGGTGGCAATGTACATCAGGGAGAGAATAAAAATCACTGAGATTCAAGGGCCTCCCAGCCTTACTGAGGCACTGTGGTTGACAATGGACACTGGGAACGCGAGAATAAGAGTTGTCTACAGGCCCCCTACACAGGGTCATAGCGAGAACAAGGAATTATTTGAGACAATCTACAAACTAGCTGATAAGGGTGAGACAATACTAGTATGGAAATTTCAACCTACCTGATATTCACTGGACAACTAAAACAGTTGCCACAACAAAAAGTAAGGACCTCTTGGTGGCCCTACAGGGGGAAGAACTAAGACAGCTTGTGGAGGCTCCAACTAGGGGTAAACCCATCCTAGACCTGGTCCTCACAAACAGTGAAAGGGTAACAAATGTAGAAGTAGAGAGCCATCTGGGAAATAACGAGCATCATATGTATCTATGTTTCTATAAGGGACAGACATAAAGCAGTCCTAGTGGGGGGGGTAGGAGGAAGTAGGCTGTTGGTTAACTAGGATCTGCAGCTTATCCATCAGGTAGGAAAATGGTCAGACTAGGTGGGCCAAGTGGTCCTTATCTGCTGTCAAATTCTATATTTCTATCATATGATCAGATTTCAGGTTATAACTACAAAAGAAACAGCTCATTCCAGCATTAAGGTACTGGATTTCAGGGCAGCAGTCTTCCAGGAAATGGGGTGAAGAATGGCAGAAATCTTAAGGTAGAAAGACAGAGAATGTGGAAGAAATGTGGGAGTACATTAAAGGAACTATTGAGATGGTCCCAGACCAATACACCAGAAAAAATATGTAAGGCAAAGAGGGAAAAAAAAAGTCACTATGGTATTCCAATGAGATGGCAACCATTGTAAAAAAGTAAAGGACAGCCTACTGGAAGTTCAGAGCGACAAATTATGAAGAAGATAAAGAAACATACAAACAGAAATTGAAGGAAGCAGGAAAAGTGATAAGGAATGCTAAATCCCAGACCGAGGTGAGGATTGTGGAAGGGGTAAAGAAAGATGATAAGACCTTCTTTAGGTATACAAAAGAGAGAAGGAAAACTAAGGAAGATATAGTAAGATTAGTAGCAGATGAGGGGACTGTAGTGGAGGGGGATTGCAAAAAAGTGTAAGTCCTAAATAGGCACTTCTGTTCAGTAATTACTGAGGAAAAAGAGGAAACTGGCCAGTGATACAAAGGAACAACCCCCCAGGTACAGAGGTTGATAAGTGCCCCTTCACGGCAGATGAAATCTTGAAAGCACTAAATAACAAGGCCATGAGGCCAGATAACATGCACCCAAGAATCCTGAAGGAACTCAGAAAAGAATTGGCAGAACCCCTAGGAGAACTCTTCACCAAATCACTGGTGAATAGGGAAGTTCTCAAGGACTGGAGAAGGGCGACAGTGGTTCCACTGCACAAATCTGGAAGCCAGGAGGAAGCAGGAAACTACTGTCTAGTCAGTCTTACTTCTTGGAGGGGAAAGAGATGGAATCATTACTTAAGCAGAGGATAATAACATTCCTGGAGTCCAGTGGACAACAGGACCATAGACAACACGGGTTCAAATCAGGAAGATCATGCCAAACAAACCTAATCGAGTTCTTCGACTGGGTGACTGGGGCTGTGGATAAGGGAGGAGCCATCGATGTGGTCTACTTTGACTTGGTACCACACAGAAGGCTGGTAAAAAAGTCAGTTTGCTTGGTGATAGGACAGGAGGTAGTAATGTGGGTAAAACACTGGCTACACAATAGAAGGCAGAAAGTGCAGGTAAATGGTACATTATCTACAGAATGGGAGATAACCAGCAGGGTGCCCTAGGGCTCTGTTTTGGGGCCTCTACTTTTCAACATATTCATAGCCGACATTGCAGAGAGGCTTGAGAGGATGGTGGGTCTGTTCATGAATGACACCAACATATGCAACTGAGTGGACTCCACAGAAGGAGTGATAAAAATGAAGTTGGACCTAGAAAAACTAGAAAACTGGTCCGCAGCATGGTAGCTGAAATGCAATGCAAAAAAGTGCAAGGCTATGCACCTCAGAAGGAGCAACCCAAGAACTGACTACTGTCTTGGGGGGGAGGGAGACTAGCAAAAACTAGTGAGGAACGTGATCTGGGGATCATAATAATAGGCAACCTGAGGGTGGGATGACGGTGAAAAAGTAGCTCTAAAAACTGGGGGCATGCTGGGTTGCATCGGGAAGGTGATCACAAATAGAAGGAGGGAGGTGGTTTTGCTGTTGTACAGGGCTCTGGTCTGGTCGCACCTGGAGTATGGGATACAGTTTTGGAGACCACACCTCAGAAAGGACTTAGACAGGTTGGAAACAGTGCAAAGGAGGGCAGCAAAGATGATTCAAGGATTGCACCAGAAGCCATACGAGGAAAGGCTAAGGGGTTTAAACATGTACTCCCTGTAACAGAGGAGAGAGAGGGGCGACATAATAGAAACATTCAAATACATCAAGGGTGTAAACAAGGTTCAGGTAAATTAACTTTTTCACTTCAAAGAAGGCAGTAGAACATGAAGGCATTATCTGAGGCTATGAGGGGGCAATTTCAGGACAAATATCAGGAAATGTTTCTTCACAGAGAGGGTGGTTGACAACTGGAATAGCCTGCCCCCGGAGGCTGTCAGGGTGAAAATTATTGGGGGCTTTAAGCAAGCATGGGACAGGCATAAGGGAATCATTTTCCAGAATGTGTAATCAGGGAGGGGGGTAGCAAACTACAAATCCTAAGCAGACTAGATGGACTTTGTGGTCCCCTTCTGCCATCACCTTGTATGTAGCTATGTAACTTCTCTCACTCTTGGATGTCTCAATTTCACAATGCAGATAATTCTGCAAGGTCGTTCATTTATTTCATATCTTCTGACATTGGCATCTTCTGTCTCTAAACTGCGCCATTACATTAACATCACTGCTGCTGCCAAATCTGATCTAGTTATGTGGTCCTATTTTCTTGCCTACTGGAATGGATGTTCTCTGTTTTACAATGACCCATTTCCTGACTTACACCCCAGGATATGCACTGATGAATCACCAACTCATGGTTATGCTGCTATCTTTGAGCATTTCCTGGATCAATGCTCCCTGGCCTCCTGACATATCCACCCTTCAAGACTTTTCGACTATGTCTCCACTCTTCAAAATCTACCCTGTCGTAGCCACTGCATTTGTATGGGGGCATTTCTGGTCTCTGCAGGCTGTTTCAATTTTTTCAGATAATCAACAGTGGACATTGTCAATAAGAGCAAGGCTTCATCCCATTCCATCACGTTGTTTATGTGAAGGCTGACTTGCTTATCTCTATGAAATGCTTTCATATTCCTAGCTACACTATTGAAGCAGCAGATTTTTTTATCTTGAGTTTAATTCCAGGAATTTTGTCACATCGGTCCTTCAGCAGTCTTGATCATGACTTCTCCTCTTCAATTTGCCAATCTCCTCATGACTTAGCATATAATCATCATCAAGCTAAGCCTTCATGTGGTCTGCCTTAGCACTCACTACCTAAGCAACTTACACTACATCTTGGAATAAGTATTCCTCATTTTGTGTCTTCCAATCAATTCATTGGAGTTCCTTCCCTATTGATCACATACATGCATTCACAACCTAGTGCCATTACGCCTGGAAGTAATCATATGGGACTATAAAACAATACTTATCAGGAATCCAGTTCTTCTTATCACTGTCAAATCCATCCATGTCTCCAATTTTATCCAATGCCTCAGTTAAACTCCTACTGCTTGGAATTCATAGAGCATCAGTAGCAAACACTCCTAAATGACTCCCTATCAATGGATCAATATTGTGAAACTTGTTGGACTTGCTGCATACCATTCCATTTTAACCCTACCTTGAATAATGTGGTCTCATTAACAAGTTGTTAGCTTTTTACAGTTTACTACAGTATATCATCAACCTCATCTGCTAAATTCCTCACAGTCACCAATTTAAGAAAACCTGCAGATCATTACATCCTGTTGCTTCCAACTTCAAAGACTGACAGACTACACAAAGGAGTTCAGATTACATATTACCTGACTCATAACAACTAGTAGCTCTTTTTGATCAGCTCATGCAATACCATATATGCTCTGATTCCTCACAACCTCGTCTGACTTCTGACAATCATGCAGCAATGGCTACCAAATGGTTCATGGAGCATGTGAAAATTCTCCTGCAATGGGTTGGACTTTAATCCTTATGCCTTCTCAGGACATTCTTTTCAGATCTGAACAATATCATCAGAATCCAAGAGCAATATTCCTGTTCATATTATCAAGAGATAATATGGACCTCTTCATGCTTTGAAACATACATCCCCAATCTGGAGAAGTTATCTGTTAAGCATTTTGGATTAACTCTTCTTAATATGCCCAGAGGACGGGCAGTTCAGTAGCCATGGTTTCTCAGAGGTTTCTTCCATGGGAGTTGGGGTGGTTTCCTCTCCTGTTTGCTACTATTCACACTCTGTGAGCTGGAGGAGGTAATCTCACTTTTTGGGGCCTTCTGTTTCTGTAACGCTGCCCAGAATCTTTACTGAGGGTTGGAATTGATAATAAGACCAAAATGTAAGAATACACAAGCACTATACACCATTCACCAACCATTGAATGGGATGGCTTTGCTCGAGGTTCAGTGTGGGAGAATAACAACTCCCACAGATCAAATAAATACTAGTTCCTCCAGCATCCCATGGTTAGCATATTTCAAACACCCACCATCATCTACACCTCCTCTTCCTCAGGCACTGTTGTCACCCTTAGTACTGGGTCTTCTATTTCTGTAGTGCTACATGGAACCTCTACTGAGGGTTGGAATGGAAAAAGGCCAAAGTTCAAGAATACACAAGCACTATACACTGTTCACCAAACACTGAAGTTTAAAATGGCTTCTTCTTGAGCTTAAGGTTCAGTTCATATTAGTGAACTTTGTTTATAAACTTAAAAAAACCAAAAACAAATATGTCCTGCAAATCAACTAAATGATGCTAGTTACAAATTCCAATTCATGATCTGCAACAAAAAAAACATTCAAATTCCTCGTATGTACACCAATATGGGTCAACAATCTTTTAACTACAGAGCAGCATGCTTATGAAACAGCATTTCTGCCTCTATCAGATCTTTAGCAATCATTAGTACTTTCACTGCCTCTCTGAAAGAGTATCTTCACAAAATGAACAATTGCTGTTTTGTTTAATATTGTTAATGTGTACTTTCATTACAAATCTTTTGGAAGTACCTTATATTACTCTTGTATGTGTTTTGTACAAAATATACATTGAGTAATGCCTGAAAAAGGTGCTGTTGAGCCCAGTGTACTTACCTGGAGAATAAAATAAAAACTAGACTAAACAAAAAGTTACACTCTCATGTCTTCATTTTGACTGGGTTGAATACAGTAAGTGGAAAAATATTTGCAAAACAATAAGTTTTGGGGTCTATAAATGTTCCTGTTGTTGAAACCAGTGGAATAATATTCAGAATGACCCTCAGAGATTCTGGGAAAATTCTAGGGGCATCAAGTGTCTGAGGCATGCCTGTTGCTTGCCAAATAAAGTGATAGGTACTTTAAATTGTAACAGTCCCTCTATGACTGCTTATGCCTTCAATGCTAAATGTTTTGATCTCTCTATAAATGTAGCTAGTGATATCAGATGAGCATAGGATTATGCTACAGTACTAACATAGCCTCAAGCTATGACCAAAGCCCTGTGCCTCCTTCTCCCATCAACTTTTGCTTGATCCACCCTGCTGCTGTTTTAAAATTATTAGCTTTTACTAAACCTAAAGGCAGTGTTGGCTTCAATGGTCTAGAGTCCAAACACCTAAAGCTGATGCTCTTTACATTGCTGTCCACTAACCATAATGTTTAAGCTATTTGTCCTTTCAGATCTTACTTCGAGGGGGCTCCTGCAGCAGTAGGACTGAAGCTGCCAGTCACGAGGACCCCATGGAAAATGTCTAGCTAGCAGTCTATCATTGGGGACCACCCCCATCGATGTCAGCACACAGGCGTCCGCCTATCCTATAAAGGGGCAGTCCCCCACACCTATCTCAGTTTTTTTCCCACCATCGTCCTGCGCGTGTTGGACCCTTACAGACCCCAGCTACCAACCAACCAACCAACCAACACTTTATTTATAAAGCACTTTTCAAAATCAAGGCATTGTACAGATAAGAGCCACAGTACATAGAAACAACAGCAATATAAATTATTTAAAATCAATCTGGATAAGCCTGAGAAATAAGTTTTTAGCATCGTTTTAAAGCTACAGACAGTCAGG
The DNA here is from genome assembly GCA_016271365.2 of Neoceratodus forsteri. Classification (NCBI taxonomy): domain Eukaryota; kingdom Metazoa; phylum Chordata; order Ceratodontiformes; family Ceratodontidae; genus Neoceratodus; species Neoceratodus forsteri. The sequence continues at coordinate 1,061,123,342 of CM057455.1, forward strand.
CACTCTCTTAACTGACAAGGCAGAGTGTTCCACAGGGTCGGTGCTGCAAATGAAAAGACACGAGCCCCAGAAGTTTTCAAATGAAACCTGGGAACTTCCAGCAATCCCTCATTGGCAGATCAGAGAGGATGATTGGGGAAGTAGGGAGTCAAGAGATCTTTCAGATAGTCAGGTCCCTGTTCATGTAGAGCATTAAAGCTACAGTCGACCGCCATTTTCTTGTGCTTTACGTGCTTTTTTATTTCATTCTTTAGTGATTAAAACATTGAATCTTTGGTGTTTTTTTCACAGAACTTTATGTCTTCTACTCCAGCCCCATCTTCCAATTGCTCTACCAAGTGTGCCTGTGGCAGACAGCTTCCCGCTAAGGATAGCCATTCTGCATGCCTGATCTGTCTAGACCCCAACCACAACACTGAAGCCTGCCAGTTCTGCCAAGACTTCAACCAGGCCACTCGGAGATATCATTTGAAGACCTTGGAGAGCCATCTCCTAAAGCAGATGTTGGCCGTGATGGAGGAGGAGCTGCAGACAAGGAGTTCTTCAGGCTCCCCGCCTCAGTTCTCTAGGGCTTCTTCTTCTTCTCAGAAGGAGAAGAAATCAGGCAGGAAGCATAAACACCAGGACAAGCACTGGGATTGTCCTCAGCCAGCCTCTTGCTCACAGTCACAGCATAAATGGGTGGCTGCCTCTGGGTCTTCCTCCCACGGGGGTGCGGCCCCTCCAGTATCATCAGCCCTCACCTCCTCCAGAATCCCAGTGACTCCACTGCCCACCCTTATCTCCATATAGGGCAGCGACTATTCTGGACAACGGACATCACCCCCTGTCCCTCTGCCCCAGACATACAGGCCCTTAGCATCCATGGGTGCTCAACCAGGGGGCTTGGCTGATGTTGGGTCCTCTGGTGGCAGTTCTCTAAACATCATCCCCCCAACCACAGTGTTGCCTTCATCAGTGCCCAATTCTTTGGCCAACACTAGTCCTTTAAGGCATTGCTCATGGCAGGCACTCACTTCCTTGTCCACCCAGGTATCATCTCTGCCCTTGTCTCAGGGATCTCCTTCCTCACAGGTACTGCCTTCACCCATGAGGCCAATGCTGGCTTCCTCTCTGGACTGTTACCAGTCTTTGCCTGTCAGGCTGGTGCCAGCCCTGCTGATACCTCAGTCAATGAATACACAGCCATCACCACCTCAGTCTCAGCCCTTACCACAGCCGGTACCTGCTGGACCTACTTTGAATCCACAGGCAGCGCTGGTGGGCCTATGCCTGGGTACCCTCCGCTGGCTCCTCCACTGACATACCACTACCCACAGCTGCAATACTTGTACCATCCGGTCTACAACCTACACCCGCCAGTAGATTACAACACTCTTTTCTCCAGCTGGTGGCCCTTAATCCAGACCAAAGATATTTTACCACAGAGGCAATCTCCCCCAGGACCCTCTACCTCAGAACCTGGACCGGCAGGACCCAGAAGCCCCCGTACCATGAGGTCCTCTGGGGGGCACCTCAACATCAGCTCCAGCCCACGTATGGAGGACCTTCACCCCCTGATGATGATCTCCAACAGTGAGCATTCTGGGGATAATTCTTCCTCTTCAGAGTCCTCCAAGGGCTCTGGGGATTCCTCAGAGGGCAGGATCAGCCATAGGAGCTCCCTATGTCCCCTCAATATGACCTAATGTTCCTAGACATTTTGCATCATGTGCTGTCCCCCATGGGATGGGAGACAGAGGAACTGGACTGGGAACATTGCCATTTCACTGTCTATTTGCAGCAGAAGGATACCTTCCCCTTAATGGTACCTCCCCTAATTGACTCCTATGAGGATGTCAAAAAGGCAGCAAGAACCACCCCCTCTACCACTCTGCCTTTACCTAAGTAAGCAGACTGCCTCTACCTTGTGCCAGTTGGCAAGCCCTTCTTTGGGGACCACTCCAAGGTGGAATCAATGGTCATTAATCTTGCCCATGACCACACTAAGAGGCCTAAACACCTTAGACCCACCCCACAGACAGGGAGTCCAGGCAGCTCGACCAGTGAGTAAGCTCATATCTGCGCCTACCACCATTACTATTTGGGCCATGAATTATTTGGCCCATATGGTCCAGTACCAGAAGACCAACTGGGAGCAGGTGAGAGATCTGATACAGACTGTTCCTGAGAACTCTACTAAAACTAAACTGGTCCAGCTGTAGAAGTTGGGCCCAGATATTGGCACTCACATATTGCAGGTGGCATACAATGCCATTAATGCCTCTGGGCATGGGGCAGCGATGGGGATCTGTCTTCATTACCATTTGTGGCTTAAAGTGTCTGGCTTTATTTATTTATTTGCTTTTGGTAACCGAGTAAGTGCGCTAGGCAACATAACCTGCCTATTTTCAGGCACGACCCGGGAGAGTACAATATGACAATACAGCAGAGTACAAAATCATAATACAGCAGTGACAACAATCAAGTAAGTGCAGTGGAACTGTCTACAGAACACATTGACAGGGGACTGCCATAGAGGATAATACAAAACATGGATAACAGCAATCATTGTGAAGTTATTGCAGCAAGTCACTAATAACAAAAGGCAATAGGCAATCATTCAGGAGGCCTAGCTGGGAGCGGGCAATCTGGTAGGTACAGCTAACCGCAGATACCCAAAATTGCATGATAGACATATACATCAGGCCTAGGGATGGGGGGAAGACAGTTATATACACAAGACAAACGGCAATTCCGAGGGGTGGGCAGGTCACAAACAGGTAGTCCAAGCTGAGAGAAGTGACCAGAGGAGAGACAGAAGAGGTGTTAAGTGCAGTCACAGGTTCCAGAAACAAGGAGGTGGGAAAATAGAGCATGCTTAAACGTAAGGTGAGACGAGGAGTTTTTGACATGGCATGGGAGAGAGTTCCACAACCTAGGGGCAAAGTAGAAGAAGGCTTGCTCTCCCATTTTCATGGAGCAAGTCTGAGTAGATAGTAGCGAGGAGGTCAAAGACCTGAGGGAGCGAGAGTGAGAGACAGGTGTAAACATGTCCCCCAGAGAGGTAGGACGAGTTGTTCTGGTTAAAAAGTCAACAAAACAACCTACGGAGTATGAATGAAGGGCATCAGGAGACAGCATTTTAAAGCAGTATACAGATGACAGTGATGTGTAAGGTGGGGAGCAGAGAGGGCAAATCTACAGATATTGTTGTAAGACATGTCCCATTTGTGAAGGATGCCTATGTTGGCATGTGAAAGCACTGGCAAGGCATAAAGCAGTTGTGGGAATAAAACCCCTCGTGCAACAGAAATCCTGGCAGCCAGGGTGAGAGAATAGTGCACTTTGTAGGCTGCACCAATTTTTGCATTAACCAAGCGACACACCTCCCTAACATGCATCGAGTAGTCAAGTACAGGGTCCAGCGTCATCCCTAGATACTTGAAGGATGAAGTGTTGGATACAGCAGTCCCATCGCAGCAGCGCACCAGAAGTTTAGGGGACTCTGTGGGCACCTTTCTGTGGGACCAAAAGAGCATGGCCTGCGTCTTAGGTATGTTTAGAATTTGGTAGTTGGATGAGAACCAGGATTGAAGGGACTGAAATGCGGAGGAGAGATGAAGACTAATGTCGGCAATAGAACTGGAAGACAAATAAAGCACCAGGTCATCTGCATACATTATAATGTTACAGTGAGAAGATTGAGTGGAGATATCATTAATGAAGAGAGAGAGAAAAGTACAGGACCAAGGATTGAACCCTGAGGAACGCCACAGATAATTGGGACAGGGGAAGAGATAGACTTACAGAAGGATACAGCCTGAGACCAATTTTCTAGGTAGCTGCCCAGCCAGGAAAAGGTAGAGTCAGAGGCACCAAGAGTGTTCAGCTTAGCCAGTAGAAGTGGGTGATGAACCCTGTCAAACGCTTTGGAGAGATCAATGAACACTGCTCCAGTAAGCAAGCCCTTGTCCATATTATTTTTTACATCGCTTGTCAGCTGAGTAAGTGCAGTAGGAGTGCTGTGCCCTGCCCTAAAACAATGCTGTATGGGGGATTGTAGGTTGAAGTTAATAAGGTGCACAGAGATCTGCTGGTGAACAAGTTTCTCAAGCAGCTTGCTGAGAGTGGGGAGGAGTGAAATGGGCCTGTAGTTGGACATTATCCTGGCATCCTCTTTCTTAAAGATTGGTATGGTTCTGGCAACTTTCCAGACCGAGGGCACTGTGGCAGAGCAGATGGAGAGGTTGAAGATTCTGGTTATAGGTACCATGAGACTAGAGGCAAACTGCCTGAGGATCCTAGGGCATATACCATCTGGGCCTGCACTTCTCTTAGCCAGTGAAGATCTTAGTAGCTTAAGCACCTCAAGACAAGTGACTGATGATAGTTCAGGGGCCTGGGGAGCAGTGGCTGACGTGCAAGGGGATGCAAGGGAGATATCGGCAGAAGGGGGGGGATAGGAGGGGAAGGGAGGAAAACAGGGAGTTAAAAGCATTAGCAATGGTAAGGGGGTTATTGCAGTGGGTATCATTTATCAGCATGTTGTTTGGGGTCATATGCTTATTATTACCCAGGATTTCTTTAATATGGGACCAGTATTGTTTAGGGTTAGAGAAAAATGAGCTGAGAAGATTACGGTAGTGTACGCTCTTGGCAACATGAATCTCCCTTTTACAAGCATTCTGTAGGGACCTGTAGGCCTCAAAGTCAGCTTGAAGGAAACTGGCCTTCCAAAGTGACCAGAGGTTGTCTCTCCATTTTATCAGCTGAAGTAGGGGGTGCTTGAGCCATTTGGTGACTTTACCTTGTACTCTGCATGTAGTGACCACAATATGATGGTTCTGAAGGGAGATTAGGGTATCATTAAAGTAACCTACTGCTTTGTCGACATTATTAGTTATGTATAGAGGGGACCAGTCAACCATACTAAGATCGCGCAGAAATGCTGCATGGTTAAGTATAGAGATGTTAGAGAAAGATACGACTTTGGCTGGGTAGGAGGGAGGGGAGATGTCCCAGGTGCAGTACACTGGGCAGTGATCACTTATGGAGTCAGGCAGGACTCCTACTGAGGGGAAGATGTCAATCCTATTGGTGAGTATCCCGTCAAGGAGGGTTGAGGTGGTGCCCCGATGGGAGATTCTCGTGGGGCTCCTGATAAGCTGAGTAAGGTTTGCCTTGCTTGTAATGGAGGATAAGAGGGAGGAACTGGGTCCAGCCCAGTCTAGATTAAAATCGCCCATGCAAATGATTTCGTTTTTCCCAGTCACAGAGGGCACAAGTTCAATAAACTCTTTCAGACCCAGCCTCGAGTTTCTAGGGGGAATGTAAACGCAGAAGATATGAATTTTTTTAACTTCCCCAAGTAGCAGAAGTGAATGGAGCACCTCGCAGTTAGCCGGGGGGGGGGGGACTTTGTATAAGAGACACGTTGAGGTGAGACTTGAAGAACACAGCCAGGACACCCGCTTTTCTGGCGCTAGTACGATCAGACCGAAGCATATTATAACCAGGCAAGGAGCAGATGGAGTCTGTAATAAAAGGTTTCAGACAAGTTTCAGACAGGGCCAGAAGATCTGGCTTAATTGATGTTAACCAAGCCTCTAGTTCAGGGAGATTAGCAGTAAGGCTCCTAATGTTAAGGTGGGCAAAGGTGAAACTAGGTGTTTGATGTCAACAGTTGGTTGTGGGGTACTGGGAGGTGACATTATCTGTATAGGGTCCAGGATTGGTCTCAATGTCACCAGCAAGAGTAAGGGAGAGGCTAATTATCCAGAGGGAGGCAATGACAAATGTGTGGGAGACACTCATAGGGGACAGAGTGTATCTCCGTAAGATATTCCTAAGTAAGACCCCAAGGGGTTTATTATTGAACCCCAGCATAGGTAGAGGTTTAGGGGTGTGGTCAGAGAGCAAGTTGGAGTAGCAGAAGCTGTCAGGAGAGCAAAAGAGGCGAGTGGAGGGATGCCCGGTAGGGCCAGTTAATACTACAAGAAATAGCATGGCACCTGATACTAGCAGGAGGGGATAAATAGTTTTAGGGTACATAGTGAGGAAGGACTATAGGCAGAGGTATGCAGGGATAAGAGAAGACAAACGTGGTTGAAGTGGAATCTAGCACTGGAGCAGTAGACACAGTGAAGCCCAGAGAGTAATGACAGGGAGTTAGAATCGACCGGAGTACAGGCGACCTCTAACGGGGATTGCATTATAAAGTGCAAATGGTAATGTAGGGAGATAGTGAGGAAGAGCGACTTAGTGCAAGACTCTCAAGTATATATTCAAACACGGCTAAGGGTGGGAGGGTATTGGGGTGGGCGGAGAGCAGTCACAAAGCAACTGCGGGGATCTGCTCGGCAGCCCCTCAACTGAGCCAGAAGCTCCTCAACTGAGCCGGCAGCCTGAACAACCTGCAGTTGCAGCCAAGCTACCTGCTGGCGGGTCAGAAATGCACTTCACTTGTTCTCTGAATTAAGGTGGGGAGCAAGCATAAAGCAGCTTGCAGCTCCCTCAAGAATATACAGCTACAGCCGAGCCACAGCTTGGGTTAGTTCAGCAGAGTCAGAACTGGCCGTGTGTCCAGAAAGGGTTGTGGCTCCCCCGAGTCAACAGAGAATTTGTAAACTCCCCTTGCTTTCGGTATTAATATAGTTCAAAGTAGCTCACACAGTAGATGCCAGGAATCAGCCTGGAGAGCTACCAGCAAGCCTCCAATTGTAACCTGGTAGCCAAGGAAAAAAGGCGCCAAGTTCAAAAGTCCAGAACAAAGAAAGGATGGTGAGCACGACATAGCTGAGCTGGGATGGCAGGGGGACGGGAGCGGCTCTGCAGGAGGTCCTGTCTGAGTTGGAGCTGGAAGAAAAAAGAAAGGTAGGTGAAATAAATATCCTGCAGTGGAAGGGCAAGAAATAAAGGTAGCCAATGGAGGAGTACAGGAGAGGAGCAGAGGAGAGGGAGAAAGGTGAGGGAATACAGTCGGAGTAATAAACTAGGAGAAAGGTAGAGAGAGTGGAGCAGAGGAACAGGGAACATTTAGAAGCAGTAGGCAAAATGAAGAAAAATAAAAATAAAATCCACTTTTCCTTCAGAAAAGCTCACTAGTCCCCCCAGGTGCACTTACAATCTGTATAGCAAGGAGTCTTCCCAAGGTTACTACATGCAGCCACAATACATAACACCCCAATGTAAAATAAAGACAAAGCAAACTGAGATATGTTACATGGACAGCTGTGCCCCGATGTTCAAGTCAGCATCTTAGATTCCCCTCTTAGAGGCATGGTACTGGTTGGGGGTGATGCCCAGGACATCACCTCCTGACTCCAGGAGTCCGGTAAGGGCCTCAGTTCAGTCCACTCACTCTGTTGCTCTCAGCCTTGGATGAACCAACTTCAGTCCTTTCATTGGACCTCTCATCAGCCCACCAGAGGCCAGCAGTCAAAGGCCTTCCTCAAGTGCAACGTGCATACCCCTCCCAGCAATGGCTGCCCCAAGGGCCCTCAGAGTGCCCACAGCTGCTCTAACAATCCCCAGGTCCACCACCTGACTCCTTGCCCAACCCCTCCTTCAGCTGAGGCCCTGGGGGAGGCAGTCAGGGGTCAGTTCTCCCTTTACCTCAATGGGTGGTGAGCAGTGACCACAGACCAGTGAGTACTTCAGCTCATAGAGCACGGTCATGCCATAGAATTTCTGGTGCCTCCTTTGGATCACCCTCCCTTGCTCTCCCATTATCCTTCAGCCCACCTCTCCCACATTCAGGAAGAGATTCTGGCTCTTCTGGACAAGATGGCCATAGAGCCCATCACTCCAGCTCAAAGAGGAATGGGGTTTTACTCTGATTTTGTCCTCATCCCCAAGAAGACAGGGAACCTGAGGCTGATCCTGGACCTCAGCATCCTGAACTTGTACATAGAGTACAAACACTTCAGGATGGTTACCCTCCAGGGGTTGCTGCCCCTCCATCACCAGGGAGACTGGCTCTGCTCCCTGGACATGCAAGATGCCGATCTACATATTCAGGTTTTCCCAACCCACCACCGTTTCCTCCGCTTCTGCTTTTAGGAGGACCATTTTCAGTTCCAGAACTTCCCTTTTGCCCTTGTGGTGGTAGCTGCAGCTCTGAGGAGACCGGGCTTCTACGTGTTCCCCTACATGGATGACTGGCTGCTGGCAGCCACCTCCAGGGATCTTCTGCTTCAGACCCTGGAATGCACCTTTCGGCTCTCCCAGCCTTTGGGGATCATGGTCAATCTGCCAAAGTCTTGTCTCTCCCTGTGCCAGCACCTTCTGTATATTGGGTGGTCCTGGACACCTCCCAGGGCAGAGCTTTCCTGATAGAGGACAGAACAGAGCACCTGATAGAGCAGGCCCATCTCATCTCCTTCAGTTGACAGATCCCTGCCAGGATATTCCTGCACTTGTTGGGGCACATGGTGGTGGCCATAGCTACAGCCTCTCTGGCCTGCCTATATATGAGGGTTCCCAAATGGACCATTCAAGTCCAATGGAACCTATGAACAGATGACCTGAATAAGCTGGTAATGATCTCCGATCTGGTGAGGAGGACCTTTGAGTGGTGGCAGAATCCTGCCAATCTCCTGCGAGGGGTCCCCTTTTGGACTGTGCCCCTCAGCAGACCCTCACAATGGATGCCTGGGGTCTCAGCTGGGGTGCTCACTTGTCCAACCACCAGACCCAGGGGACCTGGTCTGAGGTGGAGCAGAATCTCCACATCAACATGCTGGAGATGAGCGTGGTTCTTTAGGCCTTGCAAGCCTTCCAGACCTACATTCTTTCTGGTCCACTACTGGTACAGATAAACAACATGTGTGTGGTGTACTACATCAACAAGCAGGGGTCACTGACTCATACCCCCTTTGTTGGGAGATGATGAGAGTCTGTTACTGGGTCATCGAGCATAGCCTGGAACTCATGGCTGTTAATGTTCCAGGCATCCAAAACATCCTGATTAACAGTCTCAGGTGGTCCAGGTTGAGGGCTCATGAGTGGGAACTTCTGCCCTCAGTGGTTGAAGATCTCTTTGAGGGGGTGGGGTCATCCAGAGTTGGACCTTTCTGCATCCCCACTCAACACAAAACTGCCACTTTTCTGCTCACTTGATCCAGGGCCTGGAGTTTTCTGGCTTAACGCGTTGTCCCTCTCCTGGAAGGGGAGGTTCCTATGTGCCTTCCCTCCCTTTCAACTCCTGCAAAAAGATTCTACTCAAGCTTCAGTCTGAGGGAGCAGAGATGATTCTCATAGACCCCTTTTGGACATGCCAGATTTGGTTCCCCTTGCTGCTGCAGCTGACAGTGAAAGCTCCAGTGACCTTGCCCCTGTGCACTGGCTTTCTCTCCCAGGAACAGGATACTGTAGTCTACCCAGACCTCATGTCCCTGCATCTACATGTGTGGCTCCTGGCGACTTAGTTATTGCCTACTTTGGGGTCTCCTATAGGGTCACTGATATCCTGGTGGCTGTTAAAAAGCCTTCCACTAGAGCCACCTACACCTTAAACTAGTAGTGATTCTCTCGGTGTGCCACTGCTTGTCACCAGGATCACTTCACCTGTCTGGTGAATCTGATTCTGGAGTACCTGCTCTTTCTTTCAGACTCAGGCTTGGGGTACTCCTTCCTTAAGGTACACCTTTCCACCATCTCTGCATACCATGCACCTACTGAGGGCAAATTTGTTGCCCAGCTAGAGGTATCCCATATGTTCTTGCAGGGCATCATGCATTTGAAGCCTCCCATTCAGGATCCTGCACCTCCATGGGACCATCTTTTCATGTTGGAGAAATTCACTTTGCCTCCTTTTGAACTGACTGTGAGTTGTGAGCTGCGCTTTCTATCATGGAAAGCGTTCTTTTTAGTTGCTATTGCATCTGCTCAGAGGATTTCCGAGCTTCAGGCTTTGATGTGTAAAGAGCCTTATTTAGTTTTCCACAAGAACAGGGTGTCTTTGCATATGAACCTTAAGTTCTTGCCCAAGGTGGTGTTGAAGTTTACATTGTACCAGCCCATCCACCAGACAATTTATTACCCTGAATATTCTAATCAGGGGGAGGCTTTGCTCCATACTTTAGATGTTCATAGGGTGCTAAGGTATTACACCCACCACACCGTCTGTTCAGAAATCTGACCTGTTGTTTGTTTTGTTTGCTCCCAAGAGAGAGGGAGCACCTGTTTCAAAGCAGTGTTTGTCTAACTGGTTGGCTAATTGCATTGTTTATTGCTATCACAAGTACAACAAGCTCTTGCTTAGAGCAGTTAAAGGTCACTCCACCAGAGGCGTGGTTGCCTCCACAGCTTGCTTCAAAAATGTGTCTGCTGCAAATATCTGCAGCTGCCACCTGGAACTCTGTCCACACTTTCATTAGGCACTATAGTCTGGACATCGCTTCTAGGCACAGGGCCAGTTTCGGCCTCACAGTTCTTCCAGGCTTTCTCTCTTGAGCTCTGTGCTAATGCCTAGTTCCTCCTCCCATCTGCCCTTCTGGTCAGTTCTGGTCCTGCTTGGGACTCAGTCCTACCGATGTTGGCCTGCTGCAAGAACCCTCTCAAAGTAAGATAGTACAGTTATGTAGGAACTTACCATAACAGTAGCTCTTTGAGAGGAGCTCTTGCAGCAGGCCCTGCTTTCCCTCCCTCCTTTCCCCTGTTAGTTTCTTTTCTATTGCACTTCTTCTGCTTATATTTTATTTTTCTTGGCTCTAAGGAACTGCCTCGGTTCTCCTTTTTGCCACCTGTTCAGGGTCTCTGATGAGAGAACTGAAGTAGGTGTGGGGGACCACCCCCTCTATTGGATAGGCAGACATCAGTGTTCTGACTTCAGTGGGGGTGGTCCCCCATGATAGACTACTAGCTAGAAGATTTCCGTGGGGTCCTGATGCCTGGTAGCGTCAGTCTTACTGGTGTTGGTCTGCAGCAAGAGCTCCTTTGGAAGATCTACTGTTACAGTAAGTTCTAACTGTACTTTTCATTTTCTGTTATCTGGAAGATCATTATCATTGTTATAGTGTTCCAGTCAGGTAACCATTGAAACACAGAAGAAAAAATTACTCACTTTAGTAATTATGTTTCTTCTAATGGAGTCTTGCTGTATTCTGACTATTGCAGTTAGCCCAAGCACTCAAACTGCCCCGGAGAGTAGAGGGTTACTTTCTATGCAGAGCATAGAACATTGAGCTTGAGCTCGGTTCAAACCTCTGTCTGCTGCACTTTGAAGTGCAACTGTCAGATTCTTACTAGCTAATACTAACTAACTACTATGTGGAAACTGTAAAATTTTTACTAGCCAAATGGCAACCAAATATTTTGGATCCCCAAAAGACTCAAGTCAAGAAATCCAAAATCAAAAACCAGGTAGTGAACAACTTAAGACTGTTAAATTAATAATATAACCCACTCCCCCTCTCTAAAAGGAGGGAGTTCCCAAATGTACCCCTGGGGTGCAACACTGCACCTGCCAGCCCACTTCCCAAAAACTGGTTCTGAGAGGGGCGGTAGGGAGGGAGGTCAGAATACAGCAAGACTCCATTAGAAGAAACATAATTACTAAGGTGAGTAATATTTTCTTCAAACAACATGAAGTCTTACTGTATTCTGACTATTGCAGACTACCAAGCAGTACCTCCATGGAGGAGGAAATCAAACCTATCTTGGGAATAGGCTCTGCAGTACTGCTGTACCAAACCGAGCATCACTCCTAGCCTGGATGTCCAGGGAGTAATGCTTGGTAAATGTATGGACTGTTTTCGAGGTGGCTGCTTTTCATATCTTTAGCAAAGGAATATCCCAGGCCGCAGCCAGGGAAGCAGCTGTACCTCTAGTCGAATGAGCCCTCAGGCCTGAGGGAAGTATTTTGCCTAGCTTCTCATAGCAGAATTGAATACAAAAGACAATCCAGCCAGCAATAGTTCTCTTAGTGGCAGGTTTGCCCTTACCCACTTCCCCATAAGTGAGAAAAAACTGAAGGGAGTCAAACCTGTGAGCCTTAGTACCCTCAATGTAGTAACTAGGGGCTCTTTTACCATCCAAACTGTGTAAACTTCTTTCTCCTGAAGAAGAATGATCAGTGAAGAACACAGGGAGAGACATAGATTGGTTCAGATGAAAATCTGAAACCACTTTAGGTAAAAACCTCCTATTAGTTCTAAGGACTACTTTATCTCTATGGAATGAGATAAAATCAGGCTCCACTGACAGAGCTTGCAATTCACTGATACACCTGGCAGAGGTAACAGCTACCACGAACACAGTTTTTCAAGTCAAGTACTTAAGCTCTGCTGAAGACAAAGACTCAAAAGGGGGTTGCATAAGCTGAGCAATGCAAACATTAAGATCCCAAGCAGGCGTAGGATCCCTACAGGGAGGATTGGTATGAAGCAATCCCTTGAACAATTTACAAAATACAGGGTGAGATGACAGTGAGGAAGACTTTCCCGCTGATAGAAAAGCAGAAACAGCTGACAAATGTACTTTGAGAGTAGCTGGTCTGAGGCCTAGGCCATTAAGATGAACCATATAATCCAGAACTGTAGACAATTCAGCAGAGTCTCGGGATATATGCTTCTTGGAACACCAAATGCTGAATCTTTTCCATTTGGAGTTGTTTGTTTTTCTGGTGGCAGACTTTCAAGAGGCTTTGAGAATATCCAGAACACATTGGGACAGATGCAAATCAGCATACTCTAACTCTTCTAGAGCCATGCCTTGAGATTGAGAGACCAAAGATGGCGGTACCAAATCCTCCCCTGAGAGGAGGTTCACAGGTTGTAATTCCTGGGAAGAGACAGGGGAAGATGGACAGTTAGGGACAGCAACAGGGGGTACCAAGGCTGCCTTGCCCAGTCTGGAGCAATCAGAATCACCTTGCAAGGTTGTGACCTTACCTTGACCAGAACCTTGAACAGTAGAGGAAAGGGAGGGAAGGCATATAAAAATTTCCCTTCCCAGTTCAAAATCAGAGCATCCAGAGGGACTGAGCCCAAGACTGGGGGTCTGCAACAAAACAGAGGAAGTTGGTGATTGTCTGGGGCTGCAAAGAGATCTATCTCTGGAGTGACCCACCTTGAAAAAATCACTTTCAACACCAGAGGGTCCAGGGACCATTCGTGATGGCCCTGGGAGATCCTACTCAATACATCTGCTAGCACATTGTCCTTCCTGGAAGGTGGACTGCTATCAGAGAGGTCTGCAGAGAATAAGCTAGGGACAACAATTTCATGGCTTCCGTGCACAAGGTCGTGGACCGAGTGCCTCCCTGCTTGTTGATGTACCACATGGTGGTGGTGTTGTCTATCCTGACCTGAACCACCTTGTTCTGCACTGACTGAGAGAAAGCTTGTAAGGCCAGAAAGATCACTCCGAGTTCCAAGAGATAGATATGAAGAAGGGATTCCTGAGGGGACCACAGTCCCTGGGCTGTGAGAGGCCCCAGACAGGCTCCCCACTCCACTAGAGAAGCATCCGTGGTTAGGACCACAGAGTGAGACAGAGTGACAAATGGGACTCCTTGCCTGAGGTTGCCCTGATCCTGTCACCATTGGAGAGCCTGGATCAGAGTCTGGGTCACTGGAACTAGGTTGGTTAGAGAATCTTTCTTCTGAGACCAAAAGGCCCTCAGGTGAAACTAAATGTCTCTCATCTGAAATCTGGCCCTTTGGACCACTGCTGTAGAAGCTGCCATGTGGCCCAGAAGTTGAAGGAAGTGCCTTGCTGGCTGAGAGACCAGAAGGTGGAATGAAGAAGCCACCTCTACAATAGCCCTTACCCTTTCCAGGGAAAGAAAAGCTCTTGCTTTGACTATATCCAACTCTGCCTCTATGAAGGTGAGGAGCTGTACAGGCTCAAGAACTGACCTGGGAAGATTGAGAAGGAATCCTAGGGAAGTGAACACTTGCTGAGTCACTTGAAGGTCTGACTTGACTTGGTCTGGGGACTGACCCACAATGAGCCAGTCATCCAGGTATGGAAATAAAGAAAATGTTTTTTCCTTCTTAAAAAGGCCACTACTACTGCTAAGCATTTTGTGAATACCCTTGGAGCTGATGTCAGGCTGAAGGGCATAGCTTTGAAATGATAATGGCCTGAAGGCAATTCAAACCTGAGGTACTTTCTGTGGGAGCACCTGATGAGAATGTGAAAGTAGGCATCTTTTAAGTCCAGGGAGGCTAGCTAGTCCCCTGGCCTCAGAGAGGGAAGGATTATTCCCAGAGTCACCATTTTGAATTTTGGTTTTAAAAGATGTTTGTTCAGGTATCTTAAGTCTAGGATGGGTCTCCACTTCCCTGTCTTTTTTGGGGTAAGAAAGTACCTGGAGTACAGACCTTTACCCTGTGCAATTTAGGAACTCTCTCTACAGCCTTTAGAGCCAGTAAAGATGAAACCTCTGCCTCTAGGGCAATGGTTTCGGAGATGCTTGCAGGTAGAAAAGATCTGGCCCTCAGGTGTGGAAATTTCTTGAAGCTGAGAACCAGCCCCTGGCTTACCACGTCCAGGTAACAGACATCCAGTTCTGGAAGAAGTAAGCCAGCCTGCCTCCTACAGGAATGGGGGAGTCGACCCGGGCTGACACATCAGGGTGTCTGCTTGGCAGGAACCTTAGGTTGAGGGATGGATGCAGCCCTGCTCATCCCCCTTCTGCTTCTCCATCTGAAGAACCCCCTCTGAGGAAAGGGAGAAGAGGCCTGTGCTTGGTAGAAAGGCCTATGAAAAGGCCTGCCCCTGCCCCTAGCCTGCTGCCTTTGAGGAGTTGCCTGCCTTTCCTTGGCCTGTGCACTCCTATAGGTGGTCCTATACTCATCCATCTTTTTCATGTAATTCTCTGTCTGCTCCCCAAACAGAGTATTGCCCACTACAGGGAAATCCATGGCCTTGGCCTGGGTGTCCTGTGAGAGACTAGTACATCTGAGCCAAGCCATTCTCCGAAGAGCCACAGATGTAGCCATGACTCTAGATAACACATCACTGGAGTCCACAGCAGCATGGAACTGTACCTTAAATGCCTCAATCCCATCAGCAGCCGCCCCCTCCAGCTCCGAGGCTTGCTGGGGGGAGGCCTTCTTAGCCAGTGCCAGTACAGTGTCCCACCTGGACTTCTGGTACCTGGCTACATAGGCCATATAGTTACCCTGCCTGAGTCCCAAGGTGGATGCCATGTACTGTTTCTTTGGCATGACATCCAGCTTCCTAGAATCTTTATCTGGGGGGTGTGAAGCCAAGGGTATATTAGCCTTATCACAGGCTGCAGCCTGCACAACCCCAACATGGCTGCATTGTTGATACAAGTACTCTGTATATGAACCTGATAAGGTGTACCTTTTGTCCATCCTTCCATCGACAGGAGGCACAGAATTTGGAATTTTTAAAATCTTTTGCGTCTGTTTCCCAAAAGACTTATGAAGGGGAATAGACAGTCTCGTGGACTTTGGGATGTCCTCATCTCCACATAATCAGGTTCCTCTTATTCCTCTACAGCTTCTTCCACAGGGAGCTGGAGGGTTTCTGCCACTTTTCTGTAAAACATGTAGTGGGAAGGGGACTCAGAAAGCCTAGGAGGGGAAACACCAGAAGGCCTGTCTGGGGAGATGTCTGGTTCAATGGGCTCAACCATACCTCCCACACCATCGTCATCGTCATCATCATCATCATAATCTTCATCCCCCTCCAAATCTGGTTCATAGAATTCTTCAAGGGCATAATCTTGAACCGAAGGAAATGACCGAACCGAGCACCTGCCATAAGGCGCCGGATCGGACAGAAACAGGCGAAGCAATTCTACAATCCTTATCGCATTGGCAATCACTTCTGTGGTCCGAAAATGGGTTTCTGGATCCGAACTGGTTGATTTTTCTTTTCTTTTTCTTTTTGTAGGAACTGATCCCTCAGGATCGGCTCTCCTCTTGCCTGAAGAAGTATCGCCGTGGTCATAGGGCACTCCCTCAGGTTCAGTCAGAACTGAACTGGGCTGGCCATCTGGGTCAGCGGACTTCACGGCCTCCTTATCCCTCAACCTACCTAATCTTTTTTCCAGGGTAGACTTAGGGAAATGTTTACAGATTTGGCAGTCTGAATCGAGGTGGTCAAACCCCAGACAATAAACACAGGTGGTGTGGGGATCAGCCTTAGCAAAGACCTCCCTACACACACTGCAGTGTTGAAACCCAGTGAGCTCGGTTTTTCTTCTGGGTTTCTCAGACATAGCCATCCTAACCACAAACTTACCCTTTTTATGGCAAACAACCAGGCAAGACACCCTTATCGGTTTCTAACCATGTCACGGGTATTGGAAAAAACCACAAGAAAATGCAGTTTTTTTAAAACCGATAAGGACCAGTAACCACACTGTAAGTTTTAAAAACAAAGACAGAATATATAAATCACTAAACTGCTGGTTCAGCCAAACCGGTTGAAAAATCAATTTTTACAATTTCCACAAGTTTACTATGTCTAGTTCACTACCTAGTAATTACTGTACCACAGACAGAGATCTGAACCAAAACTTGTGAAAAATAATCAGTAAAACCAAGGACTTTAACCGACTTTCGAATCATGAGCAAAGGAGAAATCTCCGGAGTGGCCGTTCAGTTAGGCGGAGTAAAGAATCTGACAGTTGAGCTTCAACGTGCAGCAGACAGAGATTTGAACCGAGCTCGATCTCAACGTTTTATGCTCTGCATATAAATTAACCCTCTACTCTCCGGGGCAGTTTGAGTGCTGGGGCTATCTGCAATAGTCAGAGTATAGCAAGACTTCATGTTGTTTGAAACATAGAATTTACTGTCAGATAAGGACCACTTGGCCCACCTAATCTTCCCATTTTTCCCTTCTTACAGTTTCACCACAGATCCTACTTTATCTCTGGTCCGTTCATGCACCCTTCCTTTATACTATGATTCCCTTGTGCTTATCACATGCATTCTTGAACCTGACCACTGACTTCACCCCACCGCTGTCGCTGGATGACTGTTCCAGGGTTCCACCATCCTTCCTGTGAAGAAGTAGTTCCTCATGACTCTTCGGAATCTACCCCCTTCAGCTTCAGATCATGCTCTCTTGTCCTTTAGCACCTTTTTTTCTGAAAATACTTCCCTTGTTTATGTTGTTTACCCCCATGAGGTATTTAAAGGTCTCTGTCATATCTTACCTCT
Organism: Neoceratodus forsteri; assembly: GCA_016271365.2. Taxonomy (NCBI): domain Eukaryota; kingdom Metazoa; phylum Chordata; order Ceratodontiformes; family Ceratodontidae; genus Neoceratodus; species Neoceratodus forsteri. The sequence continues at coordinate 1,061,140,477 of CM057455.1, forward strand.
CTCTCCTGTCTTCCAGGGTATACTGTACATATTTACGTCTTTAAATTTCTCCTCGTAGGGATTCTGATGCAGACCCAGCACCATTTTAGTTGCCCTCTTATGAAATGTGGTCTCCAGAACTGGACACAGTACTCTAGGTAGGGTCTTACTACTCTGCAGAGGCAACACCACCTCCGTCTTACTGCTGGTGATACCCCTCCCTATGCACCACAGCACCACACTTGCATGCCTCATACTGCCTGGCCATAGAAACATAGAATATGACAGCAGATAAGGACCACTTGGCCCACCCAGTCTGCCCATTTTCCCTACCACCTTTAGGTTATCTGATATGATCACCCCTAGGACTTTTTCCTACGTGGTGGTCATCAGTACCACCACACCCATTTTGTGCTCTTCCCTGGGGTTCTGTGCACCAAGTGCATTATTTTGAACTTTTTAACATTGAAACCCAGCTATCATACCTGTGATCACTCCTTGAGTTTTCTCAGGTCATTGCTTATCCTTTCCACCCCAAAACTGTCTTGATAACTATCACCAAACTGCAGTTCTCTCTGTCCTTAGTAAACATTTGGAGAACATAGTCTCTGTCCAATTTAATAACTATCTTGTAAAATACTCCTTTTTTTCTGATTCTCAGCATGGCTTTAGAAAAGACTGTGGGACAGCAACTGCCCTTTCAAAGCTCTCTAAAAATATCAGTAAAGCAATGAATGATGTATGTTCAAAGGTGCACTATCTGTGGCCCTAACTGAAGCCTTTTATCTGATAAATCATGGTATCCTAGTTGACAAGCTCTCCTTCTTAGATGCATCTAATACTGTTCTGAAATGGTTTGCTAATTACTTACATGGTTGCTGTCGACAAATCAAAATTGGTACAGTGTATGCCACGTAATACAGACACAGTTTATAATGAACAATCGGGTAAGTTGGACAAGAAGTCAAACCAAAACCATTTCCATAGAGCATAACATTAAATCCCCATTTACATGGATGTTGCTGATAACCAGCAATAGCGGACAGCAGAGGCAAATTTTCACTAAGTGAATGATTCACTCTACTGCATCTACAGTAGCTCCCAGACATGATAATTGGGTGATTACACTAGATGCTAGTGGGGGAATTTACTTAAGACACTTAGTTAACCCACCTGCTGTAACCAGTCTCTGCTTCTCTTACCTCTTGCTGTTGCTGTCATCATGTCTAAGAGGGTCACAATCCCGCTTGCTTAGAAAATCGAGCTTTTAAAAGAAATCAAATCACACCCCATGATAAGTGTGTGAGACATGGCAGTTTATCTCACACTGCCAAAGTCTACAGTGTCAGACCTCCTCCACAGCAAAGAATTGCTTTGGTCGGAGTGGCACTCAAACCAGAACCCCCAGAGAAAGAGGAAGGGAAAGGGGAAATAGGGGGAGGTACAGGAGACACCCCTTGTATGATTCACCAGTGTGCATAAACATGAAACTATGCTGCATGGCCCTTTGCTTTTACAAAAAGGAAAGCAGATTGCTGAAGCCTTGGGGAAAGAGGATTTTAAGCCCACTGATGGGTGGCCACAAAGGTGGAAAGTTTATAACAACATTTGTTGCTACCGTGCACATGGGGAAAAACAAGATGCCAATGGGTCTGGTGCTAATGAATGGGTCAGCGATGTGTTGCCAGACAATTTAGCAGGGTACACTGTGGACAACATTTTTAATGCTGATGCTACTGACTTGTTCTTTTGCTGTATGGGGAAAGACTCTCTATTGCTTAAATATGACCTCCCACAAGGACAAAAGAAAGTCAAGAAACACATCTCAGTTTTAGCATGCTGCAACATGAGTGGGACCAAAATTTGGAGCTGGTTATTTTTGGAAAATCAGCCAGGTCAAGGTGCTTTTGTGGGATTGCTCACCTGCCTGTTCTGTACAGAAGCAACTGTACCACATGAATGACCAGTGAGATTTTCACTGATTGGTTGAATACATGGGACAGAAAACTGCATGGCCAAAACATTGCCCTGCTCCAAGACAATTTGAGTGTGCACCCAGATGTGCAGAACCTCTGTAACATCAAGTTGATTTTTCTCCCACCTAACACAACAGCAATTGTATAGCCACTTGACCAAGGTGTAATTTATTCTTTAAGGAATACCTGTCAGACCTCCTCACTCCTGCCGTCCTGGGTCACTCCCTCCATTCCTCCACCCTGGGCCTCCTGGTGGTTCCCAGGACTAGGCTGAGAACCTCAGGTGATCACTCATTCAGGGTGGCAGGCCCGGTCCTCTGGAACTCGCTGCCAAGATCTTTCAGGGAGGCCTCTACGGTGGAAGTGTTCAGGAGGGGCCTAAAGACATATCTTTTTAGTCTAGCCTATCCTGCAGATGTTTCTTAAATTGTTTTAATTCTATTCAGTGTTTTATATAATTTTACTTTTTGCTGATTATTTTAATTGTGATGTGTTATTACCCTGTCAAATGTGTTTACTACTGTCCAGCGCCCAGAGCCTCTGGGATTCGGCTCCTAACTAAATACATTTTTACTTACTTATTTAAAGAGGCACTATGTAAGGGAGATCAGGACAAGGATTCCAGAGGACATGTATGGGGGATGGGGCAGAGATATGAGTCATAGACTGTTTGAAGTGCATTAGCCTGCTTGGTGCCATAAGGCTGTTAACAATAGTGTGGGGGGTAGTGTAATGGCAGAAACAATTGCAAACTGCTTTGCAAAAGTCAGATTTTAAAAAATTTCTTCCGATTTGCCCTACCTAACCAAACCTGCACCTGTGGAGGATCTCATCCCACCACCACCTGGGCTTTCAGAGAGTGAATTTGCCTTCCTCTGCCATTTGGGTGACATTGACTGGGAACCAGACCAGCGCGATGACATCCCTCATCTTATGAATGCTATTCAGCCAAGCAGCAACAGCACCAGCCAGCCCAAGTGTGAGGGGGAGGACAAAGACCTAGAAGAACCTGATCCAAGCCCTGTGACGACTGTGGATGTTGGTTCTGCTTTTCTAATCCTTAGAAGAGCTGTGGAGCAGTGCTTCAATGTAAAGCCTGACTGGAAGCTGATGGAAAGTATCGACATAAGCTTTCTGCAATACACATCTACATCGGAAAGGCAGAAAAAGATTGACAGCTTCTTCAAGACAGAGTGAATCATACAGTATGCCACTGATTTTTAATCATCACCACCCTCCTTCCCACTTTATGACCACAAGCACAAGCAACTCCAAAATGCTCAAATACACTAAAGCAAACTCCACAGTACAGCACAATCAGTAGCAATCAACTCCAAAAAATGCTGGCTTTAGTAAAATAGATCAGTAAAAGTAATACTGTATTGTACTGCTCACAAACTCAGAAACTCATAATACAGCTTGATTAGTAGCAATCCTGAAACAAATTTCCACTGTTCTCCCATCTGAAACAAATGCCAACTGTACTGAAAGAACATACAGTACATGAACATAAAATAAAAATGGCACTCACTAAACTCACAAAAGAAACTAATTATAGGAGAGCATTGCCCATGATTCAATGTGGGGGAATAACTCCTCCCACCATGCAAATAAAAGCCTGCCTCTCCCCTCCTTCCATGCTTAGCACGTCTCTACCACAGAGCCGCTGCATGGTCTGTGTGGCTGTGCTGTTCTGCTCATTGTCTTCTCCCATTTATCTGTTTTGTTTTCCTGTTTGTGGCTCATCGCATCTTTCCTCTCTTTCTTGATGTTCTGCTTGCTCCCCAATTCCCTCTTCTGTGTCACCCCTCAAAGCTTGTTTGTGTACTTGTACCTTCCAATAGTCCTCTTACCTTTTTCATCCTTGCCTTTCCTTTCTCCTTTTTGGGGTTTTCTTTCATCTACTTTTGCAGTGGTTCTATTCAGTCCTCTCTTCATTCTGCTTCTGCAGAGGCTTTCTATGCTCCTCACTGTTCAGGGTTCATGACTTGTGACATCACCACCCGGCTTAAAGCTACAGCAATTTTTGTTTTCATTCTCTTGCCTATTTACTTCTCCATAGTTTTCTTCTACTTTACATTATCTTCCTGTCTCCCCTTTTCAAATGTGCATTTTGTCTTCTGATCCAGCTCAGTCCCTTCTAGTGTCACTTCTTTTCTTCAGCTCTATTTCTCCTTCTAGTAGCTCCCCCTATTGTTTTCACTGCTGTATCTCAAGTCATCACCAGCAGTGCATTTCAGACTATGTATCCCTACTTCGTACCATCGGGAGGTCACGAGTGTAGGCAAGAGTTTGACTTCGTCCAGCAGAGATGGGAGTCCTTATTTTATCCTCAAGCTTTAATCAATTGCTGCTATTCATCAATTTGGCACCATGGCTTCTGCTCCTTCTGCCAGTTCTTCTCCCGATGCTTAAGAAGGTCCTTCAGGACTCCCTCGGATGTCTTCAAACATGCAAACTCTATGCAAATGATCTTCTAAATCAAAATATTCTTTAAAGGACTGGGCTGTTCCACACTTGATTTCGGAACTTCAGAAGCTTGGCAGTTCCTACTCAGAATCCACTCAAGAGCAAGAACTATTCAATCTATTTGTAGCAGCTAAATCTCAAAATGTCAAAACTCCTGTTCCTAACCAATCAGCCCTACAACCAGTCTCTGCTGCTATATCTGGAATATGAGACCTCATAGCTCAGCTCACCACTTCAGTATCTGATTTACAATCCTGCATCACCTCTCTCAAAGCTTGCCTTCCCTCGCAGTCTGCTCTGATTTCTATGGGTCCTGAGACCTAAACTTGACCATGGTATAATTGCCCTCCCCTTTTCTTCTAAAGGTCTTCTCCATAAGTGGGTTGTATGCTATAATAGCATCTGCTGCTTCATGCTGTCAGTACCCAAGCAACTGGCTAATGTGGATGGATGGCTGTGCCAGCTGCACTCCATGGGACCTATACACGTGTACTGTGTTGGTGGTGAGGGGGAAAGGTGTCATGAATACCAGAGGGTGGGTGAGAGTGGGGGGTTGTTTTTCAACTCTGGAGTGTGTGCAAGCCACTGATGTTGGGGACACAATATTAAAGCAAGCACATGGGTGCAGGGAAAGGTTCCAGGCAAGGGGGTTGTGCATATGTCATATTTTGCTACGAGGTCCATGCTTACTAATTCAAACCAGTTTTTGCATGCATTTGAACTAAACATGAATGGTATCACAGGTCTGAATGATACTGAGTCTTGTCTTTTTATGTTTGTTTGCACATGTACAGCAAACATATTGGCAGCATGCCAGAATTGCATGGCTTTTGCAGGTGTGGCCATGTTGGGAATAGTGCAGTTCTGCATTTGAGAGGCTTGGCTGTGAGTCATGTATTAGAAGCAGGTTGATGATGATGCTGTTCCAGTTGCTGATGGGTGGAAACATCTTACAAATGAAAGGATGAAGTTGCTCCTATCACATGAAGTTTTCACCCATTAGCATACTAACTGGGCATAATTTTCAGCACTGCAGAGCTTAATGGCGGCTAAGAGAAGTCTGTAGTTCCCCATAACCTTTTCATGTGCAGTGGTTAGGGTGCCCAATTCTGCCACAGGAGAAGTCTTTGGCCCCCCTTTTCATGTCTGGTGGTCATGGTGCCCATCTCCCCAACCAGAAAATTCTCTGGTTCCGCATTCTCATGTCCAGTGACCAGATGCCAATACTGCTAGTGGAGAAGTGTCCTTTCTCCCTCCATGTACAATCCCCCGATACCATCTAACAATGGGGTGCTCATACATGTTGCTGCCAAACAACACATTGGCACTAGGGTGCCCAATCCACAGTAGTGGTACCAGAAATAAAAAAAAATCTCATTATCCTTTTTTATGTTTTTCGACTTGAAATGAAGTAAACAGACCATTGAAATCTAGGCCCCTCCCCCTCTCAGAATGCACCACCCCTCCCCCCCTGCACTCTTCACTTACCTACCTAGTCCTCCTCTCTGCAAGCACATAATGTCCTGCTGCTTCACATACTGACTGTGAACTGGCTGAAAAAATGAGATGTCCAGTTAATGGCTTTTTAATGTGTTTTGAACTTTTACTCATAACTTTTTCACCCCCTGCAGGCTCTCACACAATCGACATAGTGGCCACCCACCACTCTGTGGTCCTGGGTAAATGGTGGATAACCTGTAATTCCATAAGAAGATCACTGATGGGGCTGGGGTGGGGAGGCATCTAAATGAGATTGGAATGAGAAACAGCTTTGTGTAAAGTGAAAAAAAAGCAGAACCCCCTCTGAAAACAAGATATTGCAGCTTAGCTGTGCTATTCTGGATACAAAAAAAACAGTGTAAAAATGTGTAAATGCAGGATGCCATTGAAAATTAGACATTTCTGTTCTAACTTGTAACAGCATGTAGACAGACATGTTTAGCATTCACAAATGCTTGTCTTACTAGACAAGGGTTTGTTACTCCCAGATCAGCTTCTGGTTAGATGCACAGGTAGGAGTCACATAATAAATGGGAAGATTCTGACAGCACCCACGGCAAAGGTTTACTTGCAGTGTGAATGACACCATGTTTTTTTTGAAATAAGAGTGCTAGTCTAGATGAGTGTCCATTCAGTCTGGTAATGGGAAATTATTTCATCCCAAGAGCAGAGATGGTATGTGCAGTTACTTAGGGCAGAGCAAAACAACTGTGGTAAAATAGGCAGTTGGACTCTGGAATTTTTACCATGACTACAATACAGCATGGTCCCAAGTGGAAGAAAAAAGGTCATCCTAGGGTACCAGGTATGTTCACAGAAGTACAGAAGGATGGCAGAGGAGACACAAGGGTATCTCCATCACTGTCACCTGAGAAAAGAGACAGCATGGAAAACAAGCTGGAAGAGCGGCCAGAGGGTTCCAAATTCCAAGTGAATACTGCCCGAGGAGAAATGAAAGTTCACATCCTTTCATAAGAGTCAAAGAATGGGACACAAGAGGTGTTTCCTGATGTTTCTCAGTCTGGACTAGTGCATTAGATAGGGAAAAGGGGCAGACTAGGTGGGCCATATGGTCCTTATCTGCCATCACCTTCTGTGTATCTGTGAGTAGGTAGGAATCAAACATGAGGGGATCCCACTGCAACTAGTGGAGAACATGGACTGTGTGGACAGACCGCAGCACTTTAGATTACACACAGGTTGGAGTTTGGAACTGCAAACAGCAACACTGAGAAGTACACTGTTAGTTTAAGGGTTCACTGTTTCCAAGACAGAGGCACAGTAAATGCAATGCAGGGTAAGGAGATACGTAACAACCGATTGTAGTCCCACATGAATACTGGAAATGATTGATGTCTCTGGCTTGTGATATTCTTTTTACTGGCCATTTGGGGTAACCAGAATCAGAAGGAGGCTGTTACAGAATTTGTACTGGCTCAACATCTTTCAGTATGTTGCTTGTAACTGAAAAATGTGTCCACAGTGCCATAAAAGAGGAAACAATAGACGAGGCTGAGGCAGAACAAATGCTTTTACCCTGAATAGATGAGCCTTTCTACAGAGATGCAATGGGCATTGTGGAACTAACAACAAATGCAAGTCACACAGAGAAAAGATTCATATTGGTGATACTTTGTTTTGCTACTAGGTATTCAGAAGCAGTTGTCATGTCCTCTATGGAGGCAGAGAATGAGGTAGATGCACTGCTGGAGAATTTTATCTGAATGGGTTCCCAGAAGATGTTTTGTGAAACAAGGGCATGAATTTCATGTTCTCCCTCACTGGTAATCTGCTGGGTAAATTGGGAGTGAATCTGCTCAGAATATATCCATGCCAGCTGCAGAGGTAAGGGCTTCTGGAACAATTTAATGCCATAGTAAAGGGTATGTTGTGAACATACACTCACAATCATCTCATGGACTGGGATAAGTACTTACTCCACCTGCTATTTTCATGCAGGGAAGTGCCATAGGCGTCCACTGGGTATCCAGCATTTGAACTACTATATGGACACAGGATGAGGGGGTCCACTGCATTCAGTTATGAAGACATAGTCTGGGAAGTCTCCCACAACCAAATAATAATGTGGAATATGTGCTGAGCTTCATGGAGAAGTGAAAAGAGTAAATTTTCCCATGAGCACCTGCTGCAGAAATAGCAAAGGCAGAAGTCTTGCTACAATCAGGAAGTACACACTTAAGAGTACCATTTGGCTCATAAAGTTACAACTTTTTGCCCTAACAATGGCTGCCACACTTGGTGGCTGTCTCTGAGCTCTCTGCTTTCTGCTGCAAGTTGGAATGTGTATACTTTTAACTGAGTTTTAATTTCAACTTAGATTGTTCCCATGTCATGCAGGCTGTTATTAGGGTAATTTTAACAAGTTATACTTAGTTTTTTAGCTGTTTTAGCTGGTTTTTGTTTTATTTCTTTCTGTAGTCTGAACTGAGTCCCGAATCTTCGCCTGTTTGCTGCCTGAGAGCGAGAGTCCGAGAGCGAGTCTAAATTTGCTGCCATTCCTCTCCAGGATGAATGTTTTCATTCTATCTGAAACTGCTAGCATGGGGTAGGGTTTAAAATGTTATGGTTTCCAAGTACTTTAAGTCACAAATCTCTTGGCTACTTTATCTGACTGCTCCATTTGCCAGAGATATATAATCAAACACTGCTATTTCCCTCTGTTCTGAAATTTTCCAAACTCATTACCTGTTGGGCTGCATTCCACTCCACTACTTTGAGTCCAGCTTGAGCTTCCATTCTGTGGATTTGATATCTAGCATGTCCAGCTGGAGTGGCTGTTTTTAGACAATACTGCCTATATTATGGAGACATTGTGTGTTTTTTGGACCAGTTTCATGAATTTCAAGATTTTGCTGGTTGTTCCTGCCACATCCCAGCAGAACCTCAGACTGACAGGCATGTGCCTGCAGGAGTGCTTCCTACCTGATCAGCTGGTAGGGGATAGTCTTTGAACGTCCACCGGAGTTTTCTTCTGCACCACAGAACTGTCAGTGCAGCTGCTTTCTTATCTCTGTTCATATACTGGCTGGACACTTTATAAAACTGGAGTTGGCTATTTGCACCATCATAAGCTGCACTATGTTGTTCTGACTACTTCTGATGTCCGGTGACTAGTTTACTTGTTCATTTAAGGGCACTGAAGTGGGTGATGCGAGCACCTTGCTTTAGTGGGATTCTAGTGCACTGGGATCACTGTGAGAGGGTGGTTCCCCATCTTTTTGGGGATTTTCATTTGGAGATTTGGAGCTGCTGTGATGGGACACTCAACCCTCCACCCTTCAGCTTTTGTTACGGTGTCTGCAATATACCATTATTAGCGACATTCAATTGCCAATAACATACTTTTCTCGTAATCTGAAATTGGACTCAAATTCTGGATGTATTAGTCCAGCTGTTTATTTATTTTACTTTGTTTTCCTATTCTATAATATTTTTTGTTAATGCTGGAGTGTGTTGGGATGTGACCGTTTATATGAGTTCAGTGTGAATAGTTTGTGGTTGGTGTATGATTGGTGGGTTAGCCTATAAATTGTTAATTTATATTAGTTTTTTGAGCAGGGAGGGAGGATATGAGCAGGGAGGGAAGATATTAGTTCTGTGTAGAATTTATGAATTTTAAGGATCTACTTAGATTTTCTGTATCGCATTAGTATAGGATGTGTGGAGGCATTGATGTTAATAGGCATATCTACTCCAGGAATCACCTGTGGCTGATTCATTCATTCACAGTAGACCCAATAGTTCTCCCTGCAGAGGTCCTTAGTCACTGTAGGGAACTGGGAATCCTGCAAAGGAGGGGCAAAAACTGGTGAGGAGATCTTGGGGATGATAATCGGGGAGGGGACCATGATTGGTGTGGTGGGGTCAAGAAGACACCTGGGGAGGGCACTGAATCAGGACAGGGGACTGCAATACCTGTCTCCCCTCCTCAGGAGCCTGCCAAATGTCAACAAGCAGGTAGTAGTCTGACCAGCCAGCTCTGCTCCTCTCCTTTAGGCTGCTCTTTGTAATGTGAGATAACTGAGGAATAAGATGACAGTGATGGAGGGCTTCATCACTGATTCCTCAGCTGACCTTGTATGTATCACAGAAACCTGACTGAGTGATGATGCCAGACCTGTTCTGGGGGCATCTGTTCCAACTGGTTTTTCTGTGGTACATTACCCTAGGAGGGATCGTAGAGGGGTGGGGTGCCCATCTGCTTTAGATCCACCCTGGGTTTCACTGCACTCCCCATAAGAACTTTCAGGCCCTTTGAATGTGTTATGGCTAGATTTGGTTCAATTGTTAGTGGCAGAATCATTCTCATCCACCATCCTACAGGGAGCTGGGAGTGAGTTTCTGCAGGAGTATGTGGACTTCATTGCCGAGTGGGTGTTGGACACACCAGATTGTTTGCATAGGTGTAGAGTTTGGAGGGACTTCCAGGCTCCAGCCCCCTTCCGGGATAGTTGAGCCCCCCCCAGATAGGGTAGTCTAAAAATAGATTCACTGTTTAGGCCAATAGTTTTGACCCTGAGAGTCCCTCCCCCCAGGAAGACCTAAACTCTACACCCATGATTGTTAGTTCTTGGGGATTTCAATGCATGGCTTGACAATGAAGTCTCTCAATTTGCTCAGGAGCTCCTCCAATTGATGTCTTCAGTGGGACTGACACAGGCTGTTACCTCTGTTACCCATCAGCATGGTCAAACACTGGACCTGATCCACTCATCAGGACTTGATGTTTGTGCAGCCAAGGTTGATCCAGTCTCCTGGTTGGATTATCATGCAGTGTCATTCCAGTGTGGGGCCCCTATCTAAATACCCCCTCTGTGGAGACTATCCATTGTCATCATCCTAAACATAATTTGGAGCCTTGCAAACTCCAGGAGGCATTGAAAGTCTCAGGTATGTTGCTGGCATGTGCACATGATCTGGAGGTGGCCAGGGAATACTATAACCTGGCACTTAAGACCTCCCTGGAATCTACTGCACCTTTCCATGTTCATCCCTTGACCTCCTGCCAGAGTTCACCTTGGTACTGTTCTGAACTGCGTCAGCTGAAGATTAAAGGACAGAGGCTGGAGTTTTCCTGTATGAGGTCCAGGTCTATAGAGGACAAATTGGCAGTGAAAATTCATTATGCTGAATATCAGTGGGCACTCAACCTCAAAAAGGCAACGTTATTGTCACAGTCCATTGCTGCAGGGAAAAATTGCCTCACTCATCTCTTTCGCACTGTAGACAGGATGCTGAATCCTCTCTGTCTGCAGTCTGTTAGGGCATTTTCTGTAAAAAGAGCAAGGAGTTTTGTCAGTTTTTCACTGACAAGGTGTCTGCCATTGGATCGAGTATCTCTTTGGGTAGCCCAGCCTGGGCTAGCAGTGGTCATGCCTTGTGTGATGTAGGTCTGCCTGCCTGGGATAAGTTTTGACTTGTTTCAGAGGCTAAGATACTCCAGGTGGTCTCCAGTTTGCACCCTACCAACTGTGTGCTGGACCTGGGACCTACATGGCTGATTCTCAGCTGTGGTGAGATCTTGGGTTGGGCATTTGTTAAGATCGTTAATGGGTCACTAAGGGAGGGTGTTTTCCCAATGGCCCTAAAAAAGACCATGGTTAGACCTCTTCTGCAGAAACCATCTTTGGACCCTGACACTTGTGAATTATAGTCCTGTCTCTAACCTTCCCTTTTTGAGGAAGGTCATTGAGAAGGTGGTGGCAGAGTAGCTGACAGACCACCTGGGATTCTTTTCCATCTGTGAACTTCTCCAGTTGGGTTTTTGGCCCTGGCATAGCACTGAGCTTGCTCTCATTAGGGTAACTCATGAACTCCTCCAAACAAGGGATCAAGGCCAATGTTCTGCTCTGCTGCTCTTAGACCTAACATCAGCATTTGATACAGTTGACCATGGGGTGCTTCTGGATTGCCTTAGGGACTATGTGGAACTCTTCAATGCAGTTCTGTGTTGGTTTGAGTCCTACCTAACTGGGAGAACACAGCAGGTTGCCCTGGAGAATTTTGTTTGTTTTATTTGCTTAATGGGTAAGCACACTGGAAAATCAATTCCCTTTTCAGGTGCAACCCAAAAATTCATATGAACATTTACAATAAAAATACATCATACATGAGACAGAATACATGTAAATGTGTGAATTGTACAGTAGTTACACATTAATGAGTAACATTTCAAACAAAACACTTATACTCTGATAAAAACATAAAGTACTGATACAGAGTACTAGAAAAAAAACCATTAGTCCTAATTCCCATTGGTACCCCATTCCAATTACTTGGGGCTGCATATGCAGATGCTCTTTGTCCACAAGAGGTCTTCATGAAAGGGAGTTTGAGTAACGCATTGTCTATCCTAGATCTAGAGTAGTATTGTGACTGATATAGCTGCAGATATTTTAGTAGATTTTGAGGGGCTCCAAACTGAGTTAATCTAACTACTAATTTAGCAAGCAAATATCTATAATTTAATGAATAGGTAACCAACCCATCTCCCCCAGAATTACACAATGATGTGTTGTCCTGTGGGCAGAAAGTGCAAATTTTCCAATCAACTATAATAGAGCCAATTTATTAGATAAGAGGTTAGAAGAAGCATTATCTGTAATTAAGGCAGCATAATTAACAATTGGGTATAAACAAGATTTTGCAATAGCCATTCTGGTCTCCTTTGTCAGGAAAGGTGTCAGTCTATATAATAGTGCAATTTTAGTATGGACCTTGGTTGTTATTTTTGCAAAATGAGAATCATAACTTAAAGTCGGATCCAAGTTGACCCCCCAAGTACTGAAAACTTGTAAAATTATCATAAGGAGTACCACTGTGGGCAAAAGTCTGGAGGGAATGACCACTATCCCTTAATCTGAATGCAGTCCCAAAAAATATTGTTTTCATTTTTGTTTTATTCAACACCGTTCTGTTCGATGCTAGCCGCTGATATATCTGGCCATCTCATTGGTTAACTCCTCATTTATTTCACCAATTGAGGTTCCATGGATTTAAATTACCACATCATCTGCATAAAGGGTGGACTTGGTGTTGGACAAAACTGAGGAAACCTTATCAAAAAATAGTGAAAACAATATAGGACCCAGTATGGAGCCCTGTGGGACTCCATACTTTAACAATGCTCTGTCTGATATAGTGTCATTGCACTTAACCATTTGGTATCTGTGATTAAGAAAGTCTGAAAACAACCCCAGGGCAGATTCACCTAATCCTAATTTTACCTCAGGGGCATATGTGCTGTCCTGTGAAGTCCCACAAGGCTCAGCCCTTACCCTCATTTTCTTTTCTGGGTATATGCTGCTGCTGCTGGGGGAGATCATTAGACAGTATGGAGTTGGGTTTCACTGCAATGCAGATGACACTCAGCTGTACCTGTCTTGTTCCCCTGTCAGTTATAACTGTCTTATTCCTCTGACAATGATGCTGCGGCCTCAGTACTGAGTCTGTGTTTGGCTGAAGTCAATGACTGGATGGCCCTGAATTGGTTATGTCTCAATCCCGGTAAGGCAGAGGTCATGGTGATTGAGTCGTGTCATTAGGGCATGGCTGCTGGGAATGGTATGGCTCTCCCATTGTTAAGTGGATGACCTTTCTTGGCAACTGATGTGGTAAAGAATCTGGGAATTCTTTTGGATGGCAGATTGATACTAAAACAGCAGGTGTCATCTGTGATCTGATCTGGCTTTTATCACCTCCAGAATACTGCTAGGATCAAGCCCTATCATGCTCATGATGACCTAGCAATGATCATCTATGCTTTCATCACTTCAAGTTTAGACTGTTGTAATGCTCTTTACCTAGGGTTATCTGGAGGTTTTATGCAATGCCTGAAGCTGGTCCAGAATGCTGCAGCCCAGATGATTGTGGGCTCCTCATAAAGCGAGCATATTATGCCGATCCTGCATGTGCTGCACTGGCTACCTGTGCAGTGGCGCATCAGTTTCAAGGTCTGCTTGTTATCTTACAAAGCCCAATGGGGTTTGGGTTCTGACTACTTAAAAGATCTGTTTCCATACCACCCAATTCACCCCTTCTACTACACCGATATGGGCCTGCTCATGGACTGTCCATCTAGACTGAAGCTATCTGGGGACAGAACTGTTGGAGTGGCTGCTCCACTGTTTTGGAATGCACTCCCCCTGAGCATCCATGTGGCCAACACAGTGCAGGCCTTTACAGCCTTTTTGAAGACATTGATTTTAACAAGCATTCACTGATTAACTGTTTTTGCTTCTCCTTATTTTATTGCGTTCTTAATATTAGTGTTTGATTTTACGCTTATTCTGTACAGTGCTCAGAGCCTTTTTGGATTGGGTGCTTTATAAAAAAAAACGTTGCCTTCCCTTGCCTTGTCTGTGCAGCATAACAATCTAAAAACAACTTAAGTGAGGTTGTTTGTTATTATGCAGTGACAGGATGAAGTAACCAACACATTGGAGCTAGGTATGGAACAAATTTGTTTATATGTGGTTTGTCCAGAACCCCTGCAAGGGTACCGCTATCTCTGATATGATTTTTAAAATAAAGATTCCTCTGTTTTATTGAGAGCTGAACTGCGATTACCCACTTTCTGCCAACAAAAGCTGATTGAATTGGTTTAAGCAGCAGCATGGAATATGACAGCTATTGCTTGCAAGTGGGCCTGATTCACAAAGCCCCCAAAGATCAACACAAGCTGCAGCAAACTGCAGCTTGTGTTGATTTCAGATATGCCAGGGACCCTGCACCCAGTTCACTATCAGGAGGGTCCAACAACAAATTCTTGCAGCTTGTGGCAACTGCAGTCATGAGTCAAAGTCAAGGTGCACAGGAGAGATTTGCTGCAACTGCAGGGTGGTTGGGTGGCATTGGAGCCCAAGGATGGAGACCCACCCAGAGGCTGGCATCGTCATGGGGCATGGTACATGGGATGAGGAGGACAGGTAGGGCACAGATGGGTGTGGGGGTGGCAGCAGATCCATGATGGGGAAATTGCATGGTGGCTGCTTTGCCTGTGCTGCCTATGGGAGGGAACAGATGCACACCTGGCACCATGGGGAGAACCTGTGGGCACATACCCACCATTGTGGGGTATTGCTGGTCACTCCAGTGCCGCTTCACAACTTTCTGAGTCTTGTATGGGCATGGAATGCAATGGGTGACTGTTTCAGGGGTGATGCACAGCCTGTTAGACCAGCCCCAGGCTGGTCTAACTGTAGTGGGCCGTGTGCCTTGTGGAGTGGGGGGAGCTTTGTGAATCTCAATTAATGGGATGCTGAAGCACCACCCTGGTGCATGCCCCCTTCCAGCATGGTGCACTGGTGTGACCATTGCAAGGATGGTGCAAGGGTAGCTGGTGCAGAAGGTCCCCCACCTGGCACAGGCTGAGTTCCTGAATTGGGCATAATGGAAGGTGTGGCTCAGTAAGCCACTTGAATCATATTTATTTGATGCAAGCACCTTGCATCATTCATGATGTCATCCACAGTGAATCAATAAAACCATTTCACTGTAAGTTGCAGGCCATGATGGTCTATGAGGGTCTAGTGGATAAACGAACCTGCAATGCTGATGAAACTGGTAGCTTTTGGAAATTGCTGCCAGAAAAAAAACTCTTGCCTTCTCTATAGAAAAAAAAAGTTTGTGGTTTAGAAAAACAAAACAAGGAGTGTCTGACTGTACTTACCACCTGTAATTCCTCTTTTAATTATAGGGCAGTCACAACCTCCAGGACATTTCAAGCACCTTAATATGAATTCACTGCCCACCCTACACCATGCTCTGAGGAGTGCATAGATGAACGGTAACATTTTTAGTGACCGTTTTTCTCCAGGACCTTGTGCCAGCGGTGAAAGTACATCTGCTGTCAAAGGGGTTCCTTGTACATGGTATCCTGACTGACAATCCAGATGCCCACTCCAACTGTGATACCTGGAGGATTGAGGATGGAACAATCGGGAGTGAGTTCTTGCCAGCATATACAACTGCAACAATCCAGCCCATGGAACAGGGCATCCTCACCACAGTAAAGCAAATTTATCACACAAAATTATTAACTATGGTCTTCATCAAGGAAAATGAAGAAAAATCACTAGTCGAAATTATTAAATCTGTTACAACCCAAGACGGCCTCCTAATGCTGGTGGAGGTATTAACAGCAAGCAAATAAAAGACCATGCAAAAATACTGGCAAAAATCCATACGTTTACAGAAAGTGTCACTAACCTCTGATAGAACAGCTGAACTGGAGCAAACTGCAGACATTATGCCAAGACTGGCTATGGTGAGATGACTGATGCTGAGATCATCCAGACCATAAAACATGAAAATGCAGATGAGACGGAATAAAACATTAAAAAATCTGAGGAGATGACCTTGAATATCTCAACAGATGCTGAGGCTGCAGACTCCTTCAAGTGCTGCACTGAATGGTTAGAACACCAACCTAGCAGAGGTGGTCTATATATCTTACTGCTATAGTAAGGTTCTATGTGATATCGATTACAAAATAGCACCAACGAAAATAGCACATACATAACAGCGAAGATGAAAATGGCAATGATCACTACAGCATGCTTCACAAACAGTGACTGGTGCTGACTTTCTCTACAGGGGGTGATGCAAACTGAGTTTTTATGCAGGAGGCTTTGCCCCCTGCACTCTCCCAAATTAATATAGCAAACTCCTGGTGAGATGCATTTCATGGAGGGGGAGAAACTTGGGGGGGACAAAGTCGGGAGGGCAGGAGAACAGGAGGTCAACAAGGGGAAACAAAAACTTTTTAAACAACCCAGAAACAAACAAAAAAAAAAAGGATCCAGTCCTGAACCCGGGTCCACCAGGCACAGAGACGGTGACTGTAACCAGTATACTAAACGGCTAACAAAGCCCTATATACTCGATAAAATAAGTACTCCAAACGGAAAGGAATGCATTGAATTCAGACGGTGCTATTATAAGAGCACATAGCTCATTTTATGCTCACTATTTTCACGGCATCCAAATTGAGTCACTCAAATTGACACACTGTAATCATGGGATACCCTGCAGCAACTACATATCAAAGTGGTAAACCAGTGTAATAACAAAAAATAGCAAACCTCAATGAAGCCTATCCATTTAATGCCATTTTAAAAAATGTTTGTAATGATTTCAATGTACCATACTCTATTAAACTTATAAAAAATTTTGTTACATAGGATTCAGTCTCATGCCATTCAGTTGTGTGGCTATTCACTTCCATTGGACTCTCAATTATCTGAAATGCCATTTGTCTGACCATTTCTTATGTCTCATTGGCAATTGGATAAATGGGGTTTTACTGTATACTTATTTAGCTGAACATGCTGCAAGCATTATGGCAGACAAATCAATCAACCAAAGGGTATCTCCAGTGTCTATCAGTGCCTGAGAGTTTGTGTCAAGTGTCAAAAAGGTTGTAGAAACTGGGATCATCCAGGAACCCAACGATCCAAGGCCATCCATAATGGTTTGGACTTCTCAAAAGTATGGAAACACATGGTTCTCAGTAGAACAAAAAAAAAGGCACCAGGCAAGATGAGGTGAATAGCCATCTGATTGCTGCACTGCGTCATTTACCTGGATTGGTTAGTCCAAACTATGCCTAGGAAGGCACTGTGCATACAGATGCTTTGAAAAAGGGTATGTAGGCTGTGCAGAGCCAGTGCACACCAAGTGGGGAAGAAATCCCCATAGCTTACATCACACCACAGTCAGGGCCTCATGTACACTTCAGCAATGCAGACCTACTGTATGTCCTGCAACAGGACCCCATGCTATCCATGGCAAGACCACCACGATCACTTTAGCAGTTTTATGGCAATTCTGTGGTCAGCTTTACAAAATTTAATTACTTTGCCTAGAAAGAATGCACAAAAAAGGCAGCTTAAAGGAGTTCTGTGAATACACAAGCAAGGCAATTCAAAGCAAATTTTGGTTCCATGACTGGGAACTGGGTGAACTGAGAATTTGATTATAGACCTGTGACCCTTATGTCTGTGCTGGGGAAAATTATGGAAGCCATATAAAGAAACTGTATTAAAGAGCACTTGAGTCAGATGGGTTTGTGGGATAGGAACCAATATGGCTTCCGCATAGGTAGATCTTGCCAGACAAGCCTGATAAGCTTTTTTGAGAGGGTGAGTAGGGCGATGGATAAAGGCAGGCCTATTGATGTGGCATACCTAGACTTTGTGAAAGCTTTTGACACAGTCCCACATGCGGGATTCATTAATTTCTTTGTTGACTATGGTCTAGATAACTGAATTGTTTCATGGATTAAAGAGTGTCTGAAGTGCAGGTTACAGAGAGTTAGGGTAAATGTAGTTGACATGGGTCATAAGGGTGTCATTAGTGAGGTTCCCCAGGGGTCTGTACTTGGGCCTACATTGCTTATTATGTATGTCACTAGTATGAACACCACAATGAGTGGGTAGATAAGCAAGTTTGCAGATGACACTAAAATATGACATCTGGTTGAAACCAGCAATCAGATGCAAGATTTACAAGAGGAATTAAATGAAATATATCAGTGGACAGCAGAAAAAAAATGAGGGTCAACTTGGATAAATGAGAGGTCATGCACTTTGGAAAGAGAAATAGGAGGGCAAATTATAAAATTGGTAACCATAGTCTCAGATCCACAGATAGTAAAAGGGACCTGGGATAAGTGTCCAATGATTTCAGAACTGATAAACATTGTAATGAGACTGTTGCCAAATGCAATAGAATAATGGGGTGTGTATGGAGAAATATCACGAGTGAGACCTCATTTGGAATACTACGGACAGCTCTGGACACCTCAGGATGTCAGCAACATCACTAAATTAGAGAGGGTGCAAAGATGAAAAACCTAAAGCCTTACTAGGCTGAACAATTTGGAATATAATGCTAGACTGAGCCACCTAGGGCTCTTTTCAATAGAAATGAGGAGACTGAGGGGTGATCTCATAGCAGTTTACAAGGCATTGCATAATACTGACCTGATGAATTGTCTATGTATTGAGTTTAAGGACAAATCAAGAGAAATTAGAGGTCATAAGTTTTAAGTACAAGGTATGCATTTCAGAACAACCAAGCCAAATAATTGGTTCACACAGAGGGTGGTAACACATTGGAATGTATTACCAAAGGGAGTAGTAAATAGTCAACATTTAGTCACATTAAAAAGTAGGTTAGATAGATATTTACAAGCAGGGGGGTTTGATGTATATTGATTGTTTAGCGGACAGACAAGATGGGCTTTTACTGCCTATTGTCAGTTTCTCTTATGTTCTTATGTACTGCAAACTATTTGTGTACTAAGGGCCACTGTATCAGCCCTTGTATTCTATTAATGATAACATTCTAGAAACTCTGTGAATGACTGGATGGGTTTTTTTTCTGAATTTTGTTATCTAGTATTATTTATCCTGTATTGGTGCTGAAACATATTATTGCTGCTGAAATTCATATTGCTGCTGTAACTAATTTGTTCTTTTATATTGTTTTATATTATTTTAATGTTTGTTTAGGGTATGTTTTTTAATAAACCATGACAGTCTGCCCTAAATAGGTGCAATATAAATAAAACTTTGATCAATGTATTGAAAATAAGGGACCACGATGAAAGTCCTTATTGCTATTATAAACCTCCTAATGATGTTTTTAAATTAAAATACTGATAAGAAATCATTATTTTAATTTAAAAATTGTTGAACAGCTGGGTGTTTGGAATGGGTCCTGTGTTCTGTTAACACAAGGACCCAATAACCTGTAGGATAAGAACTGCTTGTAAGACAATTAAAACACATTCTATAAGTTTTATATAGAGAATAATGTACCCCTAAGTGTGAAGTATGAGCTGGTATTCCACATTAATATTGTGGTGACATCACTTACATGAAAGCAAAGCTTAAGTGTCTTTATGATGTCACCAGACTAACTAGGTGTGGAATAATAGTGAGTACTTTGCCCTTAGAGGTACCTCATTCCATATATGAACATACAAAGAAACCAGCAGAAGAAGGACATTTGGTCTGTCAAGTCTACTAGTGTTGCAGGGTCCACAGCTTGAGCTACTGTCCCTGCCTCTCACTCCACTCCTCCCATCCTCTCTACCCATGACCCTTATCCTCCCCATACCTGTCCCAACCTCTCTTAAAGCTGCCTACTGTCTTCAACGAGAGTACCTCTTCTGCCAGTGCATTCCAAGTATCCACCACCCTCTCTGTAAAGAAGTGCTTTCTGATCTCCCTCCTAAACCTCCCACCCTCCAGCTTAAGACTGTACCCCTCGTGTTATTGTTGCCACTCAGCTTAAAGAGAATCTCCTTATCAACCTTATTTATCCCTTTCAAGTACTTGAAGGTCCCAATCATGTTCCCTCTCTCTCTCCTGTCTTCCAGGGAGTACATGTTCAGTGCCCTCAACCTCTCCTCATATGCCTTACCCTGCTGACCAGCTATCATCTTTGTAGCCCTTCTGAGGACCTTCTCCAGCAGGTTAATGTCCTTTTTGAGGTGTGGGCACCAGTACTGAACTCCATACTCTATATGCGGCCTTACCAATGACCTGTACAAGGGCTGTATAACCTCCTCTTTTCTACTACTGATCCCCCCTAGATATGCATCCCAGCATCTTGTTTGCCTTTGCTGCTGATTTCCTGCACTGCATGGAGTGCTTCAGGTCACTAGTGATCATCACTCCCAGGTCCTTATCCTCCTCTAATGCAGATACTCGGACTCTACCTAGGTAGTACTCTGTCCTAGGATTCTTGGCTCCAATACACATAACTTTGCATTTCTTGGCATTGACGCCAAGCTGCCATATCCTGGACCACCTCCCTAGCTTTTCCAGATCTTCCTGTAGGTCCTCTATCCCTTCAGCTGGGACCATTCTCCAACAGAGCTTGGTGTCATCCACGAATAGGCACATTTTGCCCTTAATGCCATCTCCAATATCATTGATGAAGATATTGAACAACACCGGCCCCAGCACTAAGCCCTGTGGGACCCCACTGATTACTTGTCTTGTGCCAGATAACTCTCCCCCCAGAACCTCATTCTGGGTTCTTTCCTTCAGCCAGTTTTTTACCCATCTGGCCATCTTTTCCCCAACCTGGGGAATCGACCAACTTCCTGATCAACCTTTTGTGGGGCACAGAGTCGAAGGCCCTGCTGAAATCAAGATAGAAGAGTTCTACCACCTGGCCTCTGTCTACTGTCTTAGTGACACAGTCAAAGAAGTCAATCAGATTTGTTTGACACAATCTCCCCTCCACCCCATGAACCCATGCTGCCTTCTCATCCTGGAGACCATGCTCCTCTAGATATTCCACCAACCTGTCCTTTAGTATGGTCTCCGTGAGCTTGCCCACAATGGAGGTCCGACTAACTGGTCTGTAATTCCCTGGGTCATCCTTGTTACTGCTTTTGTGTAGCGGCACAACATGTGCTGTTCTCCAGTCCTGCGGTACTATGCCTGTCTAGTGAAATAATAAATAGGTCTGCCAGTGGCCCTGTCAGCTCCTCAGCCAGTTTCTTTAGTACCATTGAATATACTCCATCTGGGCCTGGTGATTTGTTCACCTTCAATGCCTGCAGCTCCTCCCTCACTCTATCTTCCTCTATCACTACATCTGTGTTCCCCTTCCCCTGCTCCTTCTCTCCCTCCTGAAGGCACTGGTCCATCCTTCTACCTGGTGAAGACGGAACACAAGTATTCATTTAGTATCTCTGCTTTTCCACCATTATCCTCTACCCACTCGACCCCTTTCTTAAGCTTAACAATCCCTTCCTTCGTGTCTCTTTTCTCACTTATACATTGAAAGAAAGCCTTCTCCCCCTTCTTAATTCCTTCAGCTATATGCAGTTCATTCTGTGCCTTTGCTCACCTTTCTTACTTGCCTCACTAACCAATGTTAGGTAATTTTCCATATCCACCTCTTTCTTGGTCTTCCTGAATTTTCTATAGGCCAACATCTTTTCCCTTACTGCCTGGGCAACCCTAGAACTGAACCAGCTGTCCCCTTTGGCCCTTGTGTTCTTACCCCTGAGCCTAATGTACTCATCTGTGGCAACCAGTATATAAGAGGATAATGTTTAGAAACACCAATTTTCTGTTTTCAAATTGTTTACTGTTTTTGTTCTTATACAGCACTCATGATGACTTGTTGAAATCACTTGTGGTATTGCACGTGTATTATGTAGAAGAGAATGGAACTGATTTTGGCAGTTGTGCAGAGAAATAATTCACATTCTAGAATGTAAATCATTTCTTTGGAACAAAAAATACAGCATTTAAGAGCCACCACTGAAACAGGCTCAGTGTGTATTATAATCTGTTTTATCTTTCTGCAGCTCCCATCCAACTGCCCAGTGATGGTTTACAACAGTGGTACTCCTGCAGCTCCCCCCTCTCCACACACACAACTTCCTGCTGCTTAAAATGAATTGTTCACATTTGAGAAAACTTTGTAAAACACAATATTTAAACACAATTTAGCTTGTCATAGACTTTTTTGTATTTTAATCCTTTAATTCTCCTTTACCTGGCTAATTTGCATAGAAGCAGAACCCTTATCTCTCAGAGTTCATCTGCTTCTGCTGCTTAACCCTTTCCAGTAGTTCAGAAACCTGTTTGTGACAGCATATTCCTTTCCACAGCAACAAACTGTGATGTTACAGACCTAACTGTGACATCAGGAAAAGATTAAGCAGTGCATACAGATGAACTCTATGGGACAATGATCATGTTTCTTTGTAAATTATCCTTGTAATGATGAACAAAGGGAAGAGAAATGCAAACAATCTGTAAAATATTATCTACTGTAAATTTGGACACAATGTTGAGATACAAGAAAGGTGACCACGTGCCAGTACTTGTCCACTGCTGGGGAAGGCCAGAGGTTAATTGTCACCTAGAACCAGTACCAGGGTTTGGGATTATACTAGAACTAGATGCCCGTGCCAGGGTCTACATGATATAATTATCTGAATACTCAGTTCTGTCTATATAACAAGACAGACCCAGGGTGTGTTCACAAAACTCAGGCAGTTTATTGCACTTATAATTAGGGTATTTGGAAACCTACTAAACTATAGAAGCATGAAATACATGAAAAACTAGGATTAAGATTCATTCAGTATGCCATGACAATACATAAGCAATGAGCAGATACTTATTATGTGAGCCTAATAGTCCTCTCCTAATAGAAACAGGTAACCTAACTAAATTATGCAGCATTGTTAGCAAGGGAAAGGAAAGAGGAAATTGTTTAACCAGGAAAAACACACTAAGTCAGAGCTTGTTTCTAGGTATGGTGCGACCTGGGAGCACAAAGAAGTTAATTGACTTGCTCAGGGTCACACAATATGCAAGTGGGAGCTGATGGGATTCAAACCCAGGTCTCCAGGTTTGCAGCTAAACCACTATGCTATATTGCATCCCTAGGAAGTACTCCTACCAAAAGTAACTATTCAAACCTATATTCTAAAACCTATTACCTAACAAACTTACAGTATATCCAAACAAATCTATTATCTAACCTATGTATTCATATTGCAAAGCACTTCCCCAAAACTTGTCTTATTTGGGGTATGCGGTGAAAATAGCATGTCCACAATAGCACAAGTAATAATACCGTGAACTTCTCAGCTCGTGTATTAAATATTGCGTAGGATAAAAGCACAAGAATTATATAGCACCATCTAGCATTGCAATTGACTTGTACATAAATTTCACTCATTAGTACAACCAAAGTTAGCAAACATGTCATCGTCTGAGTCAGTCAGATTTGTGAAAAGTCAGAAGGGTGGAGAGCTTGCCCTGCTAAATGGCTTTGTGTATCACCATGAAAGAACTACAGCTGCAAAGCATACTACAAATGCCTTGAGTATGATAAGGGCCATTGCATTACCCGAATGCATTTAAATGGGGAAATTGTGCTGAAGAAACTTGGCGAGAACAATAATGTCCCCAATCCAGCAGTTGTCTCTGTTAAAGAAGCTGTCGCTGGGATGAAGAATAAGGCTGCAACAAGTAGTGAAACAACCCACCAAATTGTTGCAGGTGCTGTCGCACAACTATGTCCCTCTGTAGCATCCCAGCTCCCAGAGATGTCTCTCATTAAGCGGACTGTCAGGAGAACACGTAGGGTAGCTGACTGTCTACCCCCAGAACCAAGTGATGCAGCATCTCTTGAGCAAACAGTATTAACTTGATAAGTTTAGCACTTGCAGTTAAAAAACAAAAAAAGAAAACAAAAATAAAACTTCTGAGTGAGTGTTTCAACTACATGCATGGTGATTAGTAGGAGGAACGAAAAGTGACAACATTGTTTAGAGGGAAGCATTTGTTGGTAGGACAAATAAGGCACAACACAAATAGAAGTCCCCAGAACAGCATGTGGAACATCATAGACAGACACTGGGCATATGATTCTTATTGCATGTAAGTGGATCAATTCATAAATTTCAAAAAACGCTGTTTTGACACACGCTGTAATGCAAAGATGCTATACTTACAAGTGCGATTATATATGCGCTTAAAAGACTCACGCTATTACGGACGCACGATATTGACAGTAAACCCTTATTTGGACATGTAGTCCTGCCCACTAATATTTTGCATGTCCCCAGCTACCCATGAAAGAGGCACTTTCATTCTTACCACTCTGCTGGCCTTTGTCATTAGTGTAGGCCGTGATGCCCACCGTGGGACTCTCAGTAACAGCTTCTCAGGAACATATTGGAATGTCTCCCTAAGAGACATAAGCACTGGGATTTTATAATCTAGTTGGAAAGGGTATCTCCAAAAGGCACCAGTCATATCATAGTTGCCTGATCTGCTGCTACTTTTCTACTAATCAGAGTGATGTAGATGGATGCTATTTCATTCACTCTAGATCTATATAGCTGTGGAAGTGCGGTTAGCTAAGAACCAATAACATTTATTAGAAATACTTAGTAAGCATCCCTCTGTCTAAATACAAGGAGGTGTAAGAAATGTGGTTAGCTAACAGGCAATAATGAGTATCAGAAATATTCAGCTAGCTTGCCTCAACTTGGATCTTGCCTGTATTATTTGTATGTAAAATGGTTTTGTGCCTTGTTAGGACATTTAGGCCTAATTCTTTTTTTTTTAGCTCCTTTGTTTCTTATCGCGCTGGCTGCCCATGTTCAGGTGGGCACCCCAGCCCCGTCCCTTGATATACACCAGCACTCAGCTTCTGCCCCCAGGGATTGCCCCCCTGGCAGGGTCGGTGGGGGGAATGCTCACCCCCACCACACACAGGATCTGGTTCTGCTGAGTCTGAATGGACAAGGGCATGGCCCATGGGTGCTCACCATCATCCAACCACCAGCAGTTTCCTTCTTTTCTCCCTGAAGAGGCGGGCATGCTGAGACATCAATGGTAGTGCTACATACGTTCCCTATGCACAGCACACTAGGTGTCTGCCCCACATCTGTCACTCCTTCTTGCAGCATTGGTGTGCCAGCCCCTAGCCTCTGCTAGGGGCCAGGCTATCACCGACTACTGTTCCCCCCTCCAAGGAAGAAGAGAGCTGTCCTGGGGATGCTCAGTTCTCCTCCTTCCTGGCTGACCCCCAGCAACCCACTCACACTGTGAATACAGGTTGCCGGTGTGGCAGAAGGTAAGGCATGGATGCCTCAGCCTTCCACACCACTGAGCCGGCCATTCAGGCCTATTTATCCAATGGTTTTGCTTGGCCTGGGTTTGTCCATGCCCCTGTCAGCTAGCTCCACATGGATTATTCTGGGTCTTTAGGATGTGGTTTTGCCAATATTATTTAAATTGCCAGCCCTATGTAACTTACTGCTATACCTTAATTGCTTTAAGGTTATAGTTTTGGCTAGAATGCTTATGCCTGGTCTGTATGTATTCAGACTCAGGTCATGGGGAAGTATTCCCCTGGTCTCAAAATGGCATTTTCTTCAGGTCACTGATTCCATCATTACAAAGGATGGCTAACTCTCTAGGGGACCCCTTGGTTAAAGTAGTATCATTAATGCGAAAGGCCTGAACAACCATGTTGAAAAGAACAATATCCTTTCATATTTCAAAACCTTTAGGGAAGAGGTAGCTCTCCTCCAGTAACCTCTTGTATCCATCTGTACTGCACAATGGCTTAAAATGGGTTGAGTTAGATGGCTAGTACAAAACTCTGTGGACAAGGCCAGCCCGGTGGTGCTGAGGGTTGAGGCGCTGGATGCCACACCTTGCACCCACGCCAGTGACCTGGGTTCAGGAATGAGCCGGGTTGCTGTGGGTCAGCAGGGGAGGGAGAGGATAGAGCATTTGGAGGACAGCTTTCCTCTCTGGGAAGGGACGGGGTCCCTGTTCTGCACTCGGCTGACCTCTGGCAGAAGCCGGAGATATAGCAGGCGCTAGACGTAGCAAAGGGGCAGGGAGTGGCAAACGTCAGTAAGGCCTTGACGTCAGGGCACTAGCCACTCCCCAGAAAAATGGAAAAATACCCTTCAGCTCCGGTGGAGATGGAGAACCGGAGCTTGCCCACGATTTACGGACGCCCTCCTGACATCCTCCCGACCGACACAGCCAGAGAATTTTGTGGTGTTGAGGCCCACCTCGTCCCTGCCCAGGGGGGTAAACCAAGGCTACATGGGGGATGGAGGACTGACCAGGTAGGAGCGAACCATAGTGGGATGACTCCTTGGTACTCCCAAAGAGACCAGAGCTGAGGGAAGAGAGGAGGAAAAATAGAAAGTACAAAAAAAAAAAAACTCTGTGGCAGCAAGTCTAAAGGGTGACTATGTTAATTCATCAGTCTCTGGCCTGGACTGTAGAGAAAGTCTTTAAGGACACTAATGGACTCTAGATCCTTGCACTCATATTTACTGTACCTCTAATGGAAGGCTCTTGATAGGCAATGTGCATGCAACTAATCAAGATGATCCCTTTTTTCCCCCCAGATTTAGCCAGGATATTTTAACCATGAAAGGCAATGCTCAGATTTCTGTGGTTCTGGAATGGGACCATAATCTTCCCTTAGATACTTTCTTGGACTGAAATCATAGTGGGTCTGACAGCCAACTCCCAGCATCCCAGCATCCCAGCAAGGACTTGACTGCAACAACTCATTATGGAACACGATTGCAAGATATTAGGAGATGTGACTACCCCACTGGATTAGACTGCATCTTTCACTCCAATGGGGTCTACTACAGCATCCTGACATGCCATTGCCAAACTCCCAGGAGCCTGAAAATTATATCCTGACAGTTGGTGTTCTGACGGTCAGGAATTGCTCACAGCAGAGTTTTTTTCTATGTTTCAGGGGGCTTTGCCTCCCGCACCCCCCTTATTTTTGATTGCCAACTCTGCCATGGGCAATTCCTGACTGGTGGTATCCCAACAGTAGGGATATAATTTTCAGGCTCCTGGGTGTCGAACAATGGCATGTCGGGATGCCGTAGTGATGCACTCTGATGTTCTGAACTACTGTAACCAATTGACTACATCTTGATAGATCCCCTTGCACTTGCTGGAGCAGTGGAGCCTTTCATCACTAACATTGTCAGTTTTGACCATGCCCCCATCTTGGCACTACTTCCCCTGTTGCGCAATCCCCTCATCTCACCCAGATGGAAGGTGATACCCCTTTCTCCTCAAGAACCCATAGTTTGCACCCTGGGCCCAAGCAGAAGCATCTCAATTGTTTGAGACCAGGTAAACCACTAACATGACTAAAGCTACAGTGTAAGAGGTCTTTCAAACCTACATGAGGGCCATAATATTGCTTTCCCTACATCTATATGTAAACTCAGGGATGGTGAAGGAACTAAGACAAACAGGATCTGCCACTACTAGAGCAGACCTATAAATAAGACCCAGTCATGCGGCAGAAGCCCTGGCCTCAGATAGTGAGCTTAGAATACAAGCTTGTTCTGCTTCTGCAATATAAATTAGAACATGCTTTGCATCACTCTAAACATAGTTTTGGTATGTGGGGAATCAGTATGAAAAACTCCTTACTTACTGCCTCCAAAAACAATTAGCAGAATCACACACAGTGACCTTTAAAACACTACAAGGACTACTGTCCCTTCTCCCAGAGATAAACCTTACTATGATTACTGTTTTTGAAGAACTGTATTACTCCAAGCAGTCTGTGGACTCATTCCTTGGCTTCACCCCCATCCACAACTTTTTCTCATGTTGAGGGACACCTTCTACTGAACAGTAGCTGAGCGCAACCCTCATGTTCCTTTCCTCAGAGAAGGTTCCTGGCAAGGATGGCTTCACAGCAGATTAGTTCATGATCATACTGTACCTGATGTAGTCATCCCACCTGCTGCACATTTAATGAATCCTTGTCTTAAAAAGCCCTGTCTCTTCACTTTAAATTAGGCTTGTATCACAGCGATTCCCAAAAAATAAGGGCCTCCAGGACTGTGCCAATTTCTTTCTTATGTCTCTATCAGACAAAAAACTTTTAGCCAATGACTCAGCCTTCTGACTGGAGATTGCACTCCCCTCCTTTATTCATCCTATATAAGCAAGGTTCATGAAAGGTAGGTCCTACAGAGCAAGCATGCCTAGCCTGGGAGCCAGAACTGAATTATCCACTTCCACCTGCCATGTGGGATAGCTGTATTCTCTCAGCACACACTGCTAGTGATGTCAGAAGCAGACATCCAGAATAAAATATTACACAGATGGTATAGGATCCCCCAACTTCTCAGGGCATTTTATACCCCACTCTAGGTGCTAAAGCTGTTATATTAAGGGTGATTCTCTCACCCACATCCTGTGGGATTGCCCAGCCCTCCAGACCTTTTGGGTGGCATTTGTCATCACCTGTGACAAAGTTTTTTAGTCCACAGCTTCCTTCAACTTGAGTGTATTTTTGTTGAGAGTAACTTAAACCTTTAGCATATCTCAAGCCAACACTGGAGCTAGTTACTAGTTGCTGAACTGGAATTAGAGGACCCCCCTACCCATGATGAAATGGCATTTGGCATTAGAACACGTAGCTAGTTTTGAAAGACATAGCCATGCAGCAGTATACAGATATGCAATACAGTGTCAAATTGAAGAGATATCTAACCTCACACCTTTGCAGTGCCCCCCCCTTAAAGCAGCCAATCCCCCATGGACCTGTAAACCTGTGCCAGTCTCATCAGCAATGTCTCCCAAAGCTGAAAGTGAACCAGTTCTCTCTCTTTAGTAACTCAGCTTCTGTTCACATAAGTAAAGTTACCAGGTACAGTGTGCTGATAGCTCTGGGTACTATAGTACATTATGCCATACAACATGAATGTTTCCTGGCAGATGCCTAGTATGCATCTGTCTAATTGTTTCCTGTAATATATGCTTGAGAAATATGTATTATGTACAATACTACCATGAAATATCAATAAAGAATGTTGTTTTTAAAAAATATGTAAGCTGAATTTTTCCCAAATATGATGTTTTGCAAAGTTTTCTCAAAAGTGAGAAACTCACTTTAAAGATTGGCAGTTACAGTGGCACAATGGCACTGCTCCCATGACTCTCTCCCCCTCCCTCCCACTCACTCAGTTGCGGGAATAGTGATGGTGCTAGTTTGTGTTGCAGTGCCACACAAGTGACTCCCTGCCTTCCACCTACAGAGTGGTAGCTTGCAATAACACCTCTCCCCCAGATGCTTCGTGTTTCTTCCTGTAGGGATTTTTGAGAAGGCTACTTAGTGGTCTTCCTAATATTTCCTCAGTGTTTGCACAGGGCCATAATGCCCATTGTTTCATGATTGACAGCCAGGGATTTGTAAACGGGCTTCTCTACTAACCATTACAATGCAATTGAACTTCTCTAGAGGGGTATAAGGAAGGTGTTGATTAACTCAAGAAGCCATTGTACACTCACTCATGGTCGTCTCAGTGACGTGGTCGGGGGGGTGTCAGTCATGGTATCCATGATCACCATGCTGAACATGCTCTTTCTGTGGCAGTGGCTGGTTTCCATGGAAGGAACATGTTTCTACAGCAGTTGCTATGGCTGCAGAATCACAGTAAACATGGGCCCTGACCGTAGCTGCATGCTGTGGAGACTTGGGTGCAGAACACTAACATCTTTTCTCATTCTTGCCAAATAGCCTAAAACATGAGTACTAAAGAGGAAAAAAAGATATATTTGCTGTGACACATACACTTTTTCAAAGAGGTGAGGGAGGAATGTAACAAAAATAGTAATTTGACGAATATATTCAATTGTTTTTGTCACCAAGATCAGAGAATCATTGCAAAACAAAATACATTGTCATTGTTTAGTGCAGTGCTATTCCATGACTAAATAATTACATATTCAATCTAAGATGAAGTAACTTATGCAAAATAAACATTCAGGGCCTGTAGGAGGAAGAATGTGAAGACATGCCTTCTGGCTCCTCCACTAAAAAGATAATGCTCAACAAAAGCCCATGTCATGTTTTTTTTTTTATTTATTTTATAGACTTGTTACGTCTATAGTCACTAATGTGAATTCTGGTTGCCAAATGATGCCCTGTAATTTCCCTAGGAGATCCATCTTGTCCCAAATGTGGGACCCCAGACCTAGAGCATAATGTTGTAAAACAGAATCCACCCTCCTGGAGGACAGCATCCCATGGGGTGTTTGATCATCCTCCGGCATTGCACACAGCAGCACTGCTGTTGCAGTAGAGGACCAACTCTTTCCATTATGGTGTAAGGCTATGTCCTGACAGAAAGCCAAACTAGAAGTGCTTAAAGACATTATGCTGAATGAGGGTTTCTTGAAGTTACAGAAATATTACTTTCTTCACCATCTTTAAACATTTGAGATGGGTTGGTATTTCAAAAGCATAGCAGAGTCATGTGCACATTACTTGAACAGAAGTTTTATCATAACCCTCTCCAAGACTAGCAGGGTCACAATGATTCTGATGAACATTGGAGTCAAAACCATCCTTGAGTAGAAGCCGGGTAGGACATGTATCCAGCTCACAAGTCAGCCTTAGCATATGAGACTCATTAACATGCAAATCATGCCTCAGATGCTTGGAAGGAATTACTGCACCTCCTGAAGCTGGACCTCATGACAAGTGCCTTTAATGAACTTCCTTACCTCAAGGAGCCTGTCTCTGCATTTCATACTTTTAGGCTTTTAACCAACTGTGTAAAATCACAGCATGTGTATTCTGAAAATATGTTAATTTCCATGTCAAAGTAAACATGCAGTATTGGCTTTACTGTTGAAACTATACATTGTGTACCAACTGCTAACCTGGGAACCTTATAGAAACACATTTCACTTCATAAAGATATCCCAGATGGACAATATTCAATAAATAAAAAGCATTTCTCAATGCTGAATGTTCACTGCTGGTATTGCTGTTGTATTGGGTCTTGCTTGTATACATTTTTACTATATTTTTGCCCAGAATAGAGCAGATGAGATACAATGTCTCATTTTCTGTGATGTCCTGCTTTTACACATTGTTAGATTGTGCTTACCCGGGATAGGGCAGCTGAGGGGCACTATCTACTTTTAAGCGGGTGCCCACATTTGCTCCCAAATCTCCAATAGTCTTTATATGACCTGAAGTTATGAGCAAGACAAGTGGAATTTTTAAAATCCCATCTGAAAGGTGATTGGGATTTGAAAAATATACCTGCCATGTTCAACAGGTGGGGTAACAAAAGGGATATGTTGAACATTAGGGGTCAAAATCTGCAAAAAATAAAGTTATGAGTGAATGTTGCAACAATTCAATGTTTTCTCATAAGTTATAATGTAGTTAGTTCTTCACATTTTACCCCAAATTTTCAACATAATCTTTTTATGACCACTCTTGCTGAGCATGAGATGTGTCATTTATAAAACAATGTCTGAAACGTAATTTTGCACCACAAGTGTGACAACACATTTTGGCTAGGGTTTGAGACATGACAGCTGTCACATTCATGAGGTAGTGTGAAAAAATGAGTATGTTAAAAATCTAGGATCAAAATACTGAAAATTGCCACAGTTATGAGTGTATGTTGAAAAATGTCAACATACACTAATTACTTTGTTGTTTTACCCCAAATTTTCAACCTAGTCTTCTTCTGATCCTACATAGCATCCTTATGACTCCACCTCATGAACAAGGGTGGATAAAATTTTCAAATCATGCCCGAAAAGTGATTTCACGCCACAAGTGTGAAAATACATTTTGGCCAGGATTTTGAAAAATGGCAGCTGTCGAATTCATTAGGTGGTGTGGAAATTTACCACAGTTATGAATGTGCATTGAAAAACTGCAATGTAGGCTCATAACTGTTGTTTTCTCATAATTTTACCTCCAATGTTCAACCTAGTCTGTTTATGACCCTAACTCATGAACAAGGGCAGAGAAAATGTTCATGCCAAAAGTGCAATAACACATTTTGGCCAGGATACGAGAAAGGCTTGGAGGGACAGGAAATGAATCCTCAGGATCGTAGGAGCAGCAGCAAGGGGTAGGGAGCTGGATGTAATTCTCCACCTAGAGATGAATTACCAGGCTGAGAATGGGATCAGAGGAGTGCAACAGGAGTTTGTGGAGTTGGGGAGGGGCCTTAAAGTAGCACACAAGGTAACTTTCTCGGAAGTGCTACCTGTCTATGGCATGGATGAGGCTAGGGCACTCCACATCATGAGATTTAATGACTGGTTGAAAAGCTGGTGCAGAGCTCAGGGATTTGGCTTCATTGGGGACTGGGGCTCCACCTGGAGGGACGCAGGCCTATACAGGTGCGATGGTCTACATCTATCCTGGAGGGGAACCAGGATCCTAGGTGATAGGTTTAAATGTTTCAGTGGCAAACATTTAAACTAGCCAAGGGGGGAGGCACTGAAGAGGAGAAGGGAAATCCTTGCTCCCCAAAAAATCAGGGTAATTAGTGAGGTAAACTCCAAAATAGAGCAGTCAATAGGGAGAAGAGCAGGGGTAAATGGAGAAAAAGACACAGGCAGTAGGGACAGGGATGGGGCAAAAAGAAATAAAGCCATACAAAAATTGAGAGTAATGAGTACCAATGCCTGTAGTCTAGGTAAAAAGCTCCCTGAAATGGTGGCCTTGATGGAACAGGGATGCCTGGTTATTGTGGCAGTCACAGAAACATAGAACATAGAGAACCATGACTGGGATGTCAACATACCAGGGTACACAATCTACAGGAGGGACAGGAAGGGAAGAAGAGGAGGACAAGTAGCTCTCTATGTAAGGGAAGGGATAAAAGCAACAAAACTAAAGGGTAAACAGGGAGGAGAGGAGGCACTGTGGGTCACCCTGGAGACTGGAAATCGCTCCACAATCCGCACAGGGGTTGTATACAGACCCCTATCTCAGGGGGAGGAAATGGACACAAAAATGATAGAAGGCATCCTTGGGATGGCAGAGAAAGGGGAGATATTTCTGATGGGGAACCTGAATAGGCCAGATGTTGACTGGAGCACCTTTGCTGCAGCCACATCCAGTAGCAGGGAAATATTTTCAATGCCCTACAGGGGGTATGCCTCAGACAGCTAGTTTTGGAACCCACTTGGGAGAGAGCAATCTTAGACCTGGTACTCTCAAATGGGGATTGAGAGAGGATCTCTGATCTTGAAGTGGGTAGCCATCTGGGAGCAAGAGACCACCAAACAGTGTGGTTCACGATAAACTTAGCTGTAGAGTCAAGCCACACAAAAGTGAAGGTACTGGACTTCAGGAGGGCTGATTTTTTTCAAAATGGGAGAGTGCCTCAGAAAAGCACTAGCAAACAGGCAAGAAGGTGGGGTGGAGCAATAATGGGGAAACATCAAAACCGCCATCACCGAGGCAACAAGTCTTTGTGTGAGCAAATAAATCAAAACGAAAGGAAAAAACACTATGGTTCTCAAAAGAAGTGGTGGGGAAGGTAAGGGAAAAAAGAGTGCATTCAGGAAGTATAAGAAAGCACAGAAGGAGCAGGGCAGAGAATTGTAGCAGTTAAAGCAGAAGGAAGCGGGTAAGGCAGTCAGAATAGCAAAGGCCCAAACCAGGGAAAAGATAGCCAACTCGGTTAAGAAGGGGGATAAAACCTTTCATAGGTACGTTAGGGAGCAAAGAAAGACTAAAGCAGGGATACTGAGGCTGAACAAAGAGGAAGGTGGTTGGGCAGAGAGCAACAGTGAAAAAGCAGGGATACTGAACGAATACTTCTGCTCAGTATTCACAATGGAAAAGCAGGGGGAAAAGCCTAATCCAGTCAATAAAAGCACTCTAGATAGGGGGGTTGATATTAGTCCTTTCACAGAAGAAAGAGTTCTGAAAGAACTCTTAAAACTGAAGGTGGATAAAGCAATGGGGCCTGATGGGATTCACCCAAGAATTTTAAAAGAACTAAGGAAGAACTAGTAACACCACTGACTACCCTTTTAATAAATCATGGGAGGATGGGGTGGTGCCTGAGGACTGGAGGAGGGTGGATGTGATTCCCCTTCACAAAGGTGGGAGCAAGACAGAGGCAGGAAACTACAGACCTGTCATTTTGACCTCAGTGGTAGGGAAAGTGATGGAATCACTTCTAAAGGAAAGAATTGTTGAGTACCTAGATGCCAGTGGGACACAGGACCCAAGGCAGCATGGATTCACAGCGGGAAGGTCATGTCAGACAAATCTAATTGATTTCTTTGACTGGGTGACCAAAACAGTAGACCAGGGAGGGGCTGTGGACATGGCCTACCTAGACTTTAGCAAGGCATTTGACACAGTCCCGCACAAAAGATTAATAAACAAATTAGCCATACTGGGAGTTGGTCCTAGTATGGTAGCCTGGGTAAAACACCAGTTGGACAACAGGACAAAGTGGGTAATAGTAAATGGAGTCCACAGTGAAGAAAGGAGGGTTACTAGTGGGGTACCGCAGGGTTCAGTACTGGGGCCAGTCCTTTTTAATGTCTTTATAAGTGACATTGCAGAGGGACTGGAAGGGAAAGTACATCTCTTTGCCGATGACACAAAGATCTGCAACAGGGTTGATACTCAAGGTGGGATGAAAAGGATGAAAAGGAACTTGGCAAGGTTGGAGGAATGATCAAATGTATGGCAGCTTAGATTCAATGCAAAAAAGTGCAAAGTAATGCACCTGGGAAACAAAAACCCAGGGGAAGAGTACACAATGGGGAGTGAGATACTGTCAACAACAAAAATGGGGTAGTCATATCAGATGAGCTAAAGGTGGGCCAGCAATGTGAGAAGGCAGTAAGGAGGGCTGGGGGGATACTGGGATGCATAGGGAAAGGCATCACCAGTAGAAAAGAGGAAGTTGTTGGCCCTCTGTACAGAAAGTTGGTAAGACCACATCTGGAGTACTGTGTACAGTTCTGGAGACCCCATCTCTGCAAAGACATAGACAGGGTGAAGGCTGTCCAGAGGAGGGCAACCAAAATGATGCATTGTCTGCATCAGAAGACATATGAAGAAAGACGAAAGGAACTAAAGATGTATAGCCTCGAGGAAAGGAGGGAGAGGGTGGACATGATAGAAACTTTCAAATACCTCAAGGGACTCAACAAAGTCTAAGAGGGTAGCATCTTTCAGAAAAAGAGATGTGCAAAAACAAGGGGGCACAATCTGAAGATAGAGGGGGGACGGCTCAGAGGTAATGTGAGGAAGTATTTCTTCACAGAGTAGGTTGTGGATACATGGAACAGCCTTCCTGAGGAGGTCGTAGAGTCAAAAACAGTGGGGGAATTCACGAATGCATGGGACAGACATAAGGCAATTCTAGTGGTGGGTAGGAGGAAGTAGGCTGTTGGTTAACTAGGATCTGCAGCTTATCCATTAGGTATGGAAATGGGCAGACTAGGTGGGCCAAGCGGTCCTTATCTCCCCTCAAATTCTATGTTTCTATGACAGTTGGCACATTATGAGGTGCTATGAAGAAATGGCTATGCTGATAATTTGGATTCAAAATATTGAAAATTACCAAAGTTACAAGCCTACATTCATTAATTTCAATGTAGGTTCATACCTTTGTTGTTTTTGAATATTTTAACCCTAAATTTTCAACATTGTCTTCTTATGGCCCCACCTCATGAACAAGGGCAGAGAAAATGTTCAATTTCTGTCCAAAATATGATTTTACACAGCGACCACAAAACCACCTTTCAGGACAGATTTGTCTGATAACAGTGTTCATGAGGTGGGGTCCCAAAAACTGTATGCTGAAAATTTGGAGCAAAAACATTCAAAAATGATCCACTTATGAACTAAGTCAGTTGTTTCAAGGAAACACCTTGTGTAGTATGGGAGATGAAGCTGGACTCTCAGGACTAACTAATCCTCTAGCCTTCTCTACAGCCCCTGTGTCCCATTAAAGTGAGGTGCAAAGTGTGACTTCTGATATAGCTGACTCCTTGTGTCTTGTGAAACTAACTGAGCCTCAAGAGGTAAATTCTGACCACTAGAGCACAACTGGTGACATACCAGATAGTTCTGAATCGATTGCAACTAATGATCCTGATAGTGTTATGGACAATGATGTTAATGAAGATGATGATGTTGATAATATAAGTAATGTGTTATGTGATTTAAATTTCATGGAATTTCCTCTTGATGATGAACCTGGAATTTCAGAACAGGTTAATGAAAGTACTTCTGCTGAACGAGAATTAAAAGAGCAAGCAAATGAAGATGTTCCTTTTTCAGAACAGACAGCCAGTACAGAGGTACTGTACCCCTTTCTTCAGAAGCTGACTTATTGATAAACAATGAGCCAGGACTGATCAACCCAAGTACCAATATTGAAAGGACTGAGCTTGTTCCTGCCCCTCCCAGAAAATCTGGAAGAGCCACAAAGCCTGTAGTGCACCTTAGTTATGACTCCCCAGGAAGGCCTGTAGACCTCCCAATGAATGTAGTTCACAAAGGAGTGTATATTTCTGAAAATGCTCTTCCAAAACTAGGCTACTCTGCCACCTCAAAGTTAATGGTGAAGCATTCCAGTCAGTATACTAATGCCTTTGCCCCATGCAGCCCAAGTGTAGCTGATAGGGACAGGCCCCAAGTCATGTGAGTTAGTGTACAGGAGGTAGTATAAACAAGGGTTGTACGAATAATGTGTTTAACTACTTGAACCTGTTAACTTGTTTATGAAAAAGTAATGTGTCCTTATGCAGTATTCATTGCCAAATGAAATGCATAGTAATACATAGATACATACATAGATACATAGACAGTGTCGGCAGATAAGGGCCTATGGCCCACCTAGTCTGCCCATTTGAGCTTGTAAGTTCAGTTTGTTTTCCTAGAAGTCTATTTCCCCTTACCCCTGACCTCTAGAATTCCTTTATGTCTATCCCATGCATTCTTAAATCCCGTGATTGTTTCAGCCCCACCACTTCCTCTGGCAGGGTGTTCACTTATCCACCACCGTTCTGTGAGAAATTCTTTCTCATGTTTCCTCTGATAGTCCTCTCTCAACTTCATCTCATGCCCTCTAGTCCTGAAACATCTTTTTCGCTTAAAAATAGTGTTTTCCTGCACCCTGTTCCTCCCTGTAAGATACTTGTATGTCTCTATCATATCCCCTCTCTCCCTCCTCTCCTCCAGGGAGTACATGTTCAGTTCCTTCAACCTGTCTTCATAGGACTTGTGATGCAACCCATGCACCATCTTTGTTGCCCTCCTCTGAACCTTCTCTACCCTGTCTATGTCCTTACGTAGGTATGGTCTCCAGAACTGTACACTGTACTCCAGGTGGGGCCTCACTAGTGTCTTGTATAGCGGAATTATGACCTCTTTCCTGCTGGTGATGCCCTGCCTATACATCCCAGCATCCTATTTGCTTTACCTGATGCCTTGTCACACTGTTTCCCTACCTTGAGGTCATCAGAGATGACAACCCAAGATCCTTTCCTGCTTGGTGCATGCTATATCCTCACCCCAAACTGATATATTGTGCCAGGGTTTTTGCGCCCCATATGCATTATCTTGCACTTCTTTGCATTGAATTTCAACTGCCAAACCCTTGACCATTCTTCAAGTTTCTGCAGGTCCCTTCTCATTCTGTCTACACCCTCTGGTGTGTCTACTCTGTTACAGAGCTTTGTGTCATCAGCGAACAGTGAAATTCTGCCTTCTATATCCTGTGCAATGTCACAATATAATGCTGTTGTTATAGCCAGCTCCTTTCTCTGATGCATCAGAATTTATTTTATGGTATGCCAATGAAACATGCATGTAATTTACATACAACATTTTTTATATAGAAATTGCGTAGTGTGTGTAGACTTGACATGGACACCAAGTTCTTAAAGGCAGGGAAGAGTGTAGCCCCCCTCCTATCTGGGGTTTACTTAATGTCTTTCTAGGATTCCCAAGGCCCACTGTCAGGCTGGTGTCCTGTCATGGTGTGATCTTGTTTGTTTTTGTGTGAGTGCCATATTGAGCCTCCCTGCTTGTCCCTTTACAAGACTAGCTAATCTGTGTTAAGTAAATGGTCTGAGTTGGGTCCAAGCGATTTAGGGCTTGCGACTGACCAGATAGTGCTCTGTTTTGCTCCAATCTTCAGTTTCTATTTGCACAGAGGGAGCCTGTGTAGGAACTGTACTTATTTACTTTTTGTGTATTGTTTTACTGGAAATAGAGAAGTTTGTCTAACCTGCTTTATTCGCAGCTCATTCATTTAGATGGGAGCCACCATGTTGAGTCTGGGACTACCAGTAATTGTATCAATAGAACCACTGGGGACCTAAAATGGATCCGAAACCCAGTGTCCTGTGGGAAGGAAATTCTGTAGTTTTGTAGTTTTTCAGTTAGCACCAAATTGGCCTGAAGGGGGGTGCCCTAAGTGTAACTGATAGCTTCTTCATCCAACCAAACCCCTGGATTTACAAGGGAAATGCCTAGTGTGCCAGAAGACAGTGGCTCAGTTAGAGTTGGTGGGTGAAGTGTAAACAGCTCAAGTTTTCGAGCAGCTGCTCCCAGAAGGAGCATAGGGAAATCGGAGGGATGGGGCCCAACTTGCCTCCCTGCCACCTTTTTCCTGCATTAAGACTGCCTATAGCAGAAGTTGAACTTGTCTGATTCCAGCCAGGAACTGCAGCAGAAGGAATGAAGAAGTTTATCAGTGCTACTTGTGATTTGGACCGAAGACCTGCTCCAGAAGCTATCAGCCTAGCTTGTGTGTGAGACATACTCAGATCAAAAAGGTTTGTTCAGTAAAGCTGCTGAATTGCATACTGGACTGCATCCAAACTGTTCCCAGAGACAGCTGTTATTCTGAGTGTGCTGAATGTGTTACGTGGGTCAAGACCTTTTTGCTCACTGCCAATCCTGTTTTGCCAGCTGGAGACTTCACCAGCAGAAGATCACAAACTTTGCAAGACTGCTCATCCTGCCTGGGCCTTGCCAATTTGACTAGGCTGCTGCTCCTGCACCAAAGACTGTTTTGGCGAGAGATCGGTTTGGGAAATCCAGCCCCTGCACAGCAACAACACACAGGTTGTGGCTACCTGGAGGAAAGGCCATGAAGAGGAGGTGTGTTATCGGCCCTCTTTCCCCATGCCCATTGGTCATCAACACGGGGTCTCCATATCACCTGCCTTGTAGCAGATTCCTGGTAGCATGAGTACAATCAGGGTAGCTCCCTGCAACGAGTGCTTAAATCACTTGTGGTACCATCTAATTATTTCAATTTCTTGGCTTTACAAAGGACTGAGCCAACTGGCTCGGATTACAAATAATCTGGGTGTTTTGCATGTTAACTGCCTTTCTTTCCACTAAGAGCTCCAACATCAGCTGCAACTCTGGCCACCCCTGGGCAATGCCTCCGGCTAGCCAGACTTACCATCCTGGGTATCCAGTGTTGTGTGACTGTCAGTTTGGGACAAAAAGTGCATGCACTCACTAAACAAAGCCAGATTTCAAATTGTTTAATTAGATTCATGCCCCTTCCTTGTTCACTGCCCATAAATAAACCTGATTGTCTTTCTTCAAGTAATAATTTATTTGGATTAGCCTTCTCTGGTATGCCACTCTTACGGCAACACCAACATAGCGAAATACACACCTGTCGGCAAAATCGACACTTTGCCGACAGGTCGCTGTGTTGGTGTGCCCGAGACAGGGACAAGCTGTCTCCCGGTCCTGCACCCCTGCCCCAAATCAACTCTGACTGGAGTTGAGAATCCTAAAGATAGGGGGTAGAAGCAGAGCCCCCACATGGGGGTTCAGGGTGAAGTCCTCGATAAAAAACAGGAATGGGAGACGCATAGGAATCACGTAGACTACAACTTGAGATCGACATGATTCCTGTCGGTAAGATGCCGGCTGTCATGAAAGATGTTGAACCGCATTTTAGAGCCACCTTCTCTGATTCTGTTTAGATTTTTGGATATGGGTTTTAAGCTGTATTCTTTTAATTATCATTATATTTGTATTTATGTTTTTATTGTACAAACACTTTGAACACATGGAATTGCGCTTTTTAAAAATAAAAAATTGATTGATTGATTGAACCTGTCTAGTGTGCATATTATTAGTTGGGTTACAGTGCTAGGAGTGTGCTATTGCAGGGTTTTAAATAATTGATTAACATTTTTTTTCTTGGGACAATACTAACTGTACAGAAAGCATTTATATAGGTTTTCTAGAAGTGTTATGTTTGTTAAACACAGTGAGGCAAGTGCTATGCATTTTCACAATGTTTTAGAACTTTTATGAGCAAAACGCTAATCAATTTTTAGAGTTAAATAAAACCCTGTATTGTATCACAGACCTTACTTTACAGGGGGTCTCCAGGGAAACTGCTGCAAGTCTAACCCTGTTGGTAAGTGTGAAGGGAGTGTGCATATTATTACTGTTCCATATTGTCTGTGAGTTTACTACTGTATCAGGTACTAGTCGCTAGGAGGGCTGGTGGGTGGTTATAGCTTCCCAGAGGGCTATAGTAGAATAGATAAAAATTCCCAATACCATTACTCTGGGTGGAGACACATTGTTAGTGAACCCAGGCCCCTCAACCTGTGTATAGCCATACAGGTAGGGGTAGTAACCCTTGAAGAGCACTGCCTAGGGGTTACATGTGTAAGCGTTATGCATAGCTGCATGTCATGTACCAACTGCACATGTCAACAAATTCAGAGCTGTGGTAGGATGGACTGACAGGTGGGCTGGGCTGTGCAGAGTGGCATGGAGTGGAAAGCAGCTGTACAATATCTGCAGATTGTCTGACATGCCTGTGGAGCTTCTCTTGACCCCACTATATGAGGAAGTGGAACACCCCACACATATTCAGTGTGGAAATGGGTTCTGGGAATTGTTCACTAGTGATTGAATCAGTGAGACATGTTAACACACACATTATGAACAATCCAATACTGGAGCATCCAGTACTAGTTGAAAAACATGCTAGATAGGGGTGGGGACATGGTATGAGCATGAGCATCTGCTGCTCATAGGCACACAAAGGCCACACTTAAG
The DNA here is from genome assembly GCA_016271365.2 of Neoceratodus forsteri. NCBI lineage: Eukaryota > Metazoa > Chordata > Ceratodontiformes > Ceratodontidae > Neoceratodus > Neoceratodus forsteri. Next base: position 1,061,181,861 of record CM057455.1, read on the forward strand.
CAAGGAGGAGACAGCCATCACTGCTATGGAGATCTGCCAACATTACCAGACCCTGACTGAGTTGGGGGCCTTGCAGATTTAGACAACCATCATATTTATTTATTTATTTATGTATGTATGTATGTATCTATGTATATATGTAAGTATTTATTTTTTGATTTAATTCAAAGTTGGTAACCGGGAAAGGCACACTGAGCTGAGGCTCATTTCCAGGTGTGACACAGGGAGGAGGGAGATTTATAATACACAAAAAGGGCAGAGACAAAACTCAGACTTAACAACAAAAGCATTTTGCAAAAGTCACAAATAATTAGCATAAGGTAGCAAAACTCAATACAAAAATAACAAGCGGCAGGGTGCTGAAAGCCATATAAATCAGTGCATGTCTACAATAGTGGGTAACTAAATGTCATAGATATATATATATGAGTCAAAGACCCATTGATGTTGCCAGTAATATTGCATGCACCATCATGGCCATCAAGCACAAATGGCATGACCTCTATGACATTGCCAAAAAGAGTCTGGCTCATTATCACCAAGCACAGTTGGCTATTGGGGGTAGGGGTCCACATGAATATCCCAAACTTACCTTCACTGAGAACATTATGGCTGACAGTCATCCAGACGTTGCTTGATGGAGTGGATGATGGACTTGGCATACTGAACTGTGAGTTTTATACCGTACCATATGATCATGTACTCTGTTGTGCAACTGACCACAGACTGATGTACACACTTTCCTTGTGGATGTTGACCCTTCGAATGTGGGCAGTGTGGAGGTAATCCAGCCACCACCACAGTTTAATGAACAGCACACTTCAGAAGGAGAGTATCCAGAAAGCCAGTGTGAGTATTTAACCAGAATGGCCAGTCCTTTATGAGATCCACTAAATAAACACAGTAGCACTCCAGGAGACAATAGCATAAATAATGTTTTGAACAAACCAATGTTTTTTCTGTTTTTTTCTTGTAACCAAAATAGTTTTTTAATGGTGAACAAAAAATAACAATGCAGGACACTGGCAAATCTGTCGTAGCACTTCAGCCACAGGTGGTCTTCATCAAGGGGCATGATGCCACTGGTTTGTGCTGAGCATTATTTATGCTTTTGTTTTCTACAGTGCTACTGTGTTTGTTTTGTAATGAACAGCAAGGACCAAGTGGGCTAAGCCCCTTCGAAACCCACCAGTTTATATACATAGGTTCACTCTCAAAGCCGGGTTTGCATTTCAGGCCTCTCACCCAAACAGCACAAGAGAACATTCTTATTCAATAAGAGACACCCCTTGATACACATATAAACACACTACTAAGCTGTGTAGTATGTAGCAAACTGCAAATGTATGGCATCCCTTCCCAGGGGCCAGCAGTAGTGTATCCCATGTTATGTCCAGGCATCTAAAGTGAATGTTCATCACGCCAAACATGCATCCAGTTACTCCTCTTGTTTGTCTGTGCATGTAGTATCTTGACTGTGTGTCTGTATCTTGATTTAGGAACAGAAGTGTGAGGTACAGTGGAGCCTGTCAGGATGCAACACTATACTGCAGCCTTCTGCAGCAGAGCTGCAATAGCAAACAAGAGAATTTCAGTGGCAGTTAATCCCTTTTATCATGCAGTAACTTGAAACTTTGCACTGCATCTTGATGGACTCCACTGTATGTTCTCTGTGGGGAACTTGCTTCCACCTGCGTGGAACTGAAAAAGGTGCTGTGAGCCATGGTATATGTTGCACACATGGACCCATGTTATGTACATGATATTGGTACTTTCCACCACTGTTTGAGTAACACAGCATGCAACCATGGCCACGGTCATGACCTTTCCAACATGTGGGTATCTTGTGTTGGGCTTTGCAGTCTATGTATGCATCTGGCAGCATCACATATCAGTTGCATATTCATGATGAGGAATGCCTGCTGATTCCAGTACTCCTCTTTGTCCTCAAAGAGAGCCACAATCACCACAGCTACATTGCAATTTCCCCAATTATTCGAGTATTCTGGCTACTGAATAGAATGTAGCTTTACTGCCCCTAAGATTGAAATCTTTTGTGGTAAATGTGACATAGTCCTCCATGTGCTGCTACAGTGCTTCTGTGACTCAGCTCAGGCATTTGGCATAGATGACTGGGTTATCCTGGTTATGTCTCCTAAGATGCACAGGAATGATCCTGTGACATAATATGCCAGTGCTGCAAGCATGCCCGTGTGCACATCCAGGGTGTGTCTCTGTCTGGTACTTGTTAGCAGATGTGGGCCCAGTAGAGTGCAGAGCTCATCTATGCTCTCAAGGTCAATCCAGAACTATCAAATGCACCTTAGTTCTATTTGCATTACAAGATCAAGTCTGAATCTCTGCACCCATGGATACCTCTGCTGGCATTCTTACTCTTCCAACTCCAATTCCATATCAGCTAGGAATATATTCATGAGGAGCCCAGGACACATGCTTACTATGGTTACCAATGATTGCACACTACTCCGCAATAGCATTATGGTTCAGCTATGTGCACATGGACCACACTGTATGTCCTACGTGTGCTGGCTAAACTTGTATCTTGGTAAATTCATAGGCCTTCAAGTTTTGATCTTGACCAATGGACAGCAAGCATTTTGGTGAGTGGACAATGAGTATGGCTGTTTGGCCTGTAGATCCCAGACACCCTCCAGCAACTTCATCATTTTGAATAATGTGTTACTCTAACTTTTCACTGCCAAAGCCCCTAGACCCATTCCCAGAACCATCCACCTGACACAGATTGTTACCCTGAAGATGAATGAGTACAGGAACCAGAGAATTTTGGAGCACGATGGAGCCATTTTGGGTGAATACTCATTAACCAGAGATATAGTATCATTTATTATGACATGGTGTGATGTTTACTGAAGACAGACATTGCAAAGGTAGAATTCCAGTGTTCAGATGAGCAAATTGGATGATGGGCTGCATAGGAAGAGGGACAGCAAGCAGGAGGGATGGAGGTTATACTCCCCTTGTTCAAGTCATTGGTTCACCCCCACCTTAAGTATTCTGGACAGCTCTGAAGCCCTCATGTTAAGAAGAACATTGACAGCATGGAGGCTGTGCAGATGATGGCAGAAAAGATGATACAAGTGTAGCAGTGGAAGCCCTGCAATGAAAGCTGCCTATTGGCAATTTGCTTTATGCTGATCTCTCATAATGTTTCCTACTCTAATGTACAATGCAGACTGTCTGCACTCATCTGGGTATTTGGCTTCTCTGTATTCGGTGGGCAGTCATCCCTTGTTCTTAATTAACTGTACCAAGTATGCAGGGTTTAACTAGCAGAGTGTTAAGATTTTGTTGTTTAGTGTATCACAGGTTCTGGGAATTTGAACTAGTAAATCCACTCTACATGACCATTTATTCTGGAACATTGGTCACGGTAAATTTTCAAAAACTAATCCTAAAACCAATTTCTTTCTCCTTGAATTACTTAACTTTAGTTCTCTTTTAGGTTTTGCCAAAATATCTTCTTATCAAAAGTACAGTCTAATTAAGTCATAACAGGTAAGATGCCTTAAACTCCAAATGCCTAGGCAATTATTAGTGCTTTTACCTCTAATTTATGGTAAGGTACATTGCTACCATGGGGCTGAACTTTTTTTTTACGTTTCCAAATACCTCAATAAATGTGACGCACATCTTAAGTTTGCCCATTTAAAAGTTCTAGAAGATAAATTTGATGTGATCGGTTTGTCTGAGACAAAGTTAAACAATATTGTCATGGATAGTGAAATATTTCAGCAAGGTTACAAAACCAACAAAAAGAATAAAGTTGTTAAAAAAGGAGTGGGGATCTTTATTTTGTTTCAAGAAAATTTAAAATGGTTGAATTGCCAGCACTTAAACTGGCCCTTGTGATTTTCTGTCTTTAAATATTACACTTGGGAGTGATAAGATTATTATAGTTAGCATTATCTATATTCCTTCTCCAGGTTATAATGGAGCTGGCAAGGAACTGATTTCAACCTTTGGTAGTTCACTCCCTAGGGATCATAAGTGGATTCTTATGGGAGATTTTAATTCTAACTGGAAGGATAAATCTTCTGATACTTTTTGAGAACTAAAAAGAAAAAATCAAGACCAGAAGGGCTAGACTGGGGGGCTACTATATTTTGTAACAGGGGTGTGCACTTATACATCAGAGCTTCAGTAACCAAAAAAGAAAATGACTAACATCTAATGCGAGGTCAGCACAATACACTGTACATAAAGGGATCTCTGAACACTTGTAGTATTCACAAATAAATCACCTTTAATCAATCAACAAACTCCACATGGCATATACATAAACATTAAGGGCATCTCACCCACTAGTAGAAATAGAAAAGTGCAAGGTGCAATGTGCAAAGGTTCGTGGTAACCACCTTTGGTCATGCCAAAAGTTGCATGCTCAAAAGCACACTGGAGGCATTTCCTTGCATGTACAGTGAATCAAATAATAACCCAACCAATGAAACAGGCTGCCAATACCATGGGCTAACAGAACTCAAGGGAAAATGCTGAAGGAAAAATAAAATCCCAAACCATGTGGTGCAACAGAGGACTCATGCATACAGGAACCTATAAGCTACTGGGTGCACTTACGTAGCAACCGTGCATGTGGTCATCATCACAACATGATCTAAAAGCCCACAGTGTGTCCTTATAAAGTGCACAGAGAGTTTAAAGGGACAGAGCATTCAAGACTTAAAGTGCTAGTGCGTAAAAACCAAAACTAATGAAATGTGAGTAAAGCAGGTTACATTAACCAGTCACAAAAAATTATAGCAAACATAGTACACTCGATATATTAAAAACACAATGGCATAGAAATGTAAAACAAACTGATAAGCTACAAAAGCAGCACAGGATGACTGTATAACTGTAGTTCTACAGGTATCATCTACATGCTCATGTGTCCACATGGTATGTCCTAAATAGGACAGATAAAGAGAGTTCTCAAATATCAGATTGGTGAACACAAGGGAGCCATACAGAATGCCACCACAGATTATGCTATGGCCCGACATTATTTGGAAGCCAGACAAGGGTCCTCTACCTCTTTAAAAAATGTGTAGACCTAGAGAAAGTGGAAGTAGGTTTCAGAGGGGGTGATTTGGGTTCTAGACTTCTACAAAGAGAAGCTTATTGGATATTTGAACTTGACAGCCTGATCCCTCATGGACTAAATGAAGAAATACTACTATATAGCTTCTTGCACCAGTAGAAGTGCCCCCCCCCCCCACGTTATTCTCTTTATAATGGTGGACTTTTTTGAAATGACTTCAAGTCTTTATTAATATTTTCTGTCCTATACATCCCTGTCAGTCAGAGCTATAATATTTGCTCTGTTTTGGTTACAGTGTTTAAGTGATCATGACTTGCTGTGCTCTGATCACATAAGAGGCATGATTTGCTGGCTCTGCCTTTAGCACTTATATTTTGTTTTGACTACTGTGACCATGTGATCATGACCTACCATGCTCTGATCATATAAGAGGCATGACTTGTCGGCTCTGCCTATATCATCCTGTGCTGCTTTTGTAGCTTATCAATATTTTGCATTTCTGTGCCATTGTGTTTTTAATATATGGAGTGTACATATGCTGTTGATATGTTTATCATTTTTTGTGACTGGTTAATGTAACCTGCTTTACTCACATTTTGTTATTTTTTGGTTTTATGCACTAGCACTTTAAATCTTGGATGCTCTGTCCCTTTAAACTCTCTGTGCACTTTATGAGGACACACTGTGAGTTTTTGGATCACGCTCTGATGATGACCGCATGTACGGTCACTACGTAAGCACACTCGGAAGCCAGTGGGTTCCTGTATGCCTGAGTCCTCTGCTGTGCCACATGGTTTTGGCTTTTATTTTTCCTTCAGCTTTCCCCCCCCGAGTTCAGTTAGCCTGCAGTATTGGCAGCCCATTTAATTGGTTGGGTTATTATTTGCATCACTGTACATGCAAGGAAATGCCTCCAGTGTGTTTTTGAACATGCAATTGTTGGCATGACCAAATGTGGTTACTAGGAACCTTTGAACATTGCACCTTGCACTTTTCTACTAGTGGGTGAGATGCCCTTAATGTTTATGTATATGCCATGTGGAGTTTGTTGATCAATTAAAGGTGATTTATTTGTGAATACAACAAGTGTTCAGAGATCCCTGTATGCACAGTGTATTGTGCTGATCTCATATTAGATGTTAGTCTTGTTTACTTTTTGAGAACTATTTAGTTTGTTTGGATTGCATCAGATTATCTAATCTACTATTAGAGTTAATTATAAAACAAGTTACTAGTGCACTTTGTACTGGATTGTGCTCACTCATTCCCACAGGGTAAAATTCTGTGGTGTTCTTTATGATGGTTTGAGTAACCATAGTCTAGCCTACTGTAATTGGTCTGCTAAATTGAGCAGAATTAACCCTGTGTATACCACCTCCATAAATCTTAGGAAACCTGATGTCAAGAAACTGAATGTGGATATTTTTACCATGGATTGGTCATTTCTTGACACAGTTGATGACTTAAATATCACTTACAAATCATTTTGCAATATCTTTACTGGCATCTGTAGCTATTGGTGCTTTTAAATATTGCACCACAGGCCACAGAAGTAAGTGGTTAACTCATGATTTATTGAGATTTGTGAGGAAATGCAAAGAGAAATGGGCTCATTACAAACAAATTCTGGCCAGTTAGTTATGATGGAGTTTAAATAAGCTAAAAATCATTGTAAATCCTAAATTCATAAAGAAAAACGGAATTTTATAAAGCAAAACTGTTGCATACCACCCACGACCCTCATAGGTTTTGTGAACACTTAAAGATCTCACCAGTCATGGGAAGGAGGGTGAGCTTTCCTCCCTCTCCTTGAACAGTAAGGTCATAAGGGACTGTACTTCCCTGGCTGAGAAGTTTAATAATTCCTTCAGTGATCTATCTTGTTTTAAAACAAAAACAGATACTCATGCTTCTAAACTTGATATTAATGGCATCCCTGTCCTTTAACCCCATCTAATATTTTTCTTTAAGATCTCACACTTGATCAGGTTCTGAGTTATTTGGTCAATCTGAAACCATGTCATACATCTGCAGAGACGATCTGGACTTCAAGATCCTTAAATTGGCTGAAGAAAGTATTGTTTTTTCCCCTCACCAAATTATTAAATTTTCCCCTCTGTCATGGCATATATCCTTCAGTGTGGAACCAAGCCACGGTATACCTTATCCACAAATCTGGACCTAAATCTATAATTTCAAACCTCTTGCCTATTTCTCTGTTGGCCCCCATGTCAAAGCTATGTGAATGTATAGTCATGGAGCAGATGGTTGATTTTCTATTGACAGCATGGTTTTCATTCACTACATAGCTCAGAGACTGCCTAGGTGTGTTTCACATACTATGTACATCAGGCCACAGAGTCTGGGAATTTTGTGACCTTAGAGTTTGTGAACCACACCAAGGTATTCAACCTGGTTGACCGTGATTTATTTTTATAGTCACTACCACAATGATAAATTTCTGATGATGCTATTAACTGGTTTGGAGACTATCTCTCAGGCCAGGAACACAGAACTATTCATCAGAACAATTTTTTCAGATTCCATAACATCAATTGTGGTGTCCCGCAGGACTCCATTTTGGGACATCTACCCCTCTCCCTTTTCCTAAATGACAGGCCTTCAGCTTGTCCATTTTCAGAAATGCTTCTTTATGCAGATGATGTGGTCATTTTCAGACAGGGAAGTGTTGTGTTCTAACATTTATTCTGGTATAGTTCAACAAACTCACACCACAGCAGGAGTTGAGCAGCTTTCATTTTTATTTAGGTGCTTCTCTGGTCTCGGCAATGACACTCTCTCTGCTCTCTATCAGGCTTACTCATATCAGAATGCTGCCCCCAGGTGGCAGAAGTAACACAATGCATTACCATTTTGCATACATAACATTTCCTCCCAACTAAATTATATTGTTACCAAATGAACAATTATCAGCATTATTCACTATTATTAATATGGTTCATACTATGCTAGAGGTAGAGGATAGACTGCCCCAGACCTCGAACCAGTCAAGGGGATTATTCTGCCCCATTAATCTGATCTGGCTGTCTAACTACACAAGACATTTGTTTCTTTTAAATGTCTCACAAGTTCAAACAATCTGGAGGTTCTGAAATTCGGGATGGATAACATTTCTCGTGAGCAACCCTTGGCATAGCTGCCCTGGTACCTCCCTCCGATCCTTGGTTGGTGGTTGTACAGCCTCACCAATGCTCCTCTCCACCTCCTCCTCTGTGTCTTCAGAAGGTGTTGGGATTTCCGTAGTGGGGCTTCTGTAAGCTACGGCAGATGGAATCCACATTTCCCATGGGTTTTCTTCCTTGGAGGTGTCCCCATCTGTGCGCTGCTGAAGATCTAGGAGCTGTTCCGTACACAGAACTGGATTGATGGTTACTTTAAAGTCTCCACATATGCACATGGACCCATCTTTCTTTACCACTGGCACTACTGGCGTTGCCCAGTCACTACACTGTACAGGTGACAAGACTCCAGCTTCGGTTAGGCAAGTTAATTCGGCCTCCACTTTGGTCTAAGTGCATATGGTACTGGGCGTGGTTGACAAAACTTTGGTTTGTGCTGCATCCTGAGAGACACTTTTGTCTCAGTGCCTTTCACTGTGCCTAGCTCCCCTTTGAATAAAGGAGCATGTTTTTGCAGCACTGCTTCTAGAGTGTTGTGGTCACTCGTATTAACAGTCCTTATCTCCTGCCAGTTGAGGCGTATTTTCTTCAGCCATTCCCTGCCTAAAAGTGAAGGATAGTTACCTTTAACCATGTACAAAGGCAGTAGTGCCGTTTGTTCATTCATTTTCACCCGCACTTTGATGACACCTTCAGGTGAAATTGCCTCACCAGTGTACATCCTCAGTACAATGTCAGTCATTTGCAGGGGTAGATGTCTCAACATAGTTTCATACTTGTCTGTAGAAATCAATGAAACTGCAGCCCCTGTGTCCAATTCCATTTTCAGTGTTTTCCCCTCAAATTCAGGTGTTACACAGATGGTTGCCATTTCCCCTTTAAGAGTCAGCATGTGTAATGCTAATTCAGTATCAGTGTCATCACTGCACGTTCCCTGTGTTTCCACGTGATGTACTTCTCTCTTTCTACATTTCGCAGATTGCTTCCCTTTGGTTTCCCCTTCTTTCTTTTTCCCTCTGTACACTCACCCTATGTGGCCTTTCTTCCCAGTTATGACATGTCTGTTCTTTAAACCAGCAATCCTTATCACTGTGATTAGCCTTCCCACAATGTCCACATTTGTTAGGCTTCCTGGTGGAAGAGAAAGATGAAGCATTTACTTTCAGGGAATCACTTAGGTGCTGAGCCTCCCATGCAGCTGTTTCCATTGATACAGCGATCTCCATCGCTTTCTTGTATGTCAGTCCCGCCTCCGTTAAGAGACGCTTCTGTGTCGCTTCACTTTTCAAACCGCACACAAATCTGTCTCAGAGGGCATCATCCAAATGTGTGCCAAACTCGCAATGCTCAGCTAATTTCTTTAGAACAGCCACATACTGTGCAACAGACTCACCCTCTGCTTGATTTCGTTTGTGAAAGCGAAATCTTTCAGCAATTACCAGAGGCTTAGGAGAGAAATGTGTCTGTAAGACCTCCACAATACTGGAAAACGTTTTCTCACCGGGCTTTTATGGTGCTATGAGACTTCTTAGCAAACTGTACGTTGTGCTGCCCATGACACTCAATAACACAGTCACTTGTTTTTCATCACTTATATCATTTGCTGTGACAAAATGTCCAAATCTCTCGATATAGGTTGTCCATTGTTCCACATTTTCATCAAAGACATCAATATGTCCTATGGTGGTGGCCATCTTTTTATGTCTCACGCAGGTTCACTCGTGGGTCCAAAAGTTACGTCTCAGAAACCCTCACAGCTGTAGTTTGTTCTGGTAAGGTACCGAAGAGTAACTTAACTCCTCGTCGCCAATTATGTTGTGTTCTAACAATTATTCTGGTATAGTTCGACAAACTCACACCGCAGCAGGAGTTGAGCAGCTTTCATTTTTATTTAGGTGCTTCTCTGGTCTCAGCAACGACACTCTCTCTGCTCTCTATCAGGCTTACTCATATTGGAATGCTGCCCCCAGGTGGCAGAAGTAACACATTGCATTACCATTTCGCATACATAACAGGAAGGGATCTGCGTGTCCTAAATACCATTCTTCTAAAAGAATTTACTAGTTTGCAAACATGGTCCAGTACCTGGGGGATGGACCTGAATACCAATAAACTAAATCTATGTTTATGAGCAGACTCAAAAAACTAGGAAACAGTGAATTCTTGCTGAAAGCCCATGATGGAGAACATATTGAGACATTTAACAAATTCAATTACCTAGGAGTTGCTTTGGATTGTGATTTATCATATAAATCACATGTTGATTACATGCTAAAGACAACTCATCAGTGGCTTTGCTCTTTGTATAAGGTTCAGAACAACCTTTTGCCAGAAACTCATATACTTTTAGTAAAGAGCTTATTGCTGTCAGTGCTTGGTAATAGAATGCTTTGTTGCTGTGGTACAAGAAGTGAGGTGTTATCCAGTCTAAAAGTTGTATATAATTCATCATTTCATCAATGGTCTTCCCTTATATTCTCATCATTGCTCGTTGTATAAGGCTGCTCAGTTAACCTCATTGGACGATCATGTGAAAGCAAAATCTTGACTTTCTTTCACAAGATCATCCTTGGTAAGGTTCCTTCTTCAATTTAAAATATTTTTCCATTACAGAAAAAATAGCATTGTACAAGATCCCAGGATTCTTTATTGTTTGAAATTTCTTTGCGCATAACTTGTTTTGATCAAAGAGTGTTTGATTATGTTGGTCCAAGTGTTTGCAATCCTTTACTAGAGTCTGTTAAGACTTGAAAATTTATGTTTATGTTTAAGAAACAGTTGCCCAGTCTCTTTAATAACCAGTCCTATTGTAACTGAAACTAATTTATCATAGTTTATGTGTTTTTAACCTTGTATCTTAACAGTTTTTAAATGCTAGCTGCACTTGAAAATGAGAAAATTTTCTCAATGTGCCTTTCTGGGGTAAACAATAAATGAAATGAAATGGATGTGACTCAGACCTTTAAGCAAATAAACAGAGTGGAGTGTCGGAAGCATTTTAGGTTAAGCACAAATGTGGTAAAAGAGTGAACACACTGAAGTTTGTGGGGAAAAGTTTAAAAAGGGATGTGAGGAAGCATTTATTTATAGAAAGAGTGTTGGGTAGATGGAATAGATTGCCTGGGGGGGCAGACATAGTGGTGCAATTCAGGCATGCATGGGGCAGAAATAGTGATGCAATTCAAGCATACTGAACATGTGCCACAGATAGTGATGCAGTTCAAGATTACACAGGGCAGAGATAGTGATGCAATTCAAGCATACATGGGGCAGAGATAGTGATACAGTTCAAGCATACATGGGGCAGAGATAGTGATGCAATTCAAGCATACATAGGGCAGAGATAGAGATGCAGTTCAAGCATACATGGGGCAGAGATAGTGATGCAATTCAAGCATACATGGAGCAGAGATAGTCATGCAATTCAAGCATACATGGGGTGGAAATAGTGATGCAATTCAAGCATACTGTACGTGGGGCATAGATAGTGATGCAGTTTAAGCATACATGGGGCAGAGATAGTCATGCAATTCAAGCATACATGGGGCGGAAATAGTGATGCAATTCAAACATACTGTTCATGGAGCAGAGATAGTCATGCAATTTAAGCATACCTGGGGCAGAGATAGTCATGCAATTCAAGCGTACATGTAGCAGAGATGATGCAATTCAAGCATACATGGGGCACAGATAGTGATGCAGTTCAAGCATACATAGGGCAGAGATAATGATGCAATTCAAGTATACATGGGGCAGAGATAGTGATGCAGTTCAAGAATACATGGGGCAGAGATAGTGATGCAGTTCACGCATACATGGTACAGAGATATTGATGCAGTTCAAGCATACATGGGGCAGAGATAATGATGCAATTCAAGTATACATGGGGCAGAGAGAGTGATGCAGTTCAAGCACACACAGGGCAGAGATAAAGACTTGGTTTGCTGGCCAAGGCACCTATCTTCACCTGAGCTCTTTCCTTCTAAGACTGCTTGAAAGGCAGAGTAGAGAAACTTACCAGAGCAAGGCAAAAGGATTAAGACTTAATTTGGCTAAGCAGATTTACTGTGTGGTGGTGTTTTTATTTTTTACTCACAAGGATTGTTACTGTTTGTTGCTAACATTTCATTGCTTTATTTTTTCTCTGATTCAAATTGTTGTTGCTGGTATACCTTCTTCTGCATTATTACAAGGTGTGCCTACAGGTGTGTGCTAACAGATTACTCCTGTAATCTTGTGATTCAAATTGTCTTTTGCAAGGTATATCTTCTGTTACTGCTTTATTTTTCTCTGAGCAAAGTGTTTCTTACAGTGTATATCTTCTCTGAAATTATTACAGGTGGTGCTTTACAGGTTTTACAGTTTTATCTAACATTAGGATAAGCTTTCAGGGTTACTGCATTTGTTGTTGACTGATTGTTTCTGCTCTTACCTCCTTGTTCTTTCATCCGTGGCTCTTCTTTTTAGGCAGGGGAAGGGCCCAGCCACCCACCCCCATCCCCAACCACCCCACGCTACACTCCTTTTATAGGGTACCACAGTTGTGACATTTCCTGTGGCAGAGTAGGAAGGGGCGGATCAGTGGGGCCTCCACAAGGTGATCTCATTTACAGGGGCACTAGTAATTTAACTTGTTATAACAAGTTAAACAAAGCACAATTAAACCATTACTTGCATTTTTTTTCCTTTTTTTTTTCCTTCTAATTACTCTGACTAGGTTACAAACCCAGCAACTTATTTGAAATGGATTTCATTAACTGCAGGTACTGTGGAACAATTTTCAGAAGGACAGTCTTACAGGATTTAGGACACTGTCCTACATGCTGGGCCTTTGGAGATCTTAGGGCTCAGTCCGGGCAGCATGGGCAGAGATTGCATGCTCCAAATTTCATATTGAAGAGGAAATACATTATAAGAACCACCCGCCATTTCCCCAGCATCCAACAGAAAACCTTGACCGCAGAGCTAGTTGGTCCAGGAGGTTGGCAGGTGGTTAGGAGGAGCAAATCAGGTGCCCCATCACTCTCTGCTCTCCAACACATTACCTCCAAAACCATATAAACACTACAAACAGGTATCTGCCTCTATCTCTGAAATCAAATAAAGAGGCAGAAGACACTGCAGAGCAGGACACTGCGGCACAGGAGCTAGCACAACAAAACTCACCCAAATCAGGAACCAAAACAAAACAAGCACAAAGGAAATCCAAAAAACTTCTGATCATAGGAGACTCCATGATTCGGGGAGTTGATACCCATCTCCAGCCAGGGATGATGGTCAGATGTCTCCCAGGTACATCAGCATGGACAGACACTGACCGCATTGCTAAAATTGTTCACTAAGCAGGAAAAAACATTGATGTCCTAGTACACATAGGGACTAATGATCTCACCAGCCGGTCAGTTGTGGAGACCAAGGAACACCTGACTAGGCTGGGTGACAAACTATCATCTATTTCATCCGGCATCTCCTTCTCTGAGATCCTGCCAGTCTGGGAGAGGAGAGCAGATGGACAGAAGGTCAGAGAAGGGGAGATAGGGGAGCTAAACACGTGGCTCAAGGGCTGGTGCCAGGAAAAAGGACACAGATTTGTAGGAACTGGCAACAGTTCTGGGGCAAAGTTCTTTAAATTTGATGGACTGCATCTGACTAAAGAGGAGTCAGTGTATTGGGGCAGAAGTTTGGCGTCTTTGCAGAATATTTAAACTAGCAAATGGGGAGAGGTGCAGCACCCATCGTCGAATGGGAAGAACACCCTCCCCTCAGCTAGTGGTCAAACAGGAATTCAGCATGTTTGCCGTTCATTTGCATCACCAGGTAAGAAAAAAGGTTTGTCTCCCCATACGGCGCACAGGGGTAATGCCAAACTTCACCCAACAACTAACACACCAAAATCTGGCCAATGGAAAATCATGCACACAAATGCTCACAGCCTGGGAAATAAGATCTCAGACCTGCAGGCAATAATGTCAGAGGCTAAACTGGACATAGTAGCAATTAGTGAGATGTGGTTTACCAGTAACCACACTTGGGAGACTTCAGTACCTGGCTATGTATTGTTCAGAAGAGACCGAGGTGCAAAGGGGGAGGAGGCCCTGTATGTTAATGAAAATATCAAAGCTACAGAAATTCAGAATACACATAAGGAGCCAGAAGAACTGTGGGTCACCCTGGAAACAGGAAATGGGACAGCCATAAGAACTGGGGTTGTCTACAGGCCCCCAGACCAGAGGGAGGACATAGACACATTACTGTTAGAAGATATACAAAACATGACAGCTAAAGGGAGGTTCTGATAATGGGAGACTTCAACATGCCGGATACAGATTGGTCAATACCAGCAGGAACATCTGCCAGAACTAGACTCATAGTGGATTCCCTGCAGGAGGGCCTCAAACAACTGGTACAGCAACCCACAAGAGACAGGGCTATCCTAGATCTAGTACTGACTAACAAAGATGGGATCACAGATCTCCAGGTAGAAGGTCACCTGGGCCAGTGACCATCACATGGTATAGTTCAATTTGGCTACTACATCTAAATCATCCCATTCCAAAGCAAAAATATGGGACTTCAGAGGAGCTGACTTTGATAAGATGGCCAACAGAGTTAAGCTAGCCCTGGAAAAAGAAACACAGGTGAGGGGTACAGGCAAAGTGGGCAAGCATTAAGGATGCAATACTTGAAGCAACATCCCATTGTGTTAGACAGAAAAGGAAGTGCAAAGAAGAAGGAAACCACTTTGGTTCTCAAATACAGTAGCAGAAAAGGTCAGAGCCAAAAGGCTGGCCTCAGGAAATGTAAGGAACACAGCGGGATGAAGATAGGGAGGCATACCAAACTGCCTTAAGGGAAGCAGGTAAGGCAGTAAGGCAGCAAAGTCCCAAACTGAGGAAACACTAGCACGAACAGTAAAGAAGGTGACAAGACTTTCTATAGATACATTAGTGAAAGGAGAAAGTCCAGAGGGGGTATTGCTAAACTTAATGGAGAAAGGGACCATGTGAGGAGGAGGACCCTGTAAAGGCATCTATCCTAAATAGATACTTTGCTCAGTATTTACTGAAGAGAAGGTAGGGCAGGGCCCACAGCCCAGCATCATGGACACGGGGAGGGAGGTGACACTACTCCCTTCACAAAAGAAAGGGTCCTACAAGAGCTTGCTAAGCTCAGGGTGGATAAGGCAATGGGACCTGATGGCATACATCCCAGGGTACTTAAGGAACTAAAGGAGGAACTAGCAGAGCCATTAGCAGAATTGTTTCGTGAGTCTCTGAGCACAGGAGAGGTCCCAGAAGACTGGAGAAGGGCTCATGTGATCCCGCTCCACAAGAGTGGTAGCAGGGGAGGCGGGAACTACAGACCTGTCAGTCTTACCTCAGTAGTGGGCAAGATTATGGAGGCACTCCTTAAGGAAAGGATAGTGCAACACCTGGAATCCATAGGGGCACGGATCCAAGACAGCGTGGGTTTACAAAGGAAGGTCCTGTCAAACTAATCTCATAGATTTCTTTGACTGGGTAACCAGAGTGGTGGACCAAGGGGAGCAGTTGATGTTGCCTACCTTGACTTCAGCAAAGCTTTTGACACTGTTCCACATAGAAGATTGATAAATAAGCTGGGTAGGCCGCGGTGGGTCAGAAGTTGGTCAGCTGGGTGGCAAACTGGTTGTCGCAGAAAACAGAGTGGTGGTAAATGGTATACAGTCAGAAGAGATGCAAGTCACAAGTGGGGTACCTCAGGGATCAGTCCTGGGGCCAGTCCTCTTCAACATCTTCATTAGTGATCTTGCAGATGGACTAGAGGGTAAGGCTTGTCTGTTTGCAGATGACACCAAGATCTGCAACAGAGTAGATGATCCAGATGGGGTGGGCGGAATGAGAAGAGATCTGAATAAACTAGCAGAATGGTCAGAAGAGTGGCAACTGGGATTTAATGCAAAGAAGTGCAAAATCATGCACATAGGGAAGAGAAACCCTGAAGCCACCTATAGGCTGGGAGGGGAGTTGCTAGCAGTCACAAAGGAAGAAAGAGACTTGGGCATCATCATCACTGATGACCTAAAATCATCAAGCAGACCTCTAAAGCAGTAGGCAAGGCTAGGGGTGTTAGGGTGTATTAGTAGGGGTATCACAAGTCGTAGAGGGAGGCAATAACTCTCTGTACAAGACACTGGTTAGGCCCCATCTGGAGTACTGCGTGTAGTATTGGAGGCCACACCTTCACAAGGACATTAACCAAATTGAGGCAGTCCAGAGAGGGCAACCAAAATGGTGCAGGGACTGCATCAGAAGACATATGAGGACAGATTAACGGAGCTCAATATGTATACCCTTGAGCAAAGGAGGGAGAGGTGATATGATCGAGGTATTCAAACACCTTAAGGGCATAAACAAGGTGAAAGAGTCTAACATGTTTAAATATAAGAAAGTAGCAGGACAAGAGGACACAGTATGAGATTAGAGGAGGCCGATTAAGGGGGAATGTGAGGAAATTCTTTTCACAGAAAGGGTGGTGGATGCATGGAATGGCTTACCACAAGAAGTGGTGGCTATGAATACAGTGCAGGGCTTCAAACAGGCATGGGATAGGCATAAGGGAGCAATACAAATGACTATGAATAGATAGGCCACTGACAGAGCAAAGGCCGATAGCACATTTATAAGGTAGAAAAAGAAATGGGCAGACTGGATGGGCCTTGTGGTCCTTATCTGCCGTCAACTTCTATGTTTCTATGATGCAATTCAAGTATACATGGGGCAGAGATAGTGATGCAGTTCAAGAATACATGGGGCAGAGATAGTGATGCAATTCAAGCATACATGGGACAGAGATAGTGATGCAGTTCAAGCATACATGGGGCAGAGATAATGATGCAATTCAAGTATACGTGGGGCAGAGATAGTAATGCAGTTCAAGAATACAAGGGGCAAAGATAGTGATGCAATTCAAGCATACATGGGACAGAGATAGTGATGCAGTTCAAGCTTACATGGGGCAGAGATAGTGATGCAGTTCAAGCATACATGGGGCAGAGATAGTTATGCAGTTCAAGCATACATGGGACAGAGATAGTGATGCAATTCAAGCATACATGGGGCAGAGATAGTGATGCAGTTCAAGCTTACATGGGGCAGAGATGGTGATGCTGTTCAAGCATACATGGGGCAGAGATAGTGATGCAGTTCAAGCATACATGGGGCAGAGATAGTGATGTAATTCAAGCATACATAGGGTGGAGATAGTGATGCAATTCAAGCATACTGTACATGGGGCAGAGATAGTGATGCAATTCAAGCATACATGGGTCAGAGATAGTGATGCAGTTCAAGTATACATGGGGCAAAGATAGTGATGTAATTCAAGCATTCATGTGGCAGAGATAGTTATACAATTCAAACTTACAATGAGTAGAGATATTGATGCAATTCAAGCATACATGGGATAAGCACATGGATATCATTAAAATGAAGAATCACCCGGAGATGGTGGGGGAAACTGAGGGCAGCATAGGCCCCCTTGCCTCCTCATAGGATAGGTAGGGCTGGACAGATGAGATTGGCCTTGCAGTCCTTTTGTACCAACAAAATCTGTTTCTATATTTCTATTTTTCACTGACAGCAGTTTCACAGGAGGAAAGTCATGCTAAACAAATCTTATAGATTTATTTGACTGGGTGACTAGGGAGGTGGATCAGGGGAGGGTAATGGATGTGCCCTATCTGGAGTTCATCCTTCAGTATTGTGCGGTACAGGACGCTAGTAGGCCTTCAACACTGTGCTGCACAGAAGGCTAGTAAAGAAACTAAGCAGCCTGGGGGTTAGGGAGAAAGCAGTAAGCTGGGTATCAAACCAGTAGAAGGTTAGGAGGCAGAGGGTGGTGGTAAACAGCAGACACTCTGGGGATGGAACAGTGATTAGTGGGGTGCCACAGGGATCAGTACAGGCACTAGTCCACATCAATGCCTTCATAAGTGACCCTGCTGAAGAACTGGAGGGGAAGGTGTGTATTTTTATATATAACACAAAAATCTGCAACAGGGTAGATATTCAGGAAGAGGCAGAGAGAATGCAACGAGATCTGGGGGAAACTAGAAGTGTGGTCTAGGGCATGACAGCTTGGTTTCAATGCCAAAAAGTGCAAAGTCATGCACCTGGAGCAGGGAGACCTGGGAGCTGCGTATAAGATGGGGGAGGTACTGACAGTCACCAAGCAAGAATGGCAACCTAACATCAGAGCAGTAGGCCGCAGTAAGAAATTCAATAGCCTGCCATGCATATTAGAGCTTTTATAATCTCTGATCAAATGTTTTCTGGACGGGTTTTCTCTAGGGGCTAAGAACAGTCCTCTGTGACTGTACATAGCCCATGGAGGACAAAGGGTTCGGTAAACAAAAGATCAGTACTTATATAAACTCTATCATGCACTGCAGGCTATTGAATCTTCTCACTCCTGTCTACTGTTCTGATGTTATCTGCAGGGGATTCTGCAATTTGTAGTAACAGAAGATGTCAGCCTAAAACTAAGCAAACTTAGTCTGATACAATGTACTATACTACAGTAAACAGTAAGTAAACCATAGTGCGCACTGGGACCAGCCCCACACTTGAGTGTGGAGGCTCTTGATGGTGACTGTTCCCATTTAAAGTCTGTCTTGCCGGTTTTGTATAAAAGTCACTTACCCTCCTTCGGTTTCAGACCAGGACTGAGCCTGAAAAAAGTCCCTCCCCCAGTGCTCCTGACATAGCTCATAACCTGGAGTGATCCTTCTGTGATAAGCCAGTAGATGAGATGCCCAGGGAGAAATATAGCCCACTGTGGCCTCAGATAGGGGAGCAATCTCCAGCTGAACAGCACTGTTTGGCAATGTCCTTCATGTTCAAAATTAGGGCAGGTCCAGGGGGCCATGTGGGCCATTCAGTAACTGTGGTGTGATACAACCTTGTAACTAGGACAAACACTGAATGGCTGATGCCTGATGTTTGCCCTGGGAGCCATGCAGTCATCCCCATCTCCAGCTATGGCACATCCCAGTTACCAGGCAAAATACCCACAGTAAGAGCACAGTATAGTTTGAAACTGGAGTCTAGCATAATAAATTAGAGGTTAATTTTTACCTTATTACTTTGACATTGTTGTGCTGTACCAGCATGAGTGCAAGCCACTGCTATGTGGCATGGCCTACTTCTCATGCATTGTGGGGGTTGGGAGAGATGTGTGCTGTGGCGTACTTCAGAGCACCTCCTGTGATGTTTGGTGTGTGCATCCATATCTGCCACTACTTGTTCTTTTACAGCTGTAAAGTGATGTGTTTGTGTGTGCATGCTGTTTGCACAGCGTGGCTGTTACTGTTCATCTTGGTTACACATTAGCATTGTTAAGGGGATGAACAATCACTACTGCAGTCCCAGGGGTGGCATAGTTTCTGAGTCTGATTTCTGTATGCGCAAACACCTACAGTACCTTGTTCTGTGGTTCAGCATAGCACATGCAGATCATGCCTATTTCCAGGTGTGATCCCTAAATCAGAACTCAGCACATTTGATGTGTGTATATGTGCATATGCCACTTCCACCCACTGCATAGTGGACACTGTGGGTCCATGTCCTGCCAATATCCACACCATTACTGTGGAAATGCCTTATCTGTTGCACTACACAGCCACACCAAACCTGGACCTGTTCAGGAGTCCTCCCCAACTAATGTTTACTTGTACTGTTGTTCCAAAAACTAGCCTTTGAGGGCCAAATTCACAAAAAGGAAAAAATGCCCTCTGCATGTTCTATGGGCTGGTGGTGGTCATAGCGTTCTCCTATATACATGCATAGTACTCCATGCCAGCCACACAGAGAGTGTCACTGCACCTTCACATCCCATACAACTCTGCCTAAGCTGCTACATGGGTGGATGGGGAAGCACAGGGGTTGGGTTATGAGATGCATGATCCATGGATGTTTCTTCATGGTATGGAGGCCATGAAGAGGGCTTTGACAATACATGAGGTGGGACCACTCCTCATATCATCTGTGAACCCTCCAAGCATACATTGCATGAGTCATTGTTGGACCTAAATAACACCACTCCACCTGGTTCTCGAAGGCCACTGAGAATACATGCAGGGCTGGAAGGTATATTGTACAAATCTGTTTTTGTTTCTTTTAATTCTTCCCCAAACCGGGTACATGGTAGTTCTTAGAGAACTGCAGTATCCCACAATCTCCTACTCTGCATAGAGCAGGAATCCATTTTTGCTCCATTAGATGCCTGGTGTACTGGACCACACCTGGAGTACTGTGTCCAGTTTTGGAGGCCACATCTCAGGAAGGATATAGTCAGGATGGAGGCTGTCCAAAGGAGGACTACCAAGATGGTACAGGGTCTACATCAAATATCCGATGAGGACAGGTGAAAGGAATTAAACACGTACACCCTGGAGGAGGGAGGGAGGGAAGGAGGGATATAATTGAGACCTTTAAATACCTCACAGAGTCGAATAAGGTACAAGTGGAAGATATTTTTCAGAGGAAAAGGTGCTCCAGAACAAGGGGGCATCATGATATGAAGCTGGAGGGGGGTGGGTTTAGGAGAAATGTGAGGAAATACTTCTTCACAGAAAGGGTGGTGGATACCCAGAATGGTCTTCCAGTGGAGCTATAGGGGAAAAAAAGTGGTGGGATTCAAAAATCCTGGGATAAGCATAAGGGATAGGTAAGGGGATGGCAGAGAAAGTGACGTAGAACTGGAGGGTCTGAGAATGTAAGCAATGCAACAAAGAAGGGCAGACTGGATGGGACATGCAGTCCTTAACTGCCATCAGCTTCTATGTTTCTATGGTTTCTTGCCCTGCTATACCCCCCCAAATGCCCCAGACCCCTGTATGAAACTATAAACATGGTACTGGACAGCCAGGAGCTGTGGATTTAACCCTGTTCTCCTAACTCTGGTGGCATAGAGCTCTGCGGTGCAGGTACACACAATTCTTGCATACTGTATACAAGCCTTTTTTGTGAACTGAGCCCTTAGTTTGACTGTAACCTGTGAGAAAGCATACAAATTCTCCCTTGTCTGTAGGACCTTGTACACTACAGGCACCACATACCTGATGAGGATAAAGATCAGCTTGTTTGATTTAAAATCTAAATATCTCTCAACATTTATTAACAGGTATGAGAATATCACAAGTATCCCAATAAGCAATTTCCTATACTCAAAGCAATTACTATTTTACTTCTACTTCTACTACTGCTTGTCTGAATGTACTGTAGGAAGTATGCATACGTGTGTGCGGTCATTTGCCTATGCATATGCCTATGCATGTGTTAATGTGTACAAATAAGTCTCATTTGCCAATAAAGGGCCCTGTTTTGCTTTGAAATTCAAGTCCTAGATCTTCTTCACTGTCTAGCAACCATGAAATGCTACTACTGATACCATAGATGAAAGCATGCTCAAAAAACAAAATAGTTTTGATATTTCTTCTCTGCTAGCATTTCTACTATCAATCCCATATATTGCTTTCCTTGCAAACTACTCTTCTAGTGTTCTAAGTAAAACTAACATTGTGGTTCTGACGTGGTGCCTGATTGAGATTATGGGCCTGATTTTCAAAGGTTGACTTGGGGCTTGTTTCAAACCCTGAGACAACCCCAATGTTTAATGCAACAGTACCAACTCCTTTGATGCAACTGCGCCCAATTTTAGTACAGTGGACGCAGTTGCAACAGTTTCCACAATTTATGGCAGCTTGGGTCAAATAATTGATGCAAGCCCTATAAAAAGGGTCCTGCAAATGGTGCAAGTTAGACTGAGAGAACTAGTCTAACTTGTAATTGTGCACACCTGACTGAGAATCGCAATCGGCACCAAAAGAATGCCGCAAGCCTCCTGCACCATATGTTCGGCACACCAGGGACATGTGGCATACACAGAGCATTTGAAAATCAGGTCCCATGACTCGAATACACTAAGTAGTCCTAAAGAAGATGCAACATATGTCTGTACTTTGTAGTTCTTGGCTTATACTGGATCAGAAGTGCAAGCATTTCTAAAGAGCAATGTCTGTTCTGGTGAAGCCTTATAAGCCTGTCTTGTACAAGGAGTTGTATACCCATAATGCCTTGCTCTGGGAATGAGGCTTTAAGTTGTGCGTATTGTTTTAAATATACAGAAAAAGCAAACAATTTGGATATTTCTTCTCTTTTAGCATCCTTTTTAGATTCCATATACTGCTTTTCCTGCAGACTGCCTCACCGGTATGTTTTCTCTGAGTTTTCTAAAGGGACTGTGTGTTTTATAAATGTCATCATATACAGTTATAAGATACCTCAGTTTGGTTTTAGACAGCACTAGGGAAGGACAAGCATCTGTCTTGAAATCTGAACAGATCTGAATAACAGGTATTTCAGTTTGGTGATCCCGACATGCCACTTCAAGTTCTGATGCCCCATGAAGTTTGTTTAGTTAGGAAACTGATTTCTTTGGTTTCATGGTATTGCCATTCTGGGGCTTCCAACTGGATCCCCAGTTTGGGAGGGACTTGAATCATTTGAGTCATGCAGCCTGGTTCATTGAACTGCTGCCTTGCACAGCACATCCACCCCTGGGAATGGGAGATATCATCATCTGCTACCACACCAATACCTTGTGCTAGGCCGGGGACCCTGCTCCCTTGTGAGGGTGCACTTGGTGTCAAGATACTGCAGAAGACAAGACCCAACATGGGAGCAGCACAATTTTGAGAAGGTGGGAAGGTTCAGGTGTTTTAACTCAGCACACATACATAAGGCCTGCCCAGGATAAGGCCAGTGTAGCAGAAAGACCCCTGCAAACTGCACCATCTTTTTGACAGTGTAAAACATTCAGATCATATGCAGCAATGCCCACCATCCAATCACACCAGGACTGTTCAGAGTGGTAGGGATGCCCTAAACTGAACAGCCTCCTCAAGGGGTAAATCATGGAGGATCATGCAGACTTATGAGAGCTGTTGGGACTCAGTGGTCACTGTCTTGAGGGCTCACATGTGCCTGTGCCAAAAAAGCTAGACTGAAAAAAAAAGATACCATCCTTCTTTTTAATATACTATTTCTAAGATATGTTAAATGTTCACAATAACATTTTCTGGTCAGACATTAAAACTATTCAAATGCTTCAAAACACTTAGTTGTCATTCCATTTGGGATACAGATTTGGACTTTTGGAGTTCTCTTGCTGAGGCACTGGTTTCAATGGGGATTGTCTTGGGCCACGTGTCTCTTTGCTCTCAAAACCCCATATATCCAGAGTCACACCCTATGGTCACAGAAAAAAAGATTTCTTGAATGAGCATTGGTTGCATACATGAGCTGGCAACCATGCAAATACATTATATATTCCTTATTTACAAACCAGGCTGCTTGGTTGGATCTGATTATCCCCTTTGGTCTGTGGCCTCGATACCCAGAACTCCAATGAGGACTACTACACACATGTAGGAATGCATATGGAGTCTTCAGGTAAGCAGAGACACCCCTCACAGGCAGAGGCTTTAGTGCTGGGTTATGCACCCAATTGGATGCCTGCTGTCATTACCTGCTCTGCCGCTAAAATAACTTGAGGCCCCACAGTGCTATGGTCTATGCATGTAGTGGGAAAGTTGGGGGCTGTGGATTCTTCCACCAGTGCTGACATCTGCTGGTGCATGGTGTTCATGTCCAATTCAAATGATCTTTGTGGATCAGTCTTTAGATTTTAAAGCCTAGTCAAAGGGTTACTTGTTTCAAAACATTGTAGTAGTGCTGTAGAATCTATTACTAATCATTATAGTGGCATAGTAGCACCCCTATTGTTAGGGTTGAAAATGCATTTTCATATAAAATCCCTGTTTTAAGATCATGGCCTCCCTGCTTCTGGAGTTATTTCTAACAGCCTAACTGAAGATTAGATTTTGCCGAACTGTATTTGCTGTTTCCACTGATTTGGTGTACTTGTCGTAGTTCTTAGTGTATTTTTGTTCATTTAGAAACTTACTTGACATGTAGTCAGGGGGGTTATGGTGCTTTATAGTTCTGGTATTGGCTCATACTGTGATGGGTCATTTGACAGTTCTCTCACAGTTTTGGCCAGCCAGTATGGGTTTGTTATGGGGATTGTCAGGCTGTTTAACCAGTCTGCAACCTGATAGTTCCCAAGGGTATTATTTCAAAGGCTTGTTATATATGTGTTACACTGGGGCTCCCTAAGGGGATTTCACTGAGGTTCTACTCATTCTGCAGGGTTTTGTATGGTCTTTAGGGTGCCACGAATGGCCAGTTTTAGCCAGTCAACTTCCGAGGACTTACATCGGACCATGTGCCTTTGTTTTACGTGTATGCTGGGTGTATGTTAAACGGTGAAGAGAACTGGGCATGGAGCTTTAGCCACATGAGTGCTGTTATTGGTGGGGATCTCTTTATTTCTTGTTTCCCCTTCCCCACACTCTTGTTTGGGTTTATTCTGCCTGTTCTTTTTTTCCATGGTACCATTAAACAGTCTCCCTCTCCTCAGCCCTCTAGCTATGATGATTTACCAGTGGGATCTAACTATCCCTGCACACGATTCTACAGGCACCCCGTATGGTTTTGGTCCAAGGTTGGGGCATCCTAGGAAGAGGGGAGGAGGGTACAGCACTGTCTGTGCTGTGGGATTGCCCTCATATATTAAGCCCCACAGTTGGTGCTGTGCCCTTCCACAGTTTCTTTGGGGACCTTTGTTTTTATTGAGACAATTGTGGACATTTATTTACTCTTTTTTTCCCCACAGGAATAGATGGACCTCACTTTCCAGATTTCAGCTCCCACGTGATCCCTACAGCAATGGGTCCTGCTGAGTATCTTATCAGTAGTGCATTCCCCAACATATTTCCTGTTTTTTTCCTGCTTTACTTTTGATCCTTTTCACTAAGGTGGTGCGCTACCTGTTTGCACTCCAGGACTCAGAACCTTTTTAACTGTTTAGCTGTATGCCCCTTCCTGACCTTGAGGGTTGGGGGTGTCATTGGGGGTTTGCCATTCAGCCAGTTGGTGCTCCCATTTTTATGGCTGTGGGCAAAGCTGACAGCTATTTTGGGATTGATCATATCTTACAAAAATGGCTGATCATAGAACCTTCCATTGGATTTTTGGAAGTATCGTTCCGAAAGCCCAACGGAGCTCGTAACACTCCACCACAATCGGTCACTATGGAATAACAGCTGCACTAATTCAGCTGTTACTTCCGCATTCCGGGGCAAGAACTGCACATGCACAACTTGTGAGCATGTGCAGTTCCACTGGTGTCACCATGTTTTGAATGGCAATATGCCATTCACCACAACTATGCATGTGAGCGTGCCGTGCATGTGCAATTGCATTGTCACTGCCATCTTTTGGATGGCACTCCTCCTGCACCCTCCCACTGCTCCTGTTCTACTTGCTACCTCCCAGCACTGGCAGCAAAGAACACCCTCCCGCACCCTTCCACTGATACTGTCCTCCCCTTCCCTTTGTTCCCCGGCCCCGCACCAACATTGTGGTGCCCAATCCCCATGTCAGCATTATGTACCCCCCGACTCATGTGGCACACTGGAAGCTCATCCTAGTGTGCCCAAATGTATCTGGTCCCCACACCAACATCAGGGTGCCCAATCCCCGTGTCAGCATTATATGCCCCTCAACTCATGTGGCACACTGTTAGCCCATCCCAGTGTGCCCAAATGATTGATTTTTATTTTTTTATTTTTTCCCATGCCGACATTGGAGTGCCCAATCCCCGTGTTGGCATCATGTACCCCCCCAACCCATGTGGCACACTGGGAGCCCACCCCAGTGTGGCCAAATGTATGCTTGTTTTCCTGTAAATAAAGAAAACCATCCCCCGATATGCTTTGCTTTTTTTCCCTGTAAAAAAGAAAATGGTCTTTTGTCGTTGCCCCAGTCCCCCCTTCCCCTTCTCCACCCTCCCACTGAGCACCCACCTCCCGCACCCCCCGTTACCCCATACTTACCTCTGGAGGTCAGTGCTGTCATCTTCTCTGGACCGGGACACGTCTGCACTCTTCAAAGCCAAACCGCAAACTGAAGAGTCAAAGGTAAACGTGTTATACTGGCAGTCAATGGGGTTTTCAACTTATGTTGATCAATCAGCCATTCTTTGGAATTTTGGACCCAAATTTTCAGCATGGGGTTCTTGGGACCTCACCTCATGAACACTGTCACTGTCCTTTCATTATTCAGTCACAAAAGGTGATTTCACGGTCACTGTGTGGAATCACCTTTTGGGATCGATTAATGAAGCGATAGTGTGACTGTTCATAAGGTGGGGTCCCAAAAAGTCTATGTTGCAAATTTGGTGAAAAGCTTCCAAAAAATGACTGCATTATGAGTGTACATTGTGCAGTTTCTATGCACGCTCCTAACTTCACCAATTTTTAATATTCTCACTCCAGATTTTCAACATTGCCATGTTTGCCCACCTCCTTATTAACAGTACAGCTGTAGTTTTTCACATCCTGCCTGAAACATGTTTTCGTACCCGTGGCGCAGAATGGCGTGGTCACTCTGTTAAATCACTCTTCATAAGGTGGGGTCCCAAAAAGGCCATGTTGAAAATTTGGTGCAACACCTCCAAAAAGTGGCCAAGTTACACCTGGACATTCAATATTTTCTATGCACACGTGTACCTTTGGTCATTTGGTAGCTCGTCACAGCCGTATCGACTCTGGCTAGATCGTGTTACTTATTGATGGTACATATAATGTACCAGTATCTAGGGATGTGGTCCCCTACTGATGATGCCCCCTTACACTTAGCTGAGGGGCACTTGACACCACTTTTCCCATTCAGGTATCAGTCGGGTGTTTTATTCCATTCAGATAATGGGTAGGGGTTGGGGTTCAATAGATGAGTAGGGTTATATCACAGGCCACTTAATGTTGGAGAAAAGTCTTTGGGACTGGGGGTAAGATGAGTAATGTGGATAATTATGTTTGCTGGTTCTCCTGGGGGTGGGATTGGGGTTGTACTGTTTTGGGGCTTTTGGATGGGATGCTTGTGTTTTTCTATGTACAGTAGTTGTGTGTTTTTACTTCTTTGGGGTATCATGTTGGTAGTGGGAAGGGGGTTCTTCTTGCTGAGTGTTGTTTTTGGGGGGTTCTGGAGAGGGGCTCAGGGAGAGGAAGGTGTATCTATCTTATTGTCTTTGATAGCAGGCCTATTGCACTGGCTTTTTATCATTAAACTGCATAATTGATAAACCATGAATAGTTTGCTCAAATATGTTATGTGAAACATAGAGGGGGCTTGCTCTAAGGTTAAACGCTATCAGATTTTAAAACCCATTGAGCATCTTGACTGTAAGATTATTTTACTGCAGGAAACCCATCTTTTGGCTTCAGAGATTAACTTGCTTTGCAGGGCAGGGATAGGCCAAGTTTACTGGTCTGGGGATGCCACTCAGCAACTTGGGGTGGCCATTTTAATTAATCAGGGCATTAATTTTAAATTTATGCAAAGTGTAGAGGATCCAGAAGGCCACTATCTATTTATCCCTTGCATGCTGGATCACACAAACATCCTTCAGGGTACCGTCTATGGTCCTAATACGGGCTCCTCTTCTTTTTTCAACAAACTGGCAAGTCTGCTAACTCCCTTTTTGTCTTTGCCTATCTTAATAGGTGGGGAATGGAATCTCATGTTTTCCCCAGACCTCAACAGAACTCGTAGGACCTCTAACGGCCTCTCCCCGGGACAACGAGCTTTGCAGGAATTGGCTCACTCCTTAGGGTTGTGTGACCCATGGCAGGTCCTGAACCTCTCTAGTAAAGAGTTCACTTTTTACTCACCTGTACACCATTCCTGCTCTAGGATAGATTACTTTCTGGTTAGTCATGAGGTCCTTAGGGGCACTCACTATTCTGGCATTGCAATTAGGATCCTCTTAGATCATGCAGTAGTCTGGCTGCAGCACATTGTTTTAGTGGGACAGGACAGAGCCACAATTTGGAAGAATCCTGAAAGATGACACTGTACTTGGTAATCTTAAGGATCAGATTAGCTTGTACCACACATTTAACACTAGGTCTGTGATGAGAGTTGATTGGCAATGGGCATCCTTTAAATGCTTTATCAGAGGCTGACTTATTCGCCTAGCTGCCAGACATAAACAGCAGAGGCAGGCTAGGGCTTTTTACTTGTTGTCCAACATTCGGGCTCTGGAAGGACAGATTGTGCCTTCTTTCCCAGAAATGCTGCAGCTTGAATTGCTCTCCCTATGGGATAAATATGCAGAGTTACTGTGTGAGAAAGCAGAATATGCTTTTTTTCTGATCTAGTCTACCTATAGCAATCAAGCAGAAAAAAGCTGTCACTTTGATGGCGCTACATCTTAAGAAATTGTAAGCCTATCAGATTATTTCTTCTAGTGTATCCAACTACGATAACAGTAATTAATCCTACCCCTTGGATATAGTCAAGGAATTTGAATGGTTCTGCTGTAACCTTTATGGTCCCATTCCTGATGCCCTATCTCCACAAGACATTCAATTTTACCTGGGACGGTTGGATCTTCCAACCTTGTCAGGTGATCAGCAGGATGAATTTGCCAGGCCCATTTCCCAGTCTGAGATCCTTGAAGTGATCAGGGATCTGGTCCCTGACAAGACCCCTGGCCCTGATCGGTTTTCGGCCAATTTTTATGAAGTTTTTGCAGACTAGCAGGTCCCAATCTTACATCGGTTATACGCAAATATCTACACTCTCAGTATTTCTAATCCTTGACTTTTGGAAGCTTTGATTATTCTACTCCCAAAACCTGTAAAGGTCCCCCGATAGCACTGGTAATTACTGGACTATTTTATTAATGAATTATGATATCAAAATACTTGCTATGATATTGGCATCTCGCATTAACCAGGTTTGGCTTGTCTGATCTGCCAAGAGGAAACAGGCTTTATACCCACTAGGCCTTCCACCGACCATCTCTGCAAGTTGGCCCACATTTTCTCAACGTCTGGGTATCCCACAGTGCCCACTGCCCTGGTGCCCCTAGGCTCAGAGAAGACTTTTGATAGAGTTAGCTGGCCCTTTCTGTTTGTCACATTGGACAAATTTGGTTTTCTGAATTCTTTTCTTACCTGGTTATGTGCCCTGTACTCAGTTCCTAGTGCCACAATTTACTGTAATGGAGTATTCTTATCCTCCATACTGTTACACTGTGGTACCCAACAGGGATGTCCTTTATTCCCCCCTACTATTTAACTTATATCTTGAACCATGCTGTATAAGCTTAAAAATCATCCCCTTCTTACAGGCGTACCAGTTGGTACCAGATTCCTACAACTCTCGGCATATGCTGATGATATTCTTCTACATGGAACCCATCCCACCATGTCCATTCCAGCTACCATGGACACCATCCGTCAGTTGGTAAGATGGCCAGTTATAACCTTAATGCTGATAAGACGGTGGTGATGCCCCTGATTGTTGAAGTCTTCAAGGCTGATGTGCTGGCGGAGGTCTCTCATGGGAGCCCCATCTGCTCAAATACCTGGGGCTATATATAACCAAAAAACAATCGCATCTTAGAAACAGCTAAACCTTGACAACTTTTTAAATACCATAAAGCAGGACTTAGATAGATGGAAATCTCTCCTGTTAATTCTTTGGGGTCACATAAATATTATTAAAATGAATATCTTTCCCCGACTATTTTATTCCATGAATATGCTAAATTTATATCTTCCCCTGAACTGGCTTTGGAAATTTCATGCCTTATTATCCAGTTTTATTTGGTTAGATAAACATCTTAGGAGGGCATACACCAAGTTGGCAGTCTCTAAAAGGTCGATGGAGGGTTTAGGTTGCCTTATTTTACCGCATATTACTTTGCTAGCCATGCTAGCAAATATTTTAGATGGATTGTCTGGGAAGGTGATGAGCCCTCCTCCACCTATACATCTATATGGTTAGGCCTGCAGTTAGAAGCCATTGTGATGCTTGGTATCTCGTCCTCTGTGTTACTTTTTGTTAGCCTCTGGACACTTGGCTCCCTAAAGAGGCCCAGGAGTCTGTAATTGTTCTGTCTCTCCAGGTGCATGAATAACTGGGTAGGGCCTTGCGTTATCAGTTTGCTAAGGATATCTCTCAACCTTGAAGTGCCATGGCATAGTGGTGTTCATGGCCATTACCAGCTAAGCACATTCTGTGTTGAAGCAATAATTCAATTCAGTTCAATTTACTTATTTTACCAGGAAAAAGCTCCATTGAGCAAGCTCATTTACAATGAGGTCCAGGGTAGGACATCTGAAATACAGTACAATGAATAGCTATATGAATACAGAGGAAATAGCACAGTCAAGAAACATGAGCATAAAAATAAGAGGGTGTAGCAAGTACATTAAAACAGACATAGCGAAGATTACTTTAGGGTCTGGTTCAGATAAACAATACATCCTTAGAGATAGTATAGGTACATTGTGCTAATTACTATTTGTTACATAGTGCTTGTTTAGATGGAGCTCTACGTGATTGTATGCATTATTCAGCTATATAGTTTAGCGATATTTTCTCAGTGCCCTAATGGTGGCACTCCACATGCAGTATAGGATTTGTTCCTGACCTAGTGCATTATTTTCATGTGCAAGAATCCAGGCAGTTGCTGTTGATAAGAGATTTGAAGTGCATTATCCTGACCAATGTACTAAGCTTGATTGTGTTCTAGAGTTTGTTCCCAGCAGCTAGCATAATGGTGCTGATGGCAGATGCGCTGAAGTATGTCGAGTAAAGAGGTGTGTCTAGCAATAGGATATTGCTCTTCCTCAACACGACAGCAAGTAGATCTTTCAATGAAGCTTTGAAAATTAATTTACTTTTGTGGTGAGTGTGTTGTGTGTTCTGAGCTTGGCCGTGCAGATTAACTTGGACTTGCTTGTTACATCTGGGCTTGCTGCCCCAAATCTGCTCCCACCATTTGGAGGGGTATCACGGTCTTCTCTTTGGACTTGTATCGCTCAGCCAGTGTTTGGTAATCCCAATTTTAAGGTGGGTGGAAAATATTTTACTATGAGTTGGCTCCCTGTCTTAGAACTGGATGGTGTTTGCTGCCAGCTCCATGACAGTAATTTTATGTCATTACAAGACATATGCTACAGGTTCCACTTGGATAATAAATCTTTTTTTAAACTTTTCCAACTCAAGCATGTAATTACAGCACACTTGGTCCAAGACCTTGGCATACTAATTATAGTAAATTTCTAGATTTGATTGTTGATATAGCCTCTCAGTCTCACGCCGTCTCACAGGTATACACCACAACCCCTACTGGTTTATTCCCCCACATAAATTGGGTCTGCCATTATTCAGATAAGGTTTTCCCTTCTAGTAATTTTAATTGGACCCATATTTGGCATGATATGCATACTTATTTAACCAGTGATAAACTTCACCTGATACAGTAACATTCTATACAATTAATATTATACTCCTTAAAAATTGTTTAAATTAGGTCATATCTGTTCACAACAGTGTACCAGATGTGGAGAAGCAGAGGGCAACTTACTCTACAGTTTTGGGGAATGCTGCAAGGTCCGTCCCATATGGGAAACCATTAAATCAACAGTTGACCCCCTGCTGGTCATAAATCAGTTATTTAGCCCTGAAGTGAGTATAGTGGGGGACTACGGCAGAATCTCAGTTAAAGAATGGAAGTATTACATGGCCATGATTGCTATATCAGTTAAAAGGTTGTTCTCTGGCACTGTTGGATCGAGTTACTATATCTTATCAGGAATGGCCACAGGTACTCCTATTTAATTTATGTCTGGAGAAAATGACAGCCAGTGTTCATAACAAACCCCATTCTTATGTTGCCAGGTGGAGCAGGCTGCACATTCTAAACTTCATTTAGATTTCTTGAAGTGAGTCCCCTTCTCTTCTTCAGTTCAATTTTGATCTGGCATGCCTTGTTTTAACTGGATACTGTGGCAAGGTGCTTGGTTTCTTCCATGGTACCTTGTGCCTACTCTCCCTGGTTCACTCTTATTTCCATGTTTTGTACAGCCTATTGCCTCAGGCCTTGGCCTTAACATGTTACACTCTGCCCTCGCGAGGAGAGGGGGTTAGTGGGGGTTGGAATTTAGTTTCTTTGCTATTGTTTGGTATTTTGGTTTTCTGGTGTATTGTTATGGTGGATTCTAAAATCCAATAATAAAGAAAAAAAGAAAGAAAATCCCTATTTTAAGGCCCATATAACTTGAAGGTTTCTTGACAAAATGTCATGAAACTTACACAGCAATTATTCTGGTACAATATCTTGGGGCCTGACAATTTTGGAGAAATTAAGTGCAATAGTTTTTGTGTTAGGAAGTAGCAAAAAACGTGAAAAATATCCAAACTGTCACTGAATATTAATTTTCTACTCTACTCCCCCACTATTGCAGGATCATGCACACCAAAGCTGCATTTTTCAGTGTTCTGTGACAATAAAGACCACCTGTTCTGATTCTGACACCAGGTGACCAACCCTTCTTTTAGAAACATTACGCCAAATTTTTTTGTGGCTTTTAGATCTCAACTCCAGTGTTGCCAAACACTCCCCCACCCCATTCTGACATTAGGGGCTGAAATTTCAGCCCATATGGGACTATGCCTCATGCAGCAGTCACCACTGCAGAACAAAATCTCCACACCTGTGTGGAGATTTGTATTTTCAACAGGTGCAGCTGCTGGGAATGTTACGCCTGGTCCCATTGTGCATAACATTTCGGTGCAGCTTTGCCAAAGAAAAACAGACATGATCTGCCATAAATTGTGGAGCCAGTTGTAATCTGGCTCAGCTGTTGAAAATATGGCAGCTCCGGGAAAAACTGTGTCACTTCTCAGATGTTGGACGCAATTGGCCTGCAGCCTCGTGCCCAACCACCCAAGGCGTGATGTTATCCTAGCAATATACACACACCCTGTCATGCATTATTACTTAAAGGAACACTACACCACAGATTTACCAAAGCTTAGGGAAATATTATTTACACTAACATTTTATTTTCTTACATTAATGGAATTAAGAGGCAACCCTAACTGATGCCTAAATGAAGCTACTTCTAACATAGTGTATGTATACAAAATGCTTTGATAGCATGTACTGAAACTTTGTCATACAAAATCCATCAACAAAACAAGTGAAATGTAAAGCAATAGAGCACTCACTCACTCACTTACTTTCTTTCTTTCTTTCTTTCTTTCTTTCTTTCTTTCTTTCTTACTTTCTTCTTGGCATGCCATTTGTTCTCCTGTCTTTTAAAGCAGCAGTATTTGCTAGTTATCATATAGCTGCTGTTTTCTTTTAGCAATGAAGTACAATAATACACTGAGGATGATTCTAAGGATGTCAAAAATACAATTCTGCTAAAAAAACTATTTGATGAAATTTTTTGCTGACAAACAACTATTACTGCTGTAAGATGCCTTTTTCTTCACTGTTTTGAGTCTGCATTACAATGTTTTTTTAGATTTGTAATCATTAAAGGGGTGCTTGCTTAAATGTGGCTTCCCACAGGTTTTGTCAGCATTCTTGGTTGTTTTGATCAATATTTAACATCACTTTTCGGGTAACTAAGACAAACAAGCATGCAGTAGACATTCCTCCTTGATTGTAGGGGACACTGGAGAGATCAGGGCTAACTTCAGGTCACAAGCTAAAGCTTTAACATGGTGAACACAAAATGAAATATGACACTGTATACATGGATTTGTAAAGAAAAATGAACAGCAGGGGAAAACACTGGGGGAACGGAAAGAAGTACATAATACAATATACTTTATCACAATTTGCTGTTTTATCCATTGATCTAGTTTCAATTTATGGAACCAAAGACTCTTAGAATGACTTTTGGATTAGCTTGTGGAATCTAAATCCAAACTCCAAATGGGAGGTCAGCTCTGCCTGCCCTATTACCAGTGTCACATTTATGCTTATCATGAATGGTAAAGTCTTCCATTAAGATACACATTTTAAAGAACTTGTATAGCCTAGTAACACAATATAGTAATCCAAATGCTTAGAAAAGGTGTATAAAATTAGATGGGTATTCTTGACATGAGCTTATGTATAACCCACTGTTGTGAGCTGATTTTTCATTCAGCTGATCTCTAGGAGCATTGTTCAGATCTAGCTCACTTATCTCCGTACAGCTACTAGGAGATAGGAATTGTTATCACAAAGCATCCTTACTTAAGCCATCATTTGGCACTTGTGCCATACAGTACATGGGGTGTTATGAATGCAGTAACATGGGCTCTAACAAGACAAAGAGAAAATATGTCTTACTCTTGCTGACTTGCTTCTGACTTAAATGTGAAAAGCCTTGTGTTAAGGAAAAACATAAATAAAAAAAATATCTTTCTGTTTCCTCTATTGTTATCCCTTGACCTAATAACCAAGCATAACTGAGATTTAAACCCAAGCCTATCAGGACACAATGCCATTTGGCAAATACATGGAGCTTACCTCCCCTGTATCAACTTGAACCTTCAGGAGTCATACAGCATCTTACACAAACATTACATGTCACCGATAGTCTTGCCTTCAAGAAAAAAATGTTTGTGGAACTATGAGTATTTCAGGGGTACAAAAAAGAAGACACACATATAAAGCAGATTTCTGAAATGCTTGAGAGATCGCTGAACTGACTTTGTCCTGCTATAAATAGCACAAACAATTAATGGTGAACTAGCATATATGATGCATGCAGACTTGTGAAAATGTGTATACAAAAGTCAGTCATTAATGCAACAACTCCCTCCTACCAGTAGGGAGAAGAGGTTGTTTCCCTTGTGTCCAGTCTGAAACTGACACTCATGACCAGGTCTCAGGGTGTAGCATTGTGGGAGAAGTTTATAAATTAAACATCTGGGGAAATTCTGACAGAATGTGCAGGTAGCAGAAAAGATAAGGAAGGAGCTGGAGTCTGGGAGCCACATGGCCAGCAGGGATCCAAGGGAGACTTGGAACACATTTTCCTCTCATTTGGCTCTTTAAGAAAACCAATTTGAAGTTGGAACACTGAGCTTGTGAGGGAACCCCAGGGAATTTCACCTCATGAGAAACAACCTAATGGCCAGCTGGACTGTGATTGGTGCTCCAGAAGCTATTGATGGAGCCCCTGGTGGGGGTGAACTCAAAGAAGTGCCCATGCATAACTTCAGCACCTGAATATAATTGGTGAGACTCTGGCAACATGGAAGGCTGGCAGACAAGTAGGCACTCCATCTCCAAGCACTCTGGCGACTCTAGGGAGTGGGGCCCTCAGGATGGCCACTACTACTCAACCCTGTGGGGGGAGATGGCCCACATGGGCATGGGAATGGTTGCATCTCATATACACATGGCTTTTTGTGGCTGCTAGCAGAATGGAACCAAGCTTGTGCTAGGTAAAGGAAGCATCAACGAGTGACTGATTGAGGAGTACAGGACCCCTAATTTCTTAAAGTGGTGATAATGGTACAATTGCAACTTTAAATGGTACATGCCTGCACAAAACGGAACTAAGAAAGGGAAAAAGAGAAACAGCATCAGAGTGGTATATAGCTCTGGGTAGCATGGAGAAGGCAATCTCCATGTACACTGTCTAAATGCAAGGAAGACTAGGAAGTCTCTGTGAGAGGCAATGTGGGAAATTCACCTGACTCTGGATCATTTTGCCTGACGATAGGAAGTAGGAATACAAGAATCTGTTGCTTATGCCTTCATGGCAAGGCAGTAATATTACAAGGAGAAATGCGAATTGGGATGCAGTAGTTCATTTATTTATTTGAATTTTATTGATTGGGTAGGCCCAATGAGACAAGAAATCCCTTTTTAAGGGATGGCCTGGAGTTAACTACAATCTGAGATAATTTTGCAGAGACACAGTTCTACATTCAAGGTTACAGAGTTAATTACATACAGAAACAACATTGCCCTTACATGTTTCACATTCAGGTTCAAGACATTAGTTCAAGTGATAAGTGCATATACAGCAATAATATACAAGGCGTGGGACATATAGCTATTTTAAAAGACAAAGGACCTCTGTGTGCATTCTGTGGTGATTTGCATATGCAGCCCATGATGCTTTGCATTGTGTGGGTATGTGTGATTTTGTATTTTCTTGAAACTTGGCTTCCCAGCCAAATGCCCTTTGGGGTAACCCTTGCCTCAGTGTTTGCGCACAGAGGTTCTTTGTCTTTTAAATAGTTTTTTATTTTAATGGGATCACCACCACATAACCAAGACAGACCATCTTAGGGTAGCTGGTTCATTCCACTGGGGTGGCATACTGATGAGTCCTGGTAGGATGAAACACGTGTCTATGTCATCTGTTAGCACCCTTTGCAAACTGTGTGAGAGGCCTTTCGGCACCATGCAATTCTGCTTAAAGTTGAACCAGCATAACATTCTGTGGTGATTTGCATATGCAGCCCATGATGCTTTGCATTGTGTGGGCATGTGTGATTTTATATAGCTATTTTGCAACATAAGTCATGCATACTGCTCTAAACATGGAGTGGGATGTGTATAAAGCTTTGAAAGAGGAGTGAGACATCCATAAAACTGTGAAAGAAAGTAGGAAAGAGTGGTAAATGTGTTATATTCTGAAAAAGGAGTGGAACATTAATAAAGCACCGAAAGAAAAGTGGGACATGCGTAATGCTCTGGAAGAGGAGTGGGACATGTATAAAACTTTGACAAAAGTGGGACATGTACTGTATAAAGCACTGAAAGAAAAGTGGTAGATGCACTGTATTAAGCTCTGAAATGGAGTAGGAGCTGCATAAAGCTCTAAAAGAGGAGTGGAACATGAATAATGACCTGAAAGAGAAGAAGGGCATGCAATAATGCTCTGAAAGAGAAGCAGGAAATGTATAAAGTTCTGATAGAAAAGTGTGAAATGTATAAAGATCTGAAAGAAGAGTGGAACATGCACTGTATAAAGCGCTGACAGAATGGTGGGACATGTATAAAGCTCTAGAAACATAGAAACACAGAAGTTGATGGCAGATAAGGACCACAAGGCCCATCCAGTTTGCCCATTTCTTTTTCTACCTTATAAATGTGCCATTCACCTTTGCTCTGTCAATGGCCTATCTATTCATACTCATCTGTATTGCTCCCTTATGCCTATTCTATGCCTGTTTGAAGCCCTGCACTGTATTCATATCCACCACTTCCTGAGGTAGGCTGTTCCATGCATCCAACACCCTTTCTGTGAAAAAGAACTTCCTCACATTACCCCTTAATCGGCCCCCCTCTAATCTGATGCTGTGTCCTCTTGTCCAGCTATTTTTCTTATATTGAAACATGTTAGACTCTCTCACCTTGTTAATGTCCTTAAGGTGTTTGAATGTTTCGATCATATCACCTCTCTCCCTCCTTTGCTCTAGGGTATACATATTGAGCTCTGTTAATCTGTCTTGATATTTTTTCTGATGCATTCCTTGCACCATTTTGGTTGCCCTTCTCTGGACTGCCTCAATTTGGTTAATGTCCTTGTGAAGATGTGGCCTCCAGTACTGCACTCAGTGTTCCAGATGGGGCCTAACCAGTGTCTTGTAAAGAGGGATTATTACCTTCCTCTTCCAACTTGTGATACCCCTACTAATACACCTTAACATCCCCCTAGCCTTACCTACTGCTTTAGTAGTCTGCTTGGATGATTTCAGGTCATCGGTGATGATGATGCCCAAGTCTCTTTCTTCTCTTGTGACTGCCAGCAATTCCCCCTCCCAGCCTATAGGTGGCTTCCGGGTTTCTCTTCCCTACGTGCATGATCTTGCACTTCTTTGCATTAAACCCCAGTTGCCACTCTTCAGACCATTTTGCTAGTGTATCCAGATCTCTTCTCATTCTGCCCACTCCATCTGGCTCATCTATTCTGTTGCAGATCTTGGTGTCATCTGCAAACAGACAAACCTTACCCTCCAGTCCATCTGCAATGTCACTGATGAAGATATTGAAAAGGACTGGCCCAGGACTGATCCCTGAGGTACCCCACTTGTGACTTGCATCTCTTCTGACTGTATACCATTTACCACCACTCTCTGTTTTCTGCCCGTCAACCAGTTTGCCACCCAGATGACCAACCTCTGACCCACCCCGAGCCTACCCAGCTTATTAATCAATCTTCTATGTGTAACAGTATTGAAAGCTTTGCTGAAGTCAAGGTAGGTGACATCAACAGCTCCCCTTTGGTCCACCACTCTGGTTACCCAGTCAAAGAAATCTATGAGATTAGTTTGACAGGAC
The DNA here is from genome assembly GCA_016271365.2 of Neoceratodus forsteri. Lineage (NCBI taxonomy): Eukaryota > Metazoa > Chordata > Ceratodontiformes > Ceratodontidae > Neoceratodus > Neoceratodus forsteri. Next base: position 1,061,220,354 of record CM057455.1, read on the forward strand.
CTTCATTTTGTAAACCCATGCTGTCTTGGATCCTGTGCTCCTATGGATTCCAGGTGTTGCACTATCCTTTCCTTAAGGAGTGCCTCCATAATCTTGCCCACTACTGAAATAAGACTGACTGGTCTGTAATTCCCTACCTCCTCCTTGCTACCACTCTTGTGGAGTGGGATCACATGAGCCCTTCTCCAGTCTTCTGGTACCTCTCCTGTGCTCAGAGACTTACTAAACAGTTCTGATAATGGCTCTGCTAGTTCCACCCTTAGCTCCGTTAGTACCCTGGGATGTATGCCATCAGGTCCCATTGCCTTGTCCACCCTGAACTTATCGAGCTCTTGTAGGACCCTTTCTTTTGTGAAGGGACTAGTGCTCACCTTCCTCCCCACCGTGCCCATGGTGCTGAGCTGTGGGACCTGCCCTACCTTCTCTTCAGTAAATACTGAGCAGAAGTGTCCATTTAGGATAGATGCTTTTACATAGTCCTCCTCCTCACATGCCCCCTTATTTTTTATTTTAGTCTTTGGTAACCGGGTAAGGCCCACTAGGCACAAGTGCCTGTTTTCAGGGGTGACCTGGGAGCACTGGGTGGTTAAGTGACTTGCTCAGAGTCACACAGTATATGCAAGTGGAGGTTGTGAGAATCAAACTCAAGTCTGCTCTGCTGGATATATCAAGCTTGTTCACATCTCGTTCTTCTAACCTCTAGGCTATACTGCCTGCCCAAATATCTCCTTTGATTTTAGCAATATCCCCTCTGGACTTTCTCCTTTCACTAATGTATCTATAGAAAGTCTTGTCACCTTGTGACATGATAAAAGAGCACCCTGGCTAAGATGGCGGCTGCTGTGAGCCTGCCAGCATTTTAGCTCCATTGCTGTGAGCCTGCCAGTGTTTTAGCTCCGTTGTTTCTTTTGTGTTTAGTTTTTGTATTTTATACTTCATTGTTTCATTTTGCTGTCATTTTTTCCTTTACTTTTTTGTTTATAGTGAGCTTGGGGTGAAGAAGTGAGGTAGTTAGTACTTGGCATTTTCTTTTCGGGCTGTGTTTTCTACGCACTTAACTTTTAACAGCTCAGCAAAGCGCTATTCATCTCGCTGAGTGGGCATTTGCAAGCAACATTGGTAACTTGCTGTGGTCTCTCCATCTTCACCTGTGAGCATAACGGGGGTTTGAAAGCACATTTCTGGCAGTAGGAATGTCTTAGTTGCCTGGCTGGAAACTTGACTTTTCCAGATACAGCCTGGATGTTTAGTGGATCCATAGGGACCTAGGAGAGAGGTGACCTACCCAGGAGGATCTAAGGAGATTGGAAGACTGGAAGATTGGAAGGAGGGCTAACGACTTCCTGACAGCCGATGATTACAGCTGGGGATTTGGAGGGTCATAAATACTGACTGTGGAAGTTTTCTCAGTGGGTTTTGTGTTGGGGTTGGTTGGTGGAGGTAGGGGTGCCTTTGCAATTCTGGTACTTTCTGGTCCCCATTTCCTGAGGATCGGGGCTCAGGTGGTGAGGGGCACTGACAGTTTTGTGGTCGGTGGGTGGCAGGGCTGTCTGTGTTGTCTGGGGGCTCTACAGTCTGCATGGTTTCCACCCCTCCTCCTCCCTCCACCTCCTTTCTTACTGTGGAAAACATCTCGTCCCTGCCCCCGTTATGACTGTGCTGTGTCGGCTGAAATTTTTGCTCCCTTGTTTGGAGTCCTCCTGGTGAAGACAGTCTCCTATACCTTGGATTTTGACAGATTGAATTAGTTTTTGGATAACTGAGTTCCTGTGCCTGGCCCGTGGTTTTGAAGCTTCCCCTTTATGCTGTTGGTGTGGCCAAAATATTCTTGGGCTGTTTCCTGCTATCTGGAGAGAGGTTGTGAGAGAAACATAGAAACATAGAATTTGATGACAGATAAGGACCACTTGGCCCACCCAGTCTGCCCATTTCCCTACCTAATGGATAAGCTGCAGATCCTAGTTAACCAGCAGCCTACTTCTTTCTACCCACACCCCCTAGAATTGCCTTATGACTGTCCCATGCATGCTTGAATTCAACCACTGCTTCTGACTCCACAACCTCCTCCGGAAGGCCGTTCCATGCATCCACAACCTTCTCTGTGAAAAAATACTTCCTTACATTACCTCTGAGCTGCCCCCCCATCTCCAAATTGTGCCCCTTGTTCTTCCACACCTCTTTTTTTGAAAGATGCTACCCTCTTGGACTTTGTTGATTCCCTTGAGGTACTTGAAAGTTTCTATCATGTCCCCACTCTCCCTCTTTTCCTCGAGGCTATACATATCGAGCTCCTTTAGTCTCTCTTCATATGTCTTCCGGTGCAGACCCTGCACCATTTTAGTTGCCCTCCTCTGGACAGCTTCCATCCTGTCTATGTCCTTGCGGAGATTGGGTCTCCAGAACTGCTGAAGTACTCAGATGAGGTCTCACCAGCTGTCTGTACAGAGGGATAACAACTTCCTGTTTTCTACTGGTGATGCCTCTCCCTATGCATCCACAGTGTCCCCAACCCTCCCTTACTGCCCTCTCCACATTTGCTTGCCCACCTTTAGAGTCCTCTGATATGACTACCTTCAGGTCCCTTTCCATTTTTGTTGTTGTAAGTATCTCACCCCCCACTATATACTCTTCCCCTGGGTTTTTGTTTCCCAGGTGCATTACCTTGCACTTCTTAGCATTGAATCTAAGCTGCCATACATTTGGCCATTCCTCTAACCTTGCCAAGTCCCTTCTCATCCTTTCCACCCCACCTTGTGCATCAAATTTGTTGCAGATCTTTGTGTCATCTGCAAAGAGACATACTTTTCCTTCCAGTCCCTCTGCAATGTCACTTATAAAGACATTGAAGAGGACCGGTTCTAATACTGAACCCTGCGGTAGCCCACTAGTAACCCCTCTTTCTTCAGAGTAGACTCCATTTACTATTACCCTCTGTGTCCTATTCTCCAGCCAATTCTTTACCCAGGCTATCATCTTGGGACCCACTCCCAGACTGGCTAACCTGTATATTAATCTTTTGTGTGGGACTGTGTCAAATGCCTTGCTAAAGTCTAGGTAGGCCATATCCATAGCCCCTCTGTGATCTACTACTTTGGTCACCCAGTCAAAGAAATCTATTAGATTAGTCTGGCATGACCTTCCCACTGTGAATCCATGCTGCCTTAGGGTCCTGTGCCCCTCTGGCCTCTAGGTACTCGACAATTCTTTCCTTCAGAAGTGATTCCATCATTTTCCCTGTCACTGAGGTTAAACTAACAGGACTGTAGTTTCCTGCTTCTGCCCTGCTCCCACTTTTGTGAAGGAGAATCACATCTGCCCTCCTCCAGTCCTCAGTACCACCCCATCCTCCCATGATTTGTTAAAGAGGGTAGTCAGTGGTGTCACTAGTTCTACCCTTAGTTCTTTTAGAATTCTGGGATGAATCCCATCAGGCCCCATTGCTTTGTCCACCTTCAGTTTTAAGAGTTCTTTCAGAACCCTTTCTTCTGTAAATGGGCTGGTATCAACTTCTGTATCCAGAGTGTTTCTATTGTTTGTTTTAGGTACCCCCCTCTTCATTTTAAATACTGAGCAAAAATATTTGTTTAGTATCTCTGTCTTTTCACAGTCACCCTCTGCCCACCACCCTCCCCTTTATTAAGCCTCACTATCCCTCCCTTGGTCTTCCTTCGCTCCCTGATGAACCTAAAAGGTTTTATCCCCCTTCTTAACTGAGTTGGCTATCTTTTCCTTGGTTTGGGCCTTTGCTGTTCTGACTGCCTTCCCAGCGTCCTTTTGCTTTAACTGATACAATTCTCTGTCCTGCTCCTTCTGTGATTCCTTGTACTTCCTGAATGCTTTCTTTGTCTCTTGAACCTTCACTGCCACCTCCTTTGAGAACCATAGTGGTTTCTTACATCATTTTGTTTAGTTTATTTGCTTCACACAAAGGCTTGTTACCTCTGTGATGGCAGTTTGTATTATTCCCCATTGTTCTTCCACCCCCTCCTTCCTGCCCATTTGCTAGTGCATTCCTTAGGCGCTCATACTGTGTGACCCTGAGCAAGTCACTTAACCTCCTTGTACTCCCAGGTCGCTCCTGTTAAAAAGCTTTCAGCTTAGTGTGCTATACCTGGTTAAACAACTAAATAAAAATAAATAAAATCACCCATTTTGGCAAAGTCAGCCCTCCTGAAGTCCATTACTTTTGACGTTGTATGGCTTGACTCTATTGCTGTGTTTATTGTGAACCATACGGTTCGATGGTCGCTAGTTCCCAGATGGCTACCCACTTCTTACATCTGTGATCCTCTCTCCATCTCCATTTGAGAGAACCAGGTCTAAGATTGCTCCCTCTTGAGTGGGTTCCAATACTAGTTGTCTAAGGCATGCCCCCTGTAGGGCATCTAGAATAACCCCACTCTTAGAAGTGGCTGCTGCAACTGCACTCCAGTTAACATCTGGCATATTCAGATCACCCATCAGCAATATCTCCCCTTTTTCTGCCATTCTAAGTATACTTTCTATCATTTCCTTGTCCATTTCCTCCCCCTGAGAGGGGGGTCTGTATACAACCCCTTTGCGGATTGTGGTGCCATTGCCTATCTCCAAATTGACCCACAGTGCTTCTTCTCCTCCCTGTTTAGCCTTTTGTTCTGTTGCTTTGATTCCTTCCCTTATGTACAGAGCTACTTCTCCTCCTCTTTTACCCTCTCTGTCCCTCCTGTAGATAGTGTGTCCTGGTATGTTTACGTCCCAGTCATGGTTCTGTGTGTACCATGTTTCTGTGACTGCCACGATATCCAGATGTTCCTCCTCCATCAAGGCCTCTAATTCAGGAAGCTTTTTACCCAGACTACTGGCATTGGTACTCACTGCTCTCCATTTTTTGATGGCTTTACCTTCTGTAGTAACATCCCCCACTGACCTTTCTACCGTGGTCTTTTTCTCATTTAATACCCTGTTTTGTAGGGGGAGGCTGGGATTTTCTTGCTGCTTATCAGTGCCTCCCCCCTTGACTAGTTTAAAAGCTTGCCAATGAAGCATTTATACCGATTGCCTAAAAGACTTGTTCCCTTCCTGGACAGATGCAGACCATCCTGCCAGTATAGGCTGGTGTCCATCCAGGTGGAACCCCAGTCCCCAATGAAGCCAAACCCCTGTGCTCCACACCATTTTTTCAACCATTCTTTAAACTGCATGGTGCAAAGTTCCCTTGCCTCACCCATGCCACTGACAGGCAGCACCTCTGAGAAGCATACTGTGTGTGCTACTTGTCTTAGGCCCCTCCCCAACTGTACAAAGTCCTTCTGCACTGCTTTAATCTCATGATGATCCAAGTCATTTGGCCTTAGGTGGACAATGATGTCCAGTTCGATTCCCGTGCAACTGTTCTCGTGATCCTAAGGATGTGTTTCCTGTCCCTCCAAGCCATGGCACCAGGCAGGCACCTTACTTCAGTTTTCCCTGCTCCCCCCAGTTCTATCCCCCTAATAATTGAGTCCCCCACCAGGAGCTGCTTCCTTTTCCTGTAGTGTCCTCTGCCTCCTTCCTGAGGGCCTCCCTTGTGACAGTTGTCTGCAACCTCCTTAGTCTCCTCTGTGGGTGCATCCATAGGGGAACTATGCTGCCCCAGAATGGTGTATGGATTGTGGAGTGGAACAACTGACTGGGTGTGCCTCTGTTCCACCACCCTTACCCTCCCTGAGCCCACTGTTGTCCAACTGCTGTGCTTTCTTCGCAACCTCTGAGGTAGTGGTGGTGGCTCTGGTGCTCCCTGGATGGGAGAGGTTCCCTTACTACTGTCCAGTGCGGCCTGGGGGAAGGTTCCCTTACTACTGTCCAGTGTGGCGTGAAGATGGGCAACTTCCTCCCTCAAGGCAGAGAGCGAGCCTCATAGTTCCTCTTGCTGGACATTTTGAGTACTTTACAAACTAGGAGTGAGAGTCCTACTTTCCTTTTCATTCTTTTTTGATTTTGTCTGAAGTAGGAGGCTGTGAGAGAACCTCCTAGACAGTGACTTACTTTCCCATGGACATTGCAAACTTTTGATTTTTATTTCTATTTGCACTACTAATTGGGAGTGAGAGTTTAAATATCAAATCATTTGAATTGTTTGTGTGTTTAATTTTAGTTGTTTAATTTAAGTAGTGCTGTAGTTTCTATCAGGATGTGCCGAATGAAAGCTATCCCTTTCAGAAGTTACTCCCCTTCCAAACTCCGGGACCTCTGTCCCTTACCCTTCCCCCTTTGTCAGCAGCTGTGTATGGCCACTGTAGGGCTGTTGGAATTGTCAGGAGCAGTAGGTGGGGTAGGGAGCTGGGGAGGGGAATTGGGTTGAGTGGCCCGATTAGGGTAGTGTGGTCCACAAGATGCCCTGGGGCAAAATGGTAACTGAACGAGGTCCACCTTGTTTAGTGCCCATACCCAAGGGTTTCACATTTAGTGAATAGGTATCTCGAACTGGCCTGGTTTCCCAACCAGCCCACACGGTGTTGTGCAATGCCAGATCTATTAAAAATAAGTTGGCTATTATAAGCTGACCTTGTTGGGTCATCTGATCTGGCTTGCATCACTGAGACCTGACTTGATGCAAATGCTGGTCCCATTTTGGAATCAGCGATTCCAGCCGGTTTCTCGGTGATACACCGTGCGAGGTTGGGTGGTAGGGGCGGGGATGTAGCAGTCTGTTTTAAAACAGAGTTGGGCCTTGTGGAGGTGCCAGTTGAGGATACCAGATCCTTTGAGTGTACCATAGCCGCAGGCGCAGGGTGCAAAATTGCTCTTGTCTACCGTCCACCAGGTGGCGTGAGTCAGTTTTTGCAGGAGGTCGCAGATGTCATTGTTGATCTGGTATTGAACTCCCCAAGGGCTGATGGTACTGGAGGATTTCAATGCCTGGATTGACAATGAACTCTCTCAATTTGGTCAAGATTCCTCTGTCTTATGAGTTCTTTGGGCCTTAAGCAGGTAGTTTCCTCTGCGACTCACAATCACGGTCACTCATTGGATCTGTTTTTTCTCCTGGGGTTGGAGGCCTCAGACTTGGTGGTGGAACCAGTCAGATGGTCTGACCACCACACCATTAGGTTCAGCTTTATGCCTCTCCCTAGTAGGCCTGCCCCTGTAGAGATGGTCCGATACCGCCCTTTATGGAGTTTGACTCCTGATGGCCTTTTGGCGCTGTTGGACCTATCAGGAATCCCGGTGTCAAGCAAGGGTCCAGAGAATCTCCTTCAGGCTTTTAACTGAGCAGTGGAGGAGGCCCTGGACTCACTTGCTCCATTTAGTGTTTGTCCACTTACTTTCCACCCTTGGTCCCCATGGTTTGATGGGACTTTGAGGGGGCTGAAGCAGGTAGGGCGAAGGCTAGAGCATGCCTGGCATAAAACCGCTTTAGATGCCGACAGACTTAAACTGACAGAGCATTACAGGCTCTATCAGTCAGCAATCTCCCATAGGAAGGCAGAATTCCTGTCCAGGGAGATTGCTGCAGCACGGAATTGACCAGTTAAGCTGTTCCGGACAGTGGACAGACCATGCAGTCCAGCCTGTCTACAAGTCCAGAGGGCCTTATCACAATTAGAGTGCAACGAGTTTGCTCGCTTCTTTGCTGATAAGGTTGTCAACATCAGGATGGAGGTTCACCAGTCACAATCTATGAGGGTTACTGGTGGACGAAGTGTGGTCATGGCACTTTCATTCTGTTGGGTCGATTTGACCGTCCAATGATCAATGATATCATGCGGCTTCTCCAGAGTGTCCGTCCAACCTACTGTAGTTTAGACCCGGGCCATACCTGCCTTTTAATGGGCAGTGTAGATGTGATCAGCCCAGTTCTAGCAGAATTTATCTGGTGTTTACTGGAGTTGGGGGAGTTTCCTAGCTCCCTGAAAGGTGGCTGTGGTTCCCCTCCTTCTCAAGAAACCATCTCTTGACCTAGTTTCTCCTGCAAACTACAGGCCAATCTCTAACCTCCCCTTCATAGGGAAGGTTATTAAGAAGGTTGTCGCACAACAGTTGGAGAACCACCTTACCTTCCATACTAACTATGATCCTCTCCAGTCTGGTTTTTGTAAGAGACATAGTACTGAGACCACTCTGGTTCGGATACTGAATGATATCCTGATGGCTAGAGACCAGAATCGCCACTCCATCTTGATCCTTCTGGATCTCTCTTCAGCTTTTGACACTGTGGACCATGGGGTACTTCTTGATCGCCTGCGGTTCATCTGTGGCCTGTCTGGCACAATTCTCAGATGGTTCCATTCTTTCCTCACTGGTAGGTCACAGAGGGTTGAATCATGGATTTTTTCCTCTGATTCTTACTCTCTGCCATGTGGGGTTCTGCAGGACTCAGTGCTGCCCCCATGTTGTTTGCAGTGTACATGCTTCCACTAGGAGACATTATAAGGTGGTATGGGCTGAGTTTTCACTGTTATGCAGATGACACTCAGCTGTACCTGTCCTTTGTGCCCAACCAGGATAATGCGCTCTTGGTTTTTTTCCAACTGTCTTGCTGAAATCCAAGACTAGATGAATTCCAGCTGACTTAAATTGGACCCTGACAAGACAGAGGTGTTAGTTGTTGAACCAGTTCACCAGTCTGAGGGGTCAGTTGCTGGGAAGCCCTCTGGGCTTTGGCTTAAGGGCTTTCAGCTCCTGACCTCTGAATGGGTGCAGAATCTGTGGGTGTTATTTGATGAAGGGCTGACACTGCATTCACAGGTGTCAGCTGTGGTTAAATCATCCTTTTATCATCTGAGGAACATCTCCCAGATTAAGCATCTTGTTCCATCTGGTGACCTACCAAATCTGGTTCACGCTTTTGTGACCTCACGTCTTGACTACTGTAACTCCCTATACCTAGGGCTTCCTGGGGTTGATATCCACTGCTTGCAGCTAGTGCAGAACGCTGCGGCCAGGCTGTTGTCTGGGTCTACTCGATCTAGCCACATTTCGCCTGTCCTATGCGTTCTGCATGGGCTTCCAGTTCAGAGGCAGATCATCTTTAAAGCTGGCTTGCTAACTTTTAAGGCCCTACATGGTATGGGCCCGAGCTACCTACAAGAGCTTCTGTGTCCCTACTACCCTGTCAGTCCACTCCGCTCAACTGACGAGGGATTGCTGGAGATTCCCAGGGTGCATTTGAAATCTTCTGGAGCTCAGGCTTTTGCTTTTGCTGCCCCCACCCTGTGGAATTCTCTACCTGGTCAGGTAAGAGAATGCCAGACAGTGGAGAGCTTCAAAACTGCTTTAAAAACATACTTATTTGCACGTGCTTTCCCTGATGACTAGAATTTATCTTATTTTTAATATATATATATATCTTATCATGCAATTTTTATATCTTTATATTTAATAATGCTTAGGGTTTACTTATTTATTTGTTTGTATTTATCTCAGAATGCGATTGTACAGCGCTTTGATATATGATATTGCGCTTTATAAATAAATTTTACTTACTTACCTTCTTTTACTGTCTGTGCTAGTGTTTCCTTGGTTTGGGCCTTTGCCTACCTTACTGCCTTCCCTGCTTCCCTTAGGGAAGTTTGGTATGCCTCCCTATCTTCATCCCGCTGCATCCCCTTATATTTCCTGAAGGCCAGCCTTTTGGCTCTGACCTTTTCTGCTACTGTTTTTGAGAACCAAAGTGGTTTCCTTCTTCTTTTGCATTTCCTTTTCTCTCTAACACAATGGGATGTTGCTTCAAGTACTGCATCCTTAATGCTTGCCCACTTTGCCTGTACCCCCTCACCTGTATTTCTTTTTGCCAGGGCTAGCTTAATTCTGTTGTCCATCTTATGAAAGTCAGCTCCTCTGAAGTCCCATATTTTTGCCTTGGAATAGGATGATTTAGTTGTAGTGGCCAAACTGAAGCATACTGTGTGATGGTCATTGGCCCCCAGGTGACCTTCTACCTGGAGATCTGTGATCCTTTCCCTGTTAGTCAGTACTAGATCTAGGATAGCCCTGTCTCTTGTGGGATGTTGTACCAGTTGTTTGAGGCCCTCCCTCTGCAGGGAATCCACCATGTGTCTAGTTCTGACAGATGTTCCTACTGGTATTGACCAATCTGTAGCTGGCATGTTGAAGTCTCCCATTATCAGAACCTCTCCTTTAGCTTTCATGTTTTGTATATCTTCTAACAGTAATGTGTCTATGTCCTCCTCCTGGTCTGGGGACCTGTAGACAACTCCAGTTCTTATGGCTGTCCCATTTCCTGTTTCTAGGGTGACCCGCAGTTCTTCTGGCTCCTTATGTGTATTCTGAATTTCTGTAGCTTTGATATTTTCATTGACATACAGGGCTACTCTACTCCACCTTTTTGGACCTCAGTCTCTTCTGAACAGTACAATTTATTTATTTGGTTTTTGTCTACCGGTTAAGTACACTAGACAACAATGTTGCCTGTATTCAGGCATGACCCGGGAGAGTACAGACAGGGGAGACCAGAGTCAACATTAAAGAGTATTTCATGACGCAGCATGAGGTGAGAACAAACATTTGAACAGTATACATAGCCAGGTACTGAAATCTCCCAAATGTACTTACTGGTAAACCACGTCTCGCTATTTGCTACTATGTCCAGTTTAGCCTCTGTCATTATTGCCTGCAGGTCTGGGATCTTGTTTCCCAGACTGTGAGCATTTGTGTACATGATTTTCCATTGGCCAGATTTCAGTGTGTTAGTGGTTGGGTGAGGTCTGGCATTTCCCCTGTGAGTCGTATGGGGAGCTGGACCTTTTTCTTTACCTGGTGATGCAAATGAACTGCAAACATGTTGAACTCCTGTTTGACCACTGGCTGAGGGGGGAGGGTGTTCTTCCCATTCGACGTATGGGGTGCTGCACCCTTCTTCCCATTTGCTAGTTTAAATATTCTGCAAAGACGTCAAACTTCTGCCCCAGTGCACTGACTCCCTCCCTAGTCAGATGCAGTCCATCAAATTTAAAGAATGTTTGCTCCCCAAATTGTTGCCATTTCCCTACAAACTTGTGTCTTTTTTCCTGGCACCTGCCCCTGACCCACATGCTTAGCTCCCCTATCTCCCCTTCTCTGACCTTCCATCCATCTGCCCCCCCCCCAGACTGGCAGGATCTCAGAAAAGGAGATGCTGGATGAAATGGATGATAGTTTGTCACCCAGCTTGGTCAAGTGTTACTTGGTCTCCACAACTGACCGACTGGTGAGATCATTAGTCCCTATGTGTATCAGGACATCAATATTTTCCCCTGTTTCCTGAACAATTTTAGCAATGCAGTTAGTGTCTCTCCACGCTGATGTACTGGGGAGACCTCTGACCATTACCCCTGGCTGGAGATTGGTATCAACTCCCTGAATCATGGAGTCTTCTATGATCAGAAGTTTTTTGGATTTCCTTTTTGCTTTTTTTGTTTTGGTTCCTGTTTTGGGTGAGTTTTGTTGTGCTAGCTCCTGTGCTGCAGTGTCCTGCTCTGCAGTGTCCTCTGCCCTTTGTTTGATTTCGGAGATAGAGGCAGATGCCTGTTTGTAGTTTTTATATGGTTTGTGGAGGTAATATGTTGGAGAGCACTGAGTAATGGGGCACCCAATTTGCCCCTCCTAACCACCTGCCAACCTTCCGGACCAACTACTCTCTGCGGTTGAGGTGCTTCTGTTGGATGTTGGGGAAATGGTGGGTGGTTCTTATAATATATCTAAAAATAGAGTGGAAAATGTTTAAAGCTCTGAAACAGGAGAGGGGCATAAAAAGTTCTAAAAGAGGAAAGAAATGGATGAAGCTGTGAAACAGAGGTCAGAAATGTATAAGGCTTTGAAAGAGAAGTGGGAAATCTATAAAGTTCTAAAAGAGGAGAGAGGCGTGTATAAAGCCCTGTCATAGGAGTGGGACATGCATAAAACTCTGAAAGAGGAATGGCACATGTATAAAACTCTGAATGAGGAGTGGAAAATGTTTAAAGCTCAGAACACAGAGTGGTACATGTGTAATATTCTGAAAGAAGAGTGGTACTGTACATGTATTAAGCTCTGAAAGAGAAATGGGACATCTGTACAGCTCTGAAGGAGGACTGGAATATCAATACAGCTCTAAAAGAGAAGGGGACAGCTATGCAGCTCATGAGCTAATGAGCTTTGAATGAGCTTGGTACATCCAGCAGACCTAGGTTTGATTCCTACAGCCTACAGTTGCATACTGTGTGACTCTGATCAAGTCACTTAACTACCCCAGTGCTCCCAGGTTGCCCTTGAAAAACAGGCACTTGTGCCTAATGGGCCTTATCCAGTTACCAAAGACTAAAATAATAAAAAAAAGGAGTATGGCATCAGTACAGCTCAAAACGAGAAGGAGGGCCTCTATACATCTCCAAAAGAAGAGTGGGACAGCTATACAGCTCTGAAAGAGGGATGTAACATCTATAAAGCACTTTCAAGAAAAATGAGACATCTATATAGCTCTGAAAGAGGAATGGGACATCTATACAACTCTGAAAGAGGAGTGGGACATCTGTAAAACTCTGAAGGAGAAGTGGGACATCTATGCAGCTCCGGAAGAGGAACGGGACATCTATACAACTCTGAAAGAGGAGTGGGACATCTATAAAGCTCTGAAAGAGAAGTGGGACATCCATACAGCACTGAAAGAGAAATGGGACATCTATACAGCTCTGAAAGAGGTGTGGGACATCTGTAAAGCTCTGAAAGAGGAGAGGTACATCTGTAAAGCTCTGAAAGAGGAGTGGGGCATCTGTACAGTTCTCAAAGTGGAATGGTTCATTGATACAGCTCTGAAACAGAAGTGAAAAATCTATACAGCTCTTAAAGAGCAGTGGGACAGCTATAATGCTCTGAAAGAGGCGTGGGACATCTATCCAACTCTGATCGAGGAGTGGAAAATTTATAAAGCTCTGAAAATGGAGTGGTTCATGTACAATGTTCTGATAGAGGAGTGGTACATGTATTAAGCTAGGAAAGAGAAGTGGGACATCTGTACATCTCTGAAAGAAGACTGGGACATAAATAAAGCTCTGAAAGAGAAGGGGGCATCTATAGAGCTCTAAAACTGAAGTGTGACTATCTGTATAGCTCTGAAAGAGAAGGGAGGCATCTATATAGCTCTGAAAGAGGAGTGGGACATCTATACAGCTCTGAAACAGGGGTAGACATCTATAAAGCTCTGCAAGAACAGTGGGATATCTATATAGCTCTGAAAGATGAATGGAACATCTAGAGTATATAGCTCTGAAAGAGGAGTGGGACATCTACACAGCTCTGAAAGAGGAGAGAGACATTCATACAGCTCTGAAAGAAGAATAGGACATCGGTACAGCTCCAAAAGAGACATGCTTTATTTATTTATTTATTGAGATCTTGGATTAACACCTTTGAGCAGAAAACTCTTTCATAGGTTCCACGTTAAGTATGACACAAACAAGAATACAGATATGTTCTACAGACACAGGTACAGCAAGAAACAATTGACAACTGTTTCCAGGCACAAATTCTAGCAAGAGTTACACAATCTAAGCATGTACAGGGTGCAGAGTCAAAACAAAGGCTAACGTTGCACTAGGTAATGGTAACATAACATGAGGACACTTGTTTAAAAAGGAGAATTATACAACTAACAACATAGGCAGATAACTGGATTGTGCCTGAGTCAAAGAAAGATTGAAGGTCTCATACCAGTAAATAGGAAGAGGGGAGGGAGGGAGGATGAAAGTGCGGGGAAGGAGAAGGCAAGCAGAGGTGGAGGGTAGGATGGAGATAGATAGGAGGGAAAGGGAAGAATAGCTATGTAATCAAAGTAGAATAAAGGGGGAGGAGGGTGGGGGAAAGGAGGGGTGGAGGAGAGTAAAGAAGAAGAGGTGGTGTAGGTAGTGGGGTGATGATGAAGATGTATTAAGGTGGTAGGGAGGAAAGAGGTATGGAATGAAGGAGGGGCAAAAAAGGGAAGAGGAGGTGGGAGGTAGGAGGGAAAATAAATAATTTAGGTAGGGGTAGAATGCCCATGAACGTGTTAACTTGACCGGGGGCCCAAGAAATGGACATGAAGCGTAACATTTTATTAATCAACATGTGACATCTATACAGCTCTGAAAGAGGAATGGGACATCTATACAGCTCTGAAAGAAGAGTGGAGCATCTATACAGCTCTGAAAGAGGAGAGAGATTCATACAACTCTGAAACAGGAGTGGGACATCTGTATAGCTCTGAAAGAGACATGGGAGATCTATACAGCTCTGAAAGAGGTGTGGGACATATATACAGCTCTGAAAGAGGTGGGAGATATCTATAAAGCTCTGAAAGAGGTGTGGGACATGTGTACAGCTCTAAAAGAGGAGAGAGACATCTATACAGCTCTGAAAGAGGAGTGGTTCATTGACACAGCTCTAAAAGAGAAGTGGGACATCTATATTGCTCTGAAAGAGGAGTGGTGCATGTTTAAAGCTCTGAAAGAGGAGCAGGAAATGTAAAGCTCTCAAAGAGAAGTGGGAAATGTAGAAAGCACTGAACAAGACTGGGAAATGAATAACACTCTGGAAGAGGAGTGGGACATGTATAAAGCACTGAAAGCAAAGTGATTTGCCCAAAAGCATAGTCTAATGAATTGTGATTTCTATATCCATAATCAAACTTGTACAGTTTATATCTTAGTATAAAACTTGTGTTCTCAAAGAATCTGCAGTCTGTGACATTTCTATTAGTACCAAATGGGTCTCAGGGTGTCCAAGTAAAGCTCCAGCCTGAGTTAGGTTAATTAAAGTAATTTGGGTTGTAAGGGACCTTAAGATGAGCATAAAATACCCATAGACACAGGGAGTTCCCTGACTTCATCTGTCCCTCTCCCATGGTAAAAGGTGACGAGCAAGGAGTTGAAGTAATGAAATCAAAAGCCATTTGCAGAAACCCTGGTAGTAACACTCTGAAAACACAAATGACATTTGTTTTTTATCAGCTGGTGAATGTGTTTATGTATCCTGTCCCTTGCTTGCGCTTTAATTTCTCGAAATTATTATTTCTTGTCTGTTGTGCTACAGATATAATTGCATTAACATTATCTTTGGTTCTTTAGTTCTTATTCTGTATTCAGGTGCTTAGGAAAAATGACTATATTCATTCTTCTAATCTTCTAATTTATGGAAGACTAATTTAACATCTGGAAGTTTTATTTAGTAATTGAAGAACCACAGTCAATCTTCGTCTGAAAAAGAAGGGATCCTATTCAGCCCCAAATAAGACTGACACGATAACATTTGGATGAATGAAATTTTTGATAATTTCAGAAGAATTAAGTTCCAAGGTAATTTAAAGGTTTTGTTGTTTGTTCACTTTCTTTTTAATGTGACAACTGTGACATACATTTCCACAACAGATGGATTAATGTCATCTTTTAAAATTACTTCACCTAGACAGGTGTTTCCTGTTGAAGTTTGATGTGAAATTAAACACAACTCCAGATGTTCTGTTTGTAACATTGCCAGTTAACTTTATTAGAACGTTTATTCATAGATCAACAAATTGGAGTAACAGAAATGCACTGCATATGAAAGAGCTATTTAGGAGAGCACCCTATGGAATGGGTAATAGCTTGTATTTAGAAAGATACAGAGTTCATTATGTGAGGCTCATTAATTCATTGATTTGGCACTGTATTAATCCTGAATTTAGATCACAAACTTGAAGCAATTTTTCTATTGTAACTGGGTAATGCATCGAGTGTCAGTGGTTACTGCCCCTTCCTTGTGGGCTCAATCAAGGTTGTGTAGCCCAGGTCATTAAACTTAAGACTGGGGAGTTGGTATTCAAGATTTAAATTAAAATGCACGTCATCTCCACTTGGAGAAAGGAGTGGTCCTGGTGTAAATATAGTACAACCCCTCTGCAGTGCAGTACCTACCTACTTCCCCACAGTATCACTCCACCCATAAACATGTAAAGTGAAACAATAGTCAGCACTAAGCATGCAGTATTTACAGTATACTCTATGAATGAAAACCTCACAGACAGTAAGTATGAACAAATAATTAAGCATTTTATTGGGGAACAGGTTCAGGTTCATTTAGATAAATTGATTTTGTGTTATTTTCCAAAGACTGAAGTTCCAGACAAGTAAATTATAGGCTTCTATTTTGATACCTTTCCATTTAATGTGACAAGTGTGATCACCTGCAGTATTTTGGGTACCCAGACACACACACACACACACACACACACACATATGCACAGTATCTCTGCCTGCCTTTACTATTAAACACTACCCATACTCCCGTAGAATCAGTATATAGTACCCATACTTACTATTTGGGAGCTCCCTAGTGATTTATTGGGTACCTAACCATGTAAACCATGCAGGTCCAGTGATGCTGCATATGTCTGTCCTGCACTGGACCACTTTCAGACTTAAATGATACAGTTTTGTGGTTGCAAACAAACCCCAAATTAAACCTCACTGGGTATGTGTATTCTTGGCTGGATGGCCTAGTCCATTAAATGGTTTCCCAAATAACAACAGATGGTGCTGCTGGGGCAAGGCTTTGATTTACTCATGGTTTTCTCCGACCTGCAGGATCATCCTCTTCGTACAGGTTGCAGTGGCACAGGAGCAAAAAGTTCTTTCTCTGGCTGGTTCAGTTCTCTCTTGGCCTCAGGTTTTGGTGTCTACATCTGAAATTACCTCCTGCAGGGCCAGACAGGCCTGTTTTCCTCTCTGCATGTAACAGATGATCCTCTTCTGACAATCCCATGGGTAACTTACATAGAAACATGGAAACATAGAAACATAGAAGTTGACGGCAGATAAGGACCGCAAGGCCCATCCAGTCTGCCCATTTCTTTTTCTACCTTATAAATGTGCCATCGGCCTTTGCTCTGTCAGTGGCCTATCTATTCATAGTCATTTGTATTGCTCCCTTATGCCTATCCCATGCCTGTTTGAGCCTGCACTGTATTCATAGCCACCACTTCTTGTGGTAAGCCATTCCATGCATCCACCACCCTTTCTGTGAAAAAGAATTTCCTCACATTCCCCCTTAATCGGCCTCCCTCTAATCTCATACTGTGTCCTCTTGTCCTGCTACTTTTCTTATATTTAAACATGTTAGACTCTTTCACCTTGTTTATGCCCTTAAGGTGTTTGAATACCTCGATCATATCACCTCTCTCCCTCCTTTGCTCAAGGGTATACATATTGAGCTCCGTTAATCTGTCCTCATATGTCTTCTGATGCAGTCCCTGCACCATTTTGGTTGCCCTTCTCTGGACTGCCTCAATTTGGTTAATGTCCTTGTGAAGGTGTGGCCTCCAATACTACCGCAGTACTCCAGATGGGGCCTAACCAGTGTCTTGTACAGAGGATTATTACCTCCCTCTTACGACTTGTGATACCCTACTAATACACCCTAACACCCCCTAGCCTTGCCTACTGCTTTAGAGGTCTGCTTGGATGATTTTAGGTCATCAGTGATGATGATGCCCAAGTCTCTTTCTTCCTTTGTGACTGCTAGCAACTCCTCCCAGCCTATAGGTGGCTTCAGGGTTTCTCTTCCCTATGTGCATGATTTTGCACTTCTTTGCATTAAATCCCAGTTGCCACTCTTCTGACCATTCTGCTAGTTTATTCAGATCTCTTCTCATTCCGCCCACCCCATCTGGATCATCTACTCTGTTGCAGATCTTGGTGTCATCTGCAAACAGACAAGCCTTACCCTCTAGTCCATCTGCAAGATCACTAATGAAGATGTTGAAGAGGACTGGCCCCAGGACTGATCCCTGAGGTACCCCACTTGTGACTTGCATCTCTTCTGACTGTATACCATTTACCACCACTCTCTGTTTTCTGCCCGTCAACCAGTTTGCCACCCAGCTGACCAACTTCTGACCCACCCCGGGCCTACCCAGCTTATTTATCAATCTTCTATGTGGAACAGTGTCAAAAGCTTTGCTGAAGTCAAGGTAGGTGACATCAACTGCTCCCCCTTGGTCCACCACTCTGGTTACCCAGTCAAAGAAATCTATGAGATTAGTTTGACAGGACCTTCCTTTTGTAAACCCATGCTGTCTTGGATCCTGTGCCCTATGGATTCCAGGTGTTGCACTATCCTTTCCTTAAGGAATGCCTCCATAATCTTGCCCACTACTGAGGTAAGACTGACAGGTCTGTAGTTCCCGCCTCCTCCTGCTACCACTCTTGTGGGCCGGGATCACATGAGCCCTTCCAGTCTTCTGGGACGCCTCCTGTGCTCAGAGACTCACTAAACAATTCTGCTAATGGCTCTGCTAGTTCCTCCTTTAGCTCCTTAAGTACCCTGGGATGTATGCCATCAGGTCCCATTGCCTTATCCACCCTGAGCTTAGCAAGCTCTTGTAGGACCCTTTCTTTGTGAAGGGAGTAGTGCTCACCTCCTCCCTCCCCCTGTGTCCATGATGCTGAGCTGTGGGCCCTGCCCTACCTTCTCTTCAGTAAATACTGAGCAAAGTATCTATTTAGGATAGATGTCTTTACAGGTCCTCCTCCTCACATGCTCCATTTTCTCCATTAAGCTTAGCAATACCCCTCTGGACTTTCTCCTTTCACTAATGTATCTATAGAAAGTCTTGTCACCTTCTTTACTGTTCGTGCTAGTGTTTCCTCAGTTTGGGACTTTGCCTGCCTTACTGCCTTACCTGCTTCCCTTAGGGCAGTTGGTATGCCTCCTATCTTCATCCCGCTGTGTTCCCTTATATTTCTGAAGGCCAGCCTTTTGGCTCTGACCTTTTCTGCTACTGTATTTGAGAACCAAAGTGGTTTCCTTCTTCTTTGCACTTCCTTTTCTGTCTAACACAATGGGATGTTGCTTCAAGTATTGCATCCTTAATGCTTGCCCACTTTGCCTGTACCCCTCACCTGTGTTTCTTTTGCCAGGGCTAGCTTAACTCTGTTGGCCATCTTATCAAAGTCAGCTCCTCTGAAGTCCCATATTTTTGCCTTGGAATGGGATGATTTAGATGTAGTAGCCAAATTGAACCATACCATGTGATGGTCACTGGCCCCAGGTGACATTCTACCTGGAGATCTGTGATCCCTTCTTTGTTAGTCAGTACTAGATCTAGGATAGCCCTGTCTCTTGTGGGTTGCTGTACCAGTTGTTTGAGGCCCTCCCCCTGCAGGGAATCCACTATGAGTCTAGTTCTGGCAGATGTTCCTGCTGGTTTTGACCAATCTGTATCCGGCATGTTGAAGTCTCCCATTATCAGAACCTCCCATTTAGCTGTCATGTTTTGTATATCTTCTAACAGTAATGTGTCTATGTCCTCCCTCTGGTCTGAGGGCCTGTAGACAACCCCAGTTCTTATGGCTGTCCCATTTCCTGTTTCCAGGGTGACCCACAGTTCTTCTGGCTCCTTATGTGTATTCTGAATTTCTGTAGCTTTGATATTTTCATTAACATACAGGGCCACTCCTCCCTCTTTTTGCACCTCG
This sequence comes from Neoceratodus forsteri, assembly GCA_016271365.2. Classification (NCBI taxonomy): domain Eukaryota; kingdom Metazoa; phylum Chordata; order Ceratodontiformes; family Ceratodontidae; genus Neoceratodus; species Neoceratodus forsteri. Next base: position 1,061,239,775 of record CM057455.1, read on the forward strand.
GTCTCTTCTGAACAATACATAGCCAGGTACTGAAGTCTCCCAAGTGTGGTTACTGGTAAACCACGTCTCACTAATTGCTACTATGTCCAGTTTAGCCTCTGACATTATGCCTGCAGGTCTGGGATCTTATTTCCCAGGCTGTGAGCATTGTGTACATGATTTTCCATTGGCCAGATTTTGGTGCGTTGGTTGTTGGGTGAAGTTTGGCATTACCCTGACCTCGTATGGGAGACAAACCTTTTTCTTACCTGGTGATGCAAATGAACAGCAAACATGCTGAATTCCTGTTTGACCACTAGCTGAGGGGAGGGTGTTCTTCCCATTTGACGTTATGGGTGCTGCACCCTCTCCCCATTTGCTAGTTTAAATATTCTGCAAAGATGTCAAACTTCTGCCCCAATGCACTGACTCTCTTTAGTCAGATGCAGTCCATCAAATTTAAAGAACTTTCGCTCCCAGAACTGTTGCCAGTTCCCTACAAATCTGTGTCCTTTTCCTGGCACCAGCCCTTGAGCCACATGTTTAGCTCCCCTATCTCCCTTCTCTGACCTTCCGTCCATCTGTTCCCTCTCCCAGACTGGCAGGATCTCAGAGAAGGAGATGCCAGACGAAATAGATGATAGTTTGTCACCCAGCCTAGTCAGGTGTTCCTTGGTCTCCACAACTGACCGGCTGGCGAGATCGATTGTCCGATGTGTGCTAGGACATCAGTGTTTTCTCCTGCTTTGTGAACAATTTTATAATGCAGTCAGTGTCTCTCCATGCTGATGTACCTGGGAGAAATCTGACCATCACCCGGCTGGAGATGGGTATCAACTCCCCGAATCATGGAGTCTCCTATGATCAGAAGTTTTTTGGATTTCCTTTGTGCTTGTTTTGTTTTGGTTCCTGATTTGGGTGAGTTTTGTTGTGCTAGTTCCTGTGCCGCAGTGTCCTGCTCTGCAATGTCTTCTGCCTCTTTATTTGATTTCAGAGATAGAGGCAGATACCTGTTTGTAGTGTTTATATGGTTTTTGGAGGTAATGTGTTGGAGAGCAGAGAGTGATGGGGCACCTGATTTGCTCCTCCTAACCACCTGCCAACCTCCTGGACCAACTACCCTCTGCGGTTGAGGTTTTTCTGTTGGATGCTGGGGAAATGGCGGGTGGTTCTTATAATGTATTTCCTCTTCAATATGCAATTTGAGGCGTGCAATCTCTGCCCATGCTGCCCGGAGCTGAGCCCTAAGATCTCCAAAGACCCAACATGTAGGACAGTGTCCTAAATCCTGTAAGACTGTCCTTCTGAAAATTGTTCCACAGTACCTGCAGTTAATGAAATCCTTTCCAAATAAGTTGCTGGGTTTGTAACCTAGTCAGAGTAATTAGAAGGAAAAAAAAAGGAAAAAATGCAAATGGTTTAATTGTGCTTTGTTTAACTTGTTATAACAAGTTAAATTACTAGTGCACCTGTAAATGAGATCACCTTGTGGAGGCCCCACTGATCCACCCTTCCTGCTCTGCCACAGGAAATGTCACAACTGTGGTACCCTATAAAAGGAGTGTTGCGTGGGGTGGTTGGCTGGGCCCTTCCCCTGCCTAAAAAGAAGAACCACGGACGAAAGAACAAGGAGGTAAGAGCAGAAACAATCAGTCAACAACAAATGCAGTAACCCTGGAAGCTTATCCTAATGTTAGATAAAACTGTAAAACCTGTAAAGCACCACCTGTAATAATTTCAGAGAAGATATACGCTGTAAGAAACATTTTGCTCCAGAGAAAAATAAAGCAGTAACAGAAGATATACCTTGCAAAAGACAATTTGAATCAGAAGATTACAGCAGTAATCTGTTAGCACACACCTGTAGGCACACCTTGTAATAATGCAGAAGAAGGTATACCAGCAACAACAATTTGAATCAGAGAAAAAATAAAGCAATGAAATGTTAGCAACAAACAGTAGCAATCCCTGTGAGTAAAAAATAAAAACACCACCACACAGTAAATCTGCTTAGCCAAACTAAGTCTTAATCCTTTTCTCTTGCTCTGGTAAGTTTCTCTACTCTGCCTTTCAAGCAGTCTTAGAAGGAAAGAGCTCAGGTGAAGCTAGGTGCCTTGGCCAGCAAACCAAGTCTTCTACCTCCAAGATATCCACTAACCTGACTTTTTAACTGGAACTTAAACTTATGAAGCCCAACCATGTCAGACCAGTACACCATGTACTGGCATCTAACCTCCATTGTGCTTTACAACTAGCCCCTGGCTGTGGTGCTGGCTTGCTAAGCTTTCCAGACACAGAACTGTACACTGTCATAGTTTGCTCAGGTGCTGTAACCAGAGAAAGGTCACTCTGAATCTCCAGGAGAGTGTATGAAGGGTGGTTACCCTTTCTAAAACCTCTGCTGATTTTTTGTTTTCCGTTTAGCCTAGCAGGCCACATTACACATGCATGTGATTATCTCCTTTTCAGTGTTGCTGGATAACTGCTTACTCTGACATTCACATTGCCTGTTACCTTCAGCTATCAGCCAAAGTTTACTCCCGTGTGACTCCCTCAGCAGCCGTATGCAGACAGATTAGATTCTAGAACAGCTTCTTCTGTTCACTGGGGTAATCCAGTTCTCAGTCCCCTAGACAGTGCTGAAGTTCTGACACTTTATTTTGTTAATCTATTCTTTTCCCACCTATGTTCCCCTACATACAGTGATTCCCCTCCAGCCCTGCCACCGATCCATCTGGTGGCCTTACAGGCTATGCACCCTGGAGGATGGCCTGCCACCTAAGGTCATGTGGGAGCTGCGGGGGAAATCAAGTGGGTTGGGGCATTTTCCTTCTTGATTTTTCACCCCTGGGACATTGACATGCAATGATGCAGCATGTCTGCCAATATCCTCCTATATTCTATTGCTTCTGTTAGTGCTGCCACCTGGCCTTTACCAGTGACTGTTACATAGCAAGATACAGGTCCCCGAGGAAGGAGAGCAGTCCCTCAGATGCTCAATCCTCCCTCAACTGGCTAATCTCCAGTGGCCTGAGTCTGGTCTCGAACCAAGGCTGCCGACATCCTTGACAAAAATATGTGTGCTGTGTACATGCAGAATGCATATCACATGCTTAATTGCACAATGTTTGTATGCAGTTCGCATACACTAAGTGAACCAAAGTGGACCAGGTCTAAAAAGCACATCAGGTTCACAAGCTGCAAGCTTGACATGTGTGCAGCAGGTAAGCTGCTGTGAACATCTTCTAAAAATTACATCAGGTTTGCATGTTACACGCTTGACATAAGTGAAGCAGTTAAGCTGGTGTAAACATCATTTAAAAACCACATCAGGTTCACATGCTGCATGCTTGCCATGTGTGCAGCAGCTAAATTGGTGCAAATCTCACCTAAAAAACTCATCAGTTTCTATTTTGTATACTACTGCTAGCAATTAGAGCCATTGAAATACATTTTTCATTGAGTTCCCATTAAAATTAGGTAAACTGATTAATTCTGATCCTTTTGCAAGTTGTTTAATGGCTTTTGATTTTTGTCATTAAATCACTATTAATTTGTAGAGTAATGTTTGCTTACTGCATTAAATGCCTAGAATATAGTCAGTCAACATATATGAATGTAGCTAAAGCACAAGAGCCTTAACCCTCCATTGCACTATGCTGGCTGTCTGTCACTTTATTAGTGACTGGCAACAAATTTATGCCTGTATAAATAAGGTAAGTCCATGAGCCAATTTGTGGCTAACTCTACAGGCTTTGGAACCTGATTAGTGATTGTGCTGGCCTTTGATTCTGTTGCCATATTGGGAGGGGATCAGAGGCAAACAGGATGACAGCTGGCTTTGTAGACCAACAGGGAACTCAGTCTGAATTTCATATGGCTCCTGACCTTAAGCATGCAGTTGTGCCCCCTTCGTGTTGTGCGTAGTCACACTATAGTCCAGAGTGGGTGCGGTGGTCAGCTGCGGATCCTCTTATTTGTTGCGAGTGCTGATTGATCACTCTGTCAGTGGCAGTGCAGTCATCTTTGATTTGTAGTCTGGAATCCTGAAGGTGCTTCTGCCATTTGCAGTTGTAGTGTCCATGTCTTCGGATGCATGAGAGAGAGAGAGAGAACTAGAAACCAGCAAAAGTCTGTGGTGGGCACCATGGAGCCACACAGGTAAGCTCCCACACTTTGGGGCTACACTGATTTAGCTTTTTTTGCTTCTCTCTTGCTTACTATCTGAATTGAAGCCTTCATGTGTACATACTGATGTTGATTATTGCATAGCATTGTGAATTAAATTTTGCACAATGCATTGTATTACTCTGTTATTATGTATTTCCTTGCCGTCCATTGGATGAGACATTAAACCAAGGTCCCTTCTCCATCTTTGGTGACTATCAAGGTGGAAATAAAAGATCCCATGGTATTTATCAGTGAAGAGTAGCAGAGTTTTCCCCAGTGCCGTGGCCAACAGTCCCCCATCAATGAAAAATAGGTCCATGTAGTTCACCCTCCAGGATGTTCCTGTAAACACGCTATCACAGCTTAGTCTGCCTTTTCTGGTCAAAAATGACAAACAAAAATAAAAAAATAAGTATCCATCCCCCATGATGCCTCTAGAATTGAGCTGCTTTCAACTCAGTAGGCCATTTTGATAAACCTTTTAAATAAGCAAATACCATTTGTAGCTGAAGTCTGTTTTCAGAATTTTATATATCATATGTGCTATAGCCTTTTAATATTAAGAAGATAACATGCAAATATGCAACTGCATAGAGCACTTGTTGGATTAAATTTACAGCTCTACTGATCTCTTTCTTTTTCCAAAAAGTGGGACTGACTGAGCATCCACCTACAAATATGGTTGTTTAGCAGTACAAGCTAGACATTTGTTCCATATCATTAAAGAGGGTCCCATTCACTGAAGAAAGAGCTTCCCAACGAATGTGGTCAGATGAGAAGATGATCCTTTCATCCAGCTGTGCATGAGCAAATTGTATCTTCGCATCTGCCCCATCTCTAAAATTACAAGTGGCCTAATTTTTAAATAGCTCCAAACATGGAATTTTTCTTATGGCATCATCTGCTGAAGGGTGCCTTTCTGAGCCCCTGCATACTTCAGAAAATTCAATTAACTTTACTGTTATATAACCACTTTCATGCAGTATATCTCAAGATAAGAAAATGGACCTGAACAGAATCCTGCTACCACCACTTACTGACTGAATGACCTTAAACGAGTCACTGTACCGCCCTGTGCTCTGTAATATTTCTCTCATCTTTTTCTTTTCTCTTTGAATTTTCCTGTACATTGAAACTAGAAGCAACATTCTTTCCCTTCTATATCATGGATTGTAAAGCTTTGGGGTATAGTTTTCATGAAAGGCACTATATAAAACCAAATTCATTTACTTTCAAAATGTTGACTGGCAGACAAAAAGTACAGTGATATGTACCTCCCCCCACCCACACACACAAACACACACACACACATCGCTTTCAAAGGGCTTGCTTTTTGGCTTCTTGGAGTACTTTACTTTTTTTTCTTTAAAGATTGTTTCTCCCAGGGCCCCAGTCAGCCCAAGTCCCTAGGCAACCTTATCTCTGGCTGCCGCCTGACCTGCGCTGGACTCCCATGAGGGTGATCACCTAATTACCATATGATTTACCCTCTGTGGTAGGGTGGCAGGGGTTGACCAAATCCCCCACCGACACTGGATCTGCACTGGTGATCCCCTCAGAGCCAGCACCGGTACAGTCAGATGGCCATCAAAGTGCAATGACTGGGGAACCCACATTTTTCTATTTTCTCCCTGGGCTGAGGGTGTGCAATGATGCCGGTGGATGGGGAGTCGCACGTATCTGCATGCGCTCCCTCCTGGCATCTTTCCCCAGCTCCTTCCTGAAGCACACTGCAATGCTGTGTCCCCCAGCCACTGCCAGGGGGCAATCAGGCTCTGACTGTCATGGGACCCCCTTCATGGAGAGGACAGCTGTCTAACGGATGCTCAGTCCTTCTTCTCCCCTGCCAACCCCCGGTGACCAGCACTCATTCCCGAACACGGGTCACCAGCGTGACGCGTGGTCAGGCGATCAGCACCTCATCCCTCAGCACCACCAGGCCCTAAGTACTTCACTTTTTGACTGGACATTGCTACAATACTGTTACTGCTGTTTCTTCCTGGGACTACTTGCTACCAGGGACTAGAATTATGCTAGTGGACCCAAGGTCAGCCATCAGGGTTGTGAACATAACCAAAACACCCAGAGCTACCTACAAGGGGCATTATCAGACTATAAACAAGCACCTGGTCACAGCTTAGTTTGTCACAATGACCTGTAGTAAGGTCAAAGAGCAGGTCCACAGCCAATTGACTGAGAGAGTGCCAGAATTACTAGGAACAGAGATAACTGATGATTCATGGGAACTATCAGCACTAAAAATTAGCATGAATTACTCAACCATTTGGGAATGAGATTCAGTATTGGAATACAGTTCCATTCCCCAGAATGACTGCGACGATGAGGTGATGAGATAGGGAGTGGGAAAGCTTGCCTGTCCCCAGTGTCTAGCAGATATGCATCAGAGGAACAAGAAGTAACAGCATCTGCTGGAACATGCGAGCATATGAACATACAAATGTTGCCAGCAGAATAAGGCCTAGTAGTCTATTGAATCTGCTTGTATTGTGAAGTCTCATGAGGCAGCTAAGGACTCCACCCTTCTTCTCCAACTGATACCCCATCCTTTCTGGCCATTCCCCTAGTGGCCCTGATCTTACCTTTTACCTTGTCCCGTCCCCTTTTGAAATCTTTTACTGTTTCTAGTGATAGTATTTCATCAGGAAGCCCATTCTACTCTGCCACCGCCCTCACAATGAAGAAATGCATCCAGAACTCCCTCCTGAAACCACCCCCAGCTTAAGAGAATGTCATCTCATGTTTTTATTTCCACTGAGTCTGAAGAGGTTCTCCTTGCCCACCTTGTTAATGCCCTTCAAATATGTAAAGGTCTCAATCATGCCCCCCCCCTTCTTCCAGGGAGTACATGTAGAGGTCATCCAGCTTCTCCTCATATCTTCTACCCTGCTGACCTTTAACCATCTTTGTTGCCCTCCTCTGGACTGCCTCCAGCAGGTTAATGTCCTTCTTCAAGTAGGGATGCCAGTACTACAAATCATACTGGTTTGGTTTTGGCGTGAGACAGATATCCAGCATTATAGACTCCCGCACACAGAGAGTGAATGTCATTATAGCCAAAATTGTCATGACAGGCAATTGCCACAGAGACAGATGGAGCCAGAAAAAGAATGATTCTGAGGTGAGATGTGAACTTGCATATTGCACCTTGCTAGTGCCAGCTAGCTAACTGCTGTAATTGTGGAAGACCTCTTCACAGTAGGAACAGGAGAGGACTGGGAGAGGAAAGTCCACTCCAAAACTTTGAAGACCAAAGTCCCTTAATGTGAAAAGATAAAACATATCAGCAAAGACATCTGCAGAGCAACCTCCTGCATATTCTTAGCATGTGCAGTGAACATAGAAACACAGACAATGACAGCAGAAAAGACCACTGATACATCCAGTCTGCCCATAATACCCTATTGTACTCTCAGACCTGTAGTCTACATGATGTTTTTTGTCCACACTACCCAACCCCATATACCTTGCCTACTGCTACCCCATCCCCTGGAGTAACTATTATGCACTTAACTCTGTCCTGGCAATGCTTGAAAGCATTAATGGCTTTAATGTCAACCACATTGGCCAGCAGTAAAATAACGCTTCCTCACATCCCTCATGAATTTCCCTCCCACCAGCTTCAACTCAAGACCACGTGTTCTACATTAATTATTCCTTTTGAAAAGTTCCTTGCAGTTTACATGCTTCATTCCTTTCAGGAATGTGAAGGTCTCATTTACCTCATACCTCTCCTTTCTGGCCTCTAGTGAGTATATGTTCAGTACCCTAAACTGATTCTCATAGGATTTGTCCAGCTGGCCTTAGATCATTTTGGTTGCCCTATGTTGCACCACCTCCAGTCTGTCTCTAACCTGTCTTTGTCTTTCCTTAGGTAAGGACTCCAAAACAAAGCACAGTACTCCAGATGTGGTCTCAGCAGTGCTCTATAGAGGTAGTAATACCTCTTTCCTCCTGCTATCAAAACCCCTGCCAATGCACTCCAACGTCTTTGCTGCCTTACTGTAGGCCATGTTACATTGTCTAGATTGTTTAGGGAGTCATCCTTTGCAAACTGTGTAAGAGGCCTTTCGGCACCATGCATTTCTGCTTAAAGTTGAATCAGCATAATATCCTGTGGTGATTTGCATATGCAGCCCATGATGTTTTGCATTGTAGGGGCATGTGTGATTTTGTATTTCATTGAAACTTGGCTTCCCGGCCAAATGCCCTTTGGGGTAACCATTGCCTCAGTGGTTGCACACAGAGGTTCTTTGTCACTTATGATGCCTACTCAGTCCCTTTCTTCAGAAGTAATGCCCATCTTTAACCTTCTAACCCAATTCTCAGTTCTGGGGTTCTTGTTCCCTGTGTGCATCGCCTTGCACTTTTGGGCATTCAGTTTTGACCACTGCATGAATTCAGACTGTGGTCCTGTTTTTGCGTCAGCTGGCCCATCTATCCCTGAGGTATCAGCAACTGATCTCATAAAAGCCATGTTCCCAATCTGTTTACTCAGTAAAGTTTAAAGTTATAAAAACACGAGTACAACACCACAGCTCAGGTACTTTAACTGTTGCATATCTGTCTGCTTAGGTGGTTTGGGCCTATAGGTTTGACTGAAGCCCTGAGCTGTGCAAAGACTGTGTGGGAAAGGACATATTTCAGGTAGAAGACTTGCATAGGGGCCATGCAATCCAGGATTACAGTGTTATTGAAAAGTTTTGCTTGCATCCTCTACTGACTGACTTTCTAAAAAAATATCCTGCATTAGGCCTGCACCATTCATCATTAAGACTTCATAGTACCAACAACAAGTTCTGTTATTGGCGATCCCTGCAACTAGGGATAATTAATACCGGTGTACCAGCTAGCTCAGTGGCTTGTATGGGACTGGTGACAGGGGATCATTGTGGACTGTGGGGTTATCCTGATATTTTAGTATTTTAATTTTCTTCCTTTTTGCTGTATTATTTGTGTAACCTCCATGCTGATGGTCATAGAGGGGCTATTTGGTATTTCAAGAGTATGCCAGTCTAACACCGCTGATTTCAGCACAAAAGGCTAAAGTTTCAGTCTAAAAGAGATGTATTTATTTATTTATTGAAAAGTTTCATCAGGAAAGGCACACTGAGCAAAGATTTGCTCATCTCACAGTGTGTCCTGGGGAAAAGGGTATTGGGAGGCAGATACAGAGAATTGAACAACTTAACGATCAATTCACAACAGCAGAGATTACATTACAATTGCCAAAACAATGAAGGGAATAATCATCTCCCAGTTTCATAGAAGACATACAATAGCCAATAACAAAGTGGACAGTCAATACATACAGAGATAATAGGAGTGATACAATCAATTTAGCTCTTCAGAAGTAGTCTAATGCAAGGTGAGTTGTAACTGTGGATATAGCTACATGAAAGTGCTATGAGGGAAAAACAGTGCTGTATGTTGCCAGGGTCTTCAGGACATATGGGGAAACCTAAATAAGTGAAGCAGAAAAAATATACAGGGCAGGAGGATGAGGCATAGCTAGGGGCACAAGCAATTCAGGAAGTAGAAATTGGCAAGGACAATAGCGATAGAGTGAGGAGAGGAGGAGTGCCGGATTTGAGGAGGTAGAGAGTTCCATATTTTAGGGAAAGAGTGGGAGAAAGCAGACTGGCTAGCAGAGGTGAGCCTTGATGGATAGCCAGAGTCCTGGTATCAGAGGATCTAAGTGAATGTGCCGGGTGGGGAGGAATAGACAGTGAACAGGATAGGTAAGGGGGGAGAGAGTTGAACCAGAATTTGGAGGTGGACTTAACCATATGGGACAGGAGTCGATTAGTAAAAAAAGGGAACGCCAATGAGTGGTAGAGGTCACAGTTCTGAGAGTGGGATGGTGAATTCAGTGCAAAATGACAGAAAGCATTGAAAAGGGAATCCAATCTGGTTAAGGTAGACTTTGAAGCAGCACTGTAAACTGCAATACATCACAGTAGTCGAAAATGGGGAGAATCATTTTCTGGACTAGTTCTCGCCTTGCCGTTAGAGGTAGACAGTAATGGTTCCTGAAGAACAAAAGTATGGTATGAACAAAAGTATGTTTCCTGTTTACTGTTTTTGCAAAACCTTGCAGCAAGGAGCTGTTAATTGCTTGAGTACATCCTGTACTCACGTGCTCCTGCATTTTCCAGGGATTTATTGATTGTCTGCACCTCCAGGGAGTAAAAATATGGGGTCCCAACCCCTTACAGAAAATGGTTCAGAGTCAAGTCTAATTTAGAGTTCAAATTCCAGTTCCAGCACCTGGACAGGTACAATGTGCTCTGGTTGTGACTTGCTGGAGGAGGCCTGTGGGTGAGGGAAGTTGACAAGGTCCTTGGTCTGGCTTGGAACGGGATTCCTCCAGGCTAAGTCTCTGGAGGCTGGATCTGATGTAAGATCAAAAGACAGGATGATGAGTGCCTGTTGTCAGCTTCCGCTTAAGGAGGGCTGCCTGATGGTTATGGCAACCAAGTCCTGGGATTCAGAAAGCAGCCTGAAATGTTGCTGTCATTTACCCAGCTTCCAAGTGGGGAGTGATCTCTGGACCACTCAGCCTGAGACCAAGGGAGCACTGCTGAGACATCAAGGCCTGAGAGTAGGGTAAGATACAGTGAACTCCTTCTACCTTCATTTTGGACCCCCTTCCTGGGTATGGTTGCAATAGTTATACTGTATATCCCTCAGTTTAGAAAAACGAATTATCCTCCCCATAAATGTGTGTTTGGGGCACAGGCATATCCTGTGGCAATCCTTGGTTATCGTGGCTGTGTTGGGGGTTCTGTAATGTGTATTATATGTTGCTTTTAAAAAATTCTGACTCCTGTGACTTACAGGCTCAGGACATGTACATAATGATTATATGGGCCCTCTGTGAAGTAGCAGTTGCCATCTGGCTGTGTAATTCCCTTACTTAAATATGTTGTGCATGGTTCAGTGTCTATGACTTTTTGGTATTCAAGCAATTTTGGTCCTCCGGCGTAGTGCCCTGTGTCCTTATGTCACTGTGTGGAAATAAGTGAAAAGACCAGTGAGTAATCTATATTAAATTTATTGCTACTAAGAAGGAAATTTCTGTGGCAGTTACCCCCGCCCCCCCATTTCCCCCGGGGAATCTGTTTCCTATCTGTTTTCCATGGGGAACCAGTGTTTGCACCACAGCAGAGCATAGTTTTTTTTTCTCAAGTGGTGTCCGTGAAAATAAAATTCTGTTTGCGGACCAAATGAAGCCGCTCCAGAGAGCTATGAACTGCAATGTTTTCAGATCAGTGGCTTAGCTTGCAAAAACTGATTTGCCGGAGGGGTGCTTGGCTTATATAGGCTTGCGCCCCCTGGTAGGTCAGAGGAATGGAAGGATGGAGAGAGAAAAAGCTGAGAAGAGTAGCCTGTAATGGAGTGTTTTGCCAAAGGGCTCCTGATGAGTAGTTACCATTCACAAATCCTTAGATATGGGAGTCATCCCCGCACCATGCCTACCCTATTGGGTACAGCCACTCTGGCTGGGTAGGAGTGAAGGTGGGGGTTACACATTTACTTAACTAAGACCTTTCTTTTCTGATATTTAAATAAATATTGTATTTTTGTACTGTGTTTTTAGATTGAACTTGTCTCCAATGAAAACGGGCAATTTTTGCTCATCTGGATTTACAAGTATAAAAAATTAAAATGAAATGAAAATGAAATATTCATTTATTCCTTTCCTCAATAAAATCTATTCCCTGTTTTACTGTTTTTTTTTTGAGTTTGGCTGTATCATTGTATACTGTGTTTTTCTGTTATTGCATATTGCTCATGGTGGTACTGCAGGCAGGGTCTGTTAGAGGCCAGGTATTAATTTCATGGGGGTATCTGCTTGAGTGATATCCTGGTAAGTCAAGGTAAGGGGTTCCCTGAGTAGAGAAACAACCACGTTGTACTCTTTAAGATGTAAGCACCCAGCAATGATACAGGGTCCATCAGCCAGACACATAAAGACCATGCCCTAACCATTATCACTGGGCTGAGTCTTGTGCCTAGTGGGGTGCAATTAGATACAGTAAAATATGCTGCAGTAGCATAAAATAAGCAGAGTTAGAAAATGGGTTTGAAATTTCCTTGTCTCCAATAGGCTGACACCCTGGCAAGGTTGCATTTATGTGCCAACAGAGATTGGAAAAAACAAGTCCCTGGGCCATCTACCTCAGCACAGTAAAAAGCACTGTGCTCCAACTGCAAATTTTTAAACCAAATAGCAGCCATTTTGTTCTACTTACTCAGTGAGTGAAGGCCCCCAAACCAATACAGCTACCACTCTCACTGCAGCCCTAACTTCCTGTTCCCCACAGAAATTCATTAAAAACTGAAGAAATTTACAGAAATGTTTTTTTTAATGCAAATGCCAGCAGACACATGGTCATTCCTTTCAGCGCTAGTCTGACACTGTTGCCCTGTTCACCCTGGCTTTTTCCTGCTCAGCAACAAGAAGAAAAAGAAAGAAGCTTCAACACTTTTAATTTTAACAAATTAAAAAGGTATCTGAGCACTTCTGTTCACAGTGACTTTTCCAGTGTTTCTAACTGCTCGTAGCTATCCTGTCCGATTCCGGCACAATCCCGACTTTGTTGTTGACTGTGTTCCTCTCCCCATCGCGTTCCTTAGATAACAAGCTAAATACAACACTTTCCAGCAAAAGATAAAACAGAGCAAGGGAGTGAGTGCTTGATTTGCGCTAAAGATAAAAAAGACCAAGGGGGCAGTTGAAGACAAGTGCTACAGTATCACTGAGACAACTGTAAACAAAACAAAAAGCTCTCAAACACTGTAGTGCTCTCTACTGGCAGGTATACCAGTAGAGGGACTACTTTACATAAAAAGTTGACTTGAAATTGATTTTTACTCAATCTTTTATTTTTCTATTTTATTTTTTAAATCCTTTATAAAAATGCTACATATAACTTATTTTCTTTTTTTTTGCAATTAAGTAAACTTTATTGAACTTGCAGAGAAGTGACAACAATAAGTAACAAGAATAATAAATAAACTGATACACACACAGTAAAAGACACAAAAAATGAGCACTCTCCCTCCACTCCTACCCCCCATGGCCATGCAGGAGTTATAACCTAATGAAGAGAAAAGAGTTAGAAAAAAAATAGGTCCAAACAGTAACCACAAGGCACATTAAGAAGAAAAAAAAATTCAAAAAAGAAAGAAAGAAAGAAGCCTAACAACTACTATAACCCAGCAATCCGTGCACAAGCAAAAGAGCATGCAGCGATTCCTATCATGACTGATAGATATGAAAGGTTCTAAAATAGCAAGCAATAAAATTCTCCACATTAAAGGCATGCAACATTTCCATTTTACACAACCCATTCCTTCCAGGATGGAAGGGAAGAGTCTAGCCTATGATGCAGAATCAAAAACTTAGGTATGGCGGTGATTAAGGCCATATGTGTCCTTCGGGATCCACAGAGAGGTGGTCCATAGTCACCAATGATGCAAATTTCAGGAATAAAAGTTTCCTGAAGACCCAGAAGGGGATTCATGTTAGATCGAATAAAATCCCCAAAAGGTCTAATTTGAGGACATTGCTAAAGTATGTGAAATAAAGTACCTTCTTCCCCAATACAGTGAGGACATGTTGGAGAAGAAGTTTTCCCCATGTTATTAAGTTTCAAAGGTGCAAATAGGGCCATTCGCGTGTCATTATGGCAGGGCTGGCCTGCGGAACATGCCAGGCACCTTGCACAGCATGTCTGACATCCCTGGTAGTCTAGTAGTACCCCCCTTCCCACACGACACCCCAATCCCCATGAAATTAATATTTTATTATCCCTGGTAGTCCAGTGGTTCCCCCCTTCCCACTCTGTACACTGATCCCTGTAAAATTAATATTTTATTATCCCTTGTAGTCCAGTGGTTCCCCTGTCAGGGATAATAAAATATTACTTTCATGGGGATCAGTGTTTCATGCGGGAAGGGGGAACCATTAAACTACCAGGGCATAGGTGTATTGGTATCGGGACACATGCAGGGAGGGGGGTATCCACCCAGATGGCTGGAGGCTGCTGTATTGCACCTTGCAATATGGCAGCTCACCTGTGGGTGACTACCACTTGAGCATGTTGTTTACATGCTCAACCTTGTGCCCAGGTATGTGGCACATCTCCAGGATGTGCCGGCAGATGAGCCCCACATCTTGGCTGAATATCGAGATGTGCTACATATGCATGGTGCACCCCCTGAAGATGAGCCACATACATTATCTTTTCACCGCAGTGTATTGGGCATTGTGCAGCTCATTTACCCCTTTTGAATATAGCCCCTGGGTGCATTTCAGGAGTTGCACCAGTGAAACTCATTTGCGCCAGGCGCAGTTCCTTTGAATATCTAGCCTACAATGTCTTAGTTGACAAAACTTTAAAAAATCACATGTAGAAATACCACATTTGTCTTGAAAAACACCAAAAGAAATAAGTGAATCACCTACAATGAAGTCCTCCCATTTAAAAATATTAAGCCCTTGCCAGCAGGCAGCCAGTAATGGTTTATTGTCAGTTCAGAGATTAAGATTACCAAATAAAGGTTGACAGAGGTTCAAAACATAAGACAATTTTAAATGTCTACATAACTGTGCACGAGCTTGAAGGGACAAGCAATTGGTATCTTTCAAAGACCAGAAGGGAGCCGTGTTAATGGAAGGTAAAGTAGAGATGAAAGACTAATATGATGTTGAGTACAGAGATCCAATTCAATTTGTAACCAGTACAGGGTATATACCTCTGTCCCCCCATTCTCTAGAGACTGACCCCACTGGAAATATGTTACCCCATGGAGGGCAGAGTAATACCACAAAAAATGAGAGAGGTGCAGGCCCCCATATTTCCTAGATCTGATCAGCTTCAACATAAGCTCTCCTGGGGGACTTAACCAACCCCAGAAACTTAGTAAGCAAAGTGAGCAAGCCAAATCATCAGGAGAATGATATTTAGCATACCTAATGGGTACATTAGTCTAGGTAAAATATAAATTTTTATGTTTGCCGTGCTTGCATGCACAGTGAACATCTTGTGATGAGAGAGCACTTTTGAGGGGTGTGCCACTGCCAAGCCCATTGCAGTTCAATATAGCATGGGCTCGGCAGTGTAGACCAATGTGGTCATGATGCAACTGTGCTTGGTGGGCTGAAACATTTTGTACTTCAAAGAACAAAAGCCACTCCAATCAGAGAGGGCTTCAGTCCTTTGATTTGCATGAAGTCGCATGAGCAAACAGCTGAGCGGCATTTGACTGTGCCTCCTCTTCTTTGCTATCTCTCTCCCTTCTCCCTCAATGCATGTCCTGCCCCCCAACCCCCCAACCCACAATGTTTGTTTTTAAAAACCCTTTAAAAAAGAAAACCATCCTGTGTAAGCCCCCCAAATTGGGCTTTTATCTGGGGAAGGCTACAGTCCCCCTCTCTCCCTCGGTGTCCCATAGTAGTGGTCCCTGGTGGGATTTGGGCCAGCTGGCCCAGTTGATGCTCCACAGCTGTGGTCGCTACAATCTGGTGACCTCGTTCTGAGAGAGACTGGAATCTGACTACTGTTTCACGCCTCTGGGCATGTTTGGGGGATGTTTTGGTGGTCCAGTGGGCTCTGAGAAGTCAGAACGCTGAGATGTAAACAAACATGATGCCATGCCCCAGTGCACATGTGTGGCCACCAGGCAGGTAAAATTTAAAGGAGTTGTTGCCCTGTTTTGGTCTTTCAGCTAATGGCCCCATTAACAGATATCCCCAGCTCCAGGGCAGGCAGCAGAGCCAATGATCATCCAAATAAAGCTTATGGGCTTTGGGGGGAAGATCCTCTGCCACCAAATTTGGGAGGCTTACACCTACAAAAAAGGAAAAGGTCCAGCAATGTCTGTCACTGGTGCCCCTGTAACTGTCAATCCCACCTGATCCTCCTACTCAGCACCCACCACCCCACACACCCCCAAACATAACAGTGACTCTGGGGGTGCCCAATTCCCCAGTGTTGAAACCTGAAATAAAGAAAGGCTTCCCTCTGCATTTTTTCAGTAAGCCCTGTAAAACAGAAAACCATCCATCAATGTCTGTTGCACCTGACCCTCCCACTCAGCACCCACAACCCCACCCCCCAAGCCCTTACTTATCCACTGGTGTTCCAACTCTATACTATTCTCTGGAACACAGACAGTCTTCACTTTTCAAAGCCCGACTGCGAACTGAGGAAATCAAGTATGCAGTTCAATGTATCTTAATGGAGGTTTGAACTTAGTGGCATAACTTGGCCATTTTTGGATATTTTTGCTCCAGATATTCAACATACCTTTTTTGTGGACCCCACGGCATGAAAAGTGCAAGTGGCATTAGGCAAATCAGTCCCAAAAGGTGATTTCACAGAATGTGATAGTTGTCATTTTTCAAATCCTGACCAAAATGTGTTTTTGCATCCCAAAAAGGTGGTTTTGCAGTCACTGCATGAAATCACCTTTTGGGCAGGAATTGAAAATATTATCTGCATTTCTTCATGAGGTAGGGTCATAAAAAGGCTATGTTGAAAATTTAGGCCACAAATATTAACAAACAACAAAGTAATGAGCCTGCATTGAAATTTGTGAATGCAGGCTTGTAACTTTGGTAATTTTCAATATTTTGACCCTACATTTTCAGCATAGCCATTTCTTCACAGCACCTCATGAATATGACAGCTCTCATTTTTCAGATCCTCGCCAAAATGGGTTTTAGTACTTGTGGCATAAAATCAACTTTTGGGCACAATTTGAAAATGTTCTCCAACCTTCTCCATGAGGTGAGCTCATAAGCAGGCTATGTGGGGTAATAAGAAGGCTGGGTTAAACAGTTGGGGTAAAATATGAAAAAACAACAAAATTATGAGTCTACATTGCAATTTTTCAATGCACACTCATAACTGTGGTAATTGTCAATGTTTTGATCCAACTTTTCAACATAGCCATTTTTTTGACACCATCCCATGAATGTGACAGTACTAAGGAAGGCAACGGAAATGGTACAGGGAGTACATCAATTGTCATATGAGGACAGATTGAAAATTAAACATGTAGCTCTCAAGAACAAAGGAGGGAGAGGGGAGAGATGCTTGAGACCGACAAGTACATTAAGGGTATAAATAAGGTACTTGTGCAGGAACTTTCTAATTTTAAGGAGAGTAGCAGAATGAGGGGTCATGATCTTAGACTGAAAGTGGGAAAGTTTGGAACAAATGTTAGAAAGTTCTTCTTCACAGAGATGGTGTAACAGCCTACCTTCAGAGGCTGTGTAAGCCAAAATGTTCAAGGGGCTCAAAAACGCTTGGGATAAATGCAGTGGAATTTTTCAAAAGAGGGGATAATAGGGTGGGGGTAGTAATCTATACACCATGGGCAGATTAGATGGACCTTGAGGTCCTCTTCTGCCATCACCTTCTACGTTTCTGTGTGACAGTTGGCATTTCTCAAATCCTACCCAAAATGTGTTTTAACACTTGTGGTGCACAATGATGTTTCAGCCATTGTTTTATAAACGACAACTTATGTTGAAAATTTGGGTAAAAAATCTGAAAAGCCAGTACAAAAGCAATGCCTTTTATTTTATTTCATTTTTGATAACCGGATGGGTGGGTATGTTAGACATAAAAATATCTATTTTTCAGGCATGACCCTGGAGGGTACAAGTGAAGAAAACAGACTGTGAAAATTCAAGTTGCAAGTCCAAATAAGGTAAGGGGAAATACAGCGCAACTACCTTTTGCCTTACCAGCAGTGAACATTCAGCACTGACAAATTCTTGTTATAATGTTAGCCCTACCCCATAGACAAAGGCATAGCTTTCCACCTCTGCAAATCTAGCATTATTTATGACACTAATGGGTCCAAATTTAGAGTTTTCAGGGAGGCTACATCATGGGCTAACTTGATGCCAAGGTATGTAAAAGACCGGGATTCCCACTGTAATCCCAAATCCACAAAATCCTACTTAGGAAGACAACGAGACAGTGGGCACACAACCATTTCAGAGAGATTTAATTTATATCCAGATAAGGACCCAATGAAGCGAATCACCTCAAGAGCCTTGGGCAGAGAAATCAGGGATTCAGAAAGATGCAAAAGTACATCATTGGCATATGTGGAAATTTTCCACTCATGGGTACCCAAACTAATACCTTTAATATGGGTGTTAGGTTAATTTTCCAAGTTAAAGGTTCAATATATAGATTATAAAGAAAGGGAGAGATGGGGCAACCCTGTTTTGTGACAAGGAAAAGAGGGAAGGGATCTGAAAGGACCCTATTACACAAAATATGGGCAGTGGAAGACTGATACAATACTTGTACCCATTAAACAAAACAGTCGGGGATACCAAACCAGGGTAATAGGGAAAATAAATATGATCAGGACACCCTATCAAAAGCCTTCTCCTCATCCAGAGAGACCAGCATTGCATCAGAGCCAGCCTCCCAAGAAACAGATTCCAAATGGTAGACCTTGCTAATGTGATCCCTTGATAAGCGACCTGCCATAAAGCCCACCTGCTCTGGTCCAGTTAAAGCAGACCAAACTTTACTCAATCGGAAAGCCAAAACCTTAGCTAATATTTTCATATCTACATTTATGAGGGAAATTGGTCTATAACTTTCTGGTCTAGTATCATCTTTCCCAGGTTTAGGCAACAGAACTATGCGGGCCTCAAGGAGGGGAGACTCCCTTAGGTCATGCAGAGGTTAATAATTAAAAAAGCGTGTCAATAATGGGGCCACCTCAGCTTTGAAAAACTGGCTGTATAACCTTCTGGTTCTGGAGTTTTATCCAACAAAAGAGAGGAAATAGCCTCCCGAACCTCTATTTCCTGAATAAGGCCATCCAACCCATATTGTTGTGCGCTGTTAGCCAGGGCAGAGGAATATCTTCTAAAAAGGTGGACATATCTATAATTGTGTCAGCCAAGGTAGTGTCTTCGGTTTTCAAGGAGACAAAATACTCCTAAAATATTGTAACCGTTCACCTAGGGTTAACTGAAATGGTATCAGATACAGGGTCATGCAAGGCCTTAATCCAACAAACAGATGACTACTGTTTTAAACAAAAGGCTAATAATTGACTGGCCTTCTTACACTGGCCCACATACGTGGCTTTAGTTTGTACAATGGTGTGTTCAGTTTGTTCAAGAAGATGATCAGAGTACTGGGCCCAGAGCCAGGAAAGACTTGACCACATCTCATCCGAAGAGGTGGTGGAGAGAGTCGCCTCTCCAACTCCCAGATGTCATGTAACAATACAGGGGCCCGCACCTCCCTAGATCTCTTGCAGTTTGTGGCCAGTCTGATAAACTCCACCCTCCACTGACTTATCAAGGAACCCCAGAGTTGACCAAAGGCCGAAATAGTATCCAGATTGCTTAATAAAGGATCTCATATGATCAAATTAAAGTGCGATTGCAAAGTACCCTATAATTGGTTATTCTAGGACCAAGTATGGTCCTTGTCAGAATGCATAACGACATCTGATATCACAGTAATGGGGGCATGATAGGAAAGGACCTGTGCTTCAGTTTGACAAGAGTATAACAAAGGGACCAACTGCTGGCTAATTATAAAATAATTAAGCCAAGAAAATGAGTTGTGTGGAATAGAGTGGAATGTATATTCATGATTGGCAGGATGCAGAAGCCTTCAAGGATCAACAAGACCTAACTTGTCAATAAATTCCCGAAGAGCCCACTGGGCTGGAAGAGCCCTGCCATGGGTTTATAGGACTGGTCCAAATCATTGTTAAAAATTAAATTCCAGTCTCCTCCAAGAATCATTAGCAGGTGAACAAAATGAGTCAAGGCGAAGGCCAGTGTAGGAAAAAAGGCAGGACAATCCACATTTGGACCATAAACTGAACCCTATAAAATTTCTACATGCCCCAGATGACCATGTAGCAAAATGTACCAGCCCTCCTGGTCTCCAACCTCTGTTACAAAAGCAAAAGAAACTGATTTAGCAATCAAAATACTGACTACTGACTCCCTACTGGTGAAAGGTATTCACAGCACCATAAACCTGCCCTACCCATTCCCACTGAAAGTGAGAAGAGTGCTGCAAGGGCAGGTGAGTATCTTGCAGGAAGGTGATGTGAACCTGCAATTTTCTAAGTGTTTCTAAATGCAGTGATGTTGATTTTTGCTTGCCCACCTTTAATTTTCTGAGAAGCTAATTTCCAGGAGAACTCATGGCTGAAACTAATATATTCAGTCAAGCCCAACAAGGACCCAAAGAAGTAGAAGAAAAGTTCAGCATGGCCATAAACCCTCCCCCCAAAATCCCCAATGAAAACCATATATGGCATAAAATATTAAGATGTTAGAGTATAAAAATGAGCTGAACCCAGCCCCACAGGCCAACTCCTTACTACTCAGTCCATGATGGGCTGAATGTCGTACAGCCCTTTCTGGATCCCCTGTATAAACCCATTTAACAAGAGAAACTCCCGTCCCATAATCCAAAGTAAAATCTACTCTTTACATTTAAAGAAGGGGGAAAATGTCTGGCCCAGTGGCACTGAGGGCTGACGCTCTGGACATCTTACCTCACACTACGCTGGTGACCTAAGTTCGGGAACAAGCACAAACCACCAAGGGTTGGCAGGGTTGGAGAAGGATTGTGCATCTGAAGGACTGCACTCCTTCTCTGGGGAGGGGGGACATCAGTGGCTGATGTTTGACTGGCCCCTAGTGGAGACTGGGGGGCAGTGCATCGGCACTGCAGAAAAGAGGGGCGGGTTGGGGCAGATGCCGGGAGGAGCGCATGTGGATGTGTAAGTGCTCCTTCCACTGGATCATTGCATGCCCCTCCCTGCAGGGAAGAACCACAAGAAATCTCTCTCAGCAGCATGAAGGCTGCCCCAGTGGTGCTGCCACAGCCGTGCACAAGTTATCACTCTCCTGGGTCCACCCTCCAGGTCTTTGCAGTGATAGGGTAAGTACCCGCTCTGATGCGTCTGGAAGGGCTGTGATGGGGAGGTTTGAGCTCTGTCCATGACCGGGGCAGCAGCCATGAGGGTGGGCTGGAAGGCAGAACCAAAGGCATAACCCCCCCCCAGCCAAGGACATAAATTAAATGAACTAAAAAAAAAGAAGGGGGGAAAAAAGAAAGCTGTTGTCTTCTCATCTAACTATTCCAAACGTTGTTTCCCTTAACAATGATCATAGTGTTATTAAATATACATATGTCAAAATATTACAGGAAGGGGGGGAAGCTTGGTGAATAAATCAGCTGCTGATATAAGCCCAAATTACCAACTGAAGGAATTATCAAAACTTATAATTAAGCTACACCTGAGAGATGCAGTAAGGGTGGACTGTCAGACATAGAAATAAAAAAAAAACTTTAAATGACAAAATATTCAATTATTTGGGAAGGTTAGTCCAACCCAGCCAGGCCAAATTAAATGAAAAATAAACAAAAAACAATAATGTAGCAGCTAGATCTGTAAATATCTAGCTGTACCCTAACACCTTCCTACCACCTCCACCCCCTCTACCTTCCAGTACCAACAACAAAAGCACTAATTGTATAAACTCTGATCAGACACGCTAACAGAAGAAACAAACAAGTAATTTTCTTCATAGGTATAAGAAACCTGTCTATAACCTATTAAATAACTTGGTCCAAGGAATAAAATAAATAAAAAAGGTTAAAAACAAATAAGCCAGGAACAAGCCACCAGGCACAACAAACGTGACTGAGACAGTGGCGGTCGTCCCAGAGTAACATCAACATATTCAAAGTCAGTAGTCGAGATCTTGATGACACCTGAAAAAATAAGCAGTAAACAATGCAGATAAAACTAAAAGCACAGAGCACATTCAAAGAACAAAAATAGACAAAAGTCCAGCTATCATAATCCAAAAAAGAACTGCTGCACAAAATGGCAAAACGGAGGTCTTTTGCAGTTCCTAGTACTATAACCAACCATAATATAACACCACAAGATAAAAATACATCAAGTTCACCATGTAGCCCCTTGCACTTATGGTGATCAATGTTGGTAAACCAGAACAAAACAGAATGCCAAATTCATCTCAACAATTGTAAAGTTAGATTTGACAATGAAAAAAAAAAGCCTCTAGTATTCAATAACAGGCTAAAACATACTGAAAAGGCAGCTCTCCCACATCAATTAGGGAAGAGCCGGTGCCTATAAATACCATTCACACTTTCTTCATGCTTTCTCATGAAGTAGGAAGAAGTTCAGAATACAGCTGAGACAATTCTGTAGCAGTGTGAACAGCTGAGTCAAACCTTTTAGGACCGCTTGCAGTAAATAATTCTAAATGAGCTGGATAGAGTAATCTATGTTTAATATGTGCAGCCCATAATTTTGATGTGATGGGTCTATATTCTACTCAGCGTTATCTAGCTTGACGTGTCAAATCCTGTAAGCCAAAGCCGACGACCTTTCCATTGTATGATCTGTAATTTCCCAACAGATCTTAAAAGATGAACCCAATCCAAATAATTAAGTAACCGGAAAATTAATGGTCTTGGGTTCTCTCCTGGTGCCAGTTTAGGCCATAATGTCCTATGAGCCCTCTCAATAATATAGGTAGGGCTATTAGGAGAGGGTCCTGCTATGTGTGTGCAAAGCTTCTACATAAATTCAATAGCATTGGGATCCTCTTCGGATTCTGGTAAGCCAAGGAGCACTACATTTTTCCAGTGACTCCTTCCCTCAGGGTCCTCAAACAAGTTTTTTCCAATTTTGCCAGATTATGTTTCATCATAACCACTTCAGGCTCCATGTGATTACAATAATCTTCCAGTGAACTAATCCAGGTTTCAGAGTCGGAGACTCTCCCTGCTAATTCTTGCAAGGATGGCTTAAATTCTCTAAAGTCAGCAATAAGGGAAAGACTGTATCTTTTATAAAATTAGCTCCAGAAAAACATTTTCCATAGTCAGTTTGGCTGGTGGTGGTATAATTGGCGATGAGGGCGATTTGCTGCGCCAAGGCCTTTTAGGTTCTGATGCTAAGCCATCACCGATGGGGACATTTCCTGTACCTCAGACAGTAAACTTTTTATTGCTTGGCTGTCAAAAGTCTTGGTCATCTTACATCAGTACCATGATGAACTAATGTGTCAGAAAAATGATAAATATCTGAAATGAAATGGGCAGGGAGTTATTTTTAATTACTTATATTTCTGTGGCTCCCTTAGTCAAACAGATTACATCTGCACAGCTGTAGAATGCTCGTAGCAATTAGATAAAGGAGTCTAGCATAATAATTATCAGGCTGCCTGTGTTGCTCCTCCCTCTCTGCTGACTATAAAATCTCTTCTCCTTTCTTCCACAGTCAGGGTTGGGTCATGAGGGCAAGCATAGTGTTACAGCCCTCCCCAGCCAGCCTAGACGCCGCTGAACTCGGAGCGTGTGTTTGGCCCCACCACCCCCACCACCGCCCTTGGCAGAACCTATCAGCCCACTCTCCCCTTAGCAGCTTATCAGCTGTTACCACTAGTGGCCGCTACACCTTGGATATAGCATTTCTCCACTCTTTTCTGCCAATTATGCTGCCTATTCTACCCCTGCTATTCTTCTCACTTCCCCCACTGACATCCCTTCCCCCCAGCTGACCTCTCAAACAGGGAACCACCTCCAGTTATGAGCCCCTGTCTCATCCCCCAGCCCTACTATGCTAACCCTCACCAACAGCATGCCCATGCTAAAGAGCACAACTGGGACATTAGCACCACCATCCTGCCCCCCTCTTTTCTCCCAGGTCATACTGCTCTCTGCATCCCAGCCCTCTGCTGCCCACCACCTGCAGCCTCAGATCATACCCCTATCACCTGGCCAAAATACCTCTGGCATAAATCCAAACAGTATATTATACTGCTACTCCTCCTGGCCGGGGATATTGAGGCCAACCCTGGACACACCACCCCAAACGCCCACACCCCGTTTTCGTTCCCTAAAGGTCTCAGGTTACATCACCTCAACACCTGCAGTTTACTAAACAAAATAACTGTGCTGTAACCAATTGCCCTATCCCATCGCCCTGACATCCTGATCATATCCGAAACCTGGTTAAAGCCCCATCACACTGATGCTGAAGTATCCACACCTGGCTACACAATCATCAGACATGATCGACAAGGGAAAAAGAGAGGCAGTGGAACAGCCATGTACATCTCTGCTAAGCTGCAGTTTACCATGGTGCAAATTCCATCACTTCCAGCCCACATCGACTTTCTCCTAATCAAGCTCTCGTTCCCGTGTACCACCCCTGTCTACATTGCAGGTACCTACTGCCTTCCCGGCACCCCTCTACCTGACATCCTAGATCACCTGGACACGCTAAAGTCCTTAGCCACAGGAGGCGAGCTCCACGCCATAGATAAGGCTCACCTTAAGACCAAGATCAAGGCTCTAAATCTCACACAACTAATTGTAGACCCCACCCAGCTAAACCACAAAACACAAAATCACTCACTCCTGGACTGGGTCCTCTCCTCCCACCCCCACAGGATCCTACGTGCGGGCCTGCTCCCAGACTCCCTAAGTGACCACCACATGATTTTCCTGATCAGAAAAATGCACAGGCCCACCACTACCCTGCCCCTAAGACACTGCACACAAGGTCATATAATTCCCTGGACCTAGCATCGCTCGTGCAAGACCTAGGACAAGTTGACTGGTCCTTCATCCCAGCGGCCACATCTATTGATGCTGCACTCAAAACTTTCAAGGCCAAATTTCTAAAAGTTTGGGACAAACATGACCCTCTGCGCACGAAAAGGGTCAGAGGCGCCCACCTTCCTTGGATCACTGCTGATATCATCAGCCAACGCCACTCCAGTGACCATGCATGGAAAGCCCACACGAAACTGGGCACCCAGGCATCCTTCCAAACCTACAGAGCCCTCCGCATCTCCTGCACTAACCTCATTCACCAGGCAAAAAATAACTATTTTCTATTGGCTTTCAGCGCAAACCTTAACCACCTGACAAACTTCTGGAAATCGTTCAAATCCCTTTTCTCCCCCCCCCACCCAGCTGCCACCTCTGACACTGTCAGTTCAGGACACCTCCATCACCGATCCCTGCAGGTTGCTGCTACTTTCAATACCTACTTCTCCAGCTGTACTGACTCGCTTCTATTGGCCCTGCAACATCCACTGACTCCGGGCCCCCCCCCACCAAGAGCACTCCCACCAACCATATGGTTCTCCTTCCGCCCTGTATCCCCAGCCAAAGTATTCAAATCCCTATGATCCCTGAACCCTAACAAAGGTAAATGCCCTATGTCCCTGGAAGACAAGATGTTATATTTGTCCACTCCAGCTATAGCTGCCCCACTAGCCACTCTATTCAACCTCTCCTTCTCACTGTGCAAATTACCCACTGAATGGAAACGGGCTACCGTCATACCCCACCTTAAAGGGGATGACCCCTCCTCCCTGGGTAATTATCGCCCCATCTCCCTACTCCCGATTCTGGCAAAACTACAGGAATGTCTTGTCCTCACCCAGCTCTCTCTCTATCTGGATGCCTCCTCTTTCTTCACTCCATACCAATCCAGTTTTTGCAAATCACACTCAACTATCACCTCTCTGCTAAGAATCACTGATGACATACTCACCGGCATGGACAAATGCCACATCACCTCTGCCATCTTTATAGACTTAGCCAAGGCTTTTGACACTTTCTCCCATACTCTGCTCCTTTCTAAACTAAAAGAAGCCGGTCTCTCCAAACCAGATGCCTCATGGTTCCACGACTACCTGGTGGGCAGACACCAGGCTGTAAAAGTCACCTCACACATCTCTAACCCCCTACCAGTTACTGCCGGTGTCCCCCAAGGATCAGTCTTGGGCCCACTGCTCTTCTCCATATTCTTAAGTGACCTCCCATCAGCCTGTCGTTACTCATCCATACAAATGTATGTGAATGACACAATACTGTATGCCACGGGCCCCTCCACAAGCGAGGTGGCAAATCTACTACAGCATGATTTCAACGCCATCCAGGAATGATTCCGGTCAAACCAACTATTCCTAAACCCTAAGAAAACTATGTCACTAACCTTCGGCTCACAGCAAAGACTGTCCCACCAAGCCCCCTGCCCCCCTTTCCAAACCCTGGATGGGACTGTATTGGAACAATGCACCAGTTTCAGATACTTAGGCATCTGGCTCAATCCGCACCTTGATTTTGCCACTCATATTGACTCCATACACATGAAACTACTCCCTAATCTCGGCGCCCTATACAGGAACAAAAGCTGCCTCCCCTCTCCTGCCAGGAAAGCTATTGTTCAAAAGATGATCCTCCCAATAATCGACTACAGCAACATGGTCTATTCTATTGCTCCCTCCTCAACCTTGGCCAGCCTTGACACTCTTTTCCACTCTTTCTGTCACTTTATCCTTGACTTCCCACAAGCAACCCACCACTGCATCTTATATAGCTCCCTAGCCCTGCCATCCCTCCAAGACCGCAGACTAACCCGCTGTGCTAGGTCTGCAGCCAAATTTTGGTCCCAATCCCTTACCCCCTACCTGGCCTCTATCATCTCCCCACAACCTCCCCCTGCTTACTACCTCAGAAGCATGGATCCCAGGCTCCTCCATGTTCCCTACATGCGCACAACCAAAGGACAAGCAGCTTTCAAATTCCGTATCCCCCAGCTAAGGAATGCCCTGCCAGCTGATATAAGAGACTCACCCAACCCCAGCCACCTCAATCTCCTACTCAGCGCCCACTTCTCCTCCAGCTGCTCTTGCTTCAGCTAGTGCCAACTATGTAACTGTATTTTTGTGTTCTCAGATGTGTTTCTCTGTAATGTTTCCTGTATCTATCTGCTGATTGTCTGTATGGCGGATGGCACCATCATTGTGTTGTTTAACTATTGTACCTTGTGATTGTGCAATTGTCTTGAGTCTTGTCCCCCAGGTCACATCTGGAATCGAGCAACACTGCTCAGTATGCCTTCCTGGTTAAACTTGTAAATAAATAAATATTTAGAGGATCCAACGGAGCTAACTCCCGATGCTGCTACCCCTGCAGGTGCATCACATGACTCCATATAACCCATTTTCTAAGCCAGTGATACTCGGTCCTGACTGGCTCAGGAGCCACACGAGCAGTCAGCATTAACCAAAGAGCCACAAGCATTTGTCTTAGCTTATTTTTTTCCTCAATTATTTCCCTATCAGCCCTTCTTGCTGCTAACACTAGTCATGGTAGTGTGACTGGCTAAGCTGACTCTTTTCAGCTACTTCCTTATCTGTTGCCATTTCTCCATCTATATTCTTGGTTTCTTTTCTGTGTACATTTTAATCATGGTATAATAACTAGGCAGTGCACCCTCTACCATCTTACATCGGTACTGTTGAAATCTCCTTGCTGTCTTTACATTTAACCCACATCATTACCGTCTTCATTTCTCCTAATGACTCTCTCTTGTATATCACTACTGGGGATGTGACTGTCCTTCATCTTACTGAAGGATAGTCCTTATGCTTTAGTTTATCACCTCAGATGGATGTTAACACTGAAATGACTGGGTGAGCTGAAGACAGTTGTGACCAACAGCCCTGGCACTAGCTTTAGTTTTCCTTTGTATAGAATCCATGGTTTGGGAAGCACATAACCACTGTTGATTAATACTGTGAAGAACTGTAGTTGATAAGGAGGTGATAAGGTTATAAGGACCCACATGTAATCAGATGAAGCACCACTTGCAACTAGGGAGCTGTGGTCTGAGTATCACTGTTTAAAGTGCAATGATACCTGACAGAGTGGGTGATATTGGCCTATACTGGACCTTCTAGGGGCTCTAAGGCCATCCACCTGCAGTGTCATGCCTCATAACACTCCAGGTGGTCCGGTATAGTCCAATACTGCCCAACCTTTTGGTTATTATTGCTTACATATAATAAATCACCATATATTTAATATAAACTCTGGAGTCTAGTACCATATTAGGCCCAGAACTCAAGCAATGGCCCATCTCATACACAACCTTGTCTTAAATGAGCACAAGATATGCGGCAGGCCATTTTTGCCATAAACAGACACGTTTGTAAAGCAGACATTGCAAGACATCATGGGTATGAAAATTCATGTGCAGAGTAGGCTATCAAAGCTTCACTAGAACATAAATTGCCTTCATGACAAGCTTTTTTTTCCTTTTCTTTATTGAAATGAAAGTATACAATATTAATTCTGCCAAGCTTGGTATAGTAGTATACAATAGGTCTTGCAGGTTCATAAAATCAGGTTTCAAAAAGGCAAAGCAATGAAAAAAGAAAAAAAAGAAAACAAAGCATCATATTTTAGTTAACATAATGTTATTCCATCACTGTTAATCATTATGAGAATTTATCAAAGAGTTTCTTGAGAATATAACATATTCAAAAGGCTTCCATACATTATCAAATTTCAAAAAGTTGTTTTGTAAGCAATAGTGAATCTTTTCAATCTTAGAAACATCAACCATAAGGTTTATCCACATTTCATAATCAGGCAGATTTGGATCCTTCCACTTCATTAACAAACATTTATGAGCATTTATAATTGCCAGCATTATTAGTCTTTGTTGCCTATAATTGATTTGTTCGGGAAGAAAGCCAATGGTTAGGAATAGACCTTCAATAGTCTTACTGATTTTCAGAGCAGTCATTTTATGGATAGCTAATAGAATTTTTTGCCAGAAAGTATTTATTTTCTGACACAGAATAAGCATATGCTCTAGAGTGGCATTTTAAGTTTTACATCTAGGGCAATGATTTGAATATTGAGGATTCATTAGATTTAGTCTATGAGGTGTGTAGGATGTCCTGTGTATAATATTAAAGTAGATTTGAATTTTTCTTGCCGATAGTAGTCCAATGTTCTTAAAATGTATCATTTGTACCCATTTAGCATCCGATATTTGGGACTTGTGTTTATCGTCCCACTTTAGTTTTAGTGAGCTTAATAAATTGCATGATTTATTTTGTAATAATCTGTATTTTTTTATATTTATGTGGTATTATTTTTCATCATAAGTTGAATTTCAACATCGTTTAAGGTTGGCTTAATGTAGAGTGGTCCTTTTTTCTCTAAATATTTTTTTTTATTGTAAATATCTAAAACATGATGGTTTGGAATATTATGGGATATTTTAAGTTCATTAAAGAATATTAATCCTTCCATATTGTACATGGACTTGATCTCTGATACTCCATTAGTATACCACATTTTAAAACATTGATCCTCTACTGAGGGGATAGAATCACCATTTAATATTATAGAGGTATTTGGTGCTAACATATTAAATTGAAAATATTTACCTATAGTCATACCCCATGATTTACAGGTTGTTAGTGTGGTTGATAATATTTTGTTAATCTTTAAGCATGCAGTACCTGAGTATAATATGTTTTATAGATTTAAATGGTAGATGGGTTAGTTCCAATTAGCAATTTGCCTGGTAGTGTTCTTGCTGAAACCATTCATATATTATAGAGAGGTTGGCTGCTAAATAGTACCAGAAAAAAGTTAGGTAAGGGCAGACCACCTTCAGTCATTGAAAGGTAAAGTTTTTCCATCTTTAGCCTAGGCCTTTTGCCTTTCCATAAAAAAAATGTTATTTTTTTCCATCTTTTTGAAGAATATATTATTAATAAAAATAGGTAGGGACTGAAATTAAAAGAGAAATTTTGGAAGTGTGTTCATTTTATTGACATTGACCCTTCCTATCAATGTCAAGGGTAATGCTTCCCAATTATTAAGCTGTTGTTGTATTTTACCCAGTAGAGGTTCAAAGTTATTTTGAAAAATGTGCTCATTTTTATTGTCCAGCAATATACCAAGATATACTCCTCTCATACCAGCTCAAAGCACAACAAATGGAATGACACATCCTAAGCCTAAAAGATGAACAGGGTATGATTCACTCCAACAACCCCTCTATAAATCATATCATGAAAACCTTTTAACAAAAACTATACTCGAACACAAATCCCTCATCTACTTTACAAATTCAACAGTTCCTTAAATTGTTACATCCTTCTCATCTTTCTACTCTTGAAACAAATTCTTTAGATGAACCCTTCTCGCTTCAGTAAATGCAGAAAGCTTTGTTTTCCTTGAAATCTGGCAAATCCCCTTGGGGTGACGGATTCCCTGTCGATTTCTATAAAATGTTTTCCGACACCTTATGTCCCCTTCTTCTTAATGTTTATCAAAAAGCTTCCAATACTGGCAAGCTTCCCCCATTTTGCACTGAAGCAATCACAACCCTAATCCCTAAGGAAAAAAAAGACCCTACTCACCCTGCAAGTTACAGGCCCATCTCTTTATTAAACACAGATGGGAAGATGTTTGCTAAACTACTAACTTCTCAACTTGAATCCTTGATTCCCAAGCTAACTCATTGTTCACAAGCTGGTTTTATTAAACATAGATCTGGTTCTGATCACCTACATTCCTTATTTAATTTAATTCACAAAGCCAAATCCCTCAAGACACCAGTTGCAGCCATAGCTATTGATTTTGAGAAGGTTTTTGATTCCTTAAACTGGGACTGCCTTCAAGTTTTATCTTATTTTGGTCTTTCTCATACCTTTTGCTCCTGAATCAAGCTATTATATAACTCCCCTGTTGCTAAAGTACTTACTAATTCCACCCTTTCCTCTTACTTTCATCTAGCAAGGGGAACTAGACAAGGCTGTCCCATCACCTTCCCTGTTTATTTTAGCCATGGAACCCCTGACTGCTTGTTTACATCAGTTTTCTGGCTTTATGGGCATACCTGTGAACAATTCAAGATATGTTCCTCTCTCCTATGCGGATGACCTCTTAATCTTATTCAAAAACCTGAATGAGGCTGGGCCCATGTTGGTTGATTTGCTTAATAATTTTACAAAAATTTTTGGCCTTGCTTTGAATTATGGCAAATCACAAACTATGCCCCTCAACGACCACTGTAAAGCCTTTATGAACATACCTCTTGGATTCCGCTGGTCACCACAGGGTATAACATACTATATCTAGGAATCAAAATTACTTGTAACTTAGGGAAGATATGGGACATTAACTTTAACCCCTTATTTGATAACATCAAAACAATTCTGGACAGATGGAAGTTTCTTAATCTCTCTTTCTTGGGGAAAATTGCAGCCATTAAGATGTCCATTTCTCCCAAGATTCTTTACCTTTTTGCCAATATTCCTTTAGTCTTACCATCCTCCCATTTTGCTAAACTTGATAAATTAGTAGGTAACTTTATCTGGAATGGGAAACCACAGAGATTTAACCACAACAAACTTTGATCACATTGGAAAAAAGGAGGATTCGGACTCCCTTGGTTAAAAGGCTACTTCTGGGCTTTCCGAATGGCCCAAGCCATTAAATGGTTTCAGAAACCATTGAATGGCCCAAGCCATTAAATGGTTTCAGAAACCCTCCCCTCAGTCACCACTATGGGTTGCAATGGAATCTGCATTGTGCCCAGGAGGAGTTCCCACTTCCTTCATTTTTAATCCCATTTCTTCTAAACTAAAATCTCACCCGACTATATCATCCTCTGTTCTTTATTGGAAACTAACCCACAAATTCCTGAAATCCAATCCAACACCCTGGTTTTATGCCCCCTTATGGGGCTATCCACTGCTCACTCTAGAAGATCACCCAATTTTCTGTCGTACATGGAGGAACAAAATCATTTTCTTTCTCAGAGATATCTTAGACCAGAATTCACTCACTCTTAGATCATTCTCAGACTTGCAGGTTACATGGAAACTTCCTAAACAGGACTTCTGGAAGTTTTTACAAATTCGGGTAGCTTATAACTCTCTCTCTCTCTCTAATTTAGTGTATAGATATACTCTTCTAAACCCATGCCTCTTGCACTGGACTAATTTATCAGTAAAATTAAATAGCTCCATTTACAAAGACATTATTGATAGTCTACCTGATCAGTCTATACAGGCCAAAAATAAATGGAGCACTCTTCTTAACTACAATATTTCAGACGCACAATGGAGTAATTGTTGGCATATTGCACATAATAATTTTGAAGATTCCCGTAGTTCTTTAATACAAACTAAAATCCTACA
This sequence comes from Neoceratodus forsteri, assembly GCA_016271365.2. Lineage (NCBI taxonomy): Eukaryota > Metazoa > Chordata > Ceratodontiformes > Ceratodontidae > Neoceratodus > Neoceratodus forsteri. The sequence continues at coordinate 1,061,272,047 of CM057455.1, forward strand.
TGTTTGGTATAGAACCCCCTCTGTGCATCAACGAATGGGCCTATTAAATTATAATTGCTGATGCTGCAATTTGGCCAATGGGGATTTACTTCATATCTTGTGGTCTTGCGCTCCCATTAATAAGCTCTGGCATAAAGTCTGTTTACTTATCTCCAGAGTAACAGGACAAAAACTACCTTTTGACCCCAAGCTATTCCTTCTAGGCATCCTTCTCCCCAATAGCTCTCTCTTCTCACATGCACATTTTAGATGGCTAAGCATATTTGCTCTTCTGGTCAAACGTCTGATTCTTATGAAATGGAAATCAGCTCTGGTGCCTTCTCTTTCAGATGTTCTTCAAAGCCTCTCTCAGTATGCCTCCCTAGACCGATTATCTCATGTTACTCATAACCGACTCACTGTATATGACAGATGTTGGCAGGATTACTTCAAGTGCATCAAACCTAGTTCTTCTAGACCCTAAATCTTAGGGATATTTAGCCCTCCTTCTTATTTTGCTCTCAAATTAGTTTTTTTCAAAACTTTTGTGCACAGATTTCTCCTCTTTTTTCCCTTGTTCCCTGTTTTCTCCCTCTCTCCTTCCCTTCTTCCTTGCTTTTTTCTCTCTTCTTTCTTTTCTTGCACACTTTTCTCTTATCTTCACCTTTCCATTAATGATCATTGTTCATATTACCACATTTATCACTTTTTGCAATTTACTGAATGCCTTGCCATAGCCTGCCCTAGCATGTATTTCATACATGGTTGCTATTTCTGATCCTATAACACCCTATTGATTGTAACCCTTCTGTTCTCTGCTTACATCCTGTCTAGGTTTGTGTTTTATTATCAATACATGTATATAAGGCTTCTCCAATATGTTTACTCTAAATACTGTGTTTTGTTAAGTGATATTTTATACCTTACATGGAGGATAGTCATCTATTGTATTAGATGTGTGCTTTCTTATATACTCAAATTTCAGTAAAAAGATAAAGTGAAAAAATGAAAACAAATTTACCCAGATATTTTAATTTCTCTTCCTTTTTAATGTTTGGATTAATTGCATTGTTAAATGGATTTGAATGATTTATGGATTCAGTTAACTCATTTTCCCCAATTAATTTTATAACTGGAATGTTTACCAAATGTATCCAATATATAACTAAGTTCAGCATATGTTTTATTTAAATTTTCCATGTATATTAAAGTGTCATCTGCATATAGGCTGATTTTATGGTCTACTTGTCCCACGTGTAATCCTTTAATTTTTTTCATTTTTTCTGATTTGGATTGCTAAAGGTTCTATGACTAAGACAAATATTAGAGGGGATAAGGGACAACACTGTCTTACCCCCCGCTGCAAAGAAAAAATATCTGATATTTTGTTATTTATTTTGACTCTAGCAGTAATATTGTTGTAATGTATATCTATCCCCAACTGACAATTTGGTCCAAACTTCATTATTTTAACAAGTGTTTTGATATATCCCCATTCTACCCGATCAAATGCTTTTTCAGAGTCTAGAGATAGAATTAAGTAATCTTTTTCTTTAAATTTGTCTATCAAATTGAGAGTCCTTCTTACATTTGTTTTGAGTTGTTGAATCTGTATAAACCCATTTTGGTCTGTATGTATTATATGTGTGAGGATGTTATTGAGTCTATTAGCTAGGATCTTAGTTAATATCTTGCAGTCTGTATTAATTAGAGAGATTGAGCGATAAGAAGCAGGGAGGGTGGGATCTGTATTTTTTTTTTAAATAAAAGTATTGTGGACTCACTTCTGATGGGTTTATTGTTTGATTATGAATCATGTAATCATAAAGAATTTTTAGATGGGGACTTAATGAATTGTTGAATGTTTTGTAAAAATCTATTGGAATCTCATCAGGGCCTGGAGATTTGCCTGGGGCTGAGGTTTTAATTGCTGTCTGAATTTCCAATAGGGTGATATCCTGATCCATAAAATTTCTATGTGCATCATTGAGTGTAGATATATGCACCATCTGTAAATATTCTTTGGTATCTATAACTTCCATACCCAGTTCTGAAGTGTATAACTTTTTATAGTAGGATTCAATTATTTTATTAATCTCCTCCAGATCTGATTTTACTATCCCCTTTTCATCCCTTATTTTTATTATAGCATTTTCTTCTTTCTTTAATTGTCAGCTTAACACTTTATCTGGCTTGTCTCCCAGGGCATAATATTTAGATCTAGTGTTTAATAATTGCTTTTCAGCTTCAGAGGTTGTAATTTTATTATGCTGATTCCTGAGTTCCAGAATTTCCTGTAAAATAGAGGCATCATTGTTGATGTTAAATACATTTTCTTTCTGGGAAAGCTTATTCTCTAAGGATCATAATTTTGTTTTGTTTTTTCCTTGAGCTTTTTGGCTTTGTATGACATTATTATGCCACTAATATAAGCCTTAAATGAATCCCAAATCATTGTGGCAACTACATATTCATATTTATTTAAAGAGAAGAATGCTTCTATCTCTTGTGTTATTTTTGAGATGGATATTGTGTTCTTAAGTAAGAGATTATCGAATCTAAAAAGCATATTATATTTTGATTTTTTAATTTGAAGTGTCAAGGTGACTGGAGCGTTATCAGATATATGTATAGTTCTGTATTCAGTTTGTATGACTAAATATAATAGTCTTTCTGAAATAAAAAAACAAGTCTGGAAAAGGTCTGATGCACTGGTGAGAAGAAGGAGTATTGCCTAGATTTAGGAAAAATATAATGCCACGGATCAATCAAATTAAAATCATTTATAAAAGGTAGGTTTGTTTTTTTTGGTGCAGTCTGAATTTGAAGAGACGTAATGTTAGATTTGTCCAGTTTGGGGTTTAGGACTAAATTGAAATCCCCTCCTATAATTAGAGGAGATTTATACGTAGCTGCAGTTAGAATCATCTGGGTAAAAAAAATCTGGTTTATTCTCATTTGGTCCATATACATTTAATAGTGTTAGGGTCATACTTATTACCAGAATTTCACTAAATATAAACCGGCCATTGGGGTCAATGTTTTCCTTTAGGATAGAAATGCCTGAGTTCCTTTAAAAAAAAATTGCCACCTCTCTGGCATTAGAGCGATATGGTGCATTTATACCTTGCCCCATTTATTAGCATAAAATTCAAAATCTGCTGGCAAAATATGTGATCCCTGAACCATAAGCACATTAGCTGATTGAGTATTTATATAATTAAATATTTTCCTTCCTTTCACTCTTTCTCTCATTCCTTTTATGTTCCATGTTGCTATTTTTAAATAATTAGCCATGGAGATAGAAAATCAAAAAATCATTAACATTACTACCTGAGTATTTACCATCATATTCTTTGCATAAGATATTTAAAATTTAGTTGACATTTCTACCATTCATACTATTCGTACTAAGCTAAGATTATTTTGGTATACTTTTTTATTTTTTCCCCCTTTGCCCACTGGTGTGCATCTACGCTCTCCTCCCTTTATATTGATCTTCCCTTTTACCATCAGTCCAAAACATATTTTATACAGCATAATGATTATTTTATAAATAGAATAATGTGACCTTGGTGCCCCCCCCCCCGTTCGTCTATCTTGACAGCCATGGATGAGGAGTGACAGTAGATGCTCTAGAAGGGAGTGGAATCTCTCACCTCCTGTTCCACTTTTACATAGCGTCAACCCTTCCTTAAGTGACTAATATATAGACAAGTTATGAGCTCATCTATTTTCAGTCGTAACCTGTCTTACTTTTTAAACATAGCTTTTACAAAAAAAAAATACTAATTCAATATCAATTAAGTTACAGTTTCACCCTTTTTACCCTTATTTTATCATAAATGATGATCCCAAACCAACAAACAATAAGGAAAGGGAATTTATATAAAGGGGGAAAGAAGAAAAATAGATTTATTTAATCATTAGTGACTTCGGCTGGTAAATGGGATTGCATCAAAGATTGCATCACAGGTATAGAATTAAATTTTGATTTCAAAAAGATTTCAGCTTTTTTATGATCCATAAAGAAGTGCATTTTCCCACACAAAAAAAATCTCAGCTTTGCAGGTGGTAGCATTGAAATACGAACCCCCCTTTCTTTCAACATTGTTTTGGCTTTGTCAAAGCTTCTCCTAGACTGAATATTTTCTGCACTGAAATCTGGGAACACATAGAATTTCAAACCATCTGCAAGTAGTCCCTTTTTGATTCTGTCATTTTGAAGCAGTTTCTCTCAATCTTGTATGGATTCTGACATACACTGGCCTTACTAATTGTCATTGAAATTACACATTTTGAGATTTAGGGGGATGTGGCTCTGCTCTATGAACACGAGCTAATGAAATTTTTTGCTCAGGGTATTTCAACCCCATAGCTTTTGTTAGCAGTTCTTTAAAAAATTGTGTAGGGTCCCCCTTGCCTTCAACTCCTTCCATGACATTAATTAGTCTCAGGTTATTGTGTCTAGACCTGTCTTCTTGGTTAACAATTTTTTGCTGCAAAAGTTCCAACTCTGATTTGCATGTTGTAAGTTGTTGTAATGGGGAACCTGTGTCTTCTAACAGGCTAATCCTGCTCTCAGCATCTGTAGTTCATTTAGTTAGAGTGTCAGTTTTGGTGCTGAGATCATTTATGGATAAGGTAAGACCTGATAGCACTTTAGTGATTTGGTCAAACCCCATTTGAATGTCACCTTTGATTTCATCTCTCATTTATTTAATATTTCACAATCGAAGGTATTAATTAAGGCTTGAGTGTTAGTTCCTTGCTTATTGGCCCCTTCTGTCACCATGCTAAACTTAGTTGTTACTGTATTTTGTTGTGCAGATGCTTCTTTCTCTTCTATGCTACTTGTCACACCCATGGAGGCCAACTGTGATTTAGTCATGTTATTGCAGCTGCTAAGCACAAGAAACTGTTTATCACCCACATTTGTTGATTGAAACTTAGTTTGGCTTACCTCTTCAGGTTTAGCATGGGATGCCATAATGTTCCCTTCTGCCTCAAGAATGCCATTGCTCTGTGTCGCAGATGTTGTGGGTTTGCTGGGTCTTTCTTCTGCATTGTAAAAAGAGTGTAGTTTTCCTTTTTTATATCACCATAATTCACCTTTTCATTTGGCATGTTGAAGTTTTGTTGTATCGGAGAGTTGTTAAGTGGTGATAATAAATTTGGAATTTTTAAAAGACCTTGTTCTGTGACCGGTTAAAACTGCAGGGTTTTTTGTTGTAGCTGTGTACGTACTGCAGGTTGCCTAGAGGAGCTAGATGGGCCAGATGTAGCTTCGGGATCAGATAATGCACTACTCCTCAAGCCATATTGGCTTCGATTTTTCTTGGATGAAGACTTGGCTTTTTCTTTTCTGGAGCATTGAATTGTAACATAAGCCTTCTTAAAGATTTCAACATGGCAGCATCTCTTTTGCAGGTATACCTTTGAAGCATATTAAAGAGTATTGTGGCTGCTCACATAAGAAGGTTCAGTCCGATTAGATTGAGGAGGTGTGGAGCTCACCTCTGCACAACCGTATCCTCAGGCGGCCATTTTGGAATTTCAGTCACCCTGTCCCTTCTAGATAAGCTTTTACATATGATCCAGTATAAGCTTAGAATGATGAACTACAGACTCTTGTTTTTTCCAGTTGGTACTCATCAGTGCCATTCTGTGATTGTTTCAGCCAAGAACCAGGCCACCACCAGATAAAAATCAAACCTTTAGTATGCCTAAAGGTAGCACATTGAAGAAGTCGATTGCAAGGACAGCTGTGTGAAGGATCTAGAAAAGATACTTGGGGAAATGAAATATACAATTTTTTTTTTGGTTTCTATGCATCTTGCCAAAACTATTACATGCACTTTAAAGTCTCAAATCCAGTGCACAGCATTGTGGGTATGCAAATACTGGTAAAGAATAGGCTGATTATGCTTCAATAGAACAGAAATCACCTTCAAGACAGGCTTTTACATCTGATACAGTATAGACTGAGAACAACAAACTACTTATATGTGTCCTATCCTGTTGTGCAGTGCAGCCACCTCAGCCAAGTACCAGCTGGAAGCACACATCTGTAGTTTATTGTTCTTATACTATACTATGTCAGATATAAAAGCCTATGATACATTCTAAGCATGTTTTATCCATGGTTTTCAAAACTTGTTCTTAGCATTTTGAAATGTCTAATCAAGTAGAACCCAGATTTCAGAACATGAAGAACATGTTTTTACAGCCCTACCAATCAAAATCATACTCCTACTGTGGAGCATCACAGAAGTACGAGCTGAGCTTTCCCTGACTGAGGAAGGCATCACACACCAATTCAAAATTGGCAGTTCAAAGCACAGCTATTCACTCGTATACTGTTAACGGCAAAAATATTACTATTACGACTTTGACAGAGCACCATTTTACTGTATGAGACGTATGATTTAGCATAGTTAAACATGTTTACATGGAATTATATAAAACAACAAAGCCACTCTTTGTTAAGAACTTGTAGATTCTCAAGACCTTGTTAGACTGGTGACATCAGGAAGCACTTGAGTTTCGACCATCTCACTGATGTCACCAATCTAACTCAGTATTGAGAATCTGCTTGTTCTTCACAAAGAAGAATTCATTATTCTAAATGTTTAGAATGTGATTTATGCTCCAGTGAAGCATTGTCAGTCTGCCTCATCCAAGGATTTGCATACCCATGATGCAGTGCACTGGGTTTGAGACATTAAAGTGTATGCATGTGGCTTGACAAGATGCAGAGAAACAAAACAAAACAAAACAGGTTTTGTCTCCTAGCATCCTTTTATGGATCCCACACATCTCTCCTCTTGCAAACTTTCTTTTCTGTGTGTTTTCTCTGAGCATACTAAAGGTCTGATTTTCTTTGGGGCTTACTGAGTACTTGGCTGAAACAGTGACTGTACTACACTGAGGAGTCTCAATAGAACATAACAAGTATCTGCAGTTTGTCATTCTGAGACTATACTGGATCAGATGTATAATTCTGTCTTGAAGGTGATTTCTATTCTGGTAAGGCCTTGACAGCTTGCACTGCAGAAAGGAATTGCATATCCATGATACCTTGCCCCTGGGCTGGGATTGGGGCTTTAGAGTACATGTATGTGTGGTTTGGAGAGGTCACAAAACCCAAAAAACTGGATAATTCTTCTCTGCTAGTATCCTTCTATGAACCCTACATTTGCTTATGATATAAACTGCTTCTTCAGTATGCAGTCTTCAAGTGCACTGCACTAAATGTCCAAAACACACATTTCAAGATATCAGTGCTATATAAACCTGATAATCCAACTCTGGACAAATATCATTACTATTTTTTGCTGTTTTTCTCAACTGTTCAGATTCAACAAACTCTGATCAGAGAGCATCTGCTCCAAAAACTAATTTATTTTCACTTTGTTCCTCCTTCAGAGGTAGAGCCCTCATAACCCTCCCCTATACACAGGATGCAAAAAGAGATTGTGAGGTATCTTTCATGACAGCATACATTTTATATTGAATAATATATGAGGGTGTTGTGTGTAACAATAATTTTACACACACACACGAGGTGTCGGATGCCACATAAACCCCAAGAGTGAAGCCTGAGTGGTTTATCTAGGCATCCAACACCTTGGGTGTGTGTAAAATTGAAGTTTACACACCACATATTTTATTTTATATAATTGCTGGGTTTCCTTTTCTTGCCAAGCAGTTATATAAAATAGCAGACATTCTGGTGTGGTACTGTGCTCTGGTTTACTTTTAGCCAAGTACCCATATTTCTAATGTCTGAGATTTTTAAAATGTTTTTCAAAGTTTCTTTAGCCTGGTAAATGTACAAAATGTCCAACATTTTTTAAAAATAACTTACCGCTGAGTCCCACTGGTGATGGAGTTTCAGGTGAGAAGGCAAGTAGCGAGCACTGTGCTGAGCAAGGGAAAACCATGGCGTGTTTGCCGTTATAAACACTCCTTCATTACGACAAATTAAACCATGGGTTTCACGATGAGAAAAAGGGAATGCTAGTTATTATAACATAATAACAGTTATCTGAGTTTGGAAGGGACTCAAGGTCCATCAGGCCCACATCCCACCTCATAAGAAGGTATGAATAAGCATGCCATGTATGCATTTATCAATTGTTAAGATTCCCAGCCAGCAAAACTGCTAAGTGCACACTATAATTCCCTTGGAAGTTAGAAGACCAGCATTGCCTTCATAGCTATTATCTCTGTGGACAGGCTATTCCATAGATTCACCTCATACTGGAAGAAGTGCCTCCTAAAGTTACTGTACAATTTACAACCTCTGAGCTTCAGGGTATGTCCCAATTTCCTTCTGGAGGACATCAGGTCAAACATCTTCTTCTAAATATCTTTTTCAATACAGATTTTTATTCCCCATTCTTGGCTTATCATCCCTCCTCTGCTCCATTAACCTCCTAACCACGTCACTACCTAGGCCCTACAGTATGGCTTTGTGTGGCATGGGTCCAGAGAGTACTGACCTTCACTTGGACAGGCAAGGAGGTTTTCCTCTACAGCAACGTAGAAGACATGCAAAAACATGAGACTGGGTGGCATACAAGGGAACTAGGATATAGAAACATAGACTTTGATGGCAGATAAGGACCGCGTGGCCCACCTAGTCTGCCCATTTCTCTACCTATTGGATAAGCTGCAGATCCTAGTAAACCAACAGCCTATTTCTTCCTATCCCCCCACCAGAATTGTCTTCTGTCTGTCCACTAACCTCTCTGTGAAAAAATACTTCCTCACATATATAAAAGAACCTACATAAAAGAAGATATTATAAGGGTTGAGGGGGTTCAATGTAGGGTCACTAAGAGCATAGTTGGGATGAAAAATAAGTCCTATAAAGATAGACTTACATCATTAAATATATATACACTTTCCTATAGGAGATACAGAGGAGATATGTGCTTCCTTTTTAAAGCTATGACTGATGCAAACCTCCGCAATGATTTGGGGATTATGCTGAGTGGATATAGAACTAGTAGTAGGAAACACAACAAACAAGAGGTCATGGATAAATGGAACACGCTGAAAAGGAAAAAATGGTTCAGCAACAGAGTTGTTCAGAGATGGAATAATCTCCCACTTGCCATAGTGAATGGTCCTGATATGAATTCCTTCAAATTAAGTTTAGACCTAGCTAGTGCAAATGACGAAACATTTAGTTTTGGGTGATACACTGGCAAATACCACGGACTTATTGTCCATTTTTTTTGCTTGATTACACCTATGAACCTATGAAACCTTGCCCCTGAGCTATCCCCCCTCTATCTTCAAATTGTGTCCACTTGTTCCTGCACATCTCTTTTTCTGAAAAATGCTACCGTCTTGGACTTTGTTGATTCCCTTGAGGTACTTGAAAGTTTCCATCATGCCCCCCCCCCTTTCCTCAAGGGTACACATATTAAGCTCCTTTAGTTTCTCTTCATAAGGCTTCTGTTGCAGACCCTGCACCATTTTAGTTGCCTTACTCTGGAATGCCTCCAGCCTGTCTATGTCCTTGTGGAGAAGGGGTCTTCAGAACTGCACATAGTACTCCAGATGAGGTCTCATTAACTGTCTGTACAGAGGGATAACAACTTCCTGATTTCTATTGGTGATTCCTCTCCCTACGCATTCCAATGTCCATCCAGCCATCCTTAATGCCTTCTCACATTGCTTACTTACCTTTAGGTCATCTGATATGACTACCCCCAGGTCTCTTTACATTTTTGTTGCTGTTAATACCCCCCCCAATTGTGTACTCTTCCCCTTGGTTTTTGTTTCCCATGTGCATTACTTTGCACTTCTCTGCATTGAATCTAAGCTGCCATACTTTTGACCATTCCTCCAACCTTGCCAAGTCCCTTCATCCTTTCCATCCCCCCTTGCATATCAACCCTGTTGCAGATCTTTGTGTCTTCTGCAAAGAGGCATACTTTTTCTTCCAGTCCCTCTGCAATGTCACTTATAAAGACATTATAAAGGACCGGACCCAGTACTGAACATTGTGGTACCTCACTAGTAATCCCGCTTTCTTTGTAGTGGACTCTGTTTACTATTACCCTCTGTGTCCTGTTGTCCAGCAAATTATTTGCCCAGACTACCACCCTGGGACCCATTCCCAGGCTGGCGAATTTGTTTATTAATCTTTTGTGTGGGACTGTGGCAAATGCCTTGCTAAAGTCTAAGTAGGCCATGTCCACAGCCCCTCCCTGGTCTGCTACTTTGGTCACCCAGTCAAAGAAATCCATTAGATTTGTCTGATATAACCTTTCCACTGTGAATCCATGCTGCCTTGGGTCCTGTGCCCCACTGGCATCTAGGTACTCAACAATTCTTTCTTTCAGAAGTGATTCCATCATTTTCCCTACAACTGAGGTCAAGCTAACAGGTCTGTAATTTCCTGCCTCTGCTTTGCTTTCACTTTTGTGAAGGGGAATCATATCTGCCCTCCTCCAGTCTTTAGGTACCACACCATCCTCCCATGGTTTGTTAAAAAGTGTAGTCAGTGGTGTCACTAGTTCTCCCCTTAGTTCTTTTAGAATTCTGGGGTGAATCCCATCAGGCCCTATTGCTTTGTCCACCTTGAGTTTTAAGAGTTCTTTCAGAACCCTTTCTTCTGTGAAAGGACTGGTGTTGACCCCCTTATTCAGAGTGCTTCTACTGATTGGATTAGGTACCTCCTCCTCCTCCTCTTCTTTTGTGAATACTGAGCAGAAGTACTCATTCAGTATTCTGGCTTTTCACTGTCTCCCTGCCCTCCCACCCTCTCCTTTATTAAGTCTCACTATCCCTCTCTTGGTCTTTCTTCACTCCCTAATGTACCTATAAAAGGTTTTATTCCCCTTCTTAACTGACTTGGCTATCTTTTCCTCAGTTTGGGCCTTTGCTATTCTGACTGCCTTCCCCACTTCCTTCTGCTTTAACTGGCACAGTTTTCTGTCTTGCTCCATCTGTGTTTCCTTATACTTCCCGAATGCTATCTTTTTCTCCTTAACCTTCCTTGCCACCTCTTTTGAGAACCATTGTGCTTTTTTTGTTTTGATTTGTTTATTTGCTTCACACACAGGTTTGTTGCCTCTGTGATGGCAGTGTTGATGTTCGCCTATTGTTCCTCCACCCCTCCTTCTCGCCTGTTTGCTGCTACTTTTCTGAGGCACTCTCCCATTTTGAAAAAGTCAGCCCTCCTAAAGTCCAGTACCCTCACTTTTGTATGTCTTGACTCTGCGGCTGTGTTTATCATGGAGCACACTGTTTGGTAGTCAATTGTTCCCAGATGGCTACCCATTTCTAGATCTGAGCTCCTCTCTCCATCCCCATTTGAGAGTACCAGGTCTAAGATTGCTCCCTCCCGAGTGGGTTCCAACACTAGCTGTCTGAGGCATGTCCCCCGTGAGGCATCAAGAATGATCCTGCTCTTGTATGTGGCTGCAACAAAGGTGCTTCAGTTAACATCTGGCATATTCAGGTCACCCATCAACAATATCTCTCCTTTTTCTGCCATCCTAAGTATGCCTTCTATCATTTCCTTGTCCATTTCCTCCCCCTGAGATGGGGGTCTGTATACAACTCCCATGCAGATTATGGTGCCATTTCCGGTCTCCAGGCTGACTCACAGTGCCTCCTCTCCTCCCTATTTACCTTTTAGTTCCGTTGCTTTGATCCCTTCCCTTATGTAGAGAGCTACTCCTCCTCCTCTTCTTCTACCCTCCCTGTCCCTCCTGTAGATTGTATACCATGGTATGTTGACATTCCAATCATGGTTCTTTGTACTATTTTTCTGTGACTGCCACAATATCCAGGCATCCCTCTTCCATCAAGGCCACCAGTTCAGGGAGCTTGTTACCTAGACTACAGGCATTGGTACTCATTACCCTCCTTTTTTGATGGCCTTGCTCCTTTTTCACCCATCCCTGTCCTTACTGCCTTTGCCTTTTTCTCCATTTACCCCTTCCCTTCTCCCTATCGACTTCTCTATCTTGCTGTTTACCGCACTAACTAACCTGATTTTTTTTAGGAGGGGCGCTTGGATTTCCCTGCTCCTTTTCAGTGCCTATCCCCTTGGCTAGTTTAAATGCTTGCCAATGAAGCATTTAAACCTATCACCTAGGATCCTGGTTCCCTTCCTGGACAGATGCAGACCATCATGCCAGTATAGGCCTGCATCCCTCCAGGTGGACCCCCAGTCCCCACTGAAGCCAAAACCCTGATCTCTGCACCAGTGTTTCAACCATTCATTGAATTCTGTGCTGTGGAGCACCCTAGCCTCACCCATGCCATAGACAGGCAGCACCTCCAAGGAGGTTACCATGCATGTTACTTGTCTAAGGCCTCTCCCCAACTCCACAAATGCCTCCTGCTCTACTCTGATCCCTTTTCTAGCCAGGTCATTTGTCCCTAGGTGGACAATGACATCCAGCTCCCTCCCCTGTGCAGCTATTCTCATGATCCTCAGGATTTGCTCTCTGTCCTTCCAAGCCATGGCGCCAGGCAGGCACCTTACCTGCCTCTCCCCCCTGCCCCAGTTCTACCCTCCTAACAATGGAGTCCACCACCAGGAGTTGTTTCCTTCCCCTGTGGGGTCCCATGTCACCCTCCTGTGGGTCTCCTTTGTGGAGTTTCCCAGCATCCTCCTTGGTCTCCACTGCGGCTGCCTCCATAAAGGAACCACAGTCTGCCAGAATGGTGTACAAATTTTGGAGAGGTACAGCTGGAGGGATGCACCTCTATTCCACCACCCTCACCCTCTCTGAGCCCACTGTGATCCAACCACTCCTCTTTCTTGGCATCCTCTGAGGCAGCGGTCCTGGTGGTCCCTGGGTGGGAGGAGGAAAAACAACAAACACGCACACAAGGCAAGTCTCAGGTGAAAAGAAACCTTTATGCCAACATGAAAGCAGCAGCTGAAATTAGCACACTCCCCTGTGCTTCGAAACCTTCCATGTCTTCCTCAGGCAGCCCACTGAGATAAAGCAGAAGGCTTCAAAGCACTGGGGGGTATGCTGATTTAGGCTACTGTTTTCATGTTGGAGTAAAGGCTTCTTTTCACCTGCAACTTTCCTTGTGTGCGTGTTTGTTCTTTTTTACTAAGGGTTTTTCTCTGCAGTGTTTTGTTTTTCCCTGCCCCACACCCTCCCCAGCCACATGGCACTGCCATTTTTAAAACCATAACAGCTTTCTCCTCCCTGCCTATCTGAGTGTACTTTACTAGAACTGTGTGTAGTCATTTGAACTGTATTTATTAGACTGTTTAATGCAAGTTATTACAGCTCAGTTTGAAGAAGATGTTAAGTTAAACTACAATTTGTATCTATTTTTCCTTCTACCTTCTACTCTTTTGTTCCCCATATCTCTCTCTCTCTCTCTCTCAGAGTAACCCCTATCCCCCCCCAACTTGGCTTCTCAGAGCCATCCCCTTTCTGTTTATTGCCCTCTTTTTATCACTTAATTTGCTCCTGCTGTCTTCCTGTATCCACTCACTGACTGCCCCACCTTCCAATTGCCTTTTTAATTTGATCCCTATTTTCCCCTCTCTCATTTCTTCCTAGGAGGCATCCCCTGACCAGAGCACTCCAGCCTGCCAAGGAATAGTACCTAGGGATGTGGCTTAGCTTCTCCATAGTCTCTGCATCTCCAGTTCACCCTCCAGCTCTGCAGGTATGAACTTCCTTGTGGCTGACCTCACTCTCTCCCCGTTGTTACCTCCAGTTCCTGATTGGACGACGCTGGCAAATCCACTCCCCCGATTGGTTCCCTGCTTCTTTCCACTGTCTGTACTTTGCTGTATGCCTCCTAGCCAGAGTATTAACTGGTGTAAAAATGTAACCCTCTGTGCTTTTTTTTGTCCATTTTCCCATTAGCAAGTTATACTGTACTGCCACTAGAGGGATATAATCCTTATCTAAGCGATCGCTGGCTGTTGTTCATACAGATACCTTCCTAAACTACAGCTCCCCCCTTCATCTGACCAGTCCCCTCCTTCACGCCCCCGCTCACAAATTCTTCCTCTTCCTAAATTAATTATTTCATTAATTTCTCTGCCATATGAACAATGCATCCCCTATTCTTCTCTCTCCCCCTTGTTCTGCTCATATCCCTCTCTTTACCACCTCCACTTGCTCTCTACTCACCTATTCCTAATAACTCTCTCAACCCCATCAGTTATATCTCCAATCCCCTACTCACATCCATACTATCACTCCCTCACTGCCATTTGAAATATGATCTCACTCTACCACTATTCCTCATGTGGGTTTGATAATGGTGTCCACTTTCACTGCAGTTCTCCACCTTCTTCTTCCTCATTCATCTACTCCCTTCTACTCAAAAACTCCCAACCTCCTCACCAACCTCTTCAAAATCATCTAAGCTCCACTTTCTCATATTTGCCCTTCTCTTGCTCTCCACCGTGGATATCCACCCCAACCCAGGCCTTATTGCCCCTTATTCCTGTGGTGCTCCTCCTCTACTACCCCTCTCTCTCTTCTCTCAGCTTTCCCAAAGGGCTTAAAGATCCTACATCAACACCTGCAGCTTGTTGCAAAAAATAGACTAGATTCAGTCCATGATGTGCACTCTAAAACTAGACATTCTAATCATCTCAGAAACCTGGCTAAAGAGTAGTGTCCCTGACCACTCGGTCTCCATTCCTGGCTACTCACTGCTAAGGCAAGACCGTGCTGGCAGTGGTGGTGGTGTGGCCATTTATATCCTAGCCTCCATCCAATATTCCATCATCTACTCATCCTCCAATCCTGTGACCCATGATGCCCTAGCTATCCATGTAACCCTCCCCTTCACTCTCCCAATCTTCATAGATAGCATATACTGCCTCCGATATGTTCATCCTTCAGTCATGCTATGCCTCCTAACCTTCATCACTTCCATTACTTGCTCTGAAGAATTATTCATCCTAGGTGACTTCAATATAAATTGGTTGTCCCCTAAAACTACCAAAACTAAAAATGAAATCAGAGCCTTAAACCTCTCTCAACTGATCTCTGAACCCACATGCCCAAACCACAAGACACAGCAACACTCCCTACTCGACTGGGCCCTTACCTCCCACCCCGACCATGTCATCATCCCTGGCATCCTCACCAATGCACTCAGTGACCATAACCCAATATTCATAGTTAGGAAAGTCCACAGGACTAAATCACCACACAAAACCACACAATTACACTCTTTCAAATCTCTTGGCCTTGAACCTGTCTTGAGTAACTTTGCCACTTCTGACTGGTCCCCCCAAGCTCCTTCTCCTCAGTTGATAAGGCCCTTGCCTACTTCAAAAAAATCTTTCTTGTAAACTGGAATGCCATTGGTCCCACTCAAACAAATCAGAACCAGAGGTAACTACTTACCTTGGATAACCCCTGAACTCCTGGCCTGCCTCAGGGCTAGAGATCAAGTCTGGAAGTGTCATAAAGCTACCCAGCATCCTATTGACCTTGCAAACTTCTGCATGCTCAGAAATGCTTGCATCAGGGCTACAAGGTTAGCCAAGTCTAAATATTTCAAATCTGCCTTCATCACCAACATAAATTCCCCTTCTAAGTTCTGGAAGGCAGTGCACACCCTATTTACCCCCTCATCTCACCTGCCACCCCCAGTACTTTAAGTAAATAGCTCACTAGTGTCCGACCCGCCAGCTGTAGCTGGGGAATTTAACTCCTACTATACCTCCTGAGCCACTGAGCTACTGAAATCCATCCCCTCCTACCCTTCCTCCTCTCCACCTCTACCGGTGTGCTCCCTTCACCTATCTCCCACCTTCCCTTCTCTTTCACTACTATAACCCCAAATGATGCCGTAAGTGCCCTCCTCACCATCAACCCCTCTAAAGGTGCCTCCCCTGATGGCCTTGTCCCAAAACTCCTCTCCCTTTCCACTTCGGCCATTGCCTACCCCCCCTCCCAATAATCCTAAATTTCTCATTCTTTACTGCCTTGGTCACCTCTTCATGTAAACATGCTGTGGTCCTCCCTCTACCCAAATGGGGTGACCCCTCATCTCCTGGCAACTATCACCCCATTTCTCTCCTCCCTACCCTTGCCAAACTTCAAGAACACATTGTCCTCTTCCAACTCACCTCTTTTCTATCTGACACCTTCTTTTTTACCCCTTTACAGTCTGGTTTCAGGAAAATGCACTCAACCATCACCTCTCTCCTATGGCTCACAGACTCCATCCTAACCTGGATGGACAATGGCCAAATTACCTCTGCCATTTTTGTCAACCTGGCCAAGGTCTTCGACACTGTCTCTCCCTCCCTTCTCCTTGACTCGCTGCCAGCAACTGCCCTATCTCCCTCTGCCACAAACTGGTTCAAGGCCTACCTTATTACTAGAACCCAATCAGTTAAGATCTTGGTTGCCACTTCCCCTTCCCTCCCAATTAGCACTGGAGTCCCCAAGGTCTAGGTATTAGGGCCCCTCCTATTCTCCATTTTCTTAAATGACCTTCCCTCTGTTTGCTTCCCATCCTCTGCTATATACATGTATGCTAATGATAGAGTCCTGTATGCATCTGGCTCCTGTCCTGTTGAAGTTACAACCAGCTTACAGCGAGACTTCGACAAGGTTCAGCTTTGGTTTGCTAAGCATGAACTTTTCCTCAGTGCCAAAAAGACTGTCTCCATGACCTTTGGTACAAGGCAGAGACTCTCTAGGCTTCCCTCCCTACCCATTTTTTACACCCTTGAGGGGACTTTACTTGTGGACACATCCTCCTTCAGGTACTTAGGTGTTTAGTCGGACAAACACCTAAACTTCTCTGGACAGATTGACGCCATCTAGAAAAAAATGCATCTCAAGCTTGGTGCCCTGTTCAGGAATCATAGTTGCATCCCTCCTATGGCTAGGCGTGAACTTGTTCAGAAGATGATACTGCCCATTTTTGACTCCTGTGATGTAGTCTATGGTGCTACCACTAAATCCTGCCTGGCCAGACTGGACACCCACTTCAATGCCTTCAGCTGCTTTGCTCTGGATGCCCCCCCTCGCACCCATCACTGTGGTCTTTATTGTGCCCTATCCTTCCCTTTCTTACAAATAGGAGACTCTCCCACTCTGTTGAATTCACCTCCAAGCACTGGTTGGGTGAGCTCCCTTCCTACCTCATGTCCTCCTTTATTACACCCCCACCATCCCATTCCCTTAGATCAACCAACTCCCATACCCTGGTTGTCCCCCGCAGATCCACCCAACTTGGCCAATCCAGTTACTCTCACCGCCTCCCAAAAAAATTTGGAATTTCCTACCCCCCAAAATCCTGCATTTATTCTCCACCTACTTCATCAGCTCTGCCCTCAATAATTACCTTGCACTTAGCTGCTCCAACCATGTCCCTTCCTAATTCCCTCCTCTAAGCCCTGGACAAACCCTACCCCCCACCGTCACCTTCATTTTACCCTGTGCACACCCACCCCACAAATCTCTAGCCATCCACCCCTTCCCCCAATTTCTCTGCCTTACTGGCCTCCCTTGTTCTCTCACAGAATGTAAAGGACCCCAAATGCTCTCCATGTTTCCCTTTCCTACCCCCAAGGGGCTTATATCTCTCATCTACTCCCTTCCTCCACCATCTTAAAGGGGTCACTCTGGGACACTGCCTTATCCCCTTCTCTCTGGTCTCTCCAGTCCCCTTGCAGGGTTCCCTGCATCCTGAAGGGGTCTCCAGGGACACGACTCTTCTCCCTCCCCCCACATCACCACTCCCTTCCTCCCTCCCCTTCACCCTTTTTTTCACATAAGCATTTGTTTACTTATTAACCCGGCACTTATTATTGTCCACTCTTTCTACACGTTATGCGCAACACTTTTGTAACACTGTTTGTAACACCTGCCTTTCAACTGTATGTTAATGTTGATCTTGTAACTTGAATGTTTAATGTCTCATTCCAGTTGTACCCCTACCCCCCATGTCACACCGGGGAGGCAAGTGACTTGTTGCTCAGTGTGTCTTCCTGGTGAAACATTTCAAAAAATAAATAAACAAAATGCCTACATGTAGCCTCAGTTACTGCAGGGATATCCCTGATGTTTGCAGACTTCTTGGACAGCCACAGGTCCTGCTGCAGTGCTGGATGGTGCACTATTCCCTCACCAGGCCAGGAAGCACTGACATTGGCAACATATTTCCTAGCCCCAACCTTGTCCTCCAGACACATTAGTTCACTACAGAACCCAGGCTGCTGGCATGGCAGTGCATGCACTGCCATTGGGGCAATGTGGCCCTATCCAGCAGTCTTGTTTATACACTTGAGTATGTAAAACACTGAGACCATGTCTCCATTCAGCCTCCTTTTCTCCAATGTGAACATATTAAGGGCCCACCAGCCTCTTCTCCTAACTTTTGTCCTCCATAACCATGATTATTTTCATGGTCAAATGTTACACTCTCTTAAGTGCATCCATGTCCCTTTTGTACTTAGGAACCCAGAACTGCATGCATTACTTCAAGTGGGGTCTGAGCAGAGTCATATGTAGTACAGGGATACATTTACTATGCTGGCTTGCTTGTTACCCAATATTAATGCACCTTCACATTCTGCTGAACCCATCCCTATCAAAGGCAGTAAGGAGCACTAAAGTGCAAATGGAGGAAAGAATAGCTCAATCAGTTAAAAAAGGAGATAAGACATTCTTCAGGTACAGTAGCAAGAGAAGGAAGGCAAAGGGGGAGTAGCAAAGCTTAGAAGGGCCAAGGGAGAGATAGTGGAAGGAGACAGAGAAAAAGCAGTGATCCTGTATGAATATTTTAGTTCAGTCTTCACTGTGAAAGGGGATGGGCAGGGCCCATAGCTAGACTTCAAAGGAGCCAAGGATAAGGAGGCAAACACCAGTCCATGGGTCCTAGAAGAACTGACAAAGCTAAAAGTGGAAAAAGCCATAGGTCCAGATGGCATACATCCTAGGGTCCTAAAGGAACTGAGGACTGAACTGGCAGCCCTGTTCAGTGAGTCCTTAGACTCTGGAGCGGTCCCAGAGGACTGGAGAAGGGCAAACATTGACTCTTTTCACAAGAGCGATAGTAAATAGATCACGTGATGCAGAGTGCTGTGTAGAAGCTCCTCCGCGTAGCTCCAGACTCCCGATTTTATATTCGGTTTTTCGGGCTTCTAGACCATCAAAAACCCTTCGTTCTCAGTTAATTCTGCCTACTAAACATATTGAGCTTCAGATTAGCGAGCTTTGGGCACCGATGGAGGCTTATATGAAAAAAGCCCCACAGAAACATACTCCGCTAGTCACCCCCGAGAAGGCCCGGAAGAAATCTCGGGCTTCGAGTGTGCCAGATAGGCCCAATCATCCCAGCCAATCCATGGAGCAAGAGCTTTTAACTTTAAACAGGTTCCTGGAAGAATTTAAACCCTTCCGTGAGGAGGTGAAAGAGATGGCGACTGACCTTAAAGCTCTCTCTAAAAAGTTGGATGAGGTCTCGATGACAGCCTCAGATAACACTGCTCGTATAGTCTCTCTGGAGAAACGTCTGGAAAAGGTGGACCCTGGGCTAGTGGCAATATGGCAGAAGCTCTCTCGAGTTGAAGCAAAATTAGAGGACCTAAAGGGCCGCAGCCGTAGGAACAACGTTGTAATTTTAGGGCTACCAGAAGGTGAAGAGGGCCAGAATACTGTTGTTTTTATACAGAAGTTGGTGGAACGGGTTGCTGGTCCCTCTCCCTTCGGCCCTGCATACATTATTGAAAGATCGCATAGGTCCTTGTAGCCGAAACCTCCACTAGGAGCTGCTCCCCGCCCTATTATATGCCGATTTCTAAATTTTTTAGAGAGGCCACACTTTTTGTCGAAAGTGAGAGATCTACAGGAGGTCTGCTGGGAGAATTCAAAGCTGAGAATAGCACAAGACCTGCCGGGATCTGTCAGGCAGAAATGCACAGCATTCCACCCCATTGTGTCCAGGATTATTGCTGCTGGGCATACGTTTAGGATGGGATACCCAGCCAGGCTGCAAGTGCTTGTGAACGGATCCTGGCTAGCCTATGAAGACCTAGATACTGCTCTCTCTGGTCTCAAACTCACCCTGCCGACTGGTTTCAGGACCCATGAGGAGTTCTGCACCTAAGACGAAGGGGAGCCCTGTGCTGCCAAGTTGTAACTGTTCACTAAGTTGAATGTTGACAAGGACAGTAACTGTGGGATGTATCCTGAAAACTCCGCTATTGGAAAAGTCATAGTCACCATCTCGCTGTGCTAATTGCTATTGGACTTTTATGTTCTTATTCAAGAGTGGGACTGAAGCTTACATTTAGGACGGTTTGGAATGTATGGCTTGTTTACTTGGGGGAAGGTGTTCTTTATCCTAATATAGCTAGATGTGCAGGCCCTCAATAGTGAGGGGAGGATTGTTTTATATTGTTCAGAATCATTATTCAAATCCGAGAGTAGCTTAGTTTGAGAGTTGTACTGGGCTTTTTTCTTAACTTCTATTCATGTAGTCATGCATTTTTGTTCAGTGACCACAAGAGGGGGCTCAGTGCGCAGGAATTTCAGTCTAGTGTTGCTGATAACTCGGGGATGATTCCCTTTTGTAATGCTTCCCGCATGTAGCCTGGGGTATTAAAAATACCCTACACTGTGTTATTTGGCTTATGGGCTGGCGAGACGCCAAAATAAAGATGCCCTATTTCCTTAATCTCATGCCTGGGGTTCAGGGCGTTTGAGTCCCTTTTTGTTTAGCGGGCTATATAAGTCAGGTTGGAAGGGGCTGATTTCCTTCTGCAAGACTCCCTGCTCATTTACCGAGTTATTAATACATCCTTCATGGGGCTATGGGGCCCTACTTCCTATTTTACCTACCCAGGGTTGCGGGGTGCTTATATTCATTTTGCAGGTCACATTAACCTGATTAATTACATCAGCGCACTCGCTGTGCCCTTATGTCAAAAGCCCAGTACCTCTTTTAAGCTACTTGGTGTTGCTTAGGTAGTAAAGTTCTCCTTTTCTTGATACAAGGGGTATTTGCTTATATGAGGGAGTTATTGCATTTGCTTGGGGCTGAGGGATATTGTCGGGAGGCTGGGGGCTGAGGAAGGGATGCGGTACTGTGCTAAGCATTGTTTGTGACAGCTGGGGCGGTTGGGTGGTGGGGTAAGGTACGGTCTAAAGGACTGGCTCTTTCTATGTCAAACGAGGGGGGAGTTTTTGGGGCTAGGAAGTTTTGGTTTCTGTTGGGGGCGGGGGTAGGTGGGGGTATAGCAGTAACTAAGGAACCTGGTTAATTTTTTCCCAATGTTTTTGTACAGGGCTTTTTGTTCTAAGCTCATTATTACTGTTTTAGATGGCTAATAATGTGGTTTTTGCAACTTGGAATGTCAAGGGGATTAGGAAAAAATCCAAACAATATCAGGTGCTTAAGCATCTAAGCCTATTGCGTTCCCAGATAACATTTCTGCAGGAATCCCACTTATTAGAGTCCAAAGTCTCACAACTAAGGAGGCAACAAGTGGGTCAGGTCTTTAATGCCTCGGGATCTACCAACAGTTGCGGAGTCATGCTAACTGTTAACAGAGGCATTCCCTTCATCTCCACACAGGTCATTAAAGATCCGGGGGGCAGGTTTGTCTTGGTTCAGGGCACTCTCTGGTCAGTACCACTTTTACTTTGCAGTATCTATGGGCCCAATATTGATGATCCTGGTTTCTTCATGAGGCTGATTACCATTATTCTCCCAATACTTCCCACAATGATTATTATGGGTGGTGACTTTAATTTGGTCCTGGACTCTAATATGGATAGGTCAGGTAGTGGGCGGAGGGGGCTATCCCTAGGGCAAAGGGCATTTAAGGACTTGGTAGGTCAGTGCAGGCTATGTGATGTTTGGCATGTCCTGCATCCTAACTCCAAGGAGTTTACCTTTAACTAGCCGATGCATGGATTGCAGTCTCGCATCAATTGTGTATTGATTTTCCAATGGCTCTTGCCCGGGGTTATGTCTGCCTCAGTCCAACCTAGCCCTATTTCTGACCACTTCCTTGTGGTATGTAATTTAGCTTTTTTTAACACACCCAGAAGGGAGACCCGTTGGATGCTTAATGAACAATTATTAAAGGATGCCAGGTGCTGTAAGCTTATAAAAGAACAGATTGGGCTCTTTTTCTCATTTAATCCGATTGACAGTGCAAAGCCGGATATTTTATGGGGTACCTTTAAGGCCTATATGAGGGGAATCCTTATTAGTTTAGCATCCAAGAGGAAAAGGGCACATGAGGAAGAATTACTATCTTTATTGTCCCAAATACGGTCCCTCGAGGCTAACCTTTCTGTCAGCACTTCGAGTGAGGACAGAAAGAAGCTTCTGGTAGCCAAGGATAGATACCTGGATTTGCTGAGGGAAAAGGCAGAGTTAGCTATTATCTGATCCAGAGCTAGTTATATGAATCAGGGAGAAAAGGCGGAGCGATTACTCGCATTGCGGTTAAAACAACAGGAATCTGCAAGATTTATTCTTCCAATTCGGGCTCAGGTAGATGGGTCTCTGAGAGTATCCCTTTCTGAGATAGTGCAAGAGTTTGCACTGTACTATGAACAATTATACAGGGACATGGAGTGTCCTCCTTGTCCGGAGATTTTGGAAGAGTACTTAAAGGACTCTCATCTGCCTACCCTAACAGAACATGATGCTAGGAAAGGAGGGCAGGATGGGAGGAGGGGAAAAGGGTGGAAGGTGGTTACCCTTAATGCTAGGAGCCTTGGGAGGAAAACTGCAGAGTTGCAGGTTCTCATGGCAGAGGGAGAGGTGGACATTGCAGCCATCACGGAAACATGGGCCACCCAATATAATGACTGGGACCTGTCTGTACCAGGGTACAGGTTATTTCGTATGGACAGGGTGACTGGGAAAGGAGGGGGGGTGGCACTATATGTGAAGGAAGGACTGAAGTGTGTAAGGGAGGAAGGGGAGGAGGGTAGTACAGAGTCACTTTGGGTGCAAACCAGGATTCCAAGAATAGGAGTCTTAGAATGGGAGTGGTGTACAGGCCACCATCTCAGATGGAGGAGTTAGACAGGGAACTAGCGGGACAGATCAGGAGGACCTGCAGAGAAGGGTAGTGTGGTGATTGTGGGGGACTTCAACATGCCAGAAGTGGACTGGAGCACCCCAACAACCAGGAACAGAAGGGAGCAGGTACTGCTGGATGCCTTCCAGGACAGCTTCCTGCTGCAAATGGTCAGTGAACCAACCAGGTTAGGGAATACCCTTGACCTTGTGCTGGCAAATGGGGACTTTGTGAGAGAACTTACAGTGGAGGAACTGCTGTCAGGGAGTGACCACCACTCAGTATGGCTCACATTGGATATGGGCAAGGAAGGAGTGGAATCTGGCACAAGAGTGCTGGACTTCAGGAGGGCTGACTTTGGGAGGATGGGGGAAGTGGTAAAAGGGTACCTGGCCAGAATTCAATCTAGTATGGATACTAACCAGAGATGGGAGCTCATAAAGTTGGGGATAGTGGAGGCAACCAAAACCTGCTGCAAAGCCCAGAGCAAGAAGGCTAGAGCTAAGAAACCGAGCTGGTTGAGCAAGGAGGTCATGGAAAAGGTAAGGAAGAAACGAGCTGCCTTTAGGAAATACAAGAAAACAGGGAGGGGGGAGGACAGAGAGGAGTACTTGACAGAATCGAAGGAGGTGACAAGGGCAGTAAGGGGAGCCAAAGCACCACGAACTCAGGCTGGCACAAGGCATTAAGAAGGGGGAGAAGGACTTCTTTGCTACATCAGGGAGAAAAGGAGCTGTAAGGACCACATAGTAAGGATTAGGAAGGAGGGGGTTGGGTGGAAGCAGGGTATGATAAGGGAAGCACTAAATGAGTACTTCTGCCTCAGTATTTACTAAAGAGAAGAGGGGGTGACACCCAAGATGGGTGAAATGGCAGACGAGGGGAAAGTGTGACAGATGGGAAATCTGGAGGACAGAGTTCGAGAGGGTTTGAAGGCACTGAGGGTGGACAAGGCACCAGGCCCAGATGGCATCCACCCCAGGGTACTGAAGGAGCTGGCAGAGGTCCTTGCAGGACCTTTGGAGACCTATTTAATGCCTCACTACATTCGGGTGTGTACCTCAGGACTGGAGGATGGCTCATGTGGTGCTCCTCCACAAGAGTGGCCCAAGGATGAACCAGGAAACTACAGACCAGTGAGCCTCACATCCATCGTGGGTAAGCTAATGGAGACTATCCTGAAGGAGAGGCTGGTGGCCCCTTAGAGGCCAAGGACTACAGGACAGCAGACAGCATGGCTTTCATACATGGCGATCCTGCCAAACCAACCTGGTCGGGTTCTATGACTGGGTAACTAGGCAACTGGACGGGGACATGCAGTGGATGTCCTGTATCTGGACTTCAGTAAGGCATTCGACTCAGTGCCACTGGAAGGCTGGGAAGGAAGTTAGTAGGCACAGGGGCAGGTGCAATGCTGGTGAGATGGGTAGGAAACTGGTTGCAGGAAGGCAACAGAGGGTGGTGGTGGGTGGGAGCCTCACATCCAAGGGCAGTGACGAGTGGTGTCCCACAGGGCTCGGTGTTGGGACCAGTGTTGTTTGGGATATTCATTGCAGACATATCATGGGACATCAAGAGCAAGATCAGTCTGTTTGCTGATGATACCAAGGTTGGGCGGGGTGGTGGATGACCTAGGGGATGGCAGGGGTTGCAGGATGATCTGGCAAAGCTTGAAACCTGGTCAGACACCTGGCAACTGGGCTTTAATGCCAAAAGTGCAAGGTGATGCATTTTGGGATGAAGAACCCAAGGAGGAGTTACCAGCTAGGGGGAGTGCAGCTAGCCCAGACAGAGGAGGAGAAGGATCTGGGTGTGCTCATCACAGGGTCAATGAACAACTCGGCACAGTGTAGGAAGGCAGCTGCAAAGGCCAACAAAATGCTGGGTTGTATTGCAAGGGGTATATCCTCAAGGAGGGAGGAGGTGATTCTGCCACTGTATAGGTCATTAGTTAGACCACACCTGGAGTACTGCGTGCAGTTCTGGCGTCCGTATCTGAAAAGGGACATTAGGTTACTGGAGGGAGTGCAGCGCAGGGCGACAAAGATGATCGAGGGTCTGGGGGACTTATCATATGAGAGGAGGTTGAAGGAGTTGAACATGTACTCACTGGAGGAGAGGAGAGACAGGGGACATGATTGAAACCTTTAAATACATGAAAGGAATAAACAAGACAGGTACAGAGGGCTGTTCAAAGTGAGGGAGGAGGGCCACCAGGGGCCATGATATGAGACTGAGGCGAGGAAGGTTCAGGAGGGAGATGAGGAGACACTTTTTTACAGAGAGGGTGGTGGCTGGGTGGAATGCGTTACCTGCAGAAGTGGTATGCAGTAGAACAGTGGACTGCTTCAAACGAGGATGGGACAGGACAAGGGGGAGGGTTAATGAAGGGGAAGGGTGGAAGGGAAGGGCAGCTGCAGAATAAGGGGTGCTAGCTGCACATTCGAGCAGACTTGATAGACCTCTAGGCCTTTATCTGCTGGCAAATTTCATATGTTCGTATGTTCGTAACAGCACAGGAGCTTTTTGGCCTCTCCAATATCCCAGCAGGAGATCTTGGAGATTATCGGAGCCTTGCCATCAGACAAGGTCCCGGGGATGGATGGTTTCTCCTCACTATTTTATAAAGCTTTCTGAGAACTTTTATTGCTGGTGCTTCACCGGCTATTTCAGCACATTTTAGCTGGGATGGTGGTGGATGCCTATCTGTTCGAAGCCCTGATTGTTCTTCTCCCCAAGCCGGACAAAGACCCGGAGCTAGTGCAAAGCTACAGGCCCGTATCCTTTTTGAATCAAGACATCAAAATCCTTTCAAAGATATTGGCCGACAGGTTAACAGTGGTTCTTCCGGACCTGATAGGTATGGCTCAGGTTGGGTTCATGAAGGGACGTTCATCCTCAGATCATCTGCGCACCCTTTCACATGTCTTCCTGGAGTCCGGGGATGCCACTTTTCCCACTGGGTTGGTCTCCCTGGATGTCGAGAAGGCATTTGATCATGTGAATTAGAATTTCCTATTCCAGGTTCTCAAGGCCTTTCAGTTTCCTACCACCTTTATAGACTGGATCCATACATTATATAAAGCCCCCCAGCAAAGATTTCAGGAAATGGTGCATTTTCTAAGACCTTTTCTCTATATTCAGGTACCAGACAGGGTTGCCCCCTCTCTCCCCTCTTATTCAACCTTTATCTGGAACCTCTCACTCAAAATATCCTCAGCAATGCGGGGATACAGGGCATTTGGGTGGGGTGCAACGAAGTTAAGATTACAGCATACACAGATGATCTTCTTCTTTATTTATCCCACCCAGTGTCTTCTATTTCGGCCTTGTTAGCAGAAATTGCTAAACTCAGTGCCCTTTGAAATTATAAACTCAATGCTAATAAATCCTCTTTCTTTCCCCTGAATCATAAGGTCTTTAAGATGGATATTACCCCCTTTGGCTTGTGCTGGGCACCCCGAATGCTAAAATATCTGGGCATCAAACTAACGCATAATCCCTCAGCATGGTTTAAAGAAAAATTGGAGTCTCTTTCCCAGTTAATTATTCAAGATCTGGATAGATGGTCCAAACTCCCAGTTTCACTATGGGGCCGGATTAACATAATCAAGATGAATATCTTCCCAAGGATTTTTTATCCCCTCTCTCTTCTTAACTCATTTATCTCTTTATCCTGGTTTCAGAAAATGCATAGAATCTTCACTAATTTTATCTGGTCAAATAAATGCCCCTGACTGGCTTACTACAAGTTGGCCACCTCTAAATTTGATGGGGGATTACGGATTCCTCACCTGGCTATATATTACTGGGCCAACCATCTGGCTAAATGTCTGAAATGGGTGTGTCCGGGTTTCGAGATTCTGCGACCGACTTGGCTCAAAATAGAACTAGATTTAATCCAGTCTATGAACACAGATCCCCTAAATCTGTTTTATGTAAAAGTGTCTCAGTTACAGGGTGCTGAGAAATGCCCCATTCTTATGACTTCCTTGAAAGTATACGCGCAGCTTTGTTCTTTTCTACGCTATACTCCTCATTTGGACTTGGCCCAATCTATCTGGAACTCTCTGACATTTACCATGAATAAACAGTTGATTCCCCGCATATGGCTGCCCCAGTTGGGTGATGGGATGGTATCCACGTTCTTGGATAATGAGGGAAAGTGGCTTTCAGTAGATGAATGTATCCGGAAGTTTAATATTCCAGTATACTCACAATTCAAGGTGGTCCAATTAAAGCATTTGCTTATATCGGTGTTGGGCAATACCTCACCTTGCCAGTTGGTCAGTGCCCTGATCCTGGAAACCTCCTCCCTATTAGGGTCTTCGGGTGTCATTTCTAAATTATATCAAGATTTGTTTCATAGATGGTGTGGGGGCTCCTTCGGACCGACTAGGTTCTGGGGATCTATCTTTCCCCAATACTCTCTCAACTGGCAGGCCTTATGGAAGTCCTGTCATAAATATGTGTCCCAAGATAGATTGTGCCTTATGCAATACCACATTTTACACAATATATACTATACCCCAGTTAAGTTAGTGAAATGGGGTCTCCTTGAGTCAAACATATGCGTCAGATGTTCCCAGGGAGAAGGAACACTCCTCCATATTTTCTGGTCGTGTCCCAAAATAACTTCTTTGTGGGAAGCTATTAAAATCTTCCTGGACCCCTTATTGGGTCTGTAGGAGTGTTTCACACCTGACATCTGTCTCCCAGGAGACCTGTCCTCCAGCAAGCTTAAGGTGAGGAGATTTCACATCTCTATGATTGCACTATCTGTCAAAAAACTTATTTTAAGGCATTGGAAAGATAAAGTCACTCCGACACTACATTAATGGGTGAATGAAATCCTTGCTAACCTTTGTACAGAGAAAGCTATAGCTAGTCTCCACAATAGATTACCAGTTTATACACATATCTGGGATCCCTGTCACACTTTAATTATAGCTACCCGGATATAAGTATTGTTTTGTATTCACTATCCCTGTACTTAAGTATAATGCCTTAGGAATTAATGTTATAAGGAGGCATATTACTGCTGTACGGGGGGGAGGGGGGCAGTTTGAGTAGAGTATGGTATTGTATTTCTTATGTTTGCTTCCTCCATTGTTGTGGAAATTGTGTTAATAAAGTTTGAATTGAAAAAAAAGAGCGGTAGTAAAGAAGAAGTGGGGAACTATAGGCCAGTTAGTCTAACCTCTGTAGTCAGAAAGATAATGGAGGCACTCCTTAAGGAAACAATAGTGGAACACCTGGATGCCAGCGGACTGGTGGATCCCAGGCAACATGGGTTCTCTTTAAGATGATCCTGTCAAACTAATCTGATAGATTCCTTTTACTGGGTGACAAAGGCAGTAGACCAAGGGGGGGGTGGTAGATATTGCTTACCTTGATTTCAGCAAAGCTTTTGATACAGTCCCACATAGGAGACTGGTCAACAAGCTAAGCAGCCTGGGGGTGGGACACAAGGTGGTGAATTTGATTGGAAACTGGTTAAGGGACAGAAAACAGAGGGTAGTGGTGAATGGAACCCAATCAGATGAAAGGTGAGTGACCAGTGGGGTACCTCAAGGGTCAGTTCTGGGGCCATTCCTTTTCAATGTCTTCATCAGTGACATTGTAGATGGGCTGGAGGAAAAGGTTTGCCTGTTTGTGGATGACACCAAGATTTGCAACTGGGTGGATACTCTAGAGGGGGTGGAAAGGATAAGAAATTACCTGGAACTGCTGGAGAGATGGTCAGGGCCATTGAAGCTGAAGTTTAAAGCAAAGTAGTATCAAATCTTGCATGTGGGGAACAGGAACCCTGAGTTGAGTTACAGGTCGGGGGTGAGCTATTGACAGTAACTAAGGAGGAGAGGGTCTTGGCGGTCATAATCACAGATGACTTGAAGACCGCTAGTCAGATGACAAAGGTGGTAGGAAAGGCCAGTGTGATGTTGGGGTGTATTGGAAGGGGAATCACAAGTCAAATTATGAAGGTAATAGTTCTACTGTACAAGACACTGGTGAGACCTTACCTTGAACATGGTATACAGTTCTGGAGACCACACCTCAAAAGGACATTGACAAAATAGAGATGGTGCAGAGGAGGGTGACCAAAATGGTGAAGGGATTACATCACGATCCTTACGAGGAGAGAGAGTGAGGGACCTCAATTTGTACATGTTGGAACAAAGGAGGGAGAGAGGTGACATGATAGAAGCATTCAAGGATATCAAGGGCATTAACAAGGTGAAAGGGGACAACATATTCCAGATTAATAATAGTGTCAGGACAAGAGGACATGACTTGAGACTGAGGGGTGGCCGTGTAAGGGGGAAATGTCAGGAAGTTCTTTTTTACAGAAAAGGTGGTGAATGCATGGAATAGCCTGCCCCAGGAGGTGGTAGCATCCCATAAAGTGGCAGTCTTCAAACATATATAGGACAGAAACAAAGGAATAATAGAGATAGGAAGAAAACGCTAAAGCCAATGACCAGATAGGGTCACTAGATGCTTCGTTAAGCAGCTTAAATGGGCAGACTAGATGGGCCTAGCAGTCCTTATCTGCCAACAGCATCTATGTATCTATGTAATGCACCAGCTGCTCATGGTGCACACTAAAAACAAAATGCCTCCATGCACTGGCACAAGATGCCAGCACTATAACCCACCACTATCAATACCCATCTCTGACCTTTCACATATGTGATACTCCTCTAATTCCCAGCTGCTTGTACTGTAAAAGCGCACAGATCCATAAACAGACAAAGCCCCGTAGGGCTGCTAACAATGTTTCAGCACTTTTACTATTTAAATCACTAGACCTATTGAAATGTAACTATGACCTGGTACTTTGAATTTATGTTTCCAAATTTGTGTTGGCATTGCTTTTGCTCTCCTGTCTCTGGTGAAGTGTCAAGAATTATTATAAACTGTGCATTGTTTTGATTGCTACTTATGAAGGGTTAAGAATTGTTGTGAAGTGTGCTGTTTTTTTGATAAGGAACCTTAGCAAATGAGCATTTTGCTCAAAGGTGTGCATCAGAGTAACAAAATAAATAAAAAAATAAATAAATAAATAGAAGCCATTAGGGCTGTGAAAAATTTAAATTCCGCCGGCAGAATTCTTGTGAAATGCAGGATTCGCTTCTGTGAAATTCCGCAAAAACGGGGACATTTTTGCAAAATTCCACCTTAAACTGTGGAATTTTGTAACGTATTGCAGAATAATGTGGTGAACAAAGAACATAAAAGTTGATGGCAGATAAGGACTGCAAGGCCCATCCAGTCTGCCCATTTTTCTCCTTATAAATGTGCCATAGGCCTTTACTCTGTCACTAGCCTATTTATTTGTATTCATCTGTATTGCTCCCTTGTTCCTATCCCATGCCTGTTTGAAGCTCTGCACTGTATTCTTATCCACCACTTCCTGAGGTAGGCTCTGTTCCATGCATCCACCACCCTTTCAATGAAAAATAACTTCCTCACATTACCCCTTAATCTGCCTCCCTCTAATCTCATGCTGTGTCTTCTTGTCTTGCTATTTTAATTACATTGAAACAAGTTGTACTCTTTCACCTAGTTAATGCCCTTAAGGTATTTGAATGTTTCAATCATATCACCTCTCTCCCTCCTTTGCTCTAGGGTATATATATTGAGCTCAGTTAATCTGTTCTCATATGTTTTCTGATGCAGTCCATGCACCATTTTGGTTGCCCTTCTCTGGACTGCCTCAGTTTGGTTGATATCCTTGTGCTGGTGTGGCCTGCTGTACATTACACAGTACTCCAGATGGGGCCTAACCAGTGTCTTGTAAAGAGAGATTATTATCTCCCTCTTACGGCTTGTGATACCCCTATTAATACACGCCAACATCCCTCTAGCCTTACCTACTGCTTTAGTGGTCTGCTTGTGTGATTTCTGGTCACCTGGGATGATGCACAAGTCTCTTTCTTCCCTTGTGATTGCCAGCAATTCCCCTCCCAACCTATGGGTAGCTTCAAGTTTTCTCTTCCCTGTGGGCATGATCTTGCACTTCTTTGCGTTAAACCCCAGTTGTCACTCTTCCTCAGAACTGATTGCCTTTTTCTTTT
This sequence comes from Neoceratodus forsteri, assembly GCA_016271365.2. Lineage (NCBI taxonomy): Eukaryota > Metazoa > Chordata > Ceratodontiformes > Ceratodontidae > Neoceratodus > Neoceratodus forsteri. Next base: position 1,061,303,145 of record CM057455.1, read on the forward strand.
ATTTAGTAAGCAAAACAACTGGTGTAATTGGGACCCTGGGACCAAAACTGGTAAGTGAAGATGTTGGCGTAACTGGGAGGAGAACCTGAATAACTGGGAGGTGACACTGCTGCAACTGACACTGGTGTAACTGGGATGAGAGACAGGTATAATAAGCCATGGTGAAATATGTGTAATTTTGAATGCTGTGGGATGCACTAACAGAACTGTGAGGAGAAACAATTTCAGCTTGGAGGAGACACTGCCAGGGTACACAATTCCTATACTTTAGGTGCCCCAAGGCAAGCACTTTTGTCTAGAGACATATACAGCTCCTCAGTGCCTGCCCACTGGGGCAACTGAGACATTAGTGCTACTGTATCTTCTTTTTTTTCTCCTGTACTCCTAACTTTTTTTTTCCATCTCTCCAGCCCACCCCCTTCCCAAGTGCCTGTGCCATCTGTGATGGTGCAGTATTAGCACTGCATGACTAAGTTCATGAGAGCAGTTACCCTTGGGTGTAGTGGAGAAACCAGGACCAGGAAGGAGCAGTGCATTGGAGAGTTTGTCATGATACCACAAAATCAGTGCACTGAGAAACGTGCTGACTCAGTCATGCAGCTGGTGTCACATGACATATGCTTTCACTAGGCATCAGATCACAGTCTGGAGTGGAGGCATTAATTGGCTGCTGCTGACAAATGATCCTTCCCCCAAGAAGTGTGGCTGGTGAGTTCTATTCAGCCCATCAGGACATGTTGTGGTTGAGAGTTGAACTGGTTGTCAGAACAGCAGGCAGCACATAGAGAAACATCTCTTTAAGGGTTTTAAATCAGTTCTCACAAACCATTATTTTAAGGGCTACTGATATGGAGTTTTTGGGTCCCTCACCAGTGCAACATAATATATAGTTAAAAGCCCTTCTAAGGACTTGGAGATAATTATAAGGACCTACTGTATCACGGCAAGCAAGCATCAAATTCATTTTAAAAAGCCCTTTGCAGGGCTTTAGAGATAATGATAGACCTTTTAAGGACTAGAGGCATGCAGGCAGGCAGGAGAAAAATCATTAAAAAAAACTTTCCAGGGATTAGGGAATGCAGGCTAGTATTACATCTCTTTTCAGGGCTAGCAGGCAAGTTCATAGGTTCATAGGATTTGTATGAGTTCAGCGGGTAGATACCCTTAATGGACTCACCACCAGTCTCATTGGTGGAATTCAAACTTAATGTCACCCATGTATAGATCTAAATTTGCTTTGAAAGAGTCTAGAGTAGAACTCAATACTATATTGGCAGTAAGTTTATTCCAGGTGTTTACCACTCTTTGTGTGAACCACATGTTTCTCTTTAGAGTGTTATTTTGGGTACCTCTTAATTTCAATGAATGCGATCTAGTATTGGACAACGATTGTTGCCTAACTAGGCGTATTGTTTCTAAAATTGCATCATATTGGAATGCTTTATATGTCAGGCACAAGTCTCCATGTAATCTTCTATATTCCATTGAATAAAGACCTATTGTTTGTAATCTAGTTTTATAGTCAAATATTTGTAATGTAGAGACTTTTTTTGTCACTTTACATTGTATCCTTTCTACAAGTTTTTTATTTGTTATCAAATGTGGTGCAGCAACAGAGGAACAATATTCTAAATAAGGTCTAACTAGACTGACATACAAGGGAATAATGTTTTTTCCCTACTTTTAATATTTCTTAAAATACAGCTTAATATTTTATTCCCTTTTTTTGTTGCAATAGTTATGTGTTCATCAAAGGAAAAGTCCTTAGATAGAGTAACACCTAGATCTTTTTCCTGATTAATCATCTGGACATCTATATTATTCATTGTATATGTATGGCAAGGGTTATTCTTACCTAAGTGCATTACTTTGCATTTTAATTCATTGAACAGCAAATCGTATCTTTTAGACCATTCAACCCGATGAGTTAAATTGCTTTGTAAATTAATTGCTGAGTTTGCATCTGATATTATACTTTCTAATTTGCAATCATCAGCAAATTTGGCAAGCCAGCATGTATTAGTTAGAAGACTCATAGTGCTTATCAAAATATTAAAGAGAGTTGGACCAGTACTGAGCCCTGGGGAACTCCACTAGTAACCGGACCCCATTCTGACAGATAACCTTTAATTGAATCTTGCTGTGTATGGTCCAATAACCAAGCAATATTACATTTTATAATTACTGGATGAATTCTTAAGAACTCAAGTTGTTTAATAAGCACCTGATGAGATACAGAGTCAAATCTCTTACAAAAATCTAAAAATATTATATCTACTGATAATCCATTGTCAAGTGCTTCACTAACTAGTTCAAGAAAATGTAAAAGGTTAGTCTGACATGATCTTCCTTTAACAAAACCATCCTGATAAATGTCTACATGGCCCATTTCTCCCAACTGAATGGTTATTCTGTTTTTTAATATCCTTTCTAACAATTTACAAAATACAGCAGTAAAGCTTATAAGTCTGTAATTTTCTACGAGGCTTGTACTGCCACCTTTATGCAAGGGGATAACTATGGCTTTGTTCCAAAAAGGTACAATAGTACTAGTTCTCAAGGAACAGTTGAACAGTAATCTCAGGGGTCCAATCAATGATTCAGTTAAATTTTTAACAAATGTTGGTGGAATGCCATCAGGACCTGGTGACCCACAGGTTTTTAGTAAATTAATACTATCTATAACTTCCTGTTCTGATATTGGGTTAAAAGGAATATCGGTTGTTAATTTTAGTGAATATTTAGTTTATTTGGGTTTGAAAACATTTATAAAACAGTAATTTAACTGGGCTGCAATCTCAGTTTCATCAGTTATAATGCCTTCTGAAGTATGTATGGGACCTATAGGGGAAATATTTTGTTTTAATGAACCAATATAATTGAAAAACAATTTTTTATTATCTTTAACAGTTCTGTCCAGTTTCTTTTCAAGTGTTTGTTTTTGCTTTTTTATCAAGTTTTTACTTTTATTAGCTGCTGTTTTATATAAATTACAATTAGATGGTGAAGGATTTTTTTTATATTTCTTATATCATTTTTGCTTTTTAACTAGGCCTTTTTTTGAATTTATGTTCCACCATAGTGGAACTCTTCTATTATTATTATTGTATTTTTTCCTAATAGGAACCCAAGAATTGATACACAATTGAAGTTTTTCATCACTTTTACTCCAAGTTTCTTCAAAGTCGCAATCTGCGAGATCAAAAACCCAGTTCTAGTTATTAAGATATTCTTTAATACTGGCATAGTTAGCTTTATTAAAGTTTTTTTTTTTATAACAGAGCAGTCATTTAAAACTGGGGAATATATAAGACACATAGTTGTAAAGATCATATTGTGATCACTATAAGACAGTGGGTGTGTAATCTTAACCAGTGTACTTGCATTTTTGACGTTAGTAAAAACTAAGTCCAATATATTTTTTGTCTCTTGCAGGTAATGTGACTAGTTATTTCATATTATTTATTGTCACAAGATCTAAAAATGATATTTCAAGAGCAGAGCTTCCCTTACTTGTTTCCCAGTTTATATTTGGGAGATTAAAATCTCCCATTAATATACAATCTTTGTCCACTAGATTGTCTTCGATGTTAGTTGTAAATGCAGTGTTATCATCTTTGTTTAAATTTGGTGCTTTATAATCTAAGCCTACTGTAATCGTATGATTTATTGTAAGCATTATTTTAATCCATATTAATTCACTAGTATTATCCTGATATTGAGTATTATCTGCTAAATAGCTTTTAAATGTATCTTTTATATATAATACAATTCCACCTCCCCTAGTGTTTAACTGATTTTTTTTTTAAATTTAGTATATCCTGGTATCTGAGTAGCGCAGTCCTCATTTTTAAACCAAGATTCAGTCACCCACATATGTCTGTACTATTGGTAATCATAAAATGTGATAACTCATCTATTTTGTCCAATATACTTCTTGCATTTAGGAGCAATATATTTAAATTATTTTCTGTATACTGTTTGATATTTGAAGTTTTTGCTTTTCCCAAATTAACAATGTTTGAATCAAATCCATTATTAGGAGAATCCACAAAGATAGGGATCTCCCCCTTATGTTCTGGTTTAAACTGTTTTGGATATGTGCCAATATGTGTTTACCCAATAGATTAGTCCCTCTTCTACTCAAGTGGAGGCCATCCCATGAAAAGAGTTCCACTTTATGACAGAAATCCTCCCAATGAGTTAAACATCCAATTTGTTGTTTTATATACCAACTTCTTAATCAGTTATTTAAGGCTTGTATTTTGTTTGTATTAAACTCTGAGGCTTTGGGAATAGGTAGAATCTTCAAAAAAGCAAAATTGCAGTTTAAATCTGTGAGTTTATTAGCCATTGCTACAATGTCTTGTTTGATTTTTATAAGTGGTTCTCTTAATACATTGTTCACTCCTACATGTATAATAACAGAAGGTTTGTCCGAGTTAGCCAAGATGTTATCTAGCATTAAAGCAATGTTGTTTATTTTTGCTCCACCAAAGGAAGATAATGTTCTGAAAACCTTATCAGGGTTACAGATTAGTCCATCTAAATGTGTGATTATAGAGTCACCTAATACAAACCATGGTGTATTAGTAGTATCAGTCTTAAGATCCATCAAATTGTTTTCACAAGTTGGGTGGGGTAATACATTTTCAGTTGGTAGTGAGTAGGGAACAGTAGTTTGTTCAATTGTATTTAAATTAAGTGGTATTAAAGGGATTACATCTTCACTATGTGTAGTACTGGCCTGATTAACATCACATGTATTAAGTAAGCTGAATTTGTTTGTTAGGGGCAAGTCAAAAGTGTTAGCTCTATGGCCCTTTTAGCTGCCTTAGACTTTTTCACTGTGAACCAGTCATTCTCTGTATTAGCAATTGGATCATTTTCTCGAGGTCTTTTTTTTGTTGTTCCTATGTGACACAACCAATGGTGGTAAATATGGAGTTATTCCTTTTATATTATTAGCTTCTAATGTAGTAATGCCAGTTTGGAAGTCAATAAGATCAGTTTGCCCTGAATTCTGTGCTGCTATAATGGTGTTTAATGATTGACATTCCACACTAATATTTGGTTGTAATCTGCTGGCCATACATTTTTGGCTAGCTTCTAGCATCAGCAGTCTGTCTCCAAATGAATTTATTTCAAATTGTAATTCTTCATTTAAGGTACATTTTGTACATTTGTAATTAGTTTCATGGTTTTGTGTATTAGCATGAAAGGAATACATGTTACAGCAGTGGCATTTCATGCCTATATCTCCATTAATAGTTATAAAGTCAGCCATACTAAGTCTGTACCTGAATCAATGAATACAACACTTAACAGACACAGTCCTTTATTTATGTACAGATATCCAAGGTTAACAAAGTGATAGGCACAATATCTTGTGCAGCCTAGTACTGTGAATGGTCCAAAAAGGCTAAGATATGCTTATAATTACCCTTCACACTGTAGGTTCTAAGCACATCAACTTAACTTCTCAAAGCCAACTTAAATATATACCCTTGCCCCCTGCCACACCAAACGCTCATAACACGCGCTAGACATGCATGTCTTTGCAAACATCTTCATGCGTGCAAGCACGTGCATACCCTGCCCGCACTCGCCCTGCTCATAGCAGGGCTTGTTATAACAGGCTGCTTAACCTGGAAGTAGAGCAAGGGTCAGCCTGCACACTCGCAAAAGCCAGCAAAAATAAAATAGTTTTAAAATGCCCCAAACTCTTCTGGTGCTTGTAGTATAGCGCCTAGTATATAAGCACAATGAAACACTGTGCCCAGAAAGTAAATTAAAAGCTTAGCACTTGAGTTGTAGTCCAACTAAATCTAGAGGACTACAAACTCACTCTTCCTGCTTCCTATTGCAAGGCTCCTGAGCACTCCACTTAAGTGTGAATCAAAGTATTACATAGACGCTATGCTGTACACAGTTTCAAGTTTCATTTACACTACTATGGAACTGGTTTAAAATGCTGTGCTCCTCACAATTACACAGTGCACACAAGTGAGTACTTTAAAGAACTGAGTGCATGCAGGCAGCAAGGAGAATAATCATTACAAAAAATAAAAAAAAAACTTTTCCGGGCTTAGGAGCTAAGGTCTTATTAAGAAATGCAGTCTGGCATTAAAGTCCTCGTCAGGGTCTGGCAGCTATCAAGTCCTTTTAAGGTCTAAGGGCACACAGACTGGCCAGATTTGCAGCTTCATCCTTTGCACCCCTCTCTCCATGCACCACTGTTTTCTCTACCAGTCCCTTCTTTGGCTTCCTCCTCAAGTCTGGTGCTTCTACTTACTGGTCTGGACCATCAGGGACACCATCCACTGCCCCTTGTACTCCCCTCTCTCTTGTCTAGTCTACCCCAAAACTCACAGCCACAATCTCTGCCACTCATCCAACCTCCAACTCGTCCATCTACATATTACCACCAGTATGAGTCAAATGGCCTTCTTCATTGCTGGGCCATCCCTCTGGAATGACATTTTCCTTCACCCCAGTGCATTACATCACCTCTGCTAAGTTTACATACCCTACTAAAAACCCACTACCTGTTCTACATGACCTGTTCCAGTCCCCAGTCTATTGGTACTCCTGCACAATCTAGTGAGGTCTCCATTGCCCCCTGCCATCACCTACTTATCCTACCTAGGGACTGGCTTGCTGGTCAGCACCCTGTGCAGGAGTTAGCTGCCTGCTACCTGCAAATTGTAAATGTACCCATAAATTATAATGTGTAAATAGTATGTCTATTTTTTGTTTGATACTACTCTTTACCTATCAGTGTTAACTCTGAGCTGCAGCTATTGCTGCCTAACACTGTGTAGCTACTAAATCCATGCTACCCACTGTTTGTTACTGTAGAACATTGTGTATTTACCTGTCCTTACTGTGACCTTTCTGTATGTGCCAGTCTCTGGCCCAGGCCATGCCTGAAAAAGGTCCTTGGATCAGTGCACCAACCCAGTTAACAAAGGAATAAATAAATAAACCAATAAATTGAAAAATAAGAAAATCCCTTTTAAGAACATGAAGATAAATAAGTTCTTTTAATGCCATTTGGGGCATGCTGACAGGATACAGTTGTTTAGAAAAAGCCATTTTGAGGCAAATTATTTTAAAAATTCCACTTTACATGACTACCTGCTCTACATGGAGGGTGACCATCACAGGTAAGAGTACAGGGGATTGTGTGTGCCTTGTGAGTTCCTGATGGAGGCAGGCATGAGAGACAGGGAGGGATTATAAACAGAAAATTAAAAAAGCAGTGGCCTACATAAACCTCAGAATAGTCTGCTAACTGTGGATTCCTCTTTCATTGTTCAGGTTATAACTCATATTTTAGTCACTGCTGCTGCTTCAACTGCATTCACCTCCATAAGAACCCAACATCTCCTGTGTCCAGCATTAGTGCTGTGACATCTGTCACAGGTTTGCCTGAATTCTGTTTGTGCTTGACATAGACATTACTACCTTTTGGTTTAGAGTTACATCTTGTCCCACAAAAACCTGGCAATACTGTTGCTGGCCCCAACTGGGAATGACCCCCAATTGTGGGAACTTTTGACACTAAGCAGAGGGCGCCAGCACCACCTCCATGCCCACACCACCACTGCTTGATAATGAACACATCTTTGTCCCCACATTTCTACCACCACAAGATCCATTTTCTCTCATCACCCACCAGTGTGTAAACAAATAAGTATCTCAGAACATCTACAATTAATATGTTAACAAATATATTGCAGAAACACAATGCAAAAAAAAATTAGAGATTTCACAAAACAATTTCACAAGTAAGAAATGCCACAAAGTGCTTTGAAATATAGCTTTTTGATTTACAAAAGTAAGTTGCAAAGAGCTGCAGATCTTTCTTCTTCAACACCTGATGTTAAACTGCTCAGCAGAGTAGGAGGAGCAGTCACTCGAGAAGGGAGAGAGAGAGAGAGAGAGAGAGAGAGAAAGAGAGGGTTGCTATAGCAACTCACACTTTTACCCATAGACTCGATCAAGTGACAGCATTGCTTGCGGAATTTTTTTTGTGTGCTCTGCCGAAAATATTAATGAACAGCAGACTTTTGGGACGTACTGAAGAATTTTTGATGAAATTACAGTAAATTACAGTTTTGAATTATACCATATAAAATTTAACTTTGGACAGGAGGGACAGCATCACTAAAGAAAGAGACAGTAACGGTAAGAAACAGTGCTTTGCCAATTCAATTTCTGCCTAAATTAATGAAATCACATGACTGCATACCTTGCAGAATACATTTTCCATGAATTACACCTCTTCACGGTGTTTTTTTCTGTAATAAATATTTTCCACAGTTCATTACATATTTTCTGCAGTACACTTAATTATTCCACAAATCAGGGGAAAATTCCATTGAAAGTGAGAATTTCACTAAAGGCGAATCTCTGGTGAAATTCCACAGAAATTGCAGAATTCCATGAATTTTTCATGGAAGCTTTTAGCCCAGCCCTAGCAGCCATGAACTGCTTGTCCTGCTTTAGCCTCTTCTGTATTATGACCCCCCAGGTCCTTGTCCTCCTCAACTGCATCAATAGGAGCCCCACACATTGTGTAAGACTACTTCTGTTTTTTCTCCTGAAAGTGCCCCTACAGAAAGGGGCACTCGACCACTTCAACTTTATTGGAATTTAATAATTTGGTTTGCTCATTTCTGTATTCTAGACTACAATTTGAGCATAGCTAGAAGGAATACATTTTCTATGAATTGGAGGAGGTACAGCTCACAGGGTAAAACAAAAGTCCTCAATCCCTATACTTTGCACAAACTTTCACAGGGAAAATATGGCACTTGTGTATGTTTGTACTGACCATGGGAAGGGACATTAAGTTAAATCTTGGCCCAGCTTGTAAAAATGATTTAAAAATAATGCATGACAATGCATGTAGTGTGGCTCCAAAAATGAATTTATTGTCCTCAATGGTAACTGAACAGGATCCAAGTATCTTTGGTTAAACTGAAACTTGGTAATCTAGGGGTATGGGAGATGAGAAATTTACCCTCCTTGGATACCAACATTCCAGATCAGATAGAATTAAACGGAGTGGATATGTAATGATTTATATCAAATATGCTTTGGGTCACGTGGACGTTTTACTAAAGGGAAGTGAAAACAGTATTGAATACTTAGTAGTAAATGTAGACAAACTTAAAATGGCTTTTGCAGTTGTATATTAACCCCCTAAGTTAAATTTAGCAGCTATTGAAGTAGTAGTAAACAAGATCCACAACTGTATAGGGGATAAATTAGTAGTTTTAATGTATGGCATGAACTGCGATAGGTATAAAGCAAGAGGAAAACAACTCAAAGAAATTGTTTTGATTCTTGGGGTAACTCAGCATATAAAAAGTCCTACAAGATACACAAATACCTCAACACAAGGAGCTATCCTTGATTTATTATTTGCATAATCCCCAATCAATGTAAAGGATTCTGAAATCCTCCCACCTTATTTAGGGGACCATAGCTCAATCTAGGTTACAATATCTAAATTGCAAGTCCAGTGATTACAAGATTACCTAAATTATAACTGGGTTAGAGATGTGCAAACATTTTCTGCAGATACATTCTTGATAAGCATTGAGAAGGGAAAATAGAATTGATGTAAGCTGATACCAGAACTAGACCTGACTGTAAACTATTTCCTAAAAACTTTTCATAACATTTGTGATCTGCATGCTCCAAAATGTAAACATCATCAAAGAACAGCTAGATTCCTCTAGATAAATTAAAATATTATGAAAAGAATTAGAGTCAAAAACAGAATATGGCATAAGGCCAAAAGAACTAAACAAGATTGTGATTGGGCATTGCTTAAATGGAAAATAAATGAGTGTAGAAAGTTTATAAAAAAAAGTTAAAGCTTTATATCATAGGAGTAAAATGGATGACAATAAAGATCCACATAAATTCTGGAAAACTATTAACTACTTAAACCTGGGTGGAGCAGACTCACTAAAGAAAATGAACATACAGGTTGGGGACAACTTGACTGATGAACCCAGGAAAGTTTCTGATGCCTTAAACAATTATTTTGTAGACCTCCCAGGTAATAAAAGGGAAGACTGTGTAAGTGAATGGATTAAGAAAAATGAGGTCAAAGGACGTACATGTTGTTTGCCCCATTTAGATTTAAAATATTAAGAATATCTGAGGCAGGCAAAGGACTAAAGAATATTAATGTTCATAAATCTACAGGGCTGGATGAGATACAGGGTAGGTTTCTAAGGCTGGCAAAAAACTACATAGCTCCTATAGTAACTTTCATTTTTAATTGGAGTTTGAAACTGGGGTATCATCCCCATACATAAAGCGGTGGGGGGGGGGCTCAAATTTGAACAACTGCAGACCAATAGCATTGTTGTCTGTTTTGCCAAGTGTTTGGAGAAAACCTGTCCATGTTCAATTGTCTGAGCACTTGGATAAATACAACCTATTAACACCTTTCCAGTCTGGATTCAGAAAGGGGCACTCTACCAGTTCAGCTTTATTGGAATTTAATAATTTGGTTTGCTCATCTCTGGATTCTAGATGGGAAACATTGGTTATTTTTGTGGACCTATCTAAAGCTTTTGACTTGGAGGACCACTCCCTCCTACTCAATAAACTAGGGAGTATGGGAATAACTGGGGGACCTTGAAATTGGTTAAAATCTTACCTGATGGGACATACCCAGAGGGATTTGGTCTATATGTGTCTCCCTGCACTCCAGAAAATAAATAGAGGTGTACCTCAGGGGTCCATTTATGAACCCCCCTTGTCCTTGTTGTTTAACAATGATTTATGCCAAGTTGTGCAGTACTCAGCTATAAGATTGTTTGTGGATGACACCACTTTAGTTGCTTCTGGGGAAAAAATCCAAGAACTTCAAATAAAATTTCAATCAAATTTAAATGGGGTGGGGGAGTGGTTCACCAGGTCGAGGCTTATAATGAATGTTAAAAAGACCAAATTGTTACACATTGCACATATCAGGATTAGAAGAATCCAATTTGAAAGTCAGCACTCCTCAGTAACTTGCCACAGTTAAAAATATTTTATTACAGCAGAAGTAGTTGCGAATGGTTCTCAGGCATAAATCCTTTGCTAAAAGTCCAATAGTGGTTTGAACACTTTTAAATTACCCGTGGACATGCAAAACGCCGAGACCTAAATGCCATCACCAAATTTGTTTATGTTTCAGAGCCACAACTAGCTCCTTCCTCAGAACAAGTTACTGAGGAGTGCTGACTTTCAATTTGGATTCTTCTAATCCTGATATGTGCAATGAATTTCAAGTCCAGGTAAAGTGCACCCTCATTTGAACTGTATTACTGGTTGGAAAAAAAAGCAAAAGCTTTAAACTTTTTTCCTTTGAAGAGCAGTGCCTTTTTGTAATTTTTGCCAAATTGTTACACTTTGCACTGAAAAAGAATGTTACTCAGATCCAAACATTAATAAATAAAAATAACAGCTTGAACAAGTCAATAGCTACTGTTACTTGGATATAACTTTTGATGCCCAACTAACTTTTGCTGATCATATTACAGTAACAATAGGAAATTTTAACAAAAAACAAAATAGATGCCTTAAGGCATACAACAAAATGCTTGAACAAGGAAGATAGGAAATAATTGGCAGAACAGCTTATTATGCCAACCTTAACCTATGGAGATTTAGTTTATCATATGGCCAACAAACAGTTGTTAAATAAACTGGACAGAGTGCAATATAAAACTGCCAGGCTTGTTCTATGATGTAATTTCAACACTCATCATTGCACTATGCTCTCAAGATTAAACTGTCTGTTTTTAGACTCTGGTCATGCTAAAACCTGATTAAAAATTATTCACAAATATCTGACATTTCATCCCAATCACTATATTATTCAAACAGTATTTGGCAGAGAAAGTAAATTTCTCTGAGAACTAAAGAGATTGGTGCAAATTAATAAAATTCATCTTGTTAAAACCAAAAATAAATATGGGGATAAAACCCTACATTCTAAAGCAGGAAAAGTATGGAATGACCTACCTTTTACAATAAGAATGTCACCTTCTCATGGGGCTTTTATTCATGCAGTGAATGAACTGTATCCACTCATATGCAATTGTAAATAGAAGTAGCTTTGGATACTATTTTGTCCTAGGTGTACATTGTTGTCTATGTCAACTGTACATGTACTGATTTTTCTAAAATGTCTATATATGGTATTTGTATCTGTAAATTGGTGTAATTTATAAGGTACAAACAGGACTGTCATGTGAACAGAGTTGTATTACCCTAATGACACATTTTTCCTGTATAAAAAAATATTTTGTCTGTCTACCTATCTATCTATCTATCTATCTATCTATCTATCTATCTATCTATCTATCTATCTATCTGTCTATCTATCTATCTTCCTAAGTGCAACACCTTGTATTTGGCTTTATTGAATCTGAGATTCCAGAGTGTGACCAATTGCCCAACTTGTTCAGATTCTCCTGAAGTTTGTCCCATCTACAAAGGAGTCCACCACTGTGGACACCTTATCATCATCCATAAACTTAAACAGCCAACAGGAGACCTCAGCTTCTAGGTCACTGATGAAAATATTGAACATGCATGCCACATCTTGAATCACTGAGGGGTATCACTGAGTACCCCTTTCCTATTGGAATAGTACCTGTCTACGACACCCCTCAGCTTCCTGGTCTGAGATAGTTGGCAATCCACCTCTTATATGCCTTGAGAATACTGCATTGTGGTACTTTGTCCAGCAGCTTGTCATGTACCACAGTGTCTGACATTCTAGTTCCCTCATTTGCATTTTTTATAGTTTTTAAAGAATATCCTTGTAACTTTACAATGCCTGTCATTCCAGAATTTTGTGGCTTTACTGACCTTCATAAACCATTTTTTGTCTGTTCAGAAGCTGAACATAGATACTATTTATGGCTATTGATCTATAACACCAGTTCATCTAAAAACAAACCTATACATTTCTTTTTCTGTTTTAACCCTCTCCAAGGCATGCAAAATCTCCTTTCAATATCGTTCCTTTTAACAAGACCCACATGTACCTATTAATAGCCATTTTGTTCCATTTTCCGTGCAGGTAAAATACTTAGGCCTTTATTTATTTTAGTAGGCTGGACAAAATTTAGCAAATTCAGATTTTATGGAAGATTTGTGAAATTCTGTGAAAGTTACAAAATTTCATGAACATTTCTGAACTTCATTAATCAGTCATAACTCAGTTAGTCTTATAGACAGACATCTGTCATTTGGTCTGCATATTGTCAGGTAGAGACCATAACAAATGGCCAAGTTGTATAACATTTGGATGAGGGGTATGGGTGTTATCGTGGCTCAAATTATGGCAATTCATTAATCATATGAATTGTCAATTTTTGGGAAATTTTTTAATTGATTAGTATTCAGTCTGTCTTATAGCCTGGGATCTAAAATCTGGTTTGACTACTGTTTGGGTGGGGCCCTAGATGGATGCAAACTGTTATGACATTTGGAGGAGGGTGGGGAAGGTATACAATCTCAAATTCTGGCAATTTATTAACCATATGAACATTTCTAAAAAAAATATTTCTATGTTGACAACACAGTCATCGTTGGAGCTAGATAACTGAAAATGTGTATGCACACTTTCTTGGAAGAGTCTTAGAAACTGCTAAATAGAGAGATAGTTGGTTACATAAATTGTAAGTTTGCATTACAGGAGTTCAACATTTCACAGTTTAATTATTTGCTAAATTGTGTTTTCAAAGTTCAGTTATTTGCTAAATTGTGTGACAATTTTCAAAATATATAGATGTTATAGTTCCACTGCTATTACAGGTGCACACTCAAGATTTGGCATACACATGCAGTGCAAATTTGTCCTGGAATCCAACTTAGCCAGTTAAATGTGACTTAGTAGATTAACATTTATTGTGGATACTTAAAAAATTACTAATTGTCAAAATGTGCTGAACAATTCATGGACTCGCAATAGTAAATGTCACTAGAATGCCACTTGTGGAATTTAACTTTTACAAAGCATTTTTCAACCACTGGATCACCTTACCTGCACTAGCACTAGCTGATTCTCATAGTTTGCAAGTTGCATTGGCTTGGACATTTGCTTGTTTTGTAATTGCTTAATCACACACATGTATTGGCTGGAAGCCTCATGATTTTGTTTGAGTCTGTAATGTATACTTTGTGCTTTCCCTACCTTAAATGTAATGCAACTGTTTATATGTATTACTACCCTGTATTATCTTCGACTCATGTATGTATGTTCTCTATGTACCCTATGATGTGGAACCTTTGTAAAAGAGCTCTTAGCTCAGAGGTATGTGTAATCCAAGCATCATGTCCCTACAATGCCTCTGCAACACTCCTGTGACAATGATGTCCAGCATCATGCTCCATCACGGCTAAAGACATCCAGATACTTCTGTCACAATGGCCTAAGTCAATAGTTGTAGGGCTTCACATTACTTAGAGCCACTGTTTTCAAATAGTAAAAATATACATTGTTATCTATAGAGTTGTTAAAGTGTAAGCAGGTGGCATTGTACAGAAACAATGCTATACGTGCATGTGCTTCCACAAGCCATCAAGTCAGTAAGTAAGCAATAATACCCGACTTGGTGGGCGGTAATGTGCTATACCAGACCGCCCAGGGGCGTAATGAGGCCCGACACTGTAGGCGGAGGGCCTTATAGCCCCTGGAAGGTCTGGTATAGCACAATACCGCCCACCCTGGAGGGTATTATTGCGCTTAGAAAATGGGCACTGTAAAAAAACACAAAATAGTTCAAAAGCGTTAATGAAAAATAAGTTTAAAGTAACTTTTGAAATAAAATAGTTCCCCTGCCTGCATTTGACTTTTGTCCTGTCACACACACACAGCCAAACACTTCACTTTCATTTTTTTTTAAATTTATTTTTACATTCAGTGATTTTTTGCTTTATTAATACATTGTGGAAACTGGCCCGAGGAGTGTTGGTAGCTGTGGAAACTGGCCGAGGAGTGTTGGTAGCGGGCAACTGAGCAGGGAGAAAAAACAAACGTAAGCCTTCAATTTACAGTGCTCCAACCAGACAAAAAGTCTATACATGTTTCGTTTTATGTTCATGTTGCACAGAAGCCCAAAGAGCATTGGAGAATGGATTCGGGAGGAGGAGCTATTGTCCTTAAAAGAAAAGTGCATCACACAGACTCTACCCATGCCCAAAGTGCTCTCATACAGGCAGCAGACACCGGGATAAAGGTTCTTGCGCTGCTCCGCTTTATGGCGGAGGGGGGGAGTCAGATTATTAAGCCAGGCAAGAAGGCAGGCATGCCATAGAAGACAGGGCAATGTAACAGTTAGAGTGCATGCTTGGGGACCAGGTAATCTATCCCCATGTTCAAATCTAACAGTCTAATGCTGCTGTGACCTTGATCTTGTCACTGAACTCTCCAGTGTATTAGTCTCGTCCAGCTGTATATAAATATGGGTAAAGGCAGGACCCCGCGGTAAAAAAAACGAGATGATGCAACTCAGCTAGGCTACACTGACAGCTAGGCTATACTGGGTAAACTAAGGCATACTTAAAAAAACAAACAAAACATTATATTTTTTCATAGAGGTTCAACGCTGTAATCACTATTTTATTTTGACCTGAAATAGAGTACAAGAGATTTAATAGTCAATGATCACTATACCAATTACAACTGACACCCTAACTATAATGCTACTGATCAGATGGCCACTAAAATAATAACTGATTAGGCATAATAATTTCAATATGAAACAGCAGGTATGATTCTTTTATACATGAAGCCTCAAGCCTGATCCGACGAGAGTTGTTCGAAGTAGCTGTCCATTTCCATTGATGTGGGATGGAGTGTGCCTGTCTTTAGTGGTGAGCACGCTATGTGCTATTGCTATTGTTTCGAGTGAAAAGCTAATTTTCTTACAAAAAAAAAAACCAAAACAAGGAAATGTTAAATGGCCGTTTTTGTCTTGCAGCCTGTACCCGTTTCCATCATCATGTACGTTTGTCTTTCGGGGGAGGGGGGGCATCTCGAACGCTCACTCGGTAAACAAGCAGTTGAAAACAGCTGCATTTTGTTTAAAAACTGTGGCTATGCAGTGATGGTTGAAAATACTTTCGTTTTCAGAAAAAAGGGAAAATGGGCACATGGATCTGGGCAGTTACTGGGTCGTGTTATGTTTCTGGAAAGTGTGTGTGTGTGTGCGTGGGGGGCTCTCACCCTCTCGCTGAGGGATGAAAAAAATGGCGGCAATTTGAAATTGTGTGTCCAGTGCTTCAACCAATGATGAAGCAGACTGGGCACAAGGATACTTGGCTGGGCATCAGGTTGGTTTGGGCTGGAACTTTTTATTTGGTGGGCATCTATTGTCTGATTGATGCCCACCTAAATAAGTGTCATAGCCAATCAGAAAACAGAATAGTCTTTGCCCATTTTCTAAGCACTAATAGTTAGCTAACATATTGCAAGGAGACAGGCTTGTGCACAGTGATGTCAATCACTATTCTTCATGGTTTATCACTCAGGATAATGGCCTGACATTTAGGTTCATAACTGTTATGGACAAAAAACAGGCCAAAGACCCTCTGTTTTTTTCTGCCACCCTCTCCTCAGATACAAGTCAAATTGTTCTGCTCCATGTACCTATCCTGTCTTTTTTTTAAAGGTACAGTATTCAGATTCTCACTATCTACCACATCACTTGGAAATCTGTCCCATATCTTCACCATTCCGTGTAAACCAATTTTCTCACATCCTTGTTTTATAAAGTTTGCCCTTCAACTGGAATTGATTCCCTCTTAAGTTTGAATCCCCTTCCTTCAATCTTAAACCTATACAGTTCAGAAATTCCTTGTCTCTGGAAGCTTTATATACTATCATCATATCTCCCCTTACTCTCCTTTTTCTCCAGTGACTATAATCCAAGTTCTTCCAATCAGTCCATATATTGCATATCTTTTATATCCCATATCATCCTTGTTGCCCTTCTTTGTACAGCCCCAGACTATTAACATCCATTCTTCTGTATGGGTTCCATAACTGGACTCAATATTCTAAATAGGGCCTGATCAATAAACTGTATAATGGTACCAGTACCCTTCTACCACTGTTTACAAAAGTTCTTCTTATATAGGCCAATAAACTGTTTCCTTTTTAAATCACACTATCAACTTGTTCATTACTCTTAAAACTGTTTGATACCAACATTCCTTAAATCTCTTTCAGTTACTGCCTTTCAGGGTTATGCCATTTAACTTATGTTCTGTGAATTTATTACTGAATCCAAAATGCATAACAATTCATTTATCTGGGTTAAAGTCCATTTTAGCCATGGCCCTAGGGGGTTTGAGAATGTAAGTTGAATTGCTCCTGAAGTTCAGAGAGCTTTATCTTTGCTGAAAACACCTCTGAAATAATTGATATTATAAATCATAAGCTAGCGTGAGCCTTTCTATCTGGTGTTTGACTTTAATTTTGCAGGTCAGCTTCCTGCTGCAGAGATCAAGGACAGGATTTTCAACAGGCTCCACCCAAGATGCATCTGCTACTATTTTCCTAGCAGAAATGCATCTAAATCTGCCAGACCATCTATTAGATGGCCTAACAACATTCAAAGTACACATCCAAAAATGGATGCAATTGCATCCAAATTGGATGCATTTCCAGATTGCATCCAATTTTCACGTAATTGTATCCATTTTCTACGGCAAATTGTGACTTTATCATAAATTAAAGCAGCTTCTGAAAATAGCAGCAGGGCTGCATGGATACATATATATGGACATAGATGTAGGCGTAACATGCATTTCCATTTGTGTCCAACCCTTCTCTCCCCCCCCCCCATGTACACTGCCTGCCAGTATTACAGCTGCAGATAGGAAGGGTGGAGTTTTGCTGCCTTTATTTTGCATTTATTTCTGATTGATTGTCTGCAGTCTAGTTTTCATTTTTTTCTGGAAACTGATTTAATCTTTTTCTGTTGTGCTTAACTATAAGTTGCCTGTGTGTCACTAATGAGTAAACCTTTGTGATTTTAGCAGACTTGCAGAAACATGCTGTTTACATTTACAGTCAGCATCCACAGATGGTCACAGTTAGTGCTATGTTTCTGATTGGCCATCACTGTACACTGCATCATATCCACTTATGTGCCACTCATGTCCTAGAAACATAGAAACATAGAAATTGATGGCAGATAAGGACTGCTAGGCCCATCCATTTGGTCCATTTTCCCTACCTACTGCAAAAACCGCAGAACCTCCTTAATTTCCAGCTTTACCTTCTCCTATAGCTAGGGTTCCCCTATGCCTCTCCCATGCATTTTTGAATTCTGCCACTGTGTTTACTCCACCATCTCCATTGGGAGTCTATTCCATGCATCCACCACCTTTTCCATGAAGAAATACTTTCTCATGTTACCCATTAGTCTATCCCCTTCCAACCTGATGTCATGCCACCTCATTCCTGAATATCTCCTTTTCTAAAAGATGTTACCCTGTGGTACCCTATTTTCCCCTTTAGTTATTTGTAGGTTTCTATCATTTCTCCCCTGTCTCTCCTCTACTCCAGGGTATACATATTGAGATCCCCCAGTCTCCCCTCATATGACTTTTGTTTCAGGCCCTGCACCATCTTTGTTGCCCTTCTTTAAACTGCCTCCACCCTGTCTATGTCCTTACAGAGATGTGGCCTCCAGAACTGGACACAGTACTCCAAATGAGGCCTCAACAATAATCTGTACAGTGGCATCACCACCTCTTTTCTTCTGCTGGTGATACCTCTCCCTATGCACCCCAGCATCCCACTGGCTCTCCCCACAGCCTTGGCACATTCTTTGGCCTCCTTTAGGTCATCAGATATGATTACCCCCAAATCCCTTTCCTGTTTGGTAACCATCAGTATCTCCCCTTCCCCCATCATGTAATCCTCTCCTGGATTATTGTGCCCTAAATGCATGATTTTCACTTTTCTGCATTGAATCTCAGCTGCCACACCCTAGACCATTCTTCCAGATTACTTAGTTCCCTCCTCATTTTTTCCACCCCTCCCAGAGTATCCACCCTGTTGCAGATCTTGCTGTCAACTGCAAAGAGGCACACATTTCCTTTAGCCCCTCCACAGTGTCACTTACGAAGACATTGAACAGGACTGGCCCCAGAACTAATCCCTGAGTCACCCCACTAGTCACCATCCTTTCCTTAGATTGAGCTCCATTTACTACCACCCTCTGTCTTCTATCACTCAGCCAGTTCCTAAACCAGTTTACCACCTTGTGACCCACTCCCAGGCTGCCCAGCTTGTTCACAAGTCTTCTGTGTAGAACGGTATCAAAGGCCTTACTGAGATCCAGGTAGGCTACATCCATCACTCCCACCTGAACCACTTCCCTAGTCACCCAGTCAAAGAAATCAATTAGATTTATTTGACATGACCTTCCTGCTGTGAATCCATGCTGCTTTGGATCCTGTGCCCTGTTGGATTCAAGGTGTTCCGCAATCCTTTCTTTAAGTAGTGATTCCATAATTTTCCCCACTATTGAGATGAGGCTGACTGGTCTATAGTTATCAGCCTCCTCCCTACTCCTACTTCTTTGACAAGAGACTACATCTGCCCTCCTCCAGTCCTCTGGAACCACTCCCATATCAAGTGACTCATTAAACAGGACTGCCAGCACCTTCTGTAGTTCCCTTGATATTCTAGGATGCATCCCATCTGGTCCCAGTGCCTTGTCCACTTTCAGTTTGTTGAGTTCTTTTAGGACTCTGTCTTCCATAAATTGACTGGTGTCTACCTCTCCCATATTTGTCCATGTTGCCTAACTGTGATCCCTCACCTTCTCCTTCATCTGTGAATACAGATATTTGTTCAGTATTGATGCTTTTTCCAGGTCCTCTTCCACACACTCCTCTTCTTTCCCTTTAAGCCTTTACAATCCCACCCCTGTTTTTTCTTCTTTCACTAATGTACCTATAACAAGTCTTGTCCCCTTTTTATGTTGGCTCACACTTGCGCGCCAGCCAACATACTGCAGCAGTAGCAGATTTGGAGGTGCGGTCACTGTCAGCGAATGCAGGACACGCATCAGTAGGTGCACCCCTCATTCCCCAATAAGCCAGCATGCAGGCGCTGACAGCAGCAGTACGTAAAGTGGCCACCACATCTAACAGAAGTGCCGGTGCAATGAGAGGCCCGCTCATCATGCTGTGGCACAATAACATCCTCTCAACGTGCCTTTACTGGTGAAGTTTTTCACCAAATATGGCGGCACTGGCTGCCACCGCTGACTTCGGGGGTGCCCAGTCCCCCTGTCGGCATGCCCCGACCCATGTCATTTGCTGACGGGGGAGCCCACTCCCTGTTGGCATAATGCCCCCCCATTCCAAGCGTGTGCCGGGGGGTGCCCAATCCCCCTAGGCATCATGTGCCCCCCAACAGTCTTTCTTTACCAACGGGGGGCCCAATTTCTGTTGGCTTCAGTCTTTCCTGCCCTGTTCAATTTGCCAATGGGGGAGCCCACTCTCTGTCAGCATAATGTCCCCAACCCCCAATTTGTGCTGTGTGCCAAGGGGGTGTCCAATCCCCCCTGGGCATTATGGGCAACCCCACCCATTTATGTGCTGACGGGGGGCCCAATCCCCCCCAGTGTACCAAGCAACACCTGCAAAAAAGAAAACCAACCCTTGTTGTCTTTTTTTTCCTGTAAATCAAGAAAACAGTCCCTTGTGGTCTCCCCTGCCCCCTCTCCCCACCCGCACCCACCCTCTGCATATCTTGTCTCCCCATACCACCCTCACCCCATAATTACCTCCGGATCCCGGTGCGATGATCTTCGGTGGACCGGGAACATGTCTGCACTCTCCAAAGCCAACCGCGAACTGAAGAATTCCCAGTAAGCTGTATAATTACATAAATAGGGTTTTTTCAACTTTGGTGCATATCTCAGGCATTTTTGGGAATTTTGGCACCACATTTTCAACATGGGGTTATTGGGACCCCCTCCTCATGAATTCAGTCACTGTCATGTCGTTATTCGGTACTGAAAGGTGATTTTGCGGTCACTGTGTGGAATCACCTTTAGGGATCGATTAATGAAACGACAGTGCTACTGTTCATGAGGTGGGCTCTCAAAAAGTCTGTGTTGCAAATTTGGTGAAAAAAATCCAAAAAATGACTATTTTACGAGTGTGTGTTGCACAGTTTTCACGCACGATTGCAACTTTGTGAATTTCTAATATTTTCACTACAGATTGTCATCATTGGCATTTTTCCACACCTCCTTTTGAACAGTACAGATGTCATTTTACATATCCTGGCCCAAATGTGTTTTGGCACTTCCGGCGAAGAATAGCACGGTTGCTGTGGCAAATCAGTTTTAGGGACAGATTAAGAAAATGACAATAACACTGTTCATGAGCAGAGGTCCTAAAATGCCTATAGTGAAACTTTGGTAATGAAAGTCTGACTGTGTTACAAGCATGTGCTGCATAGTTTCCACGCACCCTTGTAACTTCACAAATTTGCAATATTTTCATGCCAGATTTTCAACACTGGCATTTTTTTCACACCTCCTTATGAACTGTACAGCTGTAATTTTTCACATCCTGCCCAAAATGTGTTTTCACACCTGTGGTGCACAATGACATGGTCGCTGTGGGAAATCAACTTTTGGAACACATTAACAAAATCACAGTGCCACTGTTTATGAGGGGAGGTCCCAAAATGCCTATGTTGAAAATGTGGTTAAAAAAATCCACAAAATAATTGGGTTACGGACTTGTCTTGTGCGTTTCTTTGCGTGCTCGTGACTTAACCAATTTTTCATATTTTCACTCCAGATTTTCAATGTTGCCATTTTTTTACACCTCCTCATGAACAATACAGTTGTCATTTTTCACCTCCTGCCCAAAATGTGTTTTCGTGCATGTGGTGCCAAATGGCACAGTCGCTGTGCAAAACCACCTTTCGGCTAACAAACTGATAGTGCCACTCTTCATGAGGTGAACATTTGGAGTGAAAATACCAAAAAATACCTACGGCATTAGAGTTTCCAACTGTAACGCCCCACCCTGTAGAGACTGACAGGTGTCAGGGGTGTGACTTGGGATCATTGGCTGTAATGCTCATGCCATTCCACCCCCAACCCCACCCTGCAGCCAGTGACAGGCATCGAGGTGTGCCTTGGGTGTTTGGCCCTAAAGTACACCCCATTCTCCTATACTACACCCATCTCACCATATTTTCTTATGGAATGGGTAAGTATAAGGCACAAAGACCCCAAAGCACACCATAACACTTGTCAGTGTCTACATTGTAGGGCGAGGTAAAATGGCATGAGCGTTATAGCTGACAACCCAAAGGCACACCCCAACACCTGTCAGTCTCTGCAGGGTGGGGTTGACCTCAGTTCAATATTTCACTGCCATTCCTATTATGTATATCTAACTCCTGCACTACCAATGCCAATGCCAGCGAGACAACATTCGGCATCGACAAATGCTTGTTTTACCTCCTGTGCTATTTTTCTTCCGTTTGCACCTTTGTGCTCCTGACTGCTTTCCCTGCCTCTCTCTTTTTATCCTGGTACACTACCCTGTCCTCCTCTTTCTGTGTTTCTTTGTATTTCCTGAAAGCCATCTTTTTCAGCCTTACCTTCCTGGCCACTTCCTATGAGAACCAAAATGGTTTTCTCTTTCTCTTGCCCTTGTTTACTTGCCTAATGCAAAGGTTTGTTGCCTTATTATGGTTACTTTCAGATGGGCCCACTGCTTCCCCACCCCCCATTTGTTCCTCCCTGCCAGGGCATTGCATACATACATACAAAATTGGCAGCAGATTAGGACTAACAGTCTATCTTGTCTGCCCTTGCTGCAGCTCACTGTTAAGTTACTGTTGCTGCTCCACCTCCCTTTTTGTATCCCCCAACCTGTACCCCACCCCTGTACCAGTTGCATCCCTTCTTGAAATCCCCTACAGTTTCCATTTCTATCAGCTCCTCTGGAAGTGCATTCCAGGGTGCCACCACCCTCTCTGTGAAATAATGTCCCCACACTTCCCCTCTGAACCTTCCCCCCACTAGTTTTAGACTATGGTTTCTTGTAGTTCCCCCCACCTTTAAATTGAGCAGACCCTTCATTTTTACTCCATTGATCCTCTTCAGATATTTGAAGACCTCTATCATATACCCCTATCCCTTCTGTCCTCCAGGGAGTACATGTTCAGCTCCCTAATTCTGCCCTCCTATGCCATTTCCCCCAGATATCAGATCATCTTCATTGTCCTTCTCTGGAGTCTCTCCAGTAGATTGCTGTCCCTCTTTAAGTGAGGGCACCAGAACTGCACACAATACTCCAGGTGTGGCCTCACCAGAGAATTGTACAGGGGGAGTATAACTACCCTGCTCCAGGACAATATCCCCCTAGTAATACACTCAAGCATTTTATTTGCTTTACCAGCTGCTCTCCTGCATTGCTCAGAGTTGTTCAATCTGGTATCAATCATCACACCCAGATCCTTTTCCATCATAGAGGCTGCGTCCTGTTCTCCCCCAGATGGTAGCTATACCCTGAGTTCCTAACACCTAGATGCAGAATGCTACACTTATGAGCATTAAACCCTAGCTACCACATGTGTGCCCACCTTTCAAGCCTCCTCAAGTCATCCTGAAGAAGCCTCCTACCCTCCTTGCTGTCCACCTCAGCTCCCAGTTTGGAATCATTGGTGAACAGGCTCATTCTACTCCAGCTCCTTTCCTGATGTCCACAATGAATGCATTGAAAAAGATAGAACCCAGTACCAAACCATGTGGGACCCCACTGATGACCTTTCTATGAGTAGATGCCTCATCCCCCACCACCCTGTGTTGCCTGTTGCTAAGCCAATTTGCTACCCATCCCACCATTTTATCTCCCACCTCTAGTTTCCTTAGCTTCCATATCAACCTTTCACGTGGGACTGAATCAAAAGCCTTGCTAAAATCCAGGTATAGGACATCAACAGGCTTTCCACAATCCAGAGATCTTATCACCCAGTTGAAACATTTGACTAGGTTGGTTAGACACAATCTCCCAAGGACATACACATGTTGATTTTTATGTTGAAAACCATATGTCTCCAGGAACTCCACCATCCTTTCTTTTAAGATGGCCTCCATCATTTTCCACACTATGGATGTCAGGCTGACCATTCTGTAGTTCCCAGGTTCATCCCAAGGACTACTCTTGTAGAGTGGCAACAACGTGTGCCATCCTCCAGTCCAGAGGGACACATCCTGATTGGAGGGAAGAATTAAATTGATCCATCAATGGAGCAGCTATGTCATCCCCCAGTTCCTTCAGAACCCTAGGGTGGATGCCATCTGGACCTGGGGCTTCATCAGCTCTCAAGGACTTGATAGCCTCCCTCACCCTCCCCACCTGGATCTCACCATCAGTGACTGCCCCCCCCAATCCCCTAACCAGCCTCCCCAACGTGGAAAGGGTTCATCTCGTTCCCTAGTAAAGACCGAGCTGAAATAATAATTAAGCACCTCTGCCTGTTCTGCCTTACTCTCTCCCCATCCCCCATCCTTCCTCGGACTGCTAATCTGCCCCCCTTCCTTCCATCTCTCCCCAACATATCTTTTTTTTTTTAATATAAGTTTATTGTATTTTAACCAACAAAGTCCATAACACAGAAATGATATATGAACAATGGTAAGGTGATAAACTGTAGCCCATGTTAGGCCTCCCTCCCTAACCCTACCAGTCCTTCCCTCCCGGCTTAGCAGCACATAATAAAATAAAACCAGAATGAAAACTACGGGATACAGAATATTATATAAATAAATTACAGTATCGTGTTAAATTTGAATTGAACTCTAGCCTTAAGATAAGGAACTACTTGTGGATGCAGTAAAAGGGCTTATTAGATAAACCATGGGCTTCATCCCTCTTGAGCATTATTATTACTATTATCCTTCTTTGCTTGTAGCAAATAAAGCATGTGAAAGCTATCCCATATCCGTTTATATCAAGATACTGAATCCCAGAGATTGTCTCTCATATGTTCAACCCTAAGATCGAAGAGGAGCTCTGTCAACCATTCAAGGTATGATATGGGCTGTCCATCCATCCAGTGGTGTAGAACAAGTTTCTTTGCTGTTAGGGATAGGAGTGCCATATGATACCTTCTGATCCACATTGGTATTTGGGAGAAGTCCCCCAACAGGCATATCTCGGGAGTGAACAACTCTTCGAGACCCAATAAAGGGTCTGCTCTATGCTTAATCTGGCCCCGAGGCAGTCCCAAAAGATGTGCTTAAGAGAGCCCTCTTCCTGATGACACCTATTATATAAAGCATCAGAAGATCTGCCCACTTTCTGGAGCTTTATAGGAGTCCAATACATATCATTTAATATCTGGAATTGAGTAAGTCTCAATCTATCCTGTGAAATGGAAGTAAAGGTAGCCTTCCAGATAGATTCCCATCTATTAACCACATCCTGGTTAGAATATACCCAGGTACTGGGAATATAACTGTGAGGGTTCAAGGCCCTTTCCCTAAGGAGAACATACAATTTGGAAATAGCATGGGGGTTGTCACTGAGGGGTATCATTGCGTGTAAACAATCTTTCATTGCAGGGTCTATAACAAGGTCCCACTTTGAGTGGACTAACAAGTGTCGCAGTTGGAGAACCTTGAAAATCCAGGGTCTACCCAGCTGAAGTTTATCCAATATGCTACTCGAGTCCAGACACCTCTCATTAGAGAAGTCTAAGACTTCAAATTCTTCTAAGCAGGGTAGCCACTCTGTGGAAATATGCTGTCCTCCCAATCTCAGGTTAGGGTTTCCAATTGCGGGTTGTCTTGGATCCCTTGTGTGTTTATAGCTCAGAAAGGCACACAATTTTGCATGTATCCTCAGAGAACTGGCAAATGGAGAGTTAATCAGATGAGCCAGAAGGGCCTTAGCAGCCACATGTAAAATGATTTCTGGGGAAAGTTTTGCATCCTTTAGTAACTGTCTTTCCAGTATCAGCCACTCCAGCACATAAGTATGAGAGGCAAGATCCTCTTGAGGGGTGAGCCATCTCAGATATTTAGAAACCTGGCTGGACCAGAAGTACAAATTGAAATAAGGGAGCTTCAGTCCTCCACAAGATGTGGAGGCTAAGAACTTTTTGTAAGCATGTCTGAGCCTTTTCCCAAGCAAAATAAAAGCAAAAATGATAGCATGTACTTTCTTGAACCAATTCACTGGGATCCATGAGTTCAACATGCATGGGGGTAAAACAGTCTGGGTAAGACATTCATTTTAATGATACTTATTCTACCCCAGAGAGAGATTGGAAGGGATTTCCATCTTTGCAAATCTAGTTGAGTGTTGAGGAGAAGGGGATCTAGATTTAATTTCTTAATTGCCATCTCTGATCTGGCCAAAGATTATCCTAGGTATTTAAGACTCTGGGGGCTCCACTGTACTCCCAGGGGTTCCATTGCCCCTTTGGTAAGCTTGTGATTGAGTGGAAAAACTATGGTCTTTTCTAGGTTGACCTTATAATTGGAGATGGCTCCATAGTCTGATAACCAGGAGAAGGCCAAGGGAAACATCTGCTCAGGGTATTGAAGATGAAGGAGTATGTCATCGGCATAGGCCGACTACTTGAATTCCTGAGTATTTATTTTGATTCCTCTGATGTCCTTGTGTTCTCTTATTTTGGTCAGAAGGGGCTCTAGGCATATATTAAACAACAAGGGTGACAAAGGACACCCTTGTCTGGTACCAGAAGATAAAGTGAATAGGCTATAAAATACACCATTGCAGTAGATACGGGCTTGAGGGTGTTGATAGAAGGAAAAGGTCCATTGGATAAATGTCTGTGGGAAGCCAAATCGTTTCATAGTTAAAAATTAAAATTTCCGGTTAACTCTATCAAACGCTTTCTCTTCATCCAGGGAAAGCAATCTGGCTGAAATTTCAGAAACCCTGGATGCAGAGAAAACATGTCCGAGTTTGTGAAAGTGATCAGCCCAATGTTTACCTTCCATAAACCCAGCCTGGTCTGGGTGGATTATGTGGGGCAAGACCTGCTTTAGTCTGGTAGCAAGGACTTTAGCCAATATTTTAACATCACAATTTAGTAAAGAGATGGGTCTATAACTACTAAAATTATCCGGATCTTTAACAGGTTTGGGTATTACAATAATTAAGGCCTCAAACAACGAACGATCCAGAGACTGGGAGTCCAGGATCCGTTCTTATAAACATTTTAACCAAGAAATCAGGTGAGGAGAGAGGGCCTTATAAAAATTGAAGGTGAAATCATTGGGCCCAGGAGCTTTATCCGAGAGCAGGGAAGACATGGCAGATTGTATCTCAGATTCCAAAATAGGAATAATCAGAGAGTTCCACTGCTCCTGGTTGAGGGAGGGGAAGGGGATGGCATCTAGGTATTCCTGTACTGCTTTCCTTGCAGGAGGATTGGGCATAGGGCTGTATAACTTTTCGAAAAACTCCACAAACTCCTCCGTTATATCTTTAGGAGTCAGATGTAAGGTTTCAGTAACTTGGGATCTGATACGTCTAACCAGCCTGGATTGTTCAGTTTTTTAAGCCTTAAGGCAAGGTGATGTCCCACCTTCTCTCCTTGGTCAATATATTTTGTGCCTGTCTTAAGTATGGCGTATTCCGCCGACTCCTGTAGAAGGTGAGAATATTCATCCCACACACATACTAATGTGGAGTGCTGTGCCTCTGTTGTGTTAGGGGTAAGGAGACTTCTAGACTCCAAATCTTAGACAGTAGATTCAGGGCCTTCTGGACTCTTTGTTTTTTATGCTGAGAAGCTAGTTTGATGAGTACACCACGAAGCACGCATTTTAAGGCAGCCCATTCTAAATTGGGTCTCCGTGTGGAATTAAGGTTCATGTTAGTATAATCTTTAATTTCTTGAATAATCTGGTTTACTATATTCTCATCCCTGAGCAATTGGTTGTTGAATTTCCACAATGATTAATTGGGGGGGTCCGCTTGAAGTGACACAGAGCATGCCACTACAGAGTGGTCGGATATCACCCCCGGATCAATTACAGAATCAGTGAGGCCCCTCAACAATGAATGACTCAATAGAAAGTAGTTGATCCATGAACTAGTTCCATGAACTGCCGACCTAAAGGTGAATTCCTTTAGGTGAGGATGGAGGAGGCGCCATGGGTCACAGAGACCCAGATGGTCAGTCAGTTCTCTGAGGGCTCTTTGAGCCGGGGAGAGACCTTTCTGTTTTACATTTGATTTGTCTAGGTCGGGAGCAAAAGAAAGGTTCCAGTCACCCCCTAATATTGTTGGTATAGAGGTGAAAGGGGCCAATACCTTAGGAAGGTCCATGAAAAACTGTGGCTTGTCAGCGTTAGGCCCATAAATACTGCCCAGAATTAAGGTTCACCTGTCTAACAAGCCTTTCACTAAGATATACCATCCTTCAGAGTCTGCAAGGACTTGTTCACTAATAAATGGTATATCATGAGCTACTAAAATGGACACCCCCCCAAGGACTGAGTGCTGTTGCCAGCATGAAAAACTTGTCCTACAAACTGTCTCCGAAAAAGGTTCCCTTCAGCTTCTAACAAATGAATCTCTTGGAGGAAGATAACATTGCCTTGTAATAATTTCACATGCTTAAATATCTTATATATTTTGTTCTTATTCCTCGCCCCACAGACATTCCATGTTAAAAACTTAGTAGCATTAGACAGCACTCTCCCTTATAATCTAAATGTGTCAAATAGAATGCAATTATAACACATCCGAAGAAAAAAACATTCCCCTGCAAAGCCGGTCTCCCTTTCCCCAACATATCTGAAGAATTATTTTTTTCCCTTTCTGAATCCCTTGTGCTGACCTGAGTTACTTATCAGCCTTGGCAGTTTTTACCACCCTACTGACCTCCCTGGAGATCCTGTGGTATTCCTCTCTGTCCGCCTCCCTTCGAGAGCACTTATACTTTTGAAAGGCCAACCTTTTGTTTCCTCACCCCCTCCTGCATGTCCCTTGTCCACCAACAAGGTTTCCTAGCCCCAGCTGTCTTATGCAGGGATCTTGTGCAGGTTTTGGTGGCCTACAGGATGTCCAGTTTCAGAATCTCCTACTGCTTCTCGGTGCAAATCCTTGATCTAATTTCCCTAAATGCTTCCTGAGGATGGCAGCCATCGCTCAGAAGTCTGCCCTCCTGAAGTCCACCACTGTGGTCTTTGTATGCTTCTCTCCCTTCCTCAGGGCTAGGGTGAACCAAACTGTAAAACGGTCACTCCCCGCCAGCAGGTCTTCCACCTCCAAGCTCTTTACATTGTCTCCATCTGCAAGTACCAAAACCAGAATGCTATCCACTCTGGTTGGTGACCTCACCAGTTGAGTCAGGAATTTATCCTGTATGGTGTCTAGCACCCTTCGCTCCTTTGCAGATGTAGATGCCATGGTGTGCCAGTCTGCTCCATGCATGTGAAAGTCACCCAATATCGCATTCCTACCCCTACCCCTGCTGCAATGCCTTTTCATATTCTCAGTCATTTTGTTGTCCATGTCCTCCAATTACGTTGGAAGCCTGTAGACAACTTCCAGATTGACCTTCCTTCCCTTGATGTCCTTTAGGATAACCCAAATCTCTTCCACACCCCCACTGCTCTCTATCCCCTCTCTAATGAACAAAGCCACACACACCCTTGCCAACTGTCCCATCCCTCCTATGTGTGGTGTACCCCAGGAGCTTCATGTCCCACTCATGGCACTGTGTGGAGAAAGTCTCTGTGGCTGCTGCCACATCCCCTCCCACCAACATTGCCTGCAACTCTGGCATCTTATTTCCCAAACTCCTTGCATTTATCAGGACCACCTTCCAACCCATCCCACAATCTTCTCCTATCCTCCCTGATCCCATGTCCCTGGCCCGATTTGAGTCAGACTTTTCCACCACTATGCTTCCTGATGGGGGGGGGTGCCAACTACCTCCTGTGCACTGCCCTCCTGGTCGTTCATGCCATCAAGCCCCTCACCACCACCACTAGTTTAAATCCCACTGATTTCCTATATAATCCCCCAGTTTGTTCCTTAGAACTTCCTTCCCCTCTTTACTCAGGTGAAGTCTATTCTAGTAAATAAAACTTTATTGTCCCAAGTGCTTCCCCATTCACCTACTAATCCATAACCCATGGCTAGACACCCTTCCCTCAACCAATTATTAAAATCACAGATTTTATGGTTCCTCTCCAATGAACCCCTTGGCATGGGCAGAATTTCTGAGAACATAACAGAGCTCCCCTCTACCATACAATTTCTTGCCATCTCCCTGTATCTGGCTTGTACTTCCTTCACACTATTCTCCCCCAGATCGTAGGTACCAATGTGTACCACAATGTGTGGAAACTCCCATGTTTTTTTACTAACAAATGCATTAGGTGTGCCACCCTGTGCAGTCATTTCTGGCATACATTCCAAGAATTCTTGAGACATATCCCCATCTTAGTAAAGTCCTCCCTCCTGAAATCCAGGACCCTCAACTTTGTGTAGCTTGACTCTGCCACTGTACTGATACTGAACCACACCGTGCAAGCAAGCAAGCAAAACTTTATTTATATAGCGCCTTTCAAAATCAAGGCACTGTACACCATATAAACCACAGATATAATAAAAACAAACAACAATATAAATTATTTAAGAACAGTCTGGGAATGCCAATAAAAAAAAATGTTTTTAACATGGCTTTAAAACTGCTGATGGTCAGGCATTCTCTTAACTGACAAGGCAGAGAATTCCACAGGGTTGGTGCTGCAAATGAAAAAGCACAAGCTCCAGAGGTTTGTAAGTGAACCCTGGGAATCTCTAGCAATCCCTCATTGGCAGATCGGAAAGAACAATTGGGGGAGTAGGGAGTCAGGAGATCTTTCAGGTAGTCGGGTCCCTTTTCATGCAGGGCTTTAAAGGTAAGCAAGCCTACCTTATAGGTGATCCACCACTGAACTGACAGCCAGTGTAGTCCATGTAGCACAGGCAGAATGTGACTGGCCCTAGAAGTACCAGTCAGCAGCCTGGCCACAGCATTCTGCACTAGCTGCAAGCAGTGGACATCAACCCCAGACAGCCCTAGGTATAGGGCACTGCAGTAGTCAAGATGGGTGGTGATGAAGGCATGGACCAATGTTGGAAGGTCACCTAGATGATCATTGGACCCCAGGTGTCCACCCACACTGATTTCTGTGGGCTCTAGCACTAGCTGCCTGAGGCCTGCCCCTTCCACTGGCTTTCCTCATTTCTCACAAAGGCTAATAAACAATTTGAGAAGGCTGTGAGGAAAGCCAGTGGGATGCTGGGGTACATAGGGAGAGGCATCTCCAGCAGAAGGAAGGAGGTGGTGATGCCACTGTATAGAGCATTGGTGAGACCTCAGCTAGAATACCGTGTCCAGTTCTGGAGGCAGCATCTCCAGAAGGACATAGAGTAGAAACAGTTCAGAGAAATGTAACAAAATGCTGCAGGGGCTGCACAAAAAGTCATATGAGGGGGAGACTGGAGGATCTCAGTACGTATTCCCTTGAGGAGAGAAGAGAGGTGGGTTATGATAGAAACTTTCAGATACCTCAAGGGAGTAAATAAGATACAAGAGGGTAGCATCTTTAAAAAAAAAAGATGTTCAAGAACAAGGGGCCATGATATGAAGATGGGGGGGTAGACTTAGGGATAACATGAGAAAATGTATTTTCACGGAAAGGGTGGTGGATCCATGGAACAGCCTCCCGGCAGAGGTTGTAGGGGCAAAAATGGTTGGGGAATTCAGCAAAATGCACAGGACAGACATAAAGGAACTCTAGCAATAGGAAAGAGAGGGTACGCTTCAGATCATTTAGCATCTGTGGTATATGAAACAGGTAGGGGAAATGGGCAGACTAGGTAGGCCAAGCGGTCCTTATCTGCCATCAAATTCTATGTTTCTATGTTTTATGAGTACAGGATGTCCCTGCTCCTTGCTGAGGCAGCAGCTGGGATGCTCCAATTTACATCTGGCAGATTGAAATCACCTACCAGCAGCACCTTCCCTTCAGCTGCCATTGTGTGGATGGACTCAACTAGAACCCTGTCCACCTCCTTCCCCTGTGCTGGAGGTCTGTATATCATGTCCTTATGAATAGCTGTACCATTGCCCATCTCAAGGGTGATCCACAGTACCTCTGCCTCCCCTGCGTTCCCTGTATCTCAGTCACTCTAATACCCTCCCTGACGCAAAGAGCCACCCCTTCCCTTTTTACCCTCCCTGTCTCTCCTAAACAGAGTATAACCTGGTATTGCTACATCCCAGTCATGGTTTTCAGTATACCACATTTTAGTAAGAGCTACAATGTCCAGGTCAGCCTCTGTCATCAAGGCCACCAGGTCTGTGATTTTACTTCCTAGGCTGTGAACATTAATATACATAACCATCCATGTTTTGCCAGTTCTCCTTTTATTGACCCCCCTTTTGCCTTTTTCCCTCTTTCGTTTGTACTTCCTGTTTTTAACCCTCTTCCTCCTATCCTCCACTGTTCCCCCCTTTATAAGTTTAGTTACCTCTGGCGATATCATAACTTTATGGTCCTCCATGTTGACTGCACTATCTTCTCGGTGTGGGCAGTTTGATTCTCCCTGCTTCCTGCCACCACCCACTCCTCCCTCTGGCTAGTTTAATGCTTGCCAATGGAGCATTTAAACTGTTCACTAAGGACAACTGTCCCCTTCCTGGATGGATGTAGGCCATCATGCTTGTACAGGTCCACATTCCTCTAGGTGGGTCCCCAGTCCCCAGTGAAGCTGAAACCCTTCTGTCTGCACCAGTTCTCCAGCCAAGCATTGACGTCCCTGATTCAGAGGCTCCTAGCCTCCTCCTTGCTGTGGACAGGTTGCACCTCCAAGAAGATCACAGAGCTTGCTATCTGCCCAAGGCCCCTCCCCAACTCCCTGAACTCCTCCTGAACCCTTTCTATCCCTGCCTCATCCCTAGCCAGCTCATTTGTCCCTAGATGGACAATGACATCAAGCTCCCCCTCCTCGTTACTGCTGTAGTGATTTTCTGGATCATCTCCCTATCCCTATGAGCTGTGCTTCCCAGTAGACACTTTACCTCCCTTTCCTCCACTATACCAGTCCCCAAATCCACTCACCGGACTGTGGAGTCCCCCTCTCGGAGAAGCTTCCTCTTCCTTTGGGGTCCTCTACCACCCACCTGTGAGGTTCTCTTGTGGAGAACCCACTCATCCCCCTTGGTCGCAACTTTAGGTGATATTGTAAGAGCCTCCTGCTCCTCCAAAACTGCATAGGAGTTCTTCATTGCACCAGGTGGGCAATGCACTTTTGATTCTTCCGCCTCACCCTCCCTGAGCCCACTGTAGTCCACCCACTCCTTTTGATGGTCCATTTATGAGGTAGTGCGCATATACTTGGTGGCCCCTGGTTGTGGGAGGAGATCCTCTGAAACCTAGCCAACTCGACATTGAGGCTGGCAATCTCCGCCCTCAGCCCAGAGAGATGCCTGCAGATGAGCAGCACTGCAGTTCCCAGAAAGTCCTTCTGAAGACTGCTGCTCCACATTCATTGCACTGCACCACTCCCAGCATGATCCCTTTCTGCTCTGCTTCTGTCTGCCCTGATTGCTGTTAGGGAACCTCCCTTCTCCTTAGTACCATAACCCTCTTCCCAGTGACTATTTACCAGGAACCCCTAATGTACCATGCAAATTTTTTTTTTTACTTTGATACAATAGCAATCTCAAGAAGATATCCACCCAGATTATGCAGCGCTGCCTGGCTGCCTACTGTAGTTCTCCCAGCCCTATCCTGTTTCTGAGCAGGAAATTGCCACACCTTTGGGTTTAATACCCAGCTTGTCCTGTGTTGTAGAACTAATCAGTGCCAACTAGCCAGATACGGCCTGATCCTCCAATATCTGGGCCCAATACACAAATACACCCCACTGAAAAGCAAGTCTGAAACAAAATAAAAACAGCAACTTAGCTAATATCAAATCCTTAGCTGTACCAAAATAGTCTGACACCCTACTTTTTAGCTGTAAGAGAAGCAAACCAACAGAATGGTCCATTTGACATTCCTTTAACAAAATCATAAATAGTGGGTTGTGTTTCTATAAGTGATGATAGCTTGTTCATGACCTAGATTGCATCAAACTAAAGGTCTATGGATGATGGCATGATCTCTTTATGTACTACCTGTATGAATACTATTGTCTTCTGTTATACTGTGTCAACATGCTGGCTTTTAAATAAAGTTTACAAAAAAACAAAACAAAGACCATTTAGAAAATCAACTAGCAAACTAACAAATAAATAAGCAGTATTTCAACCCCCTATGAACTCTAAAAAGCAAATGAAAATCATTAAATTCAGCCCTTCCCCAGAAGACTAGCCCAAGGAGGCCAGTGGGACCCAAGGCAGCATGGATTCGCAGTGGAAAGGTCATGTCAGACGATTCTAATTGATTTCTTTGACTGGGTGACCAAAGTAGCAGACCAAGGAGGGGCTGTGGACATGGCCTACCTAGACTTTAGCAAGGAATTTGACACAGTCCCACACAAAAGATTAATAAACAAGTTAGCCAGCCTGGGAGTGGGTCCCAGGGTGGTAGCCTGGCTAAAAAATTGGCTAGACAACAGGACACAGAGGGTAATATTAAACGGAGTCTACTCCAAAGAAAGCAGGGTTACTAGTGGGGTACCGCAGGGTTCCTGTACTGGGACCGGTCCTTTTTAATGTCTTTATAAGTGACATTGCAGAGGGACTGGAAGAAAAAGTATGCCTCTTTGCAGATGATGCAAAGATCTGCAACAGGATTGATACACAAGGGGGGTGGAAAGGATGGAGAAGGGACTTACCAAGGTTGGAGGAATGGTCAAAAGTATGGCAACTTAAATTCAATGCAAAGAAGTGCAAAGTAATGCACCAGGGAAACAAAAAACCAGGGGAAGAGTACTCAGAGTGGGAGGGGGGTACTAACAACATAAACAAGCATTTGTCAAAGCCGAATGTTTGCTTGCTGGCATTGGCATTGGTAGTGCAGAAGTTACAGAGCTGCATAATAGGAATGGCAGCGAAGTATTAAACTGAAGCCAACCCCACCACCACCCTGCAGAGAGTGACAGGCATTGGGGTGTACCTTTGGGTCTTCAGGCATAATGACCATGCCATTTCACCACACCCTACCCTGCAGACACTGACAAATGTCACGGTGTGCCTTGGGGTCTTTAGCCCTTATGCGCACCCCATTCCATCAGGAAATACCGCGAGATGGGTGCAGTATAGGAGAATGGGGTGAAGTTTGGGGCCGAAGAGTCCGAGGCACACCTTGATGCCTCTCACTGGCTGCAGGGCGTGGGTGGGGTGGAATGGTATGAGCATTACAGCCAAGAATCCCAAGTCACACCCCACAGTACCTGTCATTCTCTGAGGGTGAGGCGTTATGGTGGAAACCCTACGCCTCAGGCATTCATTGATATTTCACTCCAAATTTTCAACATTTTTTGTGACCCCCACCTCATGAACAGTGGCAATATCAGTTTGTTAGCCGAAAACTGCTTTTGCACAGCGACTCGGCATTTGGCACCACAGGTGCAAAAACATATTCTGAACAGGATGTGAAAAATGGCAGCGGTACTGTTCATGGGGAGGTGTAAAAAATGGCAATGTTGAAAATCTGCTGTGAAAATATTAAAAAAACTGGTTAAGTCACGAGCCAGCATAGAAACTGTGCAACGCACACCCGTAATGTAACTAGTTTGGGGATTTTTTACAGCAGATTGTTAACACAGGCATTTTGGGACCTCCGATCATGAACAGTGTCAGTGTGATTTTCTTCATGTGTCCCGAACAATGATTTCCCACAGTGACCACGCATTTCTGCGCTGAAAGTGTGAAAACACATTTCGGCCATGTTGTGGAAAATGACAGCTGTACTGTTCATAAGGAGGTGTGGAAAAATGCCACTGGTGAAAATCTGGAATGAAAATATTACAAATTCATGAACTTACGAGGGTGCATGGAAACTGTGCAATGCTCACTCGTAACACAGTCATTTTATGGAGTTTTGTCACCAAATTTTCAACATAGCCATTTTAAGACCTCTGCTCATGACCAGTGTCACTGAGATTTTCTTAATCTGTCCCAAATATTGTTTTCACACACCGACTGTACCATTGTGCGCTACATGTGCGGAAACACATTTTGGGAGAGATGTGAAAAATGGTAGCTGTACTGCTCATAAAGAAGTGCGGTAAAATGGCACTATTGAAAATCTGGTGTGCAGATATTACAAATTCGCAAACATGCCAGCGTGCATAGGAACTGTGCAACGTGCGCTCCTAAAACAGTCATTTTTGCGAATTTTTGCACCAAATTTTCAGCATAGCCATTTTAACACCTCTGCTCATGACCAGTGTCCCATACATTGATTTCACACACCGACTGCACCATTGTGTGCTACATGGGTGGAAACACGTTGTGGACGAGATGTGAAAAATGACAGCAGTACTACTCATAAGGAGGTGTGGTAAAATGGCAATGTTGAAAATCTGGAGTGAAAATATTGAAATTCACGAACTTACAAGCGTGCGTAGGAACTGTGCAATGCATGCTCATAAAACAGTCATTTTTAGGAATTTTTCCAGCAAATTTTCAAAATAGGCTTTTTGAGAGCCCACTTTATGAACACTGGCAGTGCCATTTTGTTAATAGGTCCTGAAAGGTGATTTCACACAGTGACTGCGAAATCACCCTTCGGGCCTGATTAATGCCATGAGAGTGACAGCATTCATGAGAAGGGTCCCAAAAACCCCATGCTGAAAATTTGGTGCAATAATTCCAAAAAATGCCCGAGATATGCAGCAAAGTTGAAAAAACCCTATCAATTACATTATACAGCTTACCGCATTTCCTCAGTTTGCGGTCGGCTTTGAGGAGTGCAGACGTGTTCCCGGTCCACCGAAGATCATCGCGCTGGACTCCGGAGGTAAGTATGGGGTGAGGGGGTTTGTGGGGAGGCAGAGTGCACAGTGGGTGGGCGCAGGTGAGCTGGGAGAACGCCGAGGGAACATTTTCTTTTTTAAAGGTTTTTTTTTTTTTTAAGGAAGACAACAGGGACATTTGCTATGCTGTGGTGGGCTCCCAGCGTGGCAGCTAGAAGGCTGTTTGGGGGGGCTGGAGCCAACGGGGGATTGGGCACCCCCTTCACCCATGTGGACTTGTGCCACGCTGGGGTGGGCTCCCAGCGTGGCAGCTGTAAGGCTGTTTGGGGGGGGCTGGAGCCGTCGGGGGATTGGGCACCCCATCGGCCATACGGACGTGTGCCAGGCTGGGGTGGGCACCCAGCGTGGCATCTGGAAAGCTTTTTTTTGGAGGGGCGGCATGGAGCTGACGAGGCATTGAGCACCCCTATTAGCTATACAGTATGTGCGTGGGAGGGAGGCCGTGAGCACGCAATATGCGTGCGTGTGTATTGGGGGGAGCTCTGCTCACTGAAGTGGAGCTTTCCTTTTCAACTGTATGTCACTGCATTTTCAACTGCTGTCATAGACAGCTGGCGCAGTGATTGGAGCACTGCCACCGCGCCTGCAAACACACTGACTGAATTGGAAGAGGCTGACGCACCTCTGGAAAACTCGGATGATGGCACTATGTTTCTTGCACATGCGTGCAAGCAAACATAAAAATGGAAAGGGACCTGGGGGTAGTCATATCAGATGACCTAAAGGTGGGCAAGCAATGTGAGAAGGCTGGGGGATACTGGGATGTATAGGGAGAGGCTTCACCAGTAGAAAACAGGAAGTTGTTATCCCTCTGTACAGACAGTGGGTGAGACCCCATCTGGAGTACTGTGTGCAGTTCTGGAGACCCCATCTCCACAAGGACATAGACAGGATGGAGGCAGTCCAGTGGAGGGCAACTAAAATGGTGCGGAGTCTGCACCAGAAGCCATATGAAGAAAGACTAAAGGAGCTTAATATGTATACGCTCGAGGAATGGAGGGATAAGGAGAGGGGAGACATGATAGAAACTTTCAAGTACGTCAAGGTAATCAACAAAGTCCATGAGGGTAGCATCTTTCAGAAAAAGAGATGTGCAAGAACAAGGAGACACAATTTGAAGATAGAGGGGGACAGCTCCGGGGCAACGTGAGGAAGTATTTTTTCATGGAGAGGACGGTGGACGCATGAAACAGCTTTCCTGAGGAGGTCATGGTATCAAAAGCAGTGGGGGAAATTCAAGAATGCGTGGGACAGACATAAGACAATTCTGATGGGGGTTAGGAAGAAGTAGGCTATTGGTTAACTAGGATTTGCCGCTTATCCAATAGGTAGGGAAATGGGCAGACTGGGTGGGCTATGCGGTCCTTATCTGCTATCAGAGTCTATGTTTCTATGTATCTAAATCAGTAATCTCTCTTCCTTCCCCAGCAGACTAGCACAGAGGAATTCAGTATTTCAGCCCCTTATAATTTAGCACCAGAACTGTTCAAAATTAAGCAGTCAAAAAAACACTCCTCTCCTTCAGCCCACTGCCAAAACTAGAGGAAAATTAAGGTAGCCTTCCCTCAGCACTCAACCAAGATTGTGCTGCGCTCTCATTGGGGTCACGGAAATCATCCTGGCTCTTAGTTCAGTGTGTTTCAAAGCAGCTTTCTTCTTGTCCAGTTAAGCTCCTTATCCACATGTGCATCCCCATGTGCATTTTGGGTTGGGGCCAGCAAGGGTGCATCATGTATGCATGCTACTGAGTCACCAACTGCCCATCACAAGTCTCAAGTAAAATAAACATGAAAAAGAAAGCAGGAGATACTGTGGGAGGGAGACGCTGCAGATACTTCCACCATGCAATAGTCAGGTTAATCTCCAGTTAAAATTTCATCTGCAACAGGAAGCAGCAGCAGAGATGGTATCACTCAGAGAACGAGGAATGCATGCATAATAGTACAACCAAAGAAGTCTTGTTCAGATCTTCCAGATGTAAGCCTCCCTTGTGACCTTTATGGACCCCCCACCTTGCTGCTTAGGGAGTTTGTGTGCTGTGGGGGGGGTTCTGTTGCAGCCAGTTGGGGGCAGCACAATGGATTAGTATATATAGATGGGAGATAGGCGGAAACCAGGGAGAGATCAGCGGGTAGTGCGCCAGGTCCTGGGTTAGGTCTCTGAGGGAGGCAGGCAGACAGACAGGCAGTTGCAGTTGTTGGGTTCAGGGTTCCCTTTGGAATTCAGGTGGTGAGAGCATCCAATGGAGCAGTAGAAGTTTGGCACAGCAGGTAGTAGAGGACCCCGGGGGCACTGGGCCCAGTTATGGAGGTGCTGTTATTGGTCTGTCAGGAGCTGTTGCAGTGGTGGCAGTGCTGCTACAGGGGATCGGAGGATGGTGGCTGCTCCTCCCAATCTCAGTTCCCCACATGGCATGACAGCTCAGAGGGTAGAAGATGGGAGTGGGTGGTGGCTTGGACTCAATGGGGGTCTGCTGTGCCCGTGTCTGTGACAGGCCCTGGGGCCTACAAATGTGTAGGCTTTAGGCCAATGTAGGCCATGCCCATCTCTGGAAACAGGACTTTGACTGGAAGTAGGGAGCCACTGTAGCTGTTTGGAGGGCTCTGCTCCAGGGAGAGCCATGGGGAAATTTGTGAGGGATGAGGTCAGTACCAGGTTTAGCAGGAAGAACATTTATGGGAGCAGCCGCGGAGGTTTCAGTCTGTTCAATTTTCTCCCTGAGCATGAATTAACTTGGTGGCAGTAGAAGAGTACATCACTACCCTGAGTAGGAGAAAAAGAAATGGAAAGAGGTTCAGCATAAAAGAAGTGATGACAGAGTAAGGCTGTTACCGGTGTCAGTGGGTCATTGGGAGCTTCACATTCCTGGGAAATTTCAGTAGTCAATTCCTGGTCCTGGGGGTAAGTTTGCTGCTGGTTTTGTTGTACGGAAAATCCATACCTGAGAATGCCTGTAGCTCTCTCTCTCTCTCAACAAATCAGTTTTGGTAAATAAATTAGCCCCATGGAGCTGTATTATTTCAAGATTTTAAGCCACTGGGACCCTGAGCTCTATAATTGTTTCGGAGCTCAGGAAAATGAAATTGACTTGTTTGTAGAAATCGGAGTCCTGTTTGTTTATTGAACTATATGAACTATAAGTCCTTTAGTTCTTTAGGGATTTCCACAGATTTGCCTGGGGTCTGAAGTATTTAATTTCATATGCCCTTCTGCTCTGGGTCCGGTGGGTTGGAGAAGCTTGACGAACTGACCAGTCCACCTTCTGGATTTTCCTCCTGGGTGAGAAGCTGAACACTCCTGGGGCTGAGTGTCTTGGGGTTTGAAGAAGTCTCAAGGTAAGACACTCATGGTTTTATTTTGATTTTAATCTGAGGAGAACTTGGTGAGATTGCAGATTCTGAGGCCCCCTCCCCCTTCCTATCATTTGGCCCCTAGACATGGGAAGAGGGGCTAAACAGAGAAGTCTTGTATTAGCACTGGTGACACTGTAAGCTTTTTTAGATGTTTTTAAGTGACCTGACACCTTGAACATGATTACTCCAGAAGCAGCCAGTGTTCTT
Source organism: Neoceratodus forsteri (assembly GCA_016271365.2). Taxonomy (NCBI): domain Eukaryota; kingdom Metazoa; phylum Chordata; order Ceratodontiformes; family Ceratodontidae; genus Neoceratodus; species Neoceratodus forsteri. The sequence continues at coordinate 1,061,343,773 of CM057455.1, forward strand.
CCTCATTCACATGTTGCTACTGCCAGTTCCTTCCAGTTCTATTTCCCCTACCTGAGATATGAGTGATCCATTAAAAAATGCAAAAGCAATTGCTTCCCCTGTCTACATTGTGAAAACAACACAACAGCTTCCACAATCGTTAGTGTGTGGCTTTGTGACAGTTGTCACTATATAATCCTCCTTTATCACCTTACAGTCCACCAATGCTCAGTCAGACTCAACTACTCTGCATGAGAAAGGTGATGGTGAGTCTGACTCTAGAATGCATAGTATTATAATTCTGTCGTCAGATAAAAAATATAAAATATTCTTGGGAAGTAGAGGTAAAACAACATACCAATTCTGCAAAGCAAAGCAAACAGACTCTGAACCAAAAGTTAAAAGACAATGACTAGAGACAGGGAGTACCTCTGAATAGGATGAGGAGGATATGGAATTGGAGCTGTCAGTAGGGCAGGGCAAGACAGGAGCAGAGTTAGAGGAAAGGAATGTTTGTGACACCAAAGAATTGGTGCAAACACTGGAGTAGCTGGAAAAGTTAAAAGGAAAGGTGTGGGGAAAAAAAAAAAAGGAAAACCAGGAAAGTGGACTTCCGGTGGTGTCACCACCAGAGATAGAGGGCTGACCTGCAAGCTCCATGACACACCTTTTGTATTTTTATTCCCCTGTTTCTTTCAGACATCGGTTTCTGGTGTTTCTTTATTGAGGAGTCAATGTTTCTTGCATGGGCAAAAAGTAAAAAACTCGTACCTGGGACTCTGTTCAGTTGTAGTCTTTGGTATCAGATGATTCCTGGGTCTTAATGGTGCCGAGTTCAGGAGCAGAGCAGACTATACAGGGCTACGGACCGGGGGAGCCTGAATCCAGTATTTCTGCTGTTTTAGAGAATTGCAAGCTTTTCAACAGGAGCATAGAGGGCAACATGAGGCACTTAAGACCACTATTGGGACCCTGGAGGCCAAACTGAAAGAACTAGAAATTCAGCAGTCCTCCACAGACACCAGGGTGGATCGGCTGGAAAGACTTATGGCTAAGCTTCTGCAGGACTCGCAGAGAATGGAAGAAAAATGCGAGGACCTTGAGAATAGGTCCCGTAGGAACAATCTCCATTTATATGGGCTGCCAGAGGGGATAGAAGGCTCAGGCAATTTAGCAGACTTCCTGCAAGATTTTCTACCTTGCATCGTGGAAATCAAGGACTTATGCCCTCTACCAACTGAGAGGGCGCATAGATCTTTGGAGTCCCATCCTTCAGACCTGAGCCAGAGACCTCGCTTGATAGTCTTCAGACTGTATAACTATAAAATAAAACAAGAGCTTTTATCCAGGGCCTGGCAAAAAGGGACACGTATTTATAGAGGCAGCAAACTTTGCTTAGACCATAACTTCTCCCCGGATCTGGTGGCCCGCAGATGGGCATTTTTTCCATTATTTCAATCCTTGAGACTACACAAGTTGAGATTCTCTACTCTTTATCCAGCATGATTTAAAATCATTTTTCCAAAGAGCTCCAAAATGTTTGAGGTTTTAGAGTTGGCAACACAGGAGCTACAATCTCAAAAAATGTAATCTCCTGTAGAACAGATGGATTACTCTGATTCAAGGGAAAAGAGGGAATTGTAAAAAGACCTCTGGGCTAAGACTTCCCCCTCTGGGAGGAAACATTGGTCAGAACAGACATTAGCAGAGGTGAAGGAATTACTGCAGACATTCCAAACAGAAGAAAAAACCTGACTGAGTGTAAAGGGAAAATGTGGTCCTTCTGAAGAGTGACTAATTTTGAGTCGGAGATTTATCTCTGTGTTCCGCTAAATTTTCCCAGACTCAGTGGGTGTTGAGAGTCTACTGGCCTATGACATTCAGCACCATGAGAACCCAACCTGCCATTTTTTTTCTCTTTCCCCTATTTCTTTTTCTTTTTTTACAGGTGGAGCAGATACTGAAGAAGAGACCGGAAATTTCAGTTGCTGTGGATACGAAGATGAAGAAATATTGGGACTGCTGAGTTTGAGAAATATGGCTGTTGGGACTTAGATGAAGATTGTTGTTTATGGAAGGGGTTTGTGGTCCTTTGACCAATTATGGATTTACGGTGTTTGGGGGGGGTGGTATTTTGTAATAAATGTGGTTCAAAAAGTCTTAATCCTGATTGTTGGCAATGGGGGACTTTTGTTGATGTGATGAGAAGATACAGAATGTTATATTCTGGAACTCTTACAATGCTTTACCATTTTATGTAGGGAAGGGGGTTGTGGTTTCAACTGGTAGAGGTGTGGAATTTTCTGTGGGTTGGCTTGCTCAGAGGTTATCTTGGGTCTGGGGTAAATGCAGTGTTTTAGTTATTTTTGGACCATGGAGGTGAATAGGCAGCGGGGGGGAGTCTTATACAGGGGTTGCTCAAGTTTCTTTTGTTTCCTTTCTTTCTGTTGAGGTTTTTTATTTCCCTCTTCTATTTTTTGTCCAGGATTACAATAGGGGTTCCGAGGTAACAATTTTGCAGGATGGATGACCTGTTGGACTATTTTTCAGCTCAGTTTCAGTTTGTAGTTTTTTTTTATTTGGCAAGGGATTTCACCTGGTTTAATGAACTATGGTGCTAAATGTAGTTATTGGAGGGGCATATCCAGAGGCTTTGTTAATGGAGGGACTGGACATGAGGATTCTTTGCTGGACAGTGGATGGGCCCACGATCATGGTTCACACCCAAATGGGGAGGGTGAATGCCTCCTAGGGAACTTGGGTAGTTCCCCTTTTTTGGTTAACATTCAGATGGGTTTGTATATTTAAGTTTTGGGATAATAATTTTTCTCGGTCATTAGACTTCCTGTGGTATTTTTTGTGGGAGGGTAGTTGGGGGTTAGGACTAGGGTTACGGCTTTTGATTTGCCATAGGGATTTCAGATATGGGAAAGAGGGGTTCGATGTTAATCTCAGATTGAGTTTGGGAGAGAGTAAGCTGAATCGGTTTTTGGTTATTTCTTTATTTAGTAACAGTGCGTTTAACAGTAGGATCACTTAATGTTAAAGGCTTAAACAGCATAGTCAAGCATGCCAGGATTCTCCAAGAACTGAGGAGACAGAAATGTGATGTCGGGTTTCTTCAGGAAACTAGGACATCGGGGGTTGAGCATAATAAACTTTGTAAATTATGGGTGGGACAGTTTTTCTCAGCAGCACATCCATCCTCTAAGAAGGCTGGTTCAGTGGTGCTACTTCAGAGGGGCCTCCCATTCCAGGTTAAATGGGTCCACATTGATCAGGAGGATAGATATGTAGGGGTCTCGGGGGGGGGTCTACTTGGGGCATCAGGTTCATCTTGTCTCAGTATATGCTCTGACACCCACATCAGCTGATTTTTTTAGGCATATTGTCTCTTTTTGGACTTACTCCTCAATGGCTTACTAGTATGTGCAGGGGACTGGAATTGTATAGAAAACCCAGATTTAGACAGAACGCCCGTTACTAAATCAGAGGACATGGTAGGTTACAAATTATTGAGGTCCCTGGTGTCAGAGGGTGGCTGGATAGATCCCTGGCATTTATGTTTCCCTAAATCAAAAGATTATACTTTCTACTCCCCTTCAACTAACTCGAATGCAAGGCTGGATCACTTCTACACTCAGAAGCATTTGTAGCATTTATTTTCTGACTTTAGGATCCACCCGATGGCCATTTTAGACCATGCTTTGCCTTGGGGAAGCTGAAATGGCCTTCCAAGAGATCAGAGGGCCTGTGGTGTCTCAATGCAGGCTTCCTTAAAGATCCAACACTTGTTACATAGAAACAGAAACATAGAATTTGACGGCAGATAAGGACCGTTTTGCCCACCTAGTCTGCCCATTTCCCTACCTGATGGATAAGCTGCAGATTCTAGATAACCACCAGCTTACTTCCTCCTACACCCCACTAGAATTGCTTTATGTCTGTCCCATGCATTCTTGAATTCTCCCACTGTTCTTGACTCCACAACCTCCTCAGGAAGGCTATTACCAAAGACTATTCCATGCATCCACAACCCACTCCATGAAAAAATACTTTCTAACATTACATCTGAGCTGTCCCCCCTCTATCTTCAAATTGTGCCCCCTTATTCTTGCACATCTCTTTTTCTAAAAGATGCTACCCTCTTGGACTTTGTTGATTCCCTTGAGGTACTTAAAAGTTTCTATCATGCGACCCCCCCTTCCTCGAGGGTATACATATTAAGCTGCTTTAGTTTCTCTTCGTATGTCTTCTGGTGCAGACCCTGCATCATTTTGGTTGCCCTCCTCTGAACAGCCTCCACTCTGTCTATGTCTTTGCAGAGATGGGGTCTCCAGAACTGCACGCAGTACTCCAGATGGGGTCTTACCAACTGTCTGTACAAAGGGATAACAACTTCCTGTTTTCTACTATTGATGCCTCTCCCTATGCATCCCAGTATCCCCCCAGCCCTATTTACTGCCTTCTCACATTGCTTGCCCACCTTTAAGTTATCTGCTATAATTACTCCCGGGTTCCTTTCAATTTTTTTTGTTGTTAGTATCTCACACCCCATTGTGTACTCTTCCCCTGGGTTTTTGTTTCCCAGGTGCATTACCTTGCACTTCTTTGCATTGAATCTGAGCTGCCATACATTTGACCATTCCTCCAACCTTGCCAAGTCCCTTTTCATCCTTTTCACCCCATTTTGTGTATCAACCCTGTTGCATATCTTTGTGTTATCTGCAAAGATACATACTTTTCCTTCCAGGTGCTCTACAATGTCACTTATAAAGACATTAAAGAGGACCTGTCCTAGTACTGAACCCTGCAGTACCCTGTTAGTTACCCTCCTTTCTTCACTGTGGACTCCGTTTACTATTACCCTTTGTATCCTGTTGTCCAGCCAATTTTTTATCCAGGCTACCACCTTGGGACCCACCCCCAGCTGGCTAACTTGCATATTAATCTTTTGTGTGGGACTGTGTCAAATGCCTTGCTAAAATCTAGGTAGACCATATCCACAGCCCCTTCCTGATCTATTACTTTGGTCACCCAGTCAAAGAAATCTATTAGATTCGTCTGACATGACCTTCCCGCTGTGAATCCATGCTGCCTTGTGTCCTGTGCCCCACTGGCCTCTAGCTACTCAACAATTCTTTCTTTCAGAAGTGATTCCATCATTTTCCCTATCACTGAGGTCAAACTAACTGGTCTGTAGTTTCCTGTCTCTGCCCTGCTCCCACTTTTGTGAAGTGGAATCACATACACCCTCCTCCAGTCCTCAGGTACCACCCCATCCTTCCATGATTTGTTAAAGAGAGTAGTCAGTGGTGTCACTAGTTCTACCCTTAGTTGTTTTAGAATTCTGGGGTGAATCCCATCAGGCCCCATTGCTTTGTCCACCCTCAGTTTCAAGAGTTCTTTCAAGATCCTTTCTTCTGTGAATGGACTGGTATCGACCCCCCTATCCAGAGTGTTTCTCTTGTTTGGTTTATGTACCTCCTCCCCCTCTTCCATTGTGAATACTGAGCAGAAATATTCATTCAGTATACCTGCTTTTTTCACTATCACGCTCTGCCCACATTCCCTCCCCTTTATTAAGTCTCTGTATCCCTCCCTTGGTCTTTGTTCACTCCCTAATGTACCTATGAAAGGTTTTATCCCCCTTCGTAACAGAATTGGCTCTCTTTTCCTCGGTTTGGGCCTTTGTTATTCTGACTGCCTTCCCTGCCTCCTTCTGCTTTAACTGATAAAGTTCTCTGTCCTGCTTCTTCTGTGTTTCTTTATATTTCCTGAATGCTATCCTTTTCTCCTTAACCTTTCCTGCCACCACTTTTGAGAACCATAGTGTTTTTTTTTCCTTCATTTTGTTTTATTGATTCACTTCACACAAAGGCTTGTTGCCTCTGTGATGGCTGTTTTGATTATTCCTCTTTGTTTCTCCACCTCTCCTTCTTGCCCATTTGCTAGTGCTTTTCTGAGGTACTCTCTCATTTTCCCAAAGTCAGCCCTTCTAAAATCCAGTACTGTTGCTTTCGTATTTCTTGACTCTATGGCTGTGTTTCTTGTGAAGCACACTGTTTGGTGGTTAATTGTTCCCAGATGGCTACCCACTTCTAAATCTGAGATCCTTTCTCCATCCCCATTTGACAGTACCAGGTCAAAGATTGATCCTCCCTGAGTGGGTTCCAACACTAGCAGTCTGAGGCATGCCCCTTGTAGGGCATCAAGAATGATCCTGCTCCTGGATGTTCCTGTAGCAAAGGTGTTCCAGTTAACATCTGCCATATTTAGGTCCCCCATCAACAATATCTCCCCTTTTTTGCCATTTTAAAGATGCCTTCTATCATCTCCTTGTCCATTCCCTTCCCCTGAGATGGGGGTCTGTACACAACCCTATGCGGAATGTGGTGCCATTGCCTGTCTCCAGGGTGACCCATAGTGACTCATCTACTTCATGTTTACTCTTTAGTTCTGTTGCTTTAATACCTTCCCTTACATAGAGAGCTACTCCTCTTCCTCCTCCTCTTTTACCCTTCCTGTCCTTCCTGTAGATTGTGTATCCTGGTATGTTGACATCCCAGTCATGGTTGTCTGTATACCATGTTTAAGTGACTGCCACAATATCCAGGCATCCCTCTTCCATTAAGACCACTAGTTCAGGAAGCTTGTTACACAGACTATGGGCATTGGTACTCATCACCCTCCATTTTTTGATAGCCTTATCCCTTTTAGCACCATCCCTTTCCTTACTGCCTTTGCCTTTTTTTGCATTTACCCCTGTCCTGCTCCCGAATGACTTCTCTACCTTGGTGTTTACCTTGCTAATTACTGTGTTTTGTGGGGGGAGGCTGGGATTTCCATGCTCCTTTTCAGTGCCTCCCCTCTTGGCTAGTTTAAATGCTTGCCAATGAAGCATTTAAGCCTATCACTTAGGATCCTGGCCCCCCCCGCACAGATGCAGACCATCACGTCAGTATAGGCCTGCATCCCTCCAGGTGGCTCCCCAGTCCCCATTGAAGCCAAAACTCTGAGCTCCACACCAGTTTTTCAACCATTCATTGAATTCCATGGTGCGGCATACCCTAGCATCATCCTTGCCATAGACAGGCAGCACCTCTGAGAAGGTTACCATACGTGCTACTTGTATAAGGCCCCTCCCCAACTCTACAAACTCCTCTTGCACTGCTCTGATCCCATTCCCAGCCAGATCATTTGTCCCTAGGTGGACAATGACATCCAGTTCCCTCCCTCGTGCAGCTGCTCCCACGATCCTAAGGATTCGCTTCCTATCCCTCCTAGCCATGGTTCCAGGCAGGCACCTTACCTCCCTCTCCCCTTCCTCCCCCACTTCTACCACCCTAATGATTGAGTCCCCCACCAGGAGTTGTTTTCTTCCCCTGTGGGGTCTCATACCACCCTCCTGTGGGTCTCCTTTGTGGAGGTTCCCAGCATCTTCCATGGTCTCCACTGCAGGTGCCTCCATAGAGGAACCATTCTTCACCAGAACAGCATATGAATTGTGGAGAGGTACAGCTGGAGGGCTGCACCTCTGTTCCACCACCCTCTCCCTCCCTGAGCTCACCTTTGTCCAACTGCTCCTCTTTCTTGGCAACCTCTGAGGTAGCGGTGGTAGCCCTGGTGGTCCCTGGGTAGGGGGAGAAGAGGTTTCATGAATCCTAGCCAGGTCAGCCTGGAGACGAACAACCTCCTCCCTCAAATTGTTGCTAAACTTAGAGAGGTTATTCAATTATACAGGGCAGAGAATCAAAACCAAGGCTCTCCTTTGAAATTGGTATGAGATGGGTTGAAGGCAGTGGTGAGGGACCATCTCATTTCTTTTGCATATTTTAAAAATAAAGAACACCAGACTTTGCATGATAGTTTGGATTCTAAACTCCAGCGGCTGGAATTTATTCATAAAAGGACAGGGGTCTAACCTATTTTAGATCAAATTAAAGGGGTTAAAGAGAATTTAAATAAGTTAATTATCCAGAAAGCAGAGAACTCCCTTCAATTCCTTTGTAAGAAATATTATGAGGGTGGAGTGAGGGTGAGCAAGTTATTCACTATACGACTACTCAAACAGAAGGCTCATAGATAAGTGCTTCTTCTAATACCAGATACACTTAGTCAGGATCAGCATGTTGAACCTCGGCAGATACTACAAGATTTTCTTGATTATTACCAGCAATTGTACTGTAGAGAGAGGGGGCTGGGTCACGAAGAGCAGGTGGCCAGTTGTCTCGGCAAGCTGGAGTTACCAACCTTATCCCTTGATCAGCAAAGTTATCTAGATGCTCCCTTTACAGATTCAAACATTTTGGCTTCTATTAAATCTTTAAAATCTGGAAAATCACTGGAGCTAGATGGTTTTATTCTGGAATTTTATAAAGTATTCACGGTCGAATTGGCTCCTTTACTGACTAAACTGTGCAACATAGCACATGAGCCTGGATCTATGCCTGGGTCTTGGGATGAGGCAGTTATTACTGTCTTGCCCATACCCAGAAAAGACCCAACTAAATGTACCAGTTATCATCCCATATTACTTCTTAATTATGACTTTAAAGTGTTTACTAAAACAATTAGTATGAGATTATAAACAGCAATCCCTTCCCTGATACATAAGAATCAGACTGGTTTTATTCCAGGCAGACATCTCTGTGATAATGTACAGTAAGGAAGCTGTTGAACATTACTTTGGCATCAAAGACCTGGCAGAGAGGTAGACCAAGGCAGTGGTTTTGATTGATGCAGTAAAGGCATTTGATCAACTAGATTTGGGTGTTTTTATATGTCACCTTGGGACATTTTGGTTTTGGCCCTAAATTCTGCTCTTGGGTCATGAACATGTATATGTCTCCACATGCCCATGTAAGAGTAAATGGTTTACTTTCCCCTAGATTTGAAATTAAGAGGGGTACCAGGCAGGGGTACCCTCATTCCCCACTCCTGTTTGCTTTAAGCACAGAGCCAATGGCAGCTATGTTTAGACAAACTCAAAACATTTTGGGTATTCAAGTGACAGTTGAAGAGCTTTGGATATCACAATATGCTGATGATACGTTATTGCATTTTCCGGATCCTCATAAGACTATTCCATTAGCTAAACAGTTGTTGGAAGAATACGGTGGTCTCTCTGGGTTTAACATTAATCTTAGTAAAACAGAAGTTTTTTTTCTGGGTAGTTCTCCTAGCACAACTACATCCTCTGGTGACAGAGCTTTTAGTGCTGTTCTTCTGTTCCAGTGGAATGCTCTACCTCCATCTCTTAGGGAGGCCCCATCGGTCAAGGCTTTCAAATGGGGTCTCAAGGCATATCTTTTTGCCCTGGCCTTCCCAAGCGAAGTAATCTGACCAGTGCTGTTTTAGTATGCTGATGATCTAATTTTATGGTATTGATGTATTTATTATGATATGTTATTCTACCTGTCTCATTTACTTGTTTTACCTTTTGTTTTAATGTGTGTAACACCCAGAGCCTCTGGGATGGGGTACTGTACAAATAAAATGTGCTTTGCCTTGCCTCTGAGGGGGGTTTTCATCAAGTTTTAGAGGGCTTTAGATATTTGGATATGTGGGTATCAAAACAATTATCTAAATTATATAAGATGAACTATGAGAAATTATTGGGAGAGGTAAAAGCTGATTGTGGGAGATGGAAAACTTTACTGTTGTCTGTCGGCAGTTGGGTGGAGTCAGTTCAGATGAATATTCTACCCAGGATTTTATTTCTATTTTCCACTCTCCCTATACTGCTTCCAAGATCTTTCTAGCTGGAGCTTCAGAAATTGCAAAGTAATTTTATTAGGAATTGATAGAGACTACAGGTCAGGTGACAGGTGTTGACTGCCTCTAAGGATAAAGGAGGATTGGCTGTCCCAGACTTTAAAAATGTTTATAAAGCAGCACAGCTTAGTGTTTTTAGTTCTTTTCAACTAGATCCTCCTAGCTGAGTATACATTGAGTCTGTTTTCTTAGTTCTCCTGCAAGTTTCAGAACTCCCTGGGGTGGACGGATCCAGACTCCGATATTTAAAAATGTCTAATCCCTGGGCAGCACATTTAGTTCAGGTATGGAGGGAAGTATGTAAAATGTCATGGTTCTGGGATGGGGTTTGTGAGGATACCCCCTATAATCTCCTGCATTAGATCCTCTTTAAGCCCTTGGGATTATGGTTTTCAACATTGGGCTGGGTTAGGCCTAAAGATAATTGAACAATTGTTTGAAGGTAAGGTTTTGAAAACATTTTTACAGCTCCAGAGGGAATATGGTCTTCCATCTCAAGACCTTTTCAAATACTTTCAAATCCAGCATTTTGTGGTAGAAGAATTAAATAAGAAAGCTTTTTTAGAGACAGTGAATCCTATCCAACACTTTTTTATATCCCTGATGCATTTTGCGGAAGGACATGGAGTTATGTCCAATATTGACAAGCTTTTATGTGTATGTGGGGAGGATCCTGTCTCTCAGGTTGGCACAGATGAGAGATGGAGGCAGGGGATCTCGTTGGAGGAGCCCAACTAGAGTTGAATCTGGAAGGGTATTCATCTAATGGCTTCCTCCACTAGGTGGCTGGAATTTCATTGGAGGGTTGCCATCCGGTATTGATACACCAGATAGGGTTAAACATTTAAGGATGGGCAGTATGGATGAATGCTGAAGAGGGTATGGGGATCATGGATCCTTTACACATATTTTCTGGGGTTGCCCTGAGTTATCTTCTTATTGGTGAGATATTGCAGAGGCAGTAGAAAAAATGTTGAATACCTCCATTCCCCTCCTATTTCAAACATGAATTTTAGGGTTGCCACCTCCTGATATAAGGGGTAGATCCTCTTTATATCTTTTTTATATTTTGGTGGGGGGGGAGTTAAAATCTATTACTCAGTTGTGGCTATTTAATTCACCTCCATCACGAGAATTGTGCTTAAAAAACTGTCATATGATTTTGGATATGGAGCAAATTATAGCTTCTCATTGTTTACAAACAAAAAAAGTTTAAAAGTAGCTAGATCCCCTTCTTCCATTTCTTTGCTGCGATAGAGGGTGTAAATGTTCTGGAGATCCTTGCTCACTATGCCTTATAGGTTATTACCAAATAGTTTGAGCCTTTGGAGGCTCCTATTGGTGTTCATAGAAGATTAGATTTGTTATTTTACTCTCTCTCTTAATATTATGTCTGGATGGACACTGGATGTTACCTTTCCTTGTATATAGATATTAAATTGTTATTGGCTTCTGTACTTACTTCTGTATTGCATAGTGTCTGTTCTTTTATTATCAACTTTAATTACAATGAAAAATAAAGAAAACCAGGAAAGCAAGTTTCTTAGCAAAGGAAATCATTCACGACCTATAAATAGTTTTTTTCATTAGGGTGCTACTGCTTTGTGGCATATGGCAGTAAAAACAGAAAATTCAGTGCGCACCCTCCCTCTATGGCTTTTAAAGACTGTGGGCCTGATTCTAAAAGCAGCTGCGATCGCCACAGGGGACTTGCAGCAGGCTGTCTGATGCAAGTGCTGACTTGCATCAACTTGGTATTCTAGAAGTCGATGCCTTAAGTCCCTGACACCGCAAAGTTAGACCAACTCCCCAATGGTCTAACTTTGTGTCCGTGGGTGTATCCTAACTATGGGGCTTGCCCCAATCGTTTGGTGCAAGCTGCCGTAAAGTGAGAAAATTGTATAGAAAGGGCATCAGTTAAGGCAGTTACATTTTAGAATAGGGATCCAGCTTATGGGCTGCCCATCATGATGTTAGGCAGGCTGGGCAACTTCACAGCAGGGCCCTTATGTGAATACCAACAGCCCCCCCCCCCACACACACACCTATTGGAGATAAGTAAGTGGTCAATTCAGGAAGAAAGTATTGTGAAATTTGTCATTGGGGGGAGGGTGTGCACTGGATGTGCTTTTTTTACTGATAGAGCTTTAAAAAAAATAGATAAATATGCACTTATGGAGGAGTCTAGGTTCCATCTGGCATACAATAAATAAAGACAGGTGTCATAGTACAACTGTAATATGAGAGTTGCCAGTAGAGTGAGTTAATACATAGCAAACCATGTAGAACTGTTCTAGAAGCTGTTTCCTGTTTAATCAGTCAAAGCAAGGCAGTAGTGAACAGAATGAGTTGTCTGCTGAGAACTTGTAATGTTTGTAGAATAACGCTTCAGATTCGATCATCTAGCCTGTTTTTTTTTGGGGGCAGGGGGGTTATCATATTACAAAAGGAGATACGGAACCAACTCACTCACCCAAAATCAGAATTTATTGTAAAGCCGTAATACAATACTAATGTTTTCTAATCTAAAGTATAGTTTTTTTCACTGGCGTTTAGGCTTTTATATTCTCATTGGCGAAAAACTCCATTTCATAATGAGTTTCTGCAGTTAAGATCATCATTCCTGCAGACACCAGACTTTTTGTTTCCTTTAGATAGAATTCTGTAAAAATGAGCACTGAGAAACCAGAAGCTGTCATGCAGGTGACCATTGTGGTTATAGCCACAAAAATAATATCATTAGGAAGTTGAGTTTTTAGCCAATAATGATATAAAAATCTAAGCCCTGATGAAGTAACTATTGTTTATAAAATGCTGGTGTTATAAACCACCTTTACAATAAATTTTGAATTTTGGTGCATGAGTTGGTTCCATATCTCTGTATTTTCATCAGTAAACAACAGATACACTACACTCTATCCCACCCTCTTTTAAACACCCCAAATTGTACTGTAATTTACTACCCTCTTTGGCAGTGTATTCCATTATGACACCACTTTCAGTGAAGATGTGCCTTCTGGCTTCCTTCATGTATCCCCACACACACACACTAATTTGTAGTTGTGCCCTGTGGTGTTTCTGTTCTCACGTTTGCAAAAAAAAGATCCCATGTTAACCTTTTTAATGATTTTAAGGTACTTCAAGGTTTTAAATAATTGATTAGTAGTTTTTTTCTTAGGACAATACTAACTGTACAGAAAGTATTTATATAGGTTTTCTAGAAGTGTTATGTTAGTTAAACACAATGAGGCAAGTGCTATGCATTTTCACAATGTTTTAGCACTTTTATGAGCAAAACGCTAATCAGTTTTTAGAGTTAAATAAAACCCTGTACTTGAAGGTCTTGATCAAGTCCCTTCTGACTCTTCTCTCCTCTAGTGAGTACATATTCAGGTTCATCGGCCTCCAGTTTTATTTATTTGTTAACTGCATGGGTGCACTGATCCAACGGGCCATTTTCAGGCACGACCCAGGTGATGGAGGTGGCATAGTAACACTATGCAAAAGAAGTTGGTACAAGGTAAAGTGATTGCAAGCAGTTACAGTACACAGATGAACACATTAGGTAATACTATACAAATAGAGCAGATTTGTGTAAAATTGTGCATAACAAGAACACATTACAAACAAGTGAATTGTTCATACGGGATATCCTGCTACCCATGAATCATCTTGGCAGACCTCACCGTACTACCTCCATCTAGTTCATGCCTTTCTTAAAGATCTGGTGAAATCAAAACAGAAAGACAGGAAAATAATACAAATTTTAAAAAATAGTCAGTTGTAACTTTTTATTTTTGAAGTGTTTTTCCTTTTCCTTTTGCCAAAATTTTCTGTGATTATTATGTGATAATATTGTGCTGGATGTGTGGAAAACCTTTCAGCCTGGCAGCTGACATATCTCTCTCTCTAATCTCCCACTACATCATCAGCATTGTGATCTCACTGTCAGTGGCATGACAGGTGACTGACCTGGAAGCTATTGAGTGGCTCTTCCTAAGCAGCAGTGATGTCACAGTCAATGAGATCAGAATGCAGAATATGTAATGCGGGGAACAGAGCTAAATATGTTAGCTGCCAGGCAAAGTGTTGTTCCATACATCACATCTACGAACGTCAGTTAAACAATCTTTTTATTATTTATTTCTTTTATTTATTCATTTAGTCATTTGATTACCGGGTAAGGCACTCTGATCCCAGGGACCATTTTCAGGCATGACCCAGGCAATTTTAGAAGGAAAATCTAACACAACAAACTAGAAAGTCAACAGAACACAGTTTCTACACTCACAGTTGAGAGAGGATCATAAGTGTAGAACATGTAGCAAAAAAAAATATAGTTGCAGTTCTTGGATGCTAGGGATATTTCAACTTGTTTCATATCAAAGCATCTAGTAATAAGTGCATTAATATAGCAGGACCTGCCATATTACTTGGCTGGTATACCTGGCAGGTGCTTGTAGTTACTTGCAGTAGCATTTGCATTAACCAAAAGGAAAATAAAAAGCACCTCAGATATAGCAGGTAATGGGTGACTGCTTTTATTAACTAATATTAGTTGTAGGCAGTACACTAGCTCTTTAAGTTAGGGGCTCCAGTACTGCACATAGTACTTCATATGTAGATTACCCATGGCCCTGTATAGAGGCAGAATGACTTCTCTCCTCTGTTGGAGAATGCCTTTTCTATGCAACCTGGCATTCTATTCACCTTCCCAGCCTCCTTTTTGTACTACATTGATAGTTTCATGTTGCTGGTAATTGCTATCCCTAGGTCTTTCTCCTCCTCCTAGACTGTGACATTCATACACCCCCACCAGAAACTGTGCTAGCCCTGGAGTTCTTACACCCTATGTGCATTATCTTGCCCTTGTTAGTATTGTACACCACTTTCCAGATTCCAGACCACTTTTCCAACCATGCTAGGTCCCACCTTCAATCCCTTACACCCTCCTCAGTGTCCACCTTCCCATAGAGTTTGGTATCATCAGCAAAAGTACATATCTTGCCTCTGATGCCATCTCCAATGTCATTGAAATACTTATTGAACAAGACTGGACCCAGCAGTGATCCCTGTGGGGCCCCACTAGTAACTTCTCTCATTCTGGATTGTTCTTTCCACTTCTGCTTATTGCGTTCTACCCCCTAACCAGTTTTCTGTCCACCAGGTTAGTATCTCCCTTGTTCCCATATCTGCTAGTTTTTTGATTAACCTCTTCTGGAGGACTGAGTCAAAAGCCTTTAAGAAGTCCATCTATAGTATGTCCACATCTTGGCCCATGTCATCTGCTGTAGTGACTCAATTGAAGAGTCTTATCACATTTGATTGGTATGGCCGACCCTGCAATGAACCCATGCTGCCTATTATCCTAGATCCCGTTTGCCTCAAGAAACTCAACCAACCTTTCCTTTAGGATGGTTTCCATCAGCTTTCCAACAATTAATGTTAAGCTGACTGGTCTATAGTTCCCCAGTTTTACCCAAAGTCCACTCTTGTGCAGGGGAACCTCATTGGCTGTCCTCCACTCATGCAGAACCATCCTTGTGTCTGTGGGCAGTTGAACAGGATAGCCAGGGGCACCTAAAGGACTGCTGCCAGCTCTCTTAGCCC
The DNA here is from genome assembly GCA_016271365.2 of Neoceratodus forsteri. Classification (NCBI taxonomy): domain Eukaryota; kingdom Metazoa; phylum Chordata; order Ceratodontiformes; family Ceratodontidae; genus Neoceratodus; species Neoceratodus forsteri. The sequence goes on from CM057455.1 coordinate 1,061,359,139, forward strand.
CCTCGGGTGTATGTTACCTGGCTGTGCGAACTTATCCACTATGAGAACCTTGAGTCCTTTAAGGACTCTATCCTCTGTTCTTTCTTCCTCCCTCACATCCCTACTGCCTCCCTGTCCCTATTTTCCCATTGGTAGTGGCCCATCCTTCTCCTCAGTGAAGACTGAGGAGAAGTATTCATTCATTCAGTACCTTCTCCTTTTCCCTGCTGTACCCCACTCATTCAGTTCCCCTTCACAGCTTCACTATTTCCTCTTTTGTTGTTCTTTGCTCCTGGATGTATTAGAAGAAGGTCTAGTCACTGACTTTGACCCTCTCAGCTATTTCTAGTTCTGTATCTGCCTTGGCTTGCCTTACCACCCTGCAAGTTGATTTCAGCTGCCCTGCATATTCTCAGCATTGTCTTCCCTCTGGGACTTCTTGTATTTCTTATAAGAAGTCCTTTTCTTCCTCACTGCTCCACCTACCTCCTCTGTAAACCATAGTGGTTCCTCTTCTTGCTCCTTTCATCTTTCTGCTTAAGGCAGTTTGTGGTGACTGCCTGGATCCCATCCTTAATCTGAGCTATCCTCTGCACCCATATCCTCCCTTCGTTCTCTCAGTCTTCTCCTAGAATTGTCTCCATGCATACAAAGTCGTCCCTTTTGAAGTCACGAACATGTGTTTTTGTGTTCAGCACTTTACAACCCATGTCTGCCTGAAACCACATAAACTGGTGATCAATCTCTCGAAGGGCTCAGTGACCGTGATGCTTTTGATTTGATCACTATTCATCAGAACTAGGTCCAGGATGGCTGACCCCTTGTCAGCTCCATCACTCCTTGTGTCAGAAAACCATCCTGGAATGCATTTAGTATTGCTTTGCTGCTGCTGCTGCTGCTGCTGCTGGCATAGGTGATGCTCCAATCCACATCAAGCATGGTAAAATATCCTAGAATTATCTTTTCTTCCTCCCTCTGCAGCCTTTCATATCTCATCCCACATCTCCCTGTCTGTGGTTTTGTACTGACCTGACTGTCAGTACAATACCACTACCCTTATTTTCTTCTGCACCCCTGACAGCAGCTGTACCCATAATAGGTACTGCTGAAGTCATGAGTGGGGAAGAAAATATTCGCTGTACCCTCCCCCCATGTCCTCCATTGTGACCTTTATCCCCTCCCTAACATAGATTGTTACCCCTACCCTTGGTTCTGTCCTTCCTATAAAGGGTGTATCCAGAAACAGACAGATCCCAGTCATGGTTTAGGATAGATCAGTAGCAGTTAACTACATAATAAGTAGGCAGACAGTACTAATTACACTTAATTGAAAAAAAAAACAGTTTTGTCTTCTTTTCTACCAAAAACAAATTAATTCTGGTACAATTTTGTGATTTGTTGTATTCATAAGTCTTTCCAACAATTTTGGTCTTCTCTCAAAAGTATTTGAGAGGAATACAGCTAAGTGTAAATATGTCTCCTTATTATAAAAGGAAAAATTACAAGAACATGATATACCATAAGTCATCTTTTTCTTTTGTGTTGCAAGAGCATAATGCTAAGGGTTTTATCCAGCTGAAAAAAAGGGGAGTTCAAGAATATATTTTTGTAGTGTTCTAACCCCAGCAATGCCATCAATCTTTTAACCTGTGAAGGTAGGTGTTAGTATGAGGTAAAATTCCATCTCATGTAGTTTTTTACAGCTGCCTGGTGATGTCACCATGCTGACATGTTGTTATGAGTAGGAGAAAGCACTGTGAGGGCATATGACAGGATTGTAAGGCTGTGGTATTCCACTGAATAGTTTGGTATGGACATTACTCACATTATTCTGCTGTTCTCTCCATTTACTACAGTGATGTGTGTGTCTGCACCCCTGCCTGCAGTAGATAGCACTATTTCTAGAGTCCCTTTAATAACTGTGCCTGTTAAAAGAGCTTAATGCAGTAATTTCTGTAATTCCTGTTGAAACATTTCTCATTGTAAGGGCATATAAAATAAATAGCTTTGGAACAGCTAACTTGCATAAACAATGAAAAGATGATTTTCTTTCCATGGCACTTCAGCTGCACTTTGTCCTGCATTCCACTGTTCAGCATTCCAGTCTCTGCTTCAGCAGGATCTTTAAAGAGCATGATCCTATTATGAGATTATAATTATTTTATTGCTGCATATTTACCTGATTATGTGGTATATGTGTTGATTTCCTTTAAAATGTGTATTTAAAACAAATTATGTATTTTAAATTTCACAGTTAATGAAGCTGTGTGCCTTTTCTAGGTGGCTTTGTTTTTCATTGCTTCCATTACCTTGCAACACATTTGAGTTTTAACCCTTGGTTATCCTAATAGTTTATCTTCAGCCTTCTTGTGTGCTTTTACATAGATACAGTACATAGAAGCTGGAGGGGCAGTGCTGAGCTGCAATTCTGCCAGATATATTTATTTGGTGCTCCACTGTTACAAATTGAAGTGTCCACTCAAAACTTTTTAAAAATGCAACTGAGCCTGTCAGTTCTATTAACTTTATATTTGGTGGATCCTTCACTATTTAATATGGATAAATTTGTTTCCCCAAATGTTACAGGGAGAGGTGCTGCAGCCCGAGGGCCTGTCAGCTCTCATTGAGTGGTTGGAGCAGGAGCATCCCCTACCACAGTGATCCATTTGGAAGGGAATGGAAAGTATAAAGCATCACAGAAACCCACTCTTGCTTCCATACAAGCCTTGCTGACAGAGTTTCAAGCCAAAGTTAGGCTATCCTTTTCTCGGACTGAAAATTTCCTTACAGAAATTAACTCACAATGTGCTGTCATAGAGATGCAAGTGGAGAACACAAAAAAAAAGCCATTAAGAGCAATGAACTGGAAATTAAAGCTGTCTCTGTGAGAACTCTTACCCTGGAAGGTGCTACGAATGCAGCATTGCATGAGCAGTGGGCATAACTGTCTCGATTGGAGCATTTGGAAAATTACATGTTCAAAAGGAACTTGAGGCTTATATGGATTCCTGGAACTGTTTCAAATGCAAACTTAAAAGAAACTGTTGAAAATACACTCTCAGCTGTCTTTTCAATTATGCCTTCTCTTTCATTGAAATTTGTATTTCTCCTTCCCCCACACCAGGCTAAGGAGCTAAGCACAGAATGGCAGCAGTCTGAAGCACAATATATCGTACTAACGTTGAATACTTTGTCTGAAAGAAATAAATTACTCTAGATGGCTAGGCAGAAAAAAACATTATCTGTATGAGGGTAATCATTTTCATCTGTACCCAGATTTCTGCCTTCAGACTCAATGCAGATGAAGGAGACTTTTATCAAGTTTGTCAGAGCTTAAAGAGGATGGGGTGCCACCTACATTACCCGTACTGTCCCTTTAGAGGGTCCAGTTTCAGAGTAAAATGTATCATTTTGATGATCGAGATGCAGCCTGGCATTTCTTTGAAAATAATGTCAAAATACCAGAGGGTATTGGTTCAGATCTAGTGGAAGAAGAAGCAGAAGTGATTGAATATCACCCAGTATAACTTAATGGACTGTGCTCTTTTAATCTTCCAAATCATCTTCCTGTAATGGATTGTTTTTTCTAACTAAACTGGGGTTTGGAACTCTTTAAGGGTATGATGCTTAATTAAAATATGTTTACTTTTCATTGGGATAGTAAAGATTGGAGCACAAGCAAATGTATTGCTTACATTGTTATAATATAGCACTTACAGTTCTAGTAATACAGTGGATTTCGCTTAAATGCACACCTATTTTGCAGATGCAAAATGTGCATTTAAGTGGAACATGCATTTATCCGAAATTGCGTTTTTTTAGACCTGAAATGAAAGAAAATTTAACAAAAAAGAAACACGGCAGTGGCAATTCACAATCAGTCACTTTATTCAGTCTCTACACACATCCTTCCAGCAGCTCAGCCAGCCGCTTGTCGTGGAGAAAGAAATGCCCATATTTGCAGCTAAATCTTTTGCTTTTTTTTGTAGAATAGGGCCATTAATGGGGGCATCAACACTGCGAGCAGTGGATAACCAGCATAAGAGTGCAGCTTCTACCTCCCTGCTCTTCCTGCAATGCCTCCTTTTTCTGTCTTGATTGTCTGAACACTCCCACTCTGAAAACAATCAATCTTTACTTGCCACAATTCGGGTGACAGTGGATACATCAACTCCAAACTGTTTGGCTACATCAGTTCCTTTACTGTCTGGCTGCTCCAACTGCTGCAACAGAGATATTTTTTGTCCCAGTGTAAGGGTTACCTTCCTGCGCTCCATTGTGCAAAATGCCTGCATCTCAGACTAGCTGCTAAATACTGCTCTCACACCGAATCCTTTTCACCTGTGCACTTAAGAGGTGTTAATTACATGAGGGGAAGAGGTGTTGGTGAACTGATAAAACGTGTATTAAAACGAAATGTGTACTTAAGCAGTGTGCAATTAACCAGAATGTTTAACATTAAATCTATAGAAAAAAACAGGAGATGAAAAAAATGTGCACTAAACAGGAATATGCACTTAAGCGACATGCATTTAAGTGGAATCCACTGTAATACTTTTTAGCAGATTTTTCTGATAACCCCGCTAAAATATTTTTTGTGCTTTCTTTAGTTACATACATCATAATGAGATATTAATAATTAAAAAATGTGTTTTCTTTAAATGTACTGTAATTAAAAGTAACCTGATCTTTTTTTATGAATAAAAATAAAGTATAAATAAATACATAGAAGTTGACATTTTATTTTAGCTGTCTGTTCTTTAGTGCATTTCCCTGCTCAGACCCATAAAGGTATTGTGTTTTTACAGTGTTTTTTTTTTTAATTCCTCACCTCTCACATTTATTATGCTCTCCAATGTCCACCTCCACATTTAAATTTATTTCTATTTGATCAAGCTTCACAGCACATGAGGCAAGCTAGGAGGAAGGTCCACAGCTGTATATTTATAGTTCAATGTACGGTATTCATCTCATTTGTCAAATTTAATTGACATGTTTTTTGTATCTGCAGCAGTCTGTATATTGAGGGCCCAACAATCCTCAAACAGTTTGCTGCCCCTCCTTGCATGCAGATGTCCTGGAAAAGCCTGTAAGGGACTCTGGGTCCATCATGTCCAAACCCTCACTGTAACATAGTAATTTAATGTTGTACAGGACTCTGGGTCCATCATGTCCAACCCTTCACTGTAACATAGTAATTTAATGTTGTAAGGGACTCTAGGTCCATCATGTCCAACCCCTCACTGTAACATAGTAATTTAAAGCTGCCAGCCACTCTAGGTCCATCATGTTGAACCCCTCACTGTAACATAGTAATTTAATGTTGTAAGGGACACTAGGTCAATCATGTCCAACCCCTCACTGTAACATAGTAATTTAATGTTGTAAGGGACTCTGGGTCCATCATGTCTAGCCTCTCACTGTAAAATAGTAATTTAATGTTGTAAGGGACTCTAGGTCCATCATTTCTAGCCCCTCACTGTAATATAGTAATTTAATGTTGTAAGGGACTCTAGGTCCATCATGTCCGACCTCACACTGCAACATAGTAATTTAATGTTGTAAGGGACTCTAGGTCCATCATGTCCAATCCCTCACTCTTTAACAAGAGGTATTGTAAGTCTCAGGAGGCATCTGCATTCCAGAAGAAACTTGTTACTTTATTTTAATTAACTGAAGAAAAGTTAATCCCTCCTGATACAGGGAAAAGAGTGAACTAACATTTTATAAAACCAGACCCACATTTCACCTGGAGTTTAAGCAGTCTGCCTCAGCTTGATGCAGGGGACAGATGACAGGGCTTCAACTATCCAGGAATCCAGGGCATGCAACTTTCTTTGAGAGGGCTGGGTGTGGGCACAGGAAATGGTGAGGGGCAAACACAGGTGAGGATCTGTAGCAGCCAGGTGTGAGATGCATGCTGGTTAAGGCATCAGTGGGGGAATTGTGACACAAACACAGAGCAGCCAGAGGCATATGACTCTTGCTTCTGATTGAAAGCCTGAAGCTGCCACTATTAATATAGTTAGGCAGTCACCAGGAGCCAAACTCCAGTGCCGCTTCCCCTTCCAACACTGGGTGCCCAGTTTTGGGGTTGGATGGTAAACTAAAATGAAGAGTAAGTAGCCACTTGCTGCCCAGCCCTGGTGCTACCAAACTCCCCCCATTCTGACACCAAGTGCCCAAACCTGGAGTCAGACAGTAAATTAAAAAAGTAAGCGGACAATGACAGCCAAACCCCAGTGCTGCCAACCCCCCATTCTGACACCTGGGGCCAGATGTTCAAAACATTGTACCGAGTGCAAACCATTTGCACCAGGATTGTGCCTCAATTGCACCACACTGCCATATTCAAAAAACCAAACAGCACCAGTGCAATGTGTTAGCACCAGTGCTAAAAAACAATGTGTGCATGGGGCAAAGTGAGGGGTGGGAACATGCAAACAGGTTCGACGGTGTATTCAAAGCCATAGCATTGTGCAACATGCATTAGCATGACATGTTGTGAGGTGCAAATTACCGCCTATAAAAAGGTAGTTTTAACTCGAGGCAAAACTAGGATGGGAGCATGGATACAGCAGCAACAGACTACATGGTTTTATGCAGCAACAGCATCATGGTGTACCTGATAACTGCAGGCAATGAGGAGGCAGAGTGGCCGACGGTCACCCTGGGCCACTCCATATGCCATGAAAGAGACATACTGCAGTTGCCCACAGATGGCACCTCCCACATCGCCATCATCTGTCACAGTCCCAACCTTGCCAGGAATTTGTGTGTGCCCAGTGCCCATTGGACACCTTGTCAGTATTTCCATGCAGCCCACACCTCCTGTCCTCCCATTGGGGTACACCACTACATTCCAGCACACACATGTAGCACTGGGGGAATGGAGGGTGCTGAGGGGAGGGTGTACAGGTGGCCAGGCTGCACCACATAGTAGCTGCTGCCACATGGCTGGGGCCATCCACAAAGTGCACATGTTCCAGTGATAGGAATGCCCTTGACATCAGTGTGCCTGTATGATGGTATGTGTCTGCTCCCCCAAGGGCACATATCGCACACCTGTTCATACTCCCCATCACACACTGCCAGCCATGTGTATGTTAGTGTGTTAATCCCATGCCACTGGCACAGCATATCTGGGCCACAAGACAGTATTACTGTGGTGTCTACTGTCAGACCACATCTGCCAGCTGTGACAATCTGGAAATAGGGAGACCCCAATTAGTAGATGGTCACAAAAGAAAAAACAAGAAAGAAAATTGGTCACAATAGAAAGGGAAACAGAAAATATAACTCAAACACATCGCGGGGCACAGACTGGAAAACAGAAAAGGGGGAGGTGCACAGGATGGAAGGTAATGAGCAGAAATACCTGCAGTCCGGGAAATACCTGCAGTCTGGGAAACAAAATCACTGATCTAATGGCATTGATGGCAGACACAAACCTGGACATTGTGGCTATTACTGAAACATGGTACACAGGGAACCATGACTGGGTTATTGCCATGCCAGGATACACACATTTTAGGAAAGATAGGAAAGGGAAGATGGGAGGGGGGCTATGTATGTGAAGGAGGGGATTAAACCAACAGAGGCTCAAGAGTTACAGGAAGGAATGGAGGCACTGTGGGTCACCCTAGAGGTGGGAAATAAGACTGCCATTTGCACTGGAGTGATTTACATGCCTCCTGCACAGGGGGAGGAAACAGATGACATTCTGGTGGAGACCATCCACAAAATGGCAACCAAAGGGGAACTACCACTAATGTGAGACTTCAACCTGCCAGATGCAGATTGGAGCACTCAGACTTCAGGTACAGCAAGGAGCAAGGACTTCATGACTGCTCTGAAAGGGGCAAAATTAAGGCAGCTAGTAGTAGAACCCACCCGGGAGGGAGCTATTCTGGACTTGATGCTGACCAGCGGAGCTAAATAATTTTGTTTAGCCTGATCATATATTCTCTGCTTTAGTTTTACAAGATTTAACTGTAAGAACTCCAAAGAAGGGAAATGGTGACTGTATCCATCTCTCAATTTATTCAAACTATTGCAAAATAATAACATTGGTTTAGGGTTGCACACAGTCAATCCAGATTAGTTCTACCTGGGGCAAGGCCTTCATCTGGCAAATTTCTATATTTCTATGGGGCTTGTATAAAGGTTTTATGAAACAGGTAGGGAAAATCCTAGCTGGTGTTGAAAACATGAATCCCAGAAGGTGTTTATTGTTTTCAATGGGGGCCCGAGGTCCAATATTCAGTGCCAGTCATTTGCATTGTGCACCCGTTATAGGTGTGAGTGAGATACTGCTTGGCCAACCTGGGGGTCATATTCAGAGAGTCAGCGTACCCTGTTTAGTGTGTACTGTCTGTCTGAATATGGAGCCATGTTAGCACTGGGCAAAATAGCTATGTGCAGCAGTAACACAGGCATCTGCAGGAAAGTGACTCCAAGGAGTAAATGGAGATAGCGTGTTCTAAATATGATAGTGCCCTTGCTCCTGAGAACCATATTCAGTGGCTGGCATGCTAATGACTACATATGGCATGCATTTCACTGAGTGGCCATTTGAATGTTGTTATCTGGCCATTATTCACTCAGCACAATGTGGACAATATATTTCTGCTGTACAATCATGCTTCCTTCCTGTCATACAGACAGCAGTCACTCAGGTGGTGAGCAGAGGAGCATGTTAGTCATCACATCATTGGAGATGACTACAGGATGCAATATCTAGGGTTAGGCGGCTGTGGGTGGGGGCTGCAGAGGTGGGTACTGATTAGGTGGTATGGGGTCAAGGGCATTATTGGTTAATATGAGTGCCTGGGTGGGGAGGGGGGACTGCTACACTATTAGGGAAGGGATTCTGGATATTCCTGTACATTAGACAGTCATTGGAGGCCTGGAGCACTAGACTACCAAGGAAAGGACTCTGTATATTGAATGAATATCAGAGACAGGAAGGACCACTAGGATCCCAGGGAAAAGATGTTGATATCCCTCTATACTGGGTGGGCATCTTCTATCCTGTGGAGGTAGAGCTTGAGGGGTCCATTCAAGAAGCATATGTGCTATATATCTGTGGCACATTGGCTTCCGTAAGTCATGCTACCATGCACTGGGAGTTCCGCAGACCCCCCACAGCATTCACAGATGGGGTATGGACCCTTCCACACCTGATCCCCTGCATTTCCTTGGAGGTGCACGTGAACAGACTGGGTATGTGGCCAAGGAAAATACCTACATTTCACACCATTCACCAAGGCACAGAATGTTTGGGGTGGTGCAGTTCACATGAGCAGGGACACTGCTGTAGCTGCTGCATGCTCCCCCATTCTACATCCTCTGGCTATGGCAGGGCAAGTAACCCCTCTTTCAGGCTGCCCCAGCCCTTCAGACAAGCAAAGAAGGCTGGAGGAAAGCATTGAGGCACATATCTGACATTGGTGTAATACATGTGCCCCCAATGTCCCACTATCCCCTGCTCCACACAGAGTAGGGGATCTGCTATGCTACCAGGGTGGGCATCCAGTTGGATGCCCCCCATGTCCACTGGTCCACCCCCCCCCAAGCACTAACATACCAGCAGGGTGGGACCGTGGACAGGAGACCAGCATTACTGAATGGTATGCCGTGCATGCCTGCCCATGAGTGCAGGTATTCATGGACCATGTACATGTCTGTCATGCATACCAGCCTACAGTACATAGACCCCAATGTGAAGTAAAATTCCATCTGATAAAGTGTTTTATATTGTGCTATCCATCTACATGCCTTTTGAGATTCTATAAGAACTAAATCTTTTTTTAGCTTGATCAGGTATTCTCTGCTTTATTTTTGTAACATTTAACTGTAAGGACTCCAAAGAAAGGAAATGTTAAATATAACCAACCCCCGCTTTATTCAGATTTTTACAGAGTAATAACATTGGTTTAGGGTTGCAAATGGTCAATCCAAATTAGTTCCAACTGGAGCAAGGCCTTCTTCTACTGTCAAATTACAATGTTTTCATGGAGCTTGTCTATAGGATTTTATAAAATGGGTAGGGAACATCCTAGCTGGGGATGAAAACAAGAATCGCTGAATATGTTCTTTATTCTTTTCAAATATTTAGAGCCACCTTTTGCATTGTGCACTCCTTAGTGGTGTAAGTGAGATATCATGTGACTGACCTGGGAGTCATATTCAGACAGTCAGTGTGCCATGTCCAGAACCTGCTGTCTGACCAAATATGGGGCTGTGTTAGCCCCGTGCATAATGGTGATGCATAGCAGTAACACAACTACTGCAGGAAAGTGACTGTCAGGAGCAAATGGAGATAGTATTTCCCAAGTGGAATAGTCCAATTGCTCCTTGGAATCATATTCCGTGGCCAGAATGCTAATAACCATATATGGCATGCAAGGCACTGTGGGGCGATTTGAATGTCACTACAGTATCTGGCCATTAGCGGCTCTGCACACTGACTCCAACATATTTCTCTACTACGCTCATGGTCTCTTGCTATCATGCAAACAGCTGCTGGCTGAGGTGGTGAGCAGACAGGCTGTGCCAGTCTCTGTTGCTTTTAGGTTAGTGTCATGTCCTGGGAAATGCTGAATATGCAATGGGGACTGCTGTACAGTATATGGCCCTGCACCATCTGATCATGCAAAACCCAGTTAGCACATAATTAACATGTAAGTGATATTCTAACTTTCTGAAAATGGTGGCCATGTTGGGGAGATGGGGGAACTTACATCTCAGTTCCCAGAATGAGGCATGAATTTGGTAGAAAGACCTTTGCATTTACAGCACCAGATTGACATCTGGAACAAGCTATCACTTAAATGGAGGAATGCTTCTAGCTTGCAAGTGTCCAAGTCCATTTTTTTCCAGCTACATTAGAACTCCCTGTACTACTATTTTTTTGGTCCAGAATCCCCCACTCTCCTGGACCATGATCATACTGCATAACAATGTCCATGCTCTTCATCTGCTGTAACCCAACTTTATTAGCTTGTATGTACTTACCTTTACAGTTTTTATTTCCTTTATATTTTTATGTTGCTTGCACGCATGTGCAAGAAACATAGTGCCATCATCCGAGTTTTCGGAGGTGTGTCAGCCCATCTTCCAATGCAGTCAGTGTGTTTGCAGGCATGACCCCAGTTCCCCAATCACTGCTGCAGCTGTCTATGACAAGCTGAAAATGCAGTGGCATGCAGTTCAAAGGAAGAGCTCCGCTTCAGTGAGCAGAGCTCTCCCCCACCCCTTTGGGCAACATGATTTATGATGGTCCCCATGCACACACTGTGTGGCCGACAAGGTGCCCAATCACCCATCAGCTCCAAGGCTGCATGCCCCCCAAAGCTTTCCTGGTGCCACGCTGGGAGCCCACCCCAGCATGGCAAATCTTGTTTTGGCCAATGGGGGTGCCCAACCCCATTGGCTCACGTCCCGACCAGCTTTCCTGCTGCCATGCTGGGAGCCCACCCCAGCATGGCAAGCGTCCCATGTCATCTTCTTAAAAAAATCCTGTAAAAAAAAAGCGGTCCCTCGTAGTCTCCCTGCCCCCACAACCCGCACTCCACCCACTGTGCGCCTGTCTCCCACAGCCCCTCACCCCATATTTACCCGGAGCTTGGCACGACGATCATCGGTGGATCGGGAACCGTCTGCACTCTTCAAAGCCGACCGCGAACTGAGAAATGCCGATAAGCTGTATAATGGGATAGATAGGGTTTTTCAACTTTGTTGCATATCTCAGGCATTTTGGGAATTTTGCCCAAATTTTCAACATGGGGTATTTGGGACCCCCTCATGAATTCTTGCACTGTCATGTCGTTAATCTGGCCTTAAGGGTGATTTCACGGTCACTGTGTGAAATCACCTTTCAGGACTGATTAAAGAAATGACACTGCCAGTGTTCATAAGGTGGGCTCTCTAAAAGCCTATGTTGAAAATTTGGTGAAAAAATTCCTAAAAATGACTGTTTTATGAGCTATGCTGTGCAGTTCCTACGCACACTGTAAGTTCATGAATTTTCAATATTTTCACCCAGATTTTCAACATTGCCATTTTACCACACCTCCTTATGAGCAGTATAGCTGTCATTTTCACATCCTGCCCAAAACATGTTTCCGCCCATGTAGTGCACAATGGCACAGTCGATTGTCTTGAAATCAATGTATGGGACATTAAGAAAATCACAGTGACACTGTTCATTAGCAGAGGTCTTAAAATGGCAATGTTGAAAATTTGGTGAAAAATTCTAAAATGACTGTTTTACTAGCGCGCTATGCAGTTCCCACGCAGACGTCAGAAGTTTGTGAATTTTCAATATTTTCACCCCAGATTTTCAACATTGCCATTTTACCACACCTCCTTATGAGCAGTATAGCTGTCATTTTTCACATCCTGCCCAAAACATGTTTCCTTCCATGTAGTGCACAATGGCGTAGTCAGTGTGCTAACTCAATGTATGGAACACATTAAGAAAAATCACAGTGACATTGTTCATGAGCAGAGGTCTTAAAATAGCTATGTTGAAAATTTAGTGAAAAATTCTTAAAAATGACTGCTTTACGAGCTTGCGTTGCACAGTTCCTACACACGCTCATAAGTTCGCAAATTTTCAATATTTTCACTCCAGTGACTTCCAAATACCTAAACAGCACATAGAAGCAAGCAACATTCGGCATTGACAAATGCTTGTTAAGACTGCAAGTAGCTATTCCTGCTGGACTGTGTTAACCTGTTGACTGTTGCTGTCCTCCCTGGGACAGCTATGAAAACAAAATGCTGCACCTCATGGGGTTATCCCAGCTGGAGTAATTTCAAATAAATAAATAATAAATAAATGTAAATTGTTGGAATGCCCACTGAAACTATGGAATACATACTAATGCTCATTTTCATCAGCTCTGATTATCAAAGAATTCCAGATAAGCTTTTACGACTCTTCATGACAATGAAGTGCTACAGGCAACAATAAATCCGGTCATGATTTGCAAACCAGGCTTTTACAGTATCAGGTGATGGAGCTGTGGATTGCCATCACTTTGTGAGACCAGCGATGTAACTTAATGGTGATGTGAAGCTTTACCTTTGCCTTGATGCATGTTGTTTTTGAAATTGCAATAAAAATGTAATTACAGAATTTGAATTCTTGTTTCAAAATAATATTTGCATTTCTTTTGATTTGGAGACTGTTTGTGCAATGATTAAGTCCAGCATGAAGCGAAATAAAGCTGGACACTGCATACTCACTGCCTGATATGGTTCTCACAGTCACACTGTTCTTGCAGATTATATTGTTCAGCTGTTTTTTAACTTTCAGTTTTAAATTGCAGAGCATGTGTTTTGTAAATTAGCCAGTCAACAGATTATTTTACTTGCCCATGTAATGCTGCAATAAGTGTTTATGTCTTACTTTTAGGCTTCTAACTGGTCTAGTTGGTCTTCCTATAGGCTGGCTAAGTGTTAGTTGTTGTCAACATTTTCCTGGTTCACTTTTTGGCTGCAGGTTCTTTATGTTCCTGAAGAAAAAGTTTGCTCCTATCGATAAGGATGGTCCAGTGGAACAAGTTCAAAACTAACAAGTAGGTCACTCATGTTTAAAGTCTGTAGTTTTGTACGCAAACTTTAAAATAAATAAAATGGCTGATGTTGATTACTACAAAAGTCAGTCAGATAGGTACCCTTTGTTGACCTTAATGTTCATTTCATATTTGGGGCTGGACAACCCAGTAAATCAATTTTCATTTATTTTCACAAACCAGCCACACAATCCTTTTCCTTTTTGTGTATTTATTTGTATATTTTATAACCACTTGAACCCTGGTCTTGCCTATTGTTTCACCCAGCTGGGCTTCTTCAGGGGCTTATGATCTATATTAAATATATAACATGTAGTTAGTAATCCCATTCTTGTATATACATTTATTTTAGATAAACTTCTTTTTATGGCAACTTATCTTTCTGTCCATTTCATTCCTCATTTAGTTGTGTGCCTTTATATTATCAGACTATCACTTTATATACACAGTTTTAAATACACAAAGCAAACAGTCCATGAAAGATCAGTGCATAATACATCCTATTTTTCTTTTTTGTAACATTGCCTATTCTGTATCATTTATCATACCATTTCTCTTTCATCATATCACATTTTATATTATATGTAGTACCTCTGGTTCTGTGGTATGTACAGTCTTTAGGCATAACTTCACTGTCAGAAGTTTTTTCTTTCTTTTTACGTCATGTGATGTTTATTTTAGTTTCTAAGACATATATATATAAAATAAAAAAATTCAAAACTTTCATTTAGCTATATTGCAACATCACATTCTTCATCATGCCCGTTTTTAAAGTTTAATTCATGCTGTAGTTGTTCCTGCTTGCTTAGCCAACCAAGTGTTATTTGTCTTCACCTACAGTATGTTTGCACAGTTTTACTTAGTTACTTACCCCCTGCTGTTATGTTCATAGTATCTCCATCTATCCTTACTGTATTATATATAACCATTACATTTCATTCACAGTTTTACTTGCGGTGCCCATTTTTTGAGTTCATTAAAATTGCCTTTTCCTTATTTCATGTTCATTTCACTGTAACTTTCTTACTTTTATACAAATGTTTCAATGTTTTCTATTTATAATGTTTGTCTTTAACCACAGTTTCTTTCTGTGAAGCATACCTAATTTCAGTCTGTTTTGTTGAGAAAAACATCAATGGTGGCTGACAGCTTCAGTCAGAACCTACTGGAGCTGTGAATAACAAATGTTTATTAGTACCAGCTTTTTTCAGTACCTTTATATTGCTCACTATGTGCCTATCACTGTTTTTACCTTGTTTTATACATTCATCCCTACAGTATGGTAAGTATGTAAGTAAAACTGTGCAAACAAAGGTGAAGACAAATAACACTTGGCTGGTGAAAAAAGCAGGAACAACTAGAGCATGAATTAAATTTTAAAAACATACATGATGAAGAATGTGATGTTGCAATATTGCTAAATGAAAGTTTTGAATATATTTTTTATTTTATTTTATTATATATATATAATAAATACATCTTAGAAACTAAACCAAACATCATATAAAGTAAAAAGAAAGAAAAAACTTCTGACAGTGAAGTTATGCCTAAATACTGTACATAACACAGAACCAGAGGTAAATATAGTATAAAATGTGATATAATGAAAGAGAAATTGTATGATAAATGATACAGAACAGACAATGTGACAAAAAAGAAAAATAGGATGTGTTATGCACTGATCTTTTATGGACTGTTTGCTTTGTATATTTAAAACTGTGTATATAAATTGATAGTCTGATAATATAAAGGCACACAACTAATTGAGGAATGCAATGGACAGAAAGATAAGTTGCCATAAAAAGAAGTTTATTTAAAATAAATGTATATACAAGAATAGAATTACTAAATACATGTAATTTATTAAATATAGATCATAAGCCCATGAAGAAGCCCAGCCAGGTGAAATGTTGGGTAAGATCAGGGTACAAGTGGTTATAAAAAATACAAATAAATACACAAAAAGGAAAAGGATTGTGTGGCTGGTTTGTGAAAATAAATTATTATGATTACTGCCCAAACAGGCAATCCAAACTGTGGTGAGTGTTTTCAGTTTTTATCCCTCCATTTAGACCATCCTTTATTTGTTAAGCAGACTTAGTAACTATTTTCAGTTGTGTCGACAGTTATACGCATGCTGATAGAAACCATCACCAGTTGTTAACTTGTAAATTTGCTGGGGTTACCTTGCAGGAGTACAAGCTAGACCTCATCAGTTCAACAGCTACCTGATTCTTTTCTACAGCATGCAAGTAACAGTTGGATAAGTCCACCCACCCTCCCCAGAGTGCTCTTGCTTTATAGGCATGTAGTGCCACCCACAACAACTGATAGGAGGTAGTAAGGTACAAAAAAACTCACGGTTTTGTTTTCTTTTTTGTCCACACTTCCTGCCAAGAAATAGGAATCTGCACATCTCTCAATTAAAACAAGCAAAAAAAATGGAACTCATCGGTTGCAAAAACTGCGGTGCACTGTACAATAGTATCTACAAACAGCAGCAAGGACCCTACCACATGTGCTGTGCCATAGCAGATTTTGCAGGCCAACTACAGGATGCTTGGACTATAATATATGACTTCCAGTACAAGGAACTCTATAGAACACCTCCTCAACTCCCCTACCACCAGTACCTTCATGTCTGCCAGGGGACAGTACTCGAGGCCGGGCCCAGAGACTGGCAGGTGGTAAGGAAAAGGAGGCATCATAGGAGGCCCAGGAAGGAAGCCAAAAACCAGGACCATTTCCTGGCCATCCAAACAAAAAACAGGTTCGCTCCACTGCTACCAGCCACAAAGTAATACAAGGTAAAAAAATCAAACCACCAAAAAAAGGCTAACACAACAGTTAAAACCAATACAAAGTATGATAAAAACAAAAATACTAATACTTAAAATATAGCCAACAACAATACCAAAACCAAATGCAATGAAAACAAAAGTACTAAAACTCAAAATAAAAATGACTCAAATATAAACAAAAGCAAAATTCTTATAATCGGGGATTCCATGATCCAAGGAGTGGAACACCACTTAACACAAATTGTTAAAAGTGACATTGTGGTAAAGTGTCTACCAGGAGCCTCTGCAAGTAGGGACGCTAACCACACAAAGACAACTGTGCAGGAATCAGGGAATGTTACACATATAACAATACACCTTGGTACCAATGACTTGGCAAATCATACAGTTCAGGAGGCCATGAAACACTTTGAGGACCTGGCCAACAAACTTTCTTCCCTTTCATCCAAATTAGCCTTCTCAGAAGTGCTGCCAGTGTGGGGAAAAAGGAAAAAGCACTAAGCGAGTCAGAGAGATTGAAGTAGGCAAATTCAACTCATGGCAGCATGATTGGTGCCAAGACAAGGGATACCACTACATAGGGAACTGGCACAACTTTTTGGGAAAGAGCTTTTTTTAAATACGACTGATTGCACCTAAACAGAGAAGGCGTGTGAGCACTCGGACAAAAATTTGATGTCTATACAGGTAGTTTAAGCTAAATAAAGGGGATTACAATGCAGCTCACATCCCTGCTGTCAGTGGGCTGGTCATCACTCCCCAAAACATCAAATGTGCACATACATCCTCAGAAAACAAATCAGAGACAACATCCACCTGAACCAGCAACTTCCATAATCTCTTGGCCAGAAAGAGCAAACTGGAGTGTCCAGGAAGAGGGTATAACCTCACACCAAAGAGGATGTACATTCCTGGAAGGCAATGGTTGCAAATACTAGGAGCCTAACCAACAAACTTCATGAACTCACAGCCATTTTGGAAACAGAAAGGTTGGACTGCGTGGTTGTAACAGAAACGTGGTTCACAGAAAACCACAGATGGGATACGGCCGTTCCTGGTTACAATCTGTTCAGGAAAGATAGGCAAGGCAAAAAAAGATGGTGGGGGTGTAGCCATTTACATTCGGGAGGAAATAAAAAACACAGAAGTAAAAGGGCAACTTGGGGACTTCGGGTCACTGTGGCTAACAGTAGACATGGGCAAGGGAAAACCCTTCAGAATCGGCGTTGTGTACAGGCCCCCAAATCAATGAGATAAAGGAGACAAAGACCTAATAGAGGAAATCCACAAAATGTCTGATAAAGGCAAAGTAATACTGGTGGAGGACTTCAACCTACCAGATATTAACTGGAGCAATCTAACAGCAGCAACAAGAAGAAGTAGGGAATTCTTATTAAAACTACAAGGCACAGGACTGTGACAGCTTGTTAAAACCCCAACAAGGGGAGATGCCATTCTTGATCTTGTCCTCACAAACACAGAAAGGATCAAGGACATCGAGGTGGGATGCCATACGGGCAACAGCGATCATCACATGGTAAGCTTTAAGGTAAACATAACACATGACACCAGCCACTCAAGGATAAAGGTGCTAGATTTCAAAAAGGCTGACTTCGAAAAAATGAGGAACAACATAAGTAGCCAGTTAATGGAAATAGAGGTTGAGAAGGTGAAGGTTATGTGGGGGAGACTCAAGAGAGCAATAAAGACTGCCACAGATCAATGTGCCAGATGGGTCAGCAAAGCAAAAAGAAAAATAAATCCTTTATGGTTTTCCAAGGAAGTGGCTACCACAGTCAAAGAAAAAAAGAAGGCGTACAGCATATATCAGGAAGCCAAAACTGGGAAAGACTGGGAGTCGTACAAGGAAAAATGAGAGTCTAACAAACAAATTAGAAAGGCAAAAGCTCAGACAGAGGAAAAAATAGCAGAAGGGGCAAAGAGAGGAGACAAATCATTTTTTAGCTACATTAGGGAAAGCAGGAAGGCAAAAGGGGGGATAGTAAAGCTTGCTACTGAAAAGGTTTAATGTACCAAACATGACCCAGGGAAAGCCGAAATCCTCAATAAATACTTCTGTCTGGTGTTTACCAAAGAGGACCCAGAGGATGGCCTAGCCCTGAAAAAACACAACACCCCAAGACCAGGGGTACACACAAGTCCCTTTACAGAAACCGAAGTATAGGAGGCGCTAAATAAACTAAAAGCAGACAAAGCCATGGGACCAGACGAGATGCACCCCAGAATCCTTAAGGAACTGGCGGCAGAATTAGCAGCCCCTCTGGCACTTCTATTCATGAAATTCTTGAACAGCAGTGTGGTACCCAAAGACTGGAAAAAGGCAATAGTGGTTCCACTTCACAAATCAGGCAGTTGCTAAGAGGCTAGTAATTATAGACTGGTGATCCTCATGTCTATAGTAGGGAAACTAATGGAGACACTACTCAAACACAGGATCGTAGCATTCCTTGAAACTAGCAGCCAACAAGACCCTAAAGAGCATGGTTTCACAGCAGGTAGGTCATGCCAGACAAATCTGCTCGAGTTTTTTGACTACGCTACAAAAATAGTGGATGATGGTGGGGCAGTAGATGTGGTCTACCTAGACTTTAGTAAGGTCTTCAACTCGGTTCCACACAGAAGGCTGATAAAGAAGATTGACCACACAGGGGTTGGCCCAGAAGTAATCAGATGGGTACAAAACTGGTTACAAGGCAGAACCCAGAGGGTACAGGTTAATGGAACACAATTGACGGAAGGCAGGGTGACCAGTGGGGTGCCCCAGGGCTCAGTGCTGGGGCCTCTGCTCTTCAATGTTTTTATAGCAGACATCACTGATGGACTGGAAGGGAGGGTGTGTCTGTTTGCAGACAACACCAAGATATGTAACAGGGTGGACACCTCAGAAGGAGTGAGCAAGATGAAAGCTGACCTCAACAAACTATAAGAATGGTCTGGAGTGTGACAGCTAAGATTTAACACCAAAAAGTGCAAGGTCATGCACATAGGAAAGAAAAATCTAAGAAAGGAGTATTACCTAGGAGGTGAAAGACTGGTGGCCTCAAACCAGAAACGAGATGTGGGAATCACAATCTCAGATGACTTGAAGGTTAGTAAGCAGTGTGAGAAGGCAACATTGAAAGCCAACAGAATGCTGGGCTGCACTGGGAGGGGAATCATGAGCAGGAGGAGAGAGGTGGTACTACTATTGTATAGATCACTGGTCAGGCCTCACCTGGAATACGGAGTCCAGTTCTGGAGGCCTCACCTCAAAAAGGACATTGACCAGGTGGAAACAGTACAGAGAAAGGTGACAAAAATGATTCAGGGTTTGCAGTGCATGTCCTATTAAGAAAGACTTAGGGAACTGAATATGTATTCCCTGGAGCAGAGAAGAGAGAGAGGGGACATGATTGAAACATTCAAGTACATAAAAGGTATTAACAAGATACAGGCATAGGAACTTTTTCACTTCAAGAAGGGTTCCAGGACCTGGGGACATGACCTCAGGCTGCAAGGAGGGAGGTTGTCTATCAAAAAGAGGAAGTTGTTCTTCATGAAATGAGTGGTGGATGGCTGAAACTGCCTGCCCCAAGAGGTTGTGGGGGTCAACACTGTGGGGGGAAGGGAATTAAGAATGCATGGGCTAGACACATGGGAGCCCTGACTACAAAGAGCAACTAGAGTGTCAAAACAGGTCTAAAACAAATGGACAAACTAGATGGACCTAGCGGTCTCCTTCTGCCATCAACTTCTATGTTTCTATGGGTTTCTCAATTATCAGCCACTGGCCTATACTCGTGATCATTTTCTCCAGCATCAACACCACTTTACTCTGCTTTACTAACCCAATTCAGCAATGCGCCATTGACAAACCAGGGAGATTGCTGAATTTGGTTAGTAAAGGCTAAATAAATTGGCATTAATGCTGTCAGTCCTGTCACTGAATATAACCCACGGTATTTTAGTGGTTGATAGGCAAAGCAGGTGATGTATGATGCATGCATATTATAGTACCTGCATCCAGCTTTTTGAAAATGCAGCCTCAGTAATTTAGGAAGCTGTTGCTTTTCCATTATATCAGCATTATTATCTTCCAGTGCTTTCGATTTCAGGTTGCTGTCACTTGAACAGGAAATTAGCATTTTATGTAATGCAATTAGACTACTTTGACAACAGATTTCCAAAACAAAACTCATAGTACTGTTATGTGTTTAGTTCTACATGAACCACACGTCTGAAAATATTAAAAAGTGTTTTCAAAAATGCACAGAAACCCAGGGGCAGAGTAGAAAATGGAGGGAGTAGTATTAACAACCATCTAATAGGAAAGAGACCTGGGGTTAATCATATCCAATGACATAAATGTGGCCAGACAGTGTAACAAGACAATTGGGGGAAGTAGTGGGATGCTAGGGTGCATAGGGAGGGGTATCACCAGCAGATAGACATTGGTGGTGTTACCACTGTATAGATCACTGGTGAGACCTCACCTAGAGCACTGTGTTCAGTTCTGGAGGCCACATCTCTGGAAGGACATAGACAGAGTAGAGGCAGTCCAGAGGAGGGCAACAAAAATGGTGCAGGGTCAGCATAGAAAGCCCTATGAGGAGAGACTAAAGGACCTCAATATGTACATCCTGTAGGAAAGGAGGGAGAGGAGGGATATGATAGAGACTTTCAAATACCTCACGTGTATAAATAAGGTTCAAGAGAGAAGCATTTTTCAGAAAAAAAGATGCTTGAGAACAAGGGGATATGCTATGAAGCAAGAGGAGGGCAGACTCAGAAGATGTGAAAAAGTATTTCTTCATAGAAAGAATGTGAATACCTGGAGCAGCCTCCCAGCTGAGGTGATAGGAGCAAAAATGGTAAAAGGATTCAAGAATGCATGGGATAGGCATAAGGGAACCTTAGTGGTAAGGAAAGGAGGGGGGGTGAATCCAGAGATCAAGTAGGGTCTATGGTGTTACAGTAGGCAGGGAAAATGGGCAGATAAGGCTGGCCAAGTGGTCCTTATCTGCTGTCCAGCTCTGTTTCTATGTAAAAGTGCATTTCTAGTACATGTTTCAAATCAATATGGTAAAATTATGTCAACCTGACTTCAAGCATTCATTAAACGTTTCTAGCCTAGCAGTTCCAAAGGTGGACCCTTTTAAGATAACGTATTTAAAGAGGCCTAATATTTGAACCACTAGGGCTAGAAACATTTTTTAATTAAAGCTAGGAGTTAACTTTATATGGCTACAACATATGAATAAGCATTCAATGAATACATATAATGGAAATGCATTTTTAATATAGTATATTGATATACTAATAATTTCACTACATTATAGGTACATCAGCGAGCGTAGAAAGACAAAGGGAGGGATAGTGAGGCTGAATAGAATGAACAGTGGGTGGGCAGAGGGGGACAGTGAAAAAGCAGGGATACTGAACGAATATTTCTGCTCAGTATTCACAAAAGAGGAGGGGGAAGTGCCTAATCCAATTAACAGAAGCACTCTTGATAGGAAAGACGATCCCAGTCCTTTCACAGAAGAAAGGGTTCTGCAAGAACTCCTAAAACTGAAGGTGGACAAAGCAATGGGGCCTGATGGAATTCACCCCAGAATTCTAAAAGAATTAAGGGGGGAACTAGTGAAACCACTGGCTACTCTTTTTAATAAATCATGGGAAGATGGTGTGGTACCCGAGGACTGGAGGAAGGTGGATGGGATTCCTCTTCACAAAAGTGGGACCAAGACAAAGGCAGGAAACTACAGACCTGTCAGTTTGACCTCTGTGGTAGGGAAAGTGATGGAGTCACTTCTGAAGGAAAAAATTGTTGAGTACCTAGAGGTCAGTGGGGCACAGGACCCAAGGCAGCATGGGTTCACAGCGGGAAGATCATGTCAGACAAATCTAATAGATTTCTTTAACTGAATGACCAAAGTAGTAGACCAGGGAGGGGCTGTGGACATGGCCTACCTAGACTTTAGCAAAGCATTTGACACAGTCCCACACAAAAGCTTAATAGTCAAATTAACCAGCCTGGGAGTGGGTCCCAGGGTGGTAGCCTGGGTAAAATATTGGCTGGACAACAGGACACAGAAAGTAATTGTAAATGGAGTCCACTCTGAAGAAAGAGGGGTTACTAGTGGGGTACTGCAGGGTTCAGTGCTGGGTCCAGTCCTTTTTAATGTCTTTATAAGTGACATTGCAGAGGGACTGGAAGGAAAAGTATGCCTCTTTGGAGATGACACAAAGATCTGCAACAGGGTTGATACACAAGGAGGCGTGGAAAGGATGAGAAGGGACTTGGCAAGGTTGGAGGAATGGTCAGAAGTATGGCAGCTAGGATTCAATGCAAAGAAGTGCAAAATAATTCACCTGGGAAACAAGAACCCAGGGGAAGAATACACAATGGGCAGGAGGTAGTAAGAACAACAAAAAAGGAAAGGGACCTGGGGGTAATCATATCAGATGACCTTAAGGTTAGCAAGCAATGTGAGAAGGCAGTAGGGAGGGCTGGGGTATACTGGGATGCATAGGGAGAGGCATCACCAGCAGAAAACAAGAAGTTGTTATCCCACTGTACAGACAGTTGGTGAGACCGCATCTGGAGTACTGCATCCAGTTCTGGAGACCCATCTCTGCAAGGACATAGACAGGATAGAGGCAGTCCAGAGGAGGGAAACTAAAATGGTACAGAGTCTGCAAGAGAAGCCATACATGGAGAGACTTAAGGAGCTTAATATGTATACCCTTGAGGAAAGAAGGGAGAGGGGGGACATGATAGAAACTTTTAAGTACCTCAGTGAAATCAACAAAGTCCAAGAGGGTAGCATCTTTCAGAAAAAGAGACGTGCAAGAACAAGGAGACACAATTTAAAGATGGAGGAGGGCCAGTTCTGGGGCAATGTGAGGAAGTATTTTTTCACAGAGAGGGTAGTGGATGCATAGAATACCCTTCCTGAGGAAGTTGTGGGGTCTAAAACTATGGGAGAATTCAAGAATGCATGGGACAGACATAAGGCAATTCTTGAGGGGGGTAGGAAGAAATAGGCTGTTGGTTAACTAGGATCTGCGGGTTATCCTGTAGGTAGGGAAATGGGCAGACTAGATGGGTCAAGTGGTCCTTATCTGCCATCAAAGTCTATGTTTCTATGTTTCTATGGCAAAAAGATGTAGTTTCAGTATATCAGTATGGTGGAAATATATTATATAAGTACACTAATAATATACTTACACTATTTCAGCAGAAAGTTTTAAAAACTTTTCAGATTTTATTATACTAATTATGGAAATCATTTTTTATGTTACTGTTTGTACAGTACACATATGACATACATGTAAGCCCCTCCATCCCTATTTCTAGAGTATTCAGATGGTAATTGCAAGGGGGAAGGCACAACAGTAGAAAGGAGCACAGTCCAGAGATAAAAAAAAAATAGTCCCTACGTTCTGATGGCTTCAAGTTGCAGCTGGGTCTTCACTACAGAAGGGGAAGGTGCCAACTCCAGTTGCTGTGCTGCAGGACTAGAAGGTGATTAGCAGCAAACCATTTCCAATAACTGAATGTCCACACCAAGGATCACCAGAACTGGGGGTCCCATTTAATAAATGGAAACTGGCCAGTCCAAACATATTTACAGAATTAATCCCTGGGCCCAAGAGCCCACAATAGGGTCACACGCAGTTCATTTTGGTGGTTCCATCATGGTTGTGAAGACCACCCCCCCCCCTTC
This sequence comes from Neoceratodus forsteri, assembly GCA_016271365.2. NCBI lineage: Eukaryota > Metazoa > Chordata > Ceratodontiformes > Ceratodontidae > Neoceratodus > Neoceratodus forsteri. The sequence goes on from CM057455.1 coordinate 1,061,383,238, forward strand.
TCAACTATTCCCAGGGCTGGGTCTACATTACAGGTATTTGTATCAGTAATCTGAGGTTGGGACCTCCTTATAGTAGCAGCATTTGTTTTCTCCTTCCTCCTCCCCTCTGGTCTTTCCTCCTCCCCAAGTTCCCAGAGAACCAACAGGAGGAGTCCATAGGACCGCTTCACCAGTCCAGTGTTCCTGTAGGAACTTCTCTCCAAAACATCAATGCAGCACATTCCCACCAGCTCCCATCTCAGACCTGGCAGTCCCCTTTCCTCACTCTTACTCACTGCAGTCCTTGTGACTTCAGATCAGGGGTAAAAATGTATACACCTAACCGATGCCATGACAATCCTTGGTTTCTACCCCTTACAATGGCTGATGGCAGTGTCATATGGCATTCTTCCCAAAACCGCTGAGCACAGGAACACGGGTTAGAATCCTGGCCACTACACAATACCATTGCTGCTCTCAACCACACACCTGGGAACCCAGGTGGGAGCACGCAATGGCCCCATTCCCCTTCACCACTCACTGACACTTTAGCACAGGAAAAAAAAAGGTGCCAAAAAAACCTGTTTATAACCCACCCCCTGAAGCGGCAGCCTCCAACCCACAGAGACCCCACCCCAGGACACGGCCATAAATATTAAAATCACTACTGCCCATAAAAGATTCCAAGGGAGGGAAAAAGGTAGACCCACCCCATGGGTGGGTTACAACTGCCACTCCTTCAAGTGCTCACCTACCCATTGAGTACTTAACCTCAACCACCAGGCCCTGTGGCTCCATGGGGTATGCACACTCCCCCACAAAGCCACCAGACGCCTAATCCACTGGGACACAACCAAAATGGTGAAAATTCCCTTTCACTGGCCAACGATATAACCAAAACCTGTGGCATTCCCCTCCAAACATGTAACGTAGCCACCCCCCGGGGGCATTTCAGCTGGTGACTCACCAACCCAGGGGTACAGGACAGTTAGTCAAACTGATGGTATCCCAGACCTACTTCTCCCATGTCACAGTACAGCCCCAAAACCCTTGCTGCCACCTGCTGCTGAACACCTGCCAACATACAATCCCCTCCTAACAGATTTCCCTTAAACCAAAATATTTATAAACCTACAAAACATTCTCATAACGTTTAATACTGCTAACCTGCCAGTTGCTTAAGGCAACCACTCTAATTATGTTAAACATCAACAGTGCATGACTGTAACCACATGAGACTGTGGGAGCATAAGCAATAACTATTTTTTGACTGCATAATATCAGAGTTCCTGTCTATATGATGGCTCTTACGTCCTTCAGGACAAGATGCACAAAGTACTAAGTCCAGAATGTATAAATAAAATTTACTGTGCAACACACACTAGCTACTAATAACAGTGACATTAAACAAACAATCAAAAAGAGTTGCTCTCAGCCATAGCAGTCAGAGACCCAACAGTCTCTCATCCACATCTCTGGGGGGAAGATGGCTCAGCAAGAGTTCACAGCTGTCTTCAGCTCTGGGTAAAGTAATAAGCAGGTGGAGGCTTGATTGTCTCTTGACCAAAGGAGTCCACACTGGATACATAGGTCTTGAGCCTTCTCCCCATCCAGTCTTGAACCAGGACATATATCTTGAATGGGGTTAATCCTTCCCAGGTGTAGTTGGTGCACTTGGACTTTGCCATGTTCTGGATAAGCTGTAAGACAAAGCTGTGGTACTATCCGGGCCTAGACAATGCTTTTTATACAGTTTGTCTAGGGTGCCCCAGTAAACCCAGTCCTGCTGGTTCTCTTCCATGATTCCCCAGAGTCTCTCAGGGGTGCAGAGGTACTGGTACTGGGGTAATCACTGCAGATTTTCTTCTGAATGATCTGCTCTGCCTAATTCCATTCATGTGCCTCTCACACTTGTGCTATGGGGCTTGGCCATCCGGCAACCATACACCTTCTCGATACCTCCAGATTTTGGGATCACCATCAGTCACATTCTTGTACTTTGCTTGCCAATGTCTGCATTTGTCAGCAAGGGTAGGCAAGTCTGTCCACAGCATTATGTAGAGGGCCCCTGTCACTCACATGGCTGCACCATTCAAACAGCACCAGACTGCTAACCAGTCCCCTGGACCTCTCTGGTGTTGATGGAGGAGAAAATGGCTTATCAGGGTTCTCCTCACAATTGTCTACTGGTGCCAATGCTGTACTGGCAGGCACTCTGTGCACTGGCCGGGTTGGGTTTTCAAAATCTTTAGGGGCCATTAACTTCATAGAGGCCTCCTTACCATGGCATCGTCAATGGCTGGGAGGTCAGGAAACATCCAATGACACTGAAGATTGTTCCGTGACTTCCACACTGTGTTCCTCCACCTCACTCACAGGCTTGATGGCTGCAGCCTGGGCAGGCATCACAGGTTGCTCAGCTTCCACTGGTGGCTTAGCAATCTCCAGCTTTGATTCAGGAGCTGGTTACTAGATGTTGAGCATGGGCCTCACCTCTGACAATGTAGGGGCTTCAGCAGGAGACACAGATGCTGAAGTGGTCATTAACGCATCCCACTCATCCAGAGCAGAGTCCATGGAAGTGATGGACCCACTGAGACCACTCAACTAAGCAAAATAATTGGAAATATAGACCTCAGGATATTTCTGCTGGCAGGAAGCACATACAGGCTGGAGAGTTACCCCTGGGCCCGCCATGTGTAAATAGATATGTTTCTTTCCTGTGGGGCACTGCACTATATCTCACAGCCATCACAACATAGCCACCAGGACAGTGACCTCTGGGTAGTGATGCGCGAAGTTGGCAAAATTTGCTTTGTGAAATATTTTGTAAATTGCGCTCAATTTGCAAAGCACAATTTGCAAAATTCCCACGAAATTGCACACTTTGTGCAAAACTACATTTAAATCACTGGTGTCTAGTGTCCCCCCCACTGCCGATCATCACCCACAATGTAAAAAAAAATATCTCTTTCATTAAATCCCTGGTGTCTAGTGCCCCCCCCACCACTAATTGCTGGCCACAATGTAAAAAAAAAAAAATTATTTTTTCATTAAATCCCTGTCAAGTGGACCACCCACCACTTGGTGCCAATCACTGCTGGCCACAATGTAAAACATTTTTTTTCGTTAAATCCCTGGTGTCTAGTGGAACCCCCACCCACCCCACCATGTCAGAGATTGCCCCACCACCACCATCGCGCTCAACCCCCACCTGGCCCTGAGTGTGACACTGGCACAGCCCTCCATTCACTTCCATGGCTGGCAGCCCAACTGAGCTCTCAATGAATGAGCATGTGCTTGTACAACAGCATTTGTACAAGCATGTGGTCATTCATTGAGAGAGCTCAGTTGGGCTGCTGGCCATGGAGGTGAGTGGAGGACTGTTCCAGTGGCCTGCTCAGGGTTGGGTGGGGGGAGAAGAGTAGTGGGGCACTCCCTGATGGGGTGGGGGTCCACTAGACACTAGGGATTTAAAAAAAAAATGTTTTTTTGATATTAGACCGATGAGGCGCGGGGGGGCCACTAGACACAGGATTTAGAGGATTCACTATTTATCACTTCCTTGCTTTCAGGTTTCCGTGCAACTTGCACTTAAAAAACCCAAATCAAGGCAAAGTTACAAATAGAGAATTCTTATTAAAGGGGAGCAACTTCGCAAAGTGATTCATGGAGGTGAATTTAGTGACTTTACCTAAAATTCATTTGCAAAGTAAAACTTCACTGCATCTCTACCTCCAGGCCTTCTGGTGCTGTTACCATTGCTTCTGTTCTGATTGATACAGGGAACTTCAATTGGATAAATTATGCAGTAGACCAGTTCCAAAGCCAGCAAACTCAAAACTCTGACCTTTCTCCTCTCTCCCGATACACCAAACCACAGAACCCAGAATACCAGCCCACCAGCCACTGTCCAATGGGAATCCACCATCCAGACAATATTCATAACATCCACATGTCTTGGCATGCTACCAGCAGAAATCCCAGACAGCCAGATGCCTCCATGACCAAAAGGTGCAAAATTGGCCAAGTTCGTCACTGTACATTTTCTTTTAAGTCCCAAATTACATAAAACTGACCCCAGGTACAAACTTCACATCCAGCACTCAGTCAGGTCTTCAGGTATGGCACCCCTGAAAAAACAAGATCCCGGATGAGCCCCCCCATTGGTATGCTCTCCATCGCTATGTCTAGGGGTATCAGGATGGTAACTGCATGCAGAGGGGCCACAACAGTAGGAATGAGCACAGTCCAGAGATAAAAGAAAGACCACCTTCCAGACATATGGCTTCAAGTTGCAACAAGGTCTTCATTGCAGAAGGGGTTACCAACTCCAGATGCTGTGCTGCAGGACTAAAAGGTGATTAGCAACAAACCATTTCCAATACATTGAATGTCCACACCAAGGATCACTGGAACAGGGGGTCCCATTTAACAAACAGAAACTGACCAGTCCAAACATATTTAGGAAATTAATCCCTGAGCCCAAGAGCCCACAATAGGGTCACAAACAATTCATTTTGGTGGTTCCATCATGATTGTGAAGACCCCCACCTCTTTTATCAACTATTCCCTGGGCTGGGTGGCCACATTACAGGAATTGGCAGCAGTAATTTGAGGTTGGGACTCCTTATAGTAGCCACATTTGTTTCTGCCTTTCTCCACACCTCTGGTCTCTCCTCCTTCCCAAGTTCCCAGAGATCCAAATCAAGAAGTTCTTACTTGCTGGGCTCTGAAGGACCCCTTCTCCAGTCTGATGCTCCCATGGGAACATCCCCCCAAACCATCAAGGAGTAACATTCCCACCAACTCCCAACTTGGACCTGACAGACCGTTGTTCTCACTCTTGGTCGCTGCAGCTCTAGCATTTGAATTGGGAGAAAAAATGGATGCACCCACTTTATGCCTTGACCATTCTTAGTTTCTAGCCCTTATAATGGCTGATGACAGTGTCAGACAGCACTCTTCTCAAAACTGCTGACCACAGGAACATGGGTTAAAATCCTAACTACCACACAATACAACCACTGCTCCTGACCACACTGGGAACTCAGGTGGGAGCATGCAAGGGCCCCATTCCCCCCACTGTCTACCAATACCTCGGCATGGGAAAAAAAACAAAAGGTGCCAAAAAAAACCTTTTTATAATCTGTCCACTGAAGTAGCAGCCTCTGACCCGCAGAGATCCCACCCCAGAGCAGGGCCATAAATACTAAAATCAATACTGCCCATAAAATGTTCCAAGACAGGAAAAATGGTTGACTTACTCCACAGGCGGGGTTTCATACAATAAACAGGAATTTAATTACATATAAATGAAGTGTGTTTATATATTATACATCAAAAGATGCTAGTAGGATTCCATCAAGGAGAACCACATTTGTTTACTATTTTTGAACATATTATTTCATGAAAACTGTTTCCAGAGAACATATCTCTGTCACACTGACTCAAAGCTTTCACTTAAAAAAATGCTGTGTTTTTAGATCTGAGGGTTGCAAAGTTATCCTTTCCTAAAGATAATTCTTTTGAAAAGGGTTAACTTCTGAAATGCTAGGGCAAGACACATAATTATTTAAAATTAAGGACTGGAATCAGGCTGAAATTTTTAAATTCCATTTTTAGTGCTTTAATGTATTGATATATTAAAATAATATAAATTCAGCTTTAAAGTATAATAATATAGTCTTAGTATAGTGATACAGTTTAAAAGTATTGGAGAACCAGAGAGAAAGGGGGCTTACCCTTCATTGCAGTCTAAATACTTATGTGCACATACCTGGGAGTGTAATTTGCAACCAGCAGCACAGGTGTTCCATGCAGTGGAACTGAGGTCAGCACCAACAGAAGCTATGTACAACAGATTGTCTTGTTTACCAAAAAGCTTAATTGAGTATCAATAAATATTTAAAAATGGCAGGCTATGTGACAATGATTTGAACTGAACTCTCTCTTTGCTCACCATGATTGCCATGGTTGCTATCCCCTTCCTGGTGGAGAAACGCACCCTTATGTTTCAACTTTCATCATTATCAGAGCATTCAGGATGGGGACAGCAACCTCGGCAATTACAATGTGCAAATGTATAGTTTGTGTGTTGGGTGCTCCATTTTCAGATTGTTAAGCCTTTTATGCACTGAAAGTTTTTTTAAGCCGCTATTTGTGACAGGCATCTGTAGCTCACTTAGTTAAGCAGAGAGAGTTCAGTTCATATCATTGTCATGCAGCCACTATTGCTCCAAACAACTTGCTGCTGCTACGGTTGCTGTATTTCTCTAGAGTCTTATATGTGGGTGAGCCTGCCATTTTAAAATATCTATTGATACACAATAAAGCTTTTTGGTAAATGAGACAACCTGTTGTCCGTAGCTTCTATTTGGTGCTGAATTCAGTTCCACTGCGTGGAACAACTGTGCTACAGTTTAAAAGTATATTTGTGCAGCTTAAAAGTATATTGATATTGTTTAATGTACTGTATATTGATATATATTGATCATTACATTAAGAAAAAAGTTATAAACACTATTCTAACTTTTTCTGATCTTTCACTCACATTCAAACCAACAAGAAACATTCAGACAATTTTATAACTCTAACCTCCCTGCAAAGTGATAAAACTGTTATATAAATTGCAAAACTCTTCATTTAATGTTCAATAATTCCATATATTTCTGTTCAAAAGATAATGCACTTCTACTAATCAAGATATACACAGAATAAATTATAGAAAAGTGTTCATACACCACGATCCCTAAGTGTAAGTGGCTATATGAGTTCTTCAGTCCCCGAGATGGTATTATTTTCCTAGTAAACAATACTTTTCTATTGTTTGTTTTATACTGTATAACACATTATGTTAGCAAAAGAAGACATTTCTTCATACTTAATGTAATTTCATTTTCTGTTAGCTTTAACATTGTGAATGGATAATCAGAACAGATGGGTAAATGTGCACCCCAACTAGGGGAAATGACACAGCCCAGGGCTATAATCAACATAGAATCTTGGGCACATGAACATTCAGGACAACAATGACTCTCCAGTCACTTTTGTCCTTGTAGTGCCCCTAATTATGTGAAAGTAGATCCATATAGCTTATACTGTTTGTCTTGTAATGAACCAAAACATATTAGCTGTTTACATATTCATACCTTTAACCAAAACAAAATAAACAGTTCCCTACCTTGTCAGGCGAGGTAGAGAATGGAAAAGGCTTGCCATCTGCTGCTCTGTTGTGGTGGAACTTCTTTGTGGTACAGAGCCAACTAGAAGAGACTTGGCAAAGGAATTAATGAAAACAGGTAACACTGAACAGAAACTGCTAACAGTGTAAGCACTCACCTATAACAAGGGAGGCACCCTTACTGATCATAAAAATCAAACCTGTTAATCTATGAACCAAAAAAATAAATATTTAAACGTGGAACTGCTCCTTTTTTTAATTATATATATGTTTCAAAAACTTTGTTAATGCTCCAGTTAGGGTCGAAGTGACAAAAGTTGGGAAAAGAGGCATTAGGGTTTCCCTAACACCCCGCCCTCCCAAACCAGGCAGGAGAGCAGGTATGGGGTGTGCCTTGAGCTTCTCAAGCTTAATGCCCCACTCCATCTGTAAATAAGGTCAGATGTCTCGACTTTATGAGAATGGGGTGAGCATTAGGCTTGAGAAGCCCAAGGCACACCCCTCAGCTGCTTTCCAGTATAGTTTGGGAGAGTAAGGTGTTAGGGAAACCCTAACAACTCATTTCCCAACTTTTGTTGCTTTGACCCTAACTGAAGCATTATCAAAGTTTTTTGCCACTTATTTCCTTACTTTTTGAGATAGTGTTATAGTATAGTTATTTTTCTGTAGGAGTGCAGGGTCCTTTGCTCCCATCCCTCCATAGATGTGTATATGTACTGTATGTAGCTGTGGAAGCACAGAGCCCGCTGGGCCTTGCACTTCCATTTATAGGACAACAGTGACCAAATTGTCAGCATAGCCATCTTATTGCCCCACCTCATGTACCCGGTACAGAAAATTTTCAAAACCCTGCCAAAACATAATTCTGTGCAACTGCAATGCCATTCCACTCCACTAGTGCAAAAACATATTTTGAGCAGCATTTGAAAAATGACAGCTGTGACATACATGAGGTGGGGTAATAAGAAGGCTATGTTGAAAATATGGAGTCCAAATATTTAAAATGTCCAGGTGCATGCGTGAGCAGTGGAGGTGAATGGCCACCTGAGGATCGAGCTCCATGCTACCAGACAGAATATAACTAAAAAAAAAATGAATATCAGTGGTGATCTCAGTACATAGCCGTGGCTATTCATTACATTAAATTTCCAGCTAATGAACAAAACTATTTCAGTCGAGTATCAGGTAGAAAGGAGATTTTTTCTATGGCTGGAAGTTTCTGACCTCATGGCAGCTGCACATCAGTAGGCAAAATTAAGCAGGATGGCAGCAGAAGCAGCATCGGCATCAGCCACAGACAGTAGGGAAATCAAAGCCCTACCACACCAGGTACTAAGAGAAATAATGACCTTCAAGTCTTCGGTTGCATCCCTGAAAGACAAAGTAAAAACACTACAGAACAAAGCTAGGGATACCAAGACTTTTTTTCAATATAGAGATGATAAAGACAGCAGGCATGAAACCCTTATTCATTAGCTAGAAAAACTAGTGAAACAGTTGTGGGGCAGAAGGGAAGATGCAGAAAATCACAGTAGGAGGAACAGTTTAAGGTTTGTAGGCTTTCCAGAATCTGCTGAGGGGCGCAGTACCTAAGAATTTCTCTCTCATACGATTTCTGATCTCATATAGTACCACTGGAGGGGCTTGCTAGAGATAGACAGAGCCCACTGGGCACTCAAATCAAAACCAGGCATGAGAAAATGACCTCACCCCATCATCACCCATTTTCTTCACTTCACGGACAAGGAGTTAATACTTGCCCTGGTCAGGCACAAGGGCCCCTCAGCTGGAAATGGCATCACATCTACATCTTCCAAGATTACTCTACCAAGTTGGCCCAGAAATGGCATGAATACAACCCAGAAAAAAAAATCTTGCAGGACCATCATGTCCCCTACAGACTGTTATACCCAGCTAAGCTCCAGGTTACCCTCAATGGTGCTTCCCAAACTTTCATCTCCCTGGATGAGGCCTGGGCTTTGTAGCTAAACACTGGCCATCTGCAACCTGGAATTCCTCCCAAATGAAAGTGGATACAGAAGGAACTGTCCTCCGTCAGCCACACCGACCTTGCCCAAGAAATGTACCTTCAATGTAGACACGCACTTCGAAATGGACTGGCAACCCACAAGGTCCAAGAGAAAGGGCCGAGACAAGCAGCGGTCTGAGAGGAAAGACAAGGAGGGTGAGAGAGAACGTAGCCAAGACTCAGAGAAATCCACAGGCAGCCACTCCTATGAAGAGCTGGTCCCTAAGAAGACCGACACAACCAAATTGTCAAGGAAGTCTGCAGCTGCATGACTGTCAGAGAACCAGGGAGCAGGCAGCAATGAAGACACTCAGCCCCCTCAGAAAGATGCTGATGAGGATCGAACCTGGGCACAAGTGATTGACCCAAACCTTGAAGGACATGCGGCCCAGGCTTAATCCTGTCCAGTTTTCACTGAGGAGTATGGCCTGAACCTGTCCACCTGAAATGACACTCCAGGGTAGCAACACAGGGTACCCTTCTAGGAGACCCACAGAGACAGTCAGATCACATCAGTGAAGAGCAGCCAAGTTCAGCAGTATCCTTTCAATGCTATAATTCCTAACCTTCCCCTGTTCAAGTTCCTATTCAGTTCATAGTTACAATTCTGAACTTTAATGTGTGTAAAGGTGAGTTTTCTCTTAAGTGTTTAATTTCTCCAGTATGACCCCAACCAGACAGTGGGAGAGGAATGGGATACAGGGCTTCAGGGAAGGGAGTGGAATCCACCAGGAATTGGTGCTGCCATGACACTGGTATAGTCTAGGCTTCCCCATCCCCTCCCCCATGCTAACCTCTGGGGAACAGGAACAGCTCTGCACTTTGAATTGGAGCCGTGACTGTTGTGTCTGTTAAGAAAATCCACACTCCTCCTGGTGTTTTGGTGGTGGATGCTGCAGTGCACATCCCCCACAGTAGCCACCAATGGCTTTTGAGTACTCAGGAGCAAGTGTTTGAAACCACACACACAGTGTAGCTATATCGGTGGAGTGGACTTGCGAGCTGTGCTTGACTCATGGAGACATCGGCGGACTCAGCCCGCCTCCCTCCTCCAACAAGCTACTACCTCCTATCCCTGAGCAGCTTGGCTGGCTGAGGGTCCTTAGGGAATCCTTATATACGTAGATCAGCTTGAGCAGGTAAGGCTGCACCAATTCCTCACCCCACCAATAACCTTTTAGCTCTCTCATCTAGATGTGATATGCTGTCTGTACGAAGTGGGGAGCGGACAGGTAAACTAGGAAATATGTCACAGATCCCCTGGCTGGGGGATCATGAGACACTTCTAGACCATGCTCCCACATGATGTCAGCAGCCTGCTGTCCTGTAGACAAAATGAGTTACCTGTTGGTATTACTGTTTGCAAACCTACGTAGCCACTTTTGGGCCAGTATCAATGGCCCTCCCAGACCAAAGAGGGTTCAGAGGCAATGAAATAGGGGCCAGATCCAAATGTCATGGGATGGCTAGTTGGGGCATCCCCCACCCCCACCCACCATGTCTCACTGTCTCACGGTACTGGTCCGAGGCAACAGAGACCATGGAAGACAAGCCTGCCAACAATGTAAACAGTCCCATGGTGTGGGGGCACAAGACAGTGGCAGAACATCCCTGCAAATATCCTAGGGAAGAAGTGGTCTGCTGCACATGACCCTTCCCTCCTCAGCCTGCTCATGGATCCTCACTGAGAAAAAGATTCTCCGGTGAGCATGGGCACAGAACATAAGCGGCAAGGTGGATGTTCCCACTTGACACTTGTCAGGGTTCTAGGGGCTTATGACAACAAGGGGAACCCCCTTGCATGCCTTATATCCCCAGACCCAAAAAGAAGTTCAACTGTGCCATGGAACAGTTATTTAGTTTGTTTCACACTGTTACTTATGAAAATGCTGTTTAATCTGTTAGTGGTTATTAATTTCACTCCAGAGTTATTCTGGATAAAGGTACCTCTAATCCATTGTTGGGTAGACATCATACTGTACTGGTCCCAATGGATAAAAGAGCACAGCAGTGAACCATGTGGGTCCCTGTCCTTTGGCAACAGACCCAGGTGTGACACCCTACAACCAGGTGCCATAATGTATGGCCCCCAAGCAGAAAAAGCTGTCCATAGCTAGTCCCATCTAAGCAAGAATAGTGGGTCACCCCACTTATGGCTATTTGGCCCTGAACTGGAAACTGGGCTGTCCTTTGAAACAGTGGGTATGACAATAATGGTACCCAAGCCAAAGATGGCTAGTAGCCCTCAATATACCCTCATGGAGTTTGGAGTAAGGACTAGGATGAACCACCCACACCAGACACTAAAGATGTGGGAACAACCCCCCATCTTAGAACATCAGCCCCAAAACAACCACCCCACTTCCCTGTTTCTATTAAATAGAAGATTACTTAGTGGTCCCCCACTTTTGGCATCTCATATACTTCATAATGGCTAACCAACAGATAAAGTGGGTCTCATGGAATGTAAAGAGGATCCATCCCTGATAAAAAGAAGTAAAATCATTGACCAACTCAGATGAGAGGGGGTGGGGATCACCTTTCTACAAGAGACCCACCTTACTAAAGCTGAGGCCACCAAACTAAAGATGGGCTGGGCGGCACAGGTATTTAGTGCACACTACAATTCCAGCAGCAGTGGGGTAGCCAATATGGTAAAGAAAAATGTAGCCTTCAACATGAACTCCAAAATATCCAACCCAGAAGGGAGATTCATCATAGTGCAAGGAGACCTAGGAGGTCAAGCGATAACCATATGCAATGTCTATGCTCCAAACTCCTGTCACCCCTACTTCTTTCTGGCCCTGGCTCAGACTCTCTTGGAGCATTCCTTGGGTTATCTTATTCTAGGGGGAATATGAATACCGTACTTGATGATTTCTTGGATAGGAGCAAGTCCCCTACAGGTCAGAGAACCCCAGCCTCCCAAGCCCTGGAGGATCTGACCCAAGAGCTCGGACTCATAGACATACGGAGACTAGTGAACCCTATAGTGATAGATTACTCCTCTCCCCTCTCCACATCAATTTTTATCTTGCATAGACATGTGGCTAATACCATCTGCCTGCGACCCAGATGTCACAGAGGCCTCCACTGGGACAGTGATCACATTAGATCACACCCTGGTGATGTTGACCTAGCTTTCACCTGGGAATGCGAAAGGCCCCAAAGGGGTATAGCGCCTCAACACCTCCATGCTTGGAGACGCACGCTTCTGTGACAGCCTCAGGGAGGATATTAGCACTTTCCTGGAAATAAATAAACCAAAGGATACATCTGCAGCCACCCGATGGGATGCCCTAAAGGCATTCATCAGGAAAGATGTATTAGCCATGCTTCCCACCAAAAATGAACCTGAGTCCATGAATTAGAGACACACCAGCAAAACTCAAGGACCTGGAGAAATGGTTCTGAGAGAACCCAACAGGGGAAGAGGACCTACCTGTGGAAATAACAGGCCTTAATTTTAAGTTAATAAACATCTCCAAGCTAGAGCGGAATACACCCTATTCTGACTATGCCAGACTTTTTGGGAGTCAGGTGAAAAATCAAGCAGACTCCTGGCATGTATGCTTAAAGAGACAGGAATACTTCAGAAATAAATCCATTAAAAATGACTGAGGGGAACTAACCTGTAGTTTGCCCACGTAAACAAAGACTTCCAAAAATTCTACAATTCCTTCTACTCCACCAAGATGAACCCTAGTACACAGTAAATGAAGAGTTTCCTAAATCCACTGCAACCACCCTCCTTAGACCCAGGCAATCAGACTAAACTGGACCGAACCATTGAGTGGGATGAAATCAGAGAGGCAATAACAGGCATGCCAGTGGAAAAGGCAGTACTCCCAAAAAGACCAGCACTCCAGCAGAAATAAATGCCCATATAAGATTTAAAGTGCAAATGCTGTGAAAATATTTACTGAGGGCAAGCCAGAGCTGCACCAAGAGACCCCAGTGCTTTGGCAGTTAAGTCTTCCTCGGGGGTGTGGCTTGGGAACACAGCATGCAAATTTAAATACATACAACCAAGTGACCACCAAGTAAAGTGCAGTGTGCAAATTTACATACAAAAAAGTTGTACAAATGTTCAATGCATTTCAGACTTTCTTCAATATCTTAGTGCTTTTTAATCATTTTCAGTTTTATCTCATCAAGTGACTTATAAATATAGGAATCTGAAATTGGTATATTAATGCATTAGCAACATCATAACTAGGTAATGAGATCCTAAGGAGATAAAGGACAAGGAAAGAGGGAAGAGGAAGGTGTGTGTGGGGGTTATCAAAATAAGCACATTTGAAAAGCAGTGTGGGGGGATTATAGGGAAGGAGTTCTGCCAGAATGTGATGGCTCTAGGATGCCGGTTTGACTAAGCTTCCATCGACCGGCATCACAACAATAGGATTTATATGCGACTGCAGGTTGCAGTCAGCCTAAATCCTGATTGTCTCCTGGTCTGTTTTTCTATTGGGGGCCTTGCCCCCCAACCCCCCATGTGGGGGGTTCTGCCCTCCGCACCCCCATACTAATTATAATCAACTCCGAGTCAGAGTTTATTCGGGGAAGGGTACAGGACCAGGAGACAGTCTGCCCCTGTCTCAGGCTCACCAACACAGTGACCTGTCGATGAACTGTTGATTTTGCCGACCACAATGTAGGTCACTGTGTTGGTGTCGCTGTCTGTGGAGTATACCGAATGGGATTGCCCCATTTATTCCTTCTCGGTTCCTGGGGTTCTACATATTTGCAAATTCTCCATAAGATTCAAACCTGTTCATAGAGACAAAAAAGAAAAAGCAAAAAGCAGATCAATTCACTTGCTTCCAAATACTAGTTTAAAACACCTATAACATAAATCCATTTCATAATTCTTCATCTGAATTCTTACTTTTTCCTTAAAAAGGGTTTCATTATGGTATTCACCATAATGGTGGGGATGGGGTGAATGAGCTACTTAAAAGGGAGAATGAATGGATTTATAAATTACAAAGTGCTAAACCTGATGGTCTGAATGACCAGTGGGACCTGAAACCCTTTTTAATGAAAAAGTAAGAATTCAGATGAAGAATTATGAAATGGATTTATGTTATAGGTGTTTTAAACTAGTATTTGGAAGCAAGTGAATTAAACTTTTGCCTTTTTCTTTTTCTTTTTTTTTGTCTCTATGAACAGGTTTGAACCATGTGAAGAATTTGTAATTATGTAGATCCAGGAACTGAGAAGCAATAAATGGGGCAATCACATTCTGGAAGAACTCCTTCCCTAGAATTTTCTCCCCCCCCCACCACTGCTTTTCAAATGTACTTATTTTGATAAATTCCCCCTACCCCACCTTCTTCTTACCCCTCTTTCCCTGTCCTTTATCTCCTTCAGGATCTCATCACCTAGTTATGATGTTGCTACTTCATTAATGTACCAATTTCAGATTCCTATATTTATAAGTCACTTGATGAGATAAAATTGAAAATGCTTAAAAAGTACAAAGATATTGAAGGAAGTCTGAAATGCTTTGAAAATTTGTACAACTTTTTTGTATATTTTTTTGTATGCAAATGTGCACACTGCACTTTACTTGGTGATGTCACTTGGCTGTATGTATTTAAATTTGCATGCTGTGTTCCCAAACCATGCACCCTGAGGAAGGCTTGTCTGCCGAAGCGCTGGAGTCTTTTGGTGCAGCTCTAGCTTGTCCTCAATAAATATTTTCACAGCATTTGCACTTTAAATCTTGTATGGGCATTTATTTCTGCTGGAGTGCTGGTCTTTTTGGGAGTACTGATCGTTTCTGGTCTAGCTAACCACTGACATCACCCATCTCCTGTGGCTGAGCAGCATAATCTGGGACTGTGTTAGTTTACTGTGGGAAAGGCACCTGGAGTAGATGGACTTCCAGTGAAATTCCTGAAAACGTTTATGGAGGTGCTACAGGCCCCACTCCAGGCAGCCTATTCGGAGGTCTGTGAGACTGGGGTCCTACCTCAATCTATGTGCACTGCCAGGATATCTTTATTGCCCAAACCAGGCAAGGACCCCTCCATATGTGGCAGTTACAGGCCCACTTCCCTGATCATGGCTGACTGCAAAGTACATGCCAAAGTGTTGGCAAATTGGTTGAAGGAAGTGATCCTAGACTTAATACACAAAGACCAAGTGGGCTTTGTGCCAGGGTGCAAAGGAACTGACAACACCAGGTGCCTATTGAACTTATTACATCACACTAAACACCCACATCCCCATCCACACTCCTGTCTCTAGACACCAGAAAGGCATTTGACAGCGTGGAATGGGGCTACTTGTTCCAAACCCTGGACAAGTTCAACATTGGACCTAACTTCAGGAGGTGGGTGTCCATTTTATATAAGGGTACAGCAGCACAAGTGGTCACCAATGTCACACTGTCCAAGCCCCTTCATCTGGAGAGGGGGACCAGGCAGGGCTGCCCTCTATCACTCATGCTCTTCATCTTTGTACTAAAGCTACTTCTGCAAGCCATAAGGCAAACAAAGGACATCACGGGGGTGAATCTTGGGGGACAGCACATGTTATTGGCCTATGCTGATGACATCCTGCTAACACTCACAGACTCACAGCAGTCAGTACCCCAGAAACAGGAATTGATCTCCAGATATATTGAGCTATCTGGATACAAATTTAATCTAGTGAAATCACAATTTCTAGCGTCCTCTTACCTGCTTTCTCATTATCCATGGGTAGAGTACCTGGGAATAAAATTAAGCTGGAACCTGGCTCATCTGATAAAACTGAATATCTCTCCCCGATGGTAGAGCTAGAAGCAGACTTCAACAGATGGGGCAGGCTCCACTTGACACACTGGGGCAGAGCCCAGGCATTCAAACTGATGGCCGCTCCCAAGATCCAATATATTTTGGATGATCTCCCCATGAGAATGGACCCCGAGAACTTAAGAAGCCTGCAGACAAGAATGTTGAAATTCTTTTGGGGTGGAGACTCGCACTACCTCAGTTGGTCTATGCTACAGGTAGGATATGAGAAAGGGGGATTCAGGCTAACAGACATTCACTTAAGAGTCTATGCCCAAGCCCTCTCACAGGTGGCCCAGACTGTTCCCTGGACCTCTGGGAACCTGAGACCCAGGTGGGCGGACTGTGAGGTCATGGTGGCTGGAAGCCCCCGGCCCATGCCTTGTTGTTCAGGGAAATACCCAAATGCCCCACATATCCTCCCACCAGATTACAGGCCAAGCTAGTCTGGGCTAAGTACTGCAGGTTAAGCATCTGGAAGCTAGAAGGGGCTGGGCACTTGCCATTGTGGGCCTACCAGCACTTACTCATAGGGGGCAAGTCAGTGAGATACAAAGAGTGGGAGGAGGCCGGGATCACAACTTTGCAAGATATTATGCACCCCACACTAACACCATGATGTCGTTCACTCAAATTTGAAATAGTACAATATATCACAGCACAATCACTAGAGATACCGCCAACTGAAGCATGCCTTGGGAGTGATCCTAGGCCTGGCCTTGACCTTTGGCCAGGGACAACCAGATAGACAAACTGCTATGGCCTGGCCAGGGGAAGATACCCTGAAACAGGGGCATCTATCAACACTTACATAATTTGCATCCAGATCCATCCACCAGGACCAGGCAGCAATGGTCAACGGAATTGGGATGCAAGATTGGCACAGACCATTAGGGGAGATGCTGGGTCAAAGCCCAGAAGGCCTCAAAGGACACAAAAAGAAGGTTTACACAGTTAAAGATCCTACAAAGGTGGCACAGAACCCTGGAAAAAATACAAGCATGTGGCCTACTGCCCTTAGGTAACTGCTGGAGATGTAGTAGCCCAGCAGCATCCATCACTAACATTATATGGATCTGTCCATCCATGTTGAACTATTGGAAAGAGGTTCAGGGCACTTGTGCTGCCATTCTCTACCAAGATTTTCTAGGCCTATACACTACCCCAAACACAGTCCCAACACTAAGCCGCAAGTGACGTTCCTGGTTGCTAGGCACACTAATAGATGCAAAATAGTAATTCTGAGATACTGGAAAAAGCCCAACCATCCACCATCACAGCAATGGCTGTTGGAAATTGGCAAAGCAGCCATTTATAAATGGGTGCTCTACAAATCCCAATGCAAACTCAGCCTATCTGAGGACATATGGGGCCCTTACCTATGGTGAAAATACTGCAAGATCCCTAAGGGGTACTTTATTTCTAATGGGCCTACTCCACAGGGTATAGGATAGCCCTGCTGTAGAAGGGGGGGGTTGAATCCCCCCTTCGGGTACACTAGTCAAGTGCGGCTGATACAAGAACTGACTCCACCACTAGCACAGTCAGTCTTGGTAGGATTTAGCCCAGAACAGTCACCCATGGTCACTTGTAACCCAGATTCCGATTGATAGCAGTCCCAAAACTGCACTACTGTGATATAGGTAACTAACATAGAGATGAAGATATTACAGCATGTGGATATAAGCAATAGATTTGTGATTATTTGTACATGTAGAAGGTACAAGTCAGTCCATATATATGCTTAGTTAGTAATCCAAGGGCTAACCACCTGGCCAAGATGCATAATCTATAAGGATCTGTATGTATGTCTGTACTACAAAATTGTACTTCTGGTTGGAAGGCCTTGTCAAATTTTTTAAAATACCAATAAAATTTGAATTAAAAAAAAATATTTAAAATTTCCAAAGTTACGTGCAGGTGCAGTGAAAATGAGATGAATGGTCATAACTTCTGCATTTTTTCATATTTTGACCACTAATTTTCAACATAGTCTACGTATGATCCCACCTCATAAACCCCATAGGTGAACATTTTCAAATCTGTGCCAAAGCACCATTCCATGCCACAGGTGCAAAATCACACTTTGGACATGATATGAAAAATGACAGTTTACTCTTAGTGAGGTCGTGTGAAAAAATGGATATGCTGAAAATTTTGAGTCAAAATATTGAAAATTACCAAAGTTATCCACTAGCATAGAAAATTTTCAATGAATGCTCACAACCCAGCCATTTTTAAGAATTTTTTCACTAAATTTTCAACATGGCCTTTTTGGAACCCCCACCTCATGAACACTGGTGGTGAAATGTCATTATTCAGTCCCAGAAGGTAATTTCAAGCAGCAACTGTGAAATCACCTTCAGGGCCCAATTAATAAAATTACACTGCCAGTGTTCATGAGTTGTGGTCCCAAAAAGGCATGCTGAAAATTTGGTGAAACAATTCCAAAAAATGGCAAAGTTATGAATGTAGGTATAAAACATCACTGAAATACATTATATGGCACTTACCTTTAATAGTCAGTTCACGGTTCGGCTTTAAAGAGTGCAGACATGTGTCAGTCCAGAGAAGATGGCAGACTTTGACATAGGCTGGTCAGTATAGAGTAAGGGTGGTGTGGGAAGGTTAGTGCTCAGTGGGAGGGTCGGGATGGGGGAGGGGTCAGCAGTGACGACGAGGGACTATTTTCTTTGTTTCAGGTAAAAAAAGACATTGGGTACAGTTTTCCTATTGCAGGTACTAATTAATATTAATAAACCATCTCAGGACACTGGGAGTGGGCTCCTCAGTGTCTCACACTGCTGGGGGTGGGCTCTAAATACTGTAATTGGGATTGGGCACCCCCGATGTTGGCTACAGTTACTATTATTTAGGGGACAGTTATTAGTGAGTGAGGGGTGCCACTAGACACCAGGCCAAGGGGGCTCACAGCTCACACTTCAGCCAGCAGCATGAGTTTAGCTGTGGCTGCAGAAGTCAAGAAAATCTGTGGTTCACATACAGAGACCACAGGGGAAGCGTTCCTCTCACTAAGCTGGGTACCCAGGATTTCAGGTGTCCAGAAAAAGTATTTGTGGCCCTAATTGTGAAAAACAAACACCAGAATCTAACTAAATGGGACCCGTTTAACTAGTTTCTGGTGTTTGATTTGTAAAATGACAAAATTTTTATGTATTTTCCATGCATTTTAGTTAATGGAAAAAGGAAAACAAGATGGCGGCTCACAAAAAAGAAATTATTCGTAATGAAAAAGGAATGGATCTTGTGAGAAAGAATCCTTTTTTGTGAGATCAAATCCTTTCTCAAACTTTTTACCTCTATCCTGAAAAGTGATCTTCCCATAGGCAATAATGGGAACTTAAAAACTGAATAACCTTGTAACAGATTAATCAGTTTTCACCAAACAACGCACTGGAATTCTGTTACCCAAGTTCTTTCTACCATACAAAAATCACACCAAAATTCCAAACCATTTGGGCACAAGGCGATCAAGAAAAAATTGCAAAAAGTGGTGACTTTTATGGTTTTTGCTCTACCTGGATCTCAGAATCTGCACATCCAATTGGAACGAAACTTGCCATCTCAAGAGATCTACCCCAGAGGACAGCACATACCAAACTTTGTGCAAATCAATTGATTAGTTTCAAAGTCAATAAAGTGCAAAATTTGAGTTTTAACATTAAACAGGCTACTCAACCCTAACAATAGGTGCATGACCATGCATATAAATATTGATATATATATATATATATATATATATATATTATGGTAGCACAGTAGTGCTACTACAGTTAGGGTTGAGTAGCACTTTTAAGGTTAAAGGGTCAAACTTTGCATCTTAATAACTTTGACACCATTTAATGGATTTGCCTGAAATGTGGTATGCTCAACTGGGCATGGTAGATCTTGGGATATGCCAACTTTTGTACTGGTTGGATATACGAGTGTGGAGTTATTAAGCAACAACGAATTGAGCAATTACGCTTTTTTGTGATTTCTTTGCTCTCGCCTACAGGTCGCACGGTTTGCACAACCAGCCCAAAAACTTCAGGGAATGTGTGGCCAGGGTCCCTGATGTGCCTTTTGAAGATTCTGTGAAAAAATATTAAACGGTTCAAAAGTTATTCAAAAAACAAGTTCCCATTATAAGTCAATGGGAAAAGTTAAAAAGTTCGAAAGTGTCGCAAATGCAGTTTTTACTTTCGCAAATGGCTCTTTTTCTTTCGCAAATCTGCCATTTTGCTTTCAGTTGGTGATCACAAAAAATGCTTGCCATTTAAATTTGGGACCCTCTAGCAATCTAATTCTTTTTGTATTCACCTAGTCTGAGCCTGAGGATGCTAGCCATGTCTTTATTTTGGGGTGAAACACCCCAGAAATATGTTTGTCAAATTTCTGGAAAAAGTATTTTCACAAAGTACTTTCTCACATGCAACACTTTAGTGCTGTTTTGCAAAAGCTTTTGCAAAGTTCAACAGTACTTTTCCAAACTATGGCCAGACTATGGCCAGAATGACAGGAGTTCTTTGTCACCCTGCTGCAAAAGAACCATTTGGTCTTTTGGGCTGAAATTTAGAGGGAAGGCAGACAACATCTCACAGATGTGCCTTTCACTTGTTTGGTGAAAAAATATTGCATGGCTGCAAAGTTACTATACTCTGAAGTTGGCATTTTTCCCTATAGACTAACATGGTGATGTATGACGCACCTTTCGGGGCTCGTATCACGAAAATGGTGCAAGATACAGTTTTTTTTGTCATGACTTTGTAATGCAAAATAGTAGCCAGGAAAATAATGATTTCTGTGAAATTTACATTTTTTTCTACGTCATGCGGTTGCTGAGATATTACCAATTAAGTACTTCCAATGCTCGTTTTCAGCTTCGATCCCTATTACAATGCATACATTCTTTGTACACACTGTGTTTCTGTATGCAACTGTTTGGAAAACACAGGATATGTGTTTCCGTTACTGTTACAGTTACTGTTTCCACTTGCGTTTCTGTCCCCCTTTGCGTTACCGTTCCCATCTACGCCACCGTGTGCGTTAACCTTTGCATTGTCATTCACACTTGCATTACCATGTGTGCCACTGTTTGTGCTTCTGTTTGTGTTGCTCTTTCTGTTACTGTGTTACAAGACATCGCATGGGCCCTGCGCTCCCGCCGCCACATTATATTTGCTATTTCTCGTCATCATTCTCAAAAAGAAGGGAAATTAGAGGCAAAAACCTCTGTTTAATGCAATAGTTAGGGTTGTTCCACAGTGATAAAAGTGAGAAAATTTGGTGTTATGGTTGAAAGCCCCCCTTGGACCCCTCTGCACACACCCCCAACTGGCATCAGGGTGTGCATTGGGGTTGTCGGTCCTAATTCTCACCCCATTCTCCTATACCTCTGCTTCTTCACACATGTGATGGGGTGAGAGTTGGGGCTGGCAACCCCAATGTGCACCCCAATGCCAGTTGGGGTGTGGGCAGGGGGTCCAAGGGGGCTTTAACCCCAACACCAAATTTCCTCACTTTGTCACTGTGGAACAACTCAACTGATGCATTAAATGGAGTTTTTGCCTCTACTATACATATAGTAGAGGCAAACTCCATTTAATGCTTGTTAGGTTGTTCACAGTGAAAAAGCAAAGAAATTCAGTGTTAGCTGAGTTCTTGACCCTCCAGCTCACCCTCCCCATCCAGCATCGGGTGTGCATTGGGCTGTCGGCCCCACCTCACCCCATCACATGTGTAAAGAAGCTGAGGTATAGGAGAATGGCTGAGAGTTAGGACCATAACCCCAATGCGCACTCGATGCCAGTTGGGGGTGTGCAGGGGGCCATGGGGGCTTTTGCCCCACTCACCCCATCACATGTGTAAAGAAGCTGAGGTATAGGAGAATGGGTTGAGAGTTAGGACCGACAACCCCAATGCGCACCTCGATGCCAGTTGGGGTGTGCAGGGGGTCCAAGGGGCTTTCAACCATAACACCAAATTTCTTCACTTTTGTCACTGTGGAACAATCCTAACTGATGCATTAAACTGAGTTTTTGCTACTAGTTTCTTTCTTTTGAGAATGATGACGGAAATAGTGAATAATATAGTATGGAAGCGGCTGTCTAGGGCCCCACGCCCCACCACGTGATGTCTTGTGACATAGTAACAGGAACAGCAATGCAAACAGAAGTGGCAACAGGGAGCACATGGTAACGCAAACGTAAATGGTAAAGGAAACGTTAATAGAAACGCAAGCGCAAAGTGATGCCGAGGCGAACAGTGATGCAAACGGACATTGAAGCTCATACAAAAACACAACTGGTGATGCAAACAGTGATGGCAGCAGTATTTCAAATGGAAATGTTAAGTGTCAGCAAAAAGAACACAAAAGGGAACAGAAACGGAAACTCGAATGCAAGCGCACACATAAACACAAACCGTAATGTGCACAGGCACAGTACCGCAATTGTAAATGCAAATGGTAAAGTTAACATAAAGGATAACATCAAAGGAAACAGAAATGAAAATGGGAACAGAAGCGCATATGGAAACGCAAACCAAAATGAGCACGGGCACAGTAACGCAATTGTAAATGCAAATAGTAATGGTAACAAAAACGCAAGTGCAAATGACAATGCAAAGGGTAATACACATGGTGGCATACACGGGAACGGTAACACAAACGGGGACATAAACATAAGTGGAAACAGTAACTGTAACAGTTACGGAAGCGCATACCCTGTTGTTGCCAAACAGCTGCATAGAGAAACAGAAAGAATGTATGCATTGTAATGGGCATTGAAGCTTAAAACAAGCATTGGAAGTACTTAATTGGTAATATCTTAGCAACTGCACCACACAGAAAAAAAATAAAAATTTCACAAAAATCATGATTTTCCTGGCTAGGTGTTTGCTGTTGCATAGCCCATAAAAATCTGCATCTCGCATCATTTTCGAGATACGAGCCCCGAAAGACACAGCGTACGCCACCATGTTAGTCTATAGGAAAAAACACCAGTTTCGGAGTACCGTAACTTGGCAGCCATGCAATATTTTGTCACCAAACCACCAAAAGGCACATCTGTGAGATGTTGGTTGCCTACCCTCAAAATTTCAAGCCAAAAGACCAAACAATTGTTTAGCAGCACAGTGGCAAAGAACCAGTGTCATTTTGACTATAGTCTGAAAAAGTACTGTTGAAGTTTGAGAAAGCTTTCGCAAAATCATTCGACAGTGTTGCAAGTGTGACACCACTTTGTGAAAGTACTTTTTCCAGAAATTTGAAAAACATATTTCTGGGGTGTTTTACCCCAAAATATAGACATGCCTAGCATCCTCAGGGTCCGACTAGGTGAATACAGAAAGAATTAGCTTGCTAGAGGGTCCCAGATTTAAATGGCAAGCATTTTTCTGATCGCTAACTGAAAACAAAATGGTGGATTTGCGAAAGTAAAAGGGCCATTTGTGAAAGTAAAAACTGCATTTGTGACACTTTCGAAGTTTTTAACTTTTCCCATTGACTTAAAATGGGAACTTGTTTTTTGAATAACTTTTGAACCGTTTAATATTTTTCCACCAAATCTTTGATAGGCACACTGGGCACTCCGGCCACATGTTCCCTGAAGTTTTCGGACCAGTTGCACAAACCGTGTGACCTGTAGGTGCGAGCAGAGAATTCACCCAAAACCACAAACGCGTGCGCAGATCTGACTTAATAACTCCGCAGCCATATATCCGACCAGTACAAAAGTTGGTAGACCCCAAGATATAGGGTTCTTGATCAAGCATTCCAAATTTCAGGCATATCTGTTGAACAGTGGCAAAGTTATTAAGGTGCAAAGTTTGACCTTTTAACCTTAAAAGTGCTACTCAACCCTAACTATCGTGGCACTACTGTGCCACCATAATATATATATATATATATATATATATATATATATATATATATATATATACACACACACATATTTATGCAATAGGTGCAGATACAAATGCAGTGTGATAAATGCAATTATCTGAGTAACTACGTACACATATATCCTTATGTACATAGTTACTACATCATCAATCATTTATGTAAACAGCTACTATGTCACAGTCCATTTGTGCACACATACACAGTTTCTATGGTTTTTCTACCCCCTTGCCGACTGGCACTACATCCGCCCATTTTCACTTACACACACACACACACACACACACACACACACACATTCCTCACTTTTGGTTCCAGTTTGCATGACAAGTGGCCAAACATGCTGTGCTGTAACTTTCCAGACTGCTACAGAGGAAAAAATAAAACAAAACCTAGTTTTTTGTCTCTTCTCTTTCTTCCCCCTCTCCCGTGGTGGCCAACTGTCACACTGCCACTCCTAAACTACACTGCACTTGTTCTCTTTTCAAAAGGCAAAAAAAAAAAACTATTTTTAATATATATAGTGTAGGCTCCAGATATTGCCCCCCTCCCCCAACCACTGCTGCCATTGCTCCATTTGCTCTTCGATCCATTCAAATTTATTTATTATTTATTTATTTATTTATTTATTTATTTATTTAAGTATAGGATTACAATACCTTTGAGACAGGGCTCTTCTACAAAGGTTCCACATCCATTACATGTCAATACACAATACAAGGCGACAGCAGTGCCAGCGAGACAGTACAGGTAATAAGTACATATAGTTAAAAATAATCTGAGGAACAAAACAAGTTTTGGTGGCTAGTTAACAAAGGGATAATGGTTAAGGAGCAGACAGGATAAGGGAGCAAGTGAGAGGGAAGAGTAAGGGGGAAGGGGGAACAAGGGGAGTAGAGCCGCCAGTGGCATTGTCATTGAGATAACAAGATGAAGTGCTAGCAAAGGGGTGGCCAAGTTAAAATAGGAGAGAGCTGCATTAGATTAGAAGAATATTCACATGGTTAGCTAGTTTTGACAGTCACAGGAACTAGAGGAAGTGAGAGAGAGGTGGAGCCTTGATTTAAATACACCAATTGTCGGAGTGGAGGAGATGTACCTGTTGAGCTCATTTAGCCAGTTAGGTGCCCTATAGGCAAAATATCTTTGACCTTGTGAGGTATGACAGTGAGGAACCTGCTACAGCTGAGATTCTGACCCTTTGGTTGTGCGGAGGTTATTGCTTGGATGAAGGAGTGCACAGACTCTAGGGGTGCAGTGCCCATAGTTATTTTCTTAGCCATAGTGCAGGTTAGGCACTTTATCGAGTTCGTAAGTTGACGCTATCTAGTTTGTGAATAGAGGTCACACGTATGTGTGAGGCGGTGGGATCCAGTAAGTAACCGAAAGGCCTTATTGAGTGTGGTGGAACTATATCTAAGAGTGATAGCAGAGGCAGAGCCATAGATAATGAGCCCATAATCAATAATGGATATGACAGAGCTCTGAACAATGACTGCCAGGGTTGCTGGAGGAAGATGTCTGTGCTGGTAGAGAAGGCTGAGATGAGTATTTGCTGTTTGGTCACATAGTCAGTGTGGGTGCTATAAGTTAGATGAGGGTCAAGGGTGATCCCAAGATACTTAAAGGCTTGAACCTGTTCCAAGGTGGCTCCATGGCTGGTTTTGATGGATAGAGGGTGCAGCTTATGTTTGTTATGAGAGCTGCTGAACAACATAGACTTTTCTTTTTATGATTGAGTATGACTGAGATTGTGATTGGAAAACCAATTTTCAACAGATGTGAAGCCAAGCTGAAGGTTGTCTTGTAGAGGCGTAGGATCCTTGTGAGAGGCAAGGATTACTGCATCATCTGCATAGAGGATGATTTGTTCAGGGCAAGAGTTCAGAAGAGTGTTCAGGAATAAGCTGAAGAGTAGGGGGCACAGAATGGATCCCTGGAGAACACCTGAGCAGACAGGTCTGGTATCAGAGAAGACGTCCATAATTTTCACTCTTTGAGACCGGTTCTTCAAGTAGTATTTGAACAAGGCTGTGGTGTCAGAAGAGAGCCCTGCTTTCTGAAGCTGCTCAAGCAATAGGCAATGATGGACAGTATCAAACTCCTTGGTCAGATCAATAAGGACAGACCCAATTAATTGACCATTATCCAACGAGCTGTGAAGAGCACCAGAGAATTCCAGCAGGGCAGATGAGGTGCTGTGCCTTTTCCTGAAGCCATGTTGCTGTGGGCACAAAACATTGTATTTGTCCAGGAAGTCTGTGAACTGATCTGCAACAATACATTTGAGGGCCTTGTAGAGGGGTGGAAGTATGGAGATTGGGCGGTAGTTCCCATGGAAGGCCCTGTCACCACTTTTATGAACTGGGGTAACAGTGGCAGATTTTCATTTGTCAGGGAACTGGCTAAGCCTAACAGAGAGGTTGAAAATGCTTGTCAGCAACTGTAACACCTAATCTAGGGTGAGTGAGGGACAGCAATTTAAGGTCAAGTGTATCATTGCTGGATCTGGATTTGGTGATGGCTTTGGTAAAGTATTTCCGAGCTTCATGCATCCTGACCACTTTGAAATAAAAAGGTGGGTGGCTAGAAGAGGTGAGGGTACTGGGGGGAGAAGGGGGAGAGTCATAGTCCTTGAAGAAGTCCGCAGGGAGAACACTGCTGAGACAGTGAATGCGGTGTTGAAGGTATTTGTAATGATTTTAGGGTCAGACGTGGTAGTACCATTTAGATTAAGCAGGGTAGGGGAGGTTTTAGGTTGCTTCCCAGTGACCTCTTTGATATTGTTCCAAAATGCCTTCCCATTACCCCAGGTATCCGTGAGAGAGTTCTTGTAGTAGGTAGATTTCATTTGCCGGATAGATTTGGCACAGTCATTCCACGCACGTTTGTAGTTTAGGATACCTGTTTGTTTACCAGTGGTTCTGGCAAGCTCCCAGAGGTGATCTCTAGATTTTAGTTGACAGAGGATTTAATATTGCCTGAAATCTCACAAAAAAACTTTTCACATGTACCTTCTCATGTGCAGTATTGCAGTGCTAGGTCAGAATGCCGAATGTCAGAACAGCACTATAAACAACACTGCAGGAATGACAGCACCTGCTAAAACAGTGCTCAGTAAAAATAGCATGGAAAACAACATTGCCAATGGCAGCAGTCCAAACACACACTGAGCAGCAGCTTAGCCAGCCAACACATTTTTATTCTTCTTGTACACTTCCTCCACATCTTTCCCATAACACGTCAGCTACAGGGGTAGCATTAATGACCTTTCGCTAAGCTACCCCTGTAACTGTCCTTGTTTTCATTATTGTTGAAGCACTGTTTTTACCAGTGCTATTCTTGAAGCACTGTTTTCTCCCAGTACACAGTGCCGCTTTTCCTCCCACAGCCTCTCAGATGCTTGTTACCTAACCAGTTTGTACTCTGTGCAGCTTGGACTCACTC
The DNA here is from genome assembly GCA_016271365.2 of Neoceratodus forsteri. Taxonomy (NCBI): domain Eukaryota; kingdom Metazoa; phylum Chordata; order Ceratodontiformes; family Ceratodontidae; genus Neoceratodus; species Neoceratodus forsteri. The sequence continues at coordinate 1,061,410,564 of CM057455.1, forward strand.
CACAGAACTCCGTTCTTGTCTCAGAACCCCACGTATGTGAACTGTAAATCATCGGCAGCAATACCTAATCCCATGCCTGCTCTCCAGAACCCTTGGTGCTTGCTAAACAGAGCTATCATTTTTCTTCATTATTTTTCAAATCCTGCTTATTCCATCAATCAGGAAACATTCTGTAACGTCAGAACACAATGTGCATAGCAACATTCATAGCAACTGAGCAGAGAACTGACTCATAACCAGTAACTCATGAAAAAACTTCACCAGCTATTGTACAAAACAAAAAAAAAACTAAAAATAATACAAACAAAATAAAAAGCAAACAAGGTCTTCTCCTATTGCATAAATGGAATATGCAGGGGGGGACCTTGTATGATACCTGATTTATCTACACTCACGCTTTTTGACCTAGGACACCTCACTCATGCTTTACGCTGCTTGTGAGGTTACCCAAGGTCAAACAGCAAAAGTGTAGATAAATCAGGTATCACACAGGTCCCCCCCGGATATCCTATCTATCTATCTATCTATCTATCTATCTATCTATCTATCTATCTATCTATCTATCTATCTATCTATTTATCTAGAGAATAAATGATAGGTCAGTGTGGTCTATGGGGATATAATTTCACCAAGGGGTGCTAATGAGGTCAATAAGCATCGAACCCAAAGGGCAAGCAGCTTATTGACCTCATTAGCACCCCTTGGTGGAATGATATCCGCATACACCATACTGACCTATCATTTGTTTTATAAAATACATGGGGATGTGAAATAATGATGTTTGAGACAGAGGTGCAGGAAAATAGTGTTTATTTACAAGTGTTACTCATTAGTGAATCAAGTGGTATTATCAGTGGTAATTAATGCAGTGTCTCTTTAAGGGCTTGGGTCAGCTGGTGATTAGTGCAGTGTCTCTCTAAGGACTCGAGTCTGCTGGTTTCTCTGGGGTTGTGGTTGGAGCCACATTATAAATATTAATAGTCATATTTGCTATTGTGCAGTTGCTGTTTCTGCCAAATAATGCAATATTTGTTCATCCTGTAGTAGTTATGTCAATTGATGGTGGACAGTGGGTTCAGCTTTGTGTGTTTGCCATTGTTACTGGGAACTTTGAGGTTTATTGAACTGACACTTTTTGAATGGTAGCTTGTAGCCTGTGTCATTGCTTTTGAGTTTCCACATTCCAGAGGGTCTGGTGCTGCTTTTAGTGGCTGTGTATGACATCGAACATGTTGTTGATGTCTGATGTGGTGACATTAGTGTGAGCCTCTGGGTGTTAGTTGTCAGTGAGAGGTTCTGGGCATCAGTATTGGATGTGCTCAGTATGTTCTGTACTGCATTGGCTGGTTGTGATTAGAATGTGGGTGAGAGTACATAAATTTGTGTGGGGTTCTATGCAGCTGTTCCTTTTGAGGTTGGCGTTGTTGCTGGAGGCAGCATGGCAGTCGTGTTCCACGTTACTGGTGGCATCCGCATGGCTGTTTCAGCAGTTGGAGCTACCATAGTTGTTACTTTACTTTTCTCCTCAGTTTGTTGGAGTTGATGTTTCTGGGCTCTGTGGAGTGCTGCAAAGGACACCGCTGATGTGCTGGGCTGGTCATCCTCTTCTTCATGTAGCAAGCTATTCTGTAGCTGGGTCTGGTGTCTGGTGAGTATTGGTGGTATACAGCTTGTTTGGGGTGGCTCTTCTGTGTCCCAATGCCAGTGATTTTCATCCCAGAAGTCATCCCATGCAATGTTTTTAGTTTTTTTTGGGGTTGTTGGTGAATTGCTAGTTTGGGGGTTTTTGCTGTATGTTTACTGTTTCTAGTTGGTTTGCTATTATTTTGGCTATGAGTTTTTGGTTTTCTTCTGATATGGTTGAGTAATTGTTGACAGACATTATATTTTTATGTCCAGATATCTGTGCAGTTTCTGTGAGAGGAATGTTGGAATTTACCAGTGTTTATATTGATGTCTTTCTTGTACTGTGGTTTGTTATTTTCTTGTCTTGCAGTAGTCCAGCAGAATGGTTTATGAATGTTATTATTGATCTTTTTCTGTTTTCTCTGATTTTCAGGTTTCAGTACCATAATGGGTCTTGAGTTTGGTTGTTTTGGGAGGTGAGGTAAAATGGAGCATCATCATGTAGCATTTCTTGTGGTCTGTGTGATTTGTATTTTTTGTATGCTTTAAGAGGGTCTTGGTATGAATTGTTTGTGTTTTGGTACATTCTGGGCTTTATTGTGTATGTCTCATGGATTTATTCCTGTTCTTGTCTTTGTTTGTCTTTCATTGTGTTCAATGTATTTATGACCTTCTGCGTCCTTCAGTAGTTTGAGGTCACCCATTTCAAATTGTATTGTTTTGATGTTCTGAGAGCAAAGTAGAGTCTGATGTTAAAAAATTGCATGTGTACCAGTGCTGTGGGATTGTGGAGTCCAGTGGTTCCTGTTGTATATAGTATGTCCATTCCAATGCTGGTGAGTGCTTCAGCTTTATTTGGGCAGTTGTTTGTTGTTTCCTTATTTAGGTATTTTTGTTTTGCTTCCATTGTTTTGAATGTTTCCTTAAATATTGTTCTTTTGCCCCGATATATATAAAATAGGAGTAGTTTTCACGTCCAAACTATCTTTCTAGGCTTCCCAGGACCCATCATAGTGTTCCTGGTTCATATTGGGTTCCATCTTGTTTCTTGTGGGTGAATTTGAAATTAGCTAGATGTTTTCCCAGGTCCTGTGGTGGTATTTGGAGTATTTCTCTTGTTTCACCTACCTTTGTAAGGTAGTGTTTTATTACTTTTTGGTCAAAGGCAGTCTTTTTGTTTTTTGTTGTTGAATGAAATCTTCTCTGTCTTGATTTTGTTTGTCATCTTCCATCTTGGTTTTTAGTGTTATCTCAGTCATATTGGGTAGTGTGGCTGTTATATGGGGGTTTATTGTTTAATTGATCATTACTGGGGTGTTAACTAGGTGTTGATTGGTAAATGGTTTAGTGTATTGTTTGTTGTCATTGATAATTTTGTTTATATGATTATTTTCCCACAGTGGTATACAGTTTTAATTAAGAGGTATACAGCTTTAAGTGGTGTGGTATACTGGGAAACACACGATAATGGTCTCTTATGGGGACCATGTAATACAAGATATATAGATATAGATGTAGATATAGATATAGAGATAGAGATAGAGATAGAGATAGAGATAGAGATAGATAATCACAGCAGGTAAACCATAGAAAGATGTCTGGGCAGATTTATAATCAAAAATCAGTGGACATCCCAGTGCTGGCATACTGGATAATATCTTCAGCAGGAGTGAAGGTCCCAGAAGAGTTCCATTGACAATGCTGGAGTTATCAGAAAAGGAAATTATGGTAAGCATGATGAAATGTCTTCTTTCTGTCATGCTCCACATTGCCAATGGGTAAAATGAGGAAAGGGTCACAAATGCACCAGCCTTTGTAGAATTGTACTGTGTTTCACCAAAGGGCTTTGGCGCAACTGTGCCAAACATTGCGGATGATGCAGGGCTTGGCACAAGCCCTGCATCAACCTTCTAGAATTAGGTCCCAGGAGTGGAAATGGTGTTTTTTGAGCTACATTCACTAGGTGAAAGAACTATGGTCTTCTGGGCCATTCTGGAGCTACTAGAAGAAAACTTCCTCTTGAGTGCCTTATTTTGTGTATGACCTTGGGAAGGAGTGGCAGAGGAGAGAAGGCATACGCTCTGTCGAAATTCCACTCGTGTGACAAAGCATCCACTGCCTCTGCTTGAGGACACTGGTAGAGGCTGAAGAACTATTGCACTTGACCAAATCTTTTGCACAGATCAAACATCTCCAGATTCAGCATTCACTCCCTGGGTGGACATTCTTGCATCTTAGCCAATTGGCCTGAATGTTCATCTCCCCTGTCAAGTGAACTACTGACAGAGAGAGAAGGTTCTCCTCTGCCCACAGCAGGAGATTGTCTGCTTCTTTTAGCATCTCTACATCATCATGATAGCATTGTCTGACCTTATTTTCATGACTTTTGACTGCACCAGATTTTGAACATGAAAGAGAGTGAGGTGCACATCCATCATCTCCAGAACATTGATCTGTAGGTGTTGTTCCTGCACACACCAAGTCCTCTGAATGTTAATGTGGTCCAACATGGCCCCCAACCCAACAGGCTGGCATCAGTACCAGAATCAACTCTGGAGGAACTTACAAAGAAGACCCCTTGCTCAGCTTCTGATAAATCAACTCAGGGACTGCTGCAAGAGTGGGGAAATTGGAATTCTGGCCTCATAGTCCTCTGAGGTTGGGTCCCAGGCCAAAGCAACCTGATCTGAAGGGGTCACATGTGAAGGCAAGCTCACAGAACCAGTTTTATTGTCACCATCATGAGGCTCAGAATCCATAGTAGCCTGTGAATTGAAGCCAATGGTTGGCCCATCAGCCACTGAACCTATCTCAGCAAGGTATCTTGCCTGGCCGACGAGAGGGAGACCTTCCCCATATCCATCTTGAACACTGCTCCAAGGTGCTCTAGGGTCTGTGACAGTTTGAGAGAGCTTTTTTTTTCTGATTGAGTACCCAACCATGGGACTCCAGAGCCTCCAGAGTCCTGGTCACTAATTTTCTTGCAAGTGGGGCAGACTGCACTCGAATAAGCAAGTCATCCAGGTAAGGGTTGACATGATGTCCCTACTCTCATAGTTGAGCCACCAGATCTATAAGCACCTTTGAGAACACTCTGGTTGCTGCTGCCAGCCCAAAGAGGAGTGCCATGTACTGGAAGTATTACTCTAGGACCATGGACCTGAGGGACCTCTGATGAGACTGACAGATCAGAATGTGGGGATATGCATCCACCAGGCTTATGGATGCTTGATGATCCCCTGGCTGGACAGCACAGATGGTTGATCATAAAGACTCTATCTTAAGGGTTGAGTGATGAACAAATTTGTTTAGGTGCTTCAGATACAGAATAGGTCTGAACTCCCCTAACTTGTTGGGAGCCACAAAATAAATTGAGTAAAATCCCTGCTCTTGTTAGCTGGGGGCACTGGAACAATCACTCTGATCTGTTTGAGGTGATCCAGTGTTTGCAACAGTGCTTGTCTCTTCATGGGGTCCTTTGATACAGGGGACAGCAGAAAACGTACCCTTGAAGAAATGGTTGAGAACTCTATTTCATAATCTAAGGCCAGAATCTCCAGAACCCAAGCATCTGACATTGTCTGGCCGATCTTGTATAAAAATTATGCAGTCTTCCACCAAGGGAAGGGAGGCAGAAATGGACCCACATACTCTCATTGTGAGGTGCCACCTCTTCACCCTGGACCTCCGTTGAGGGATGAAACCTCCCTCGATACTGCCTCTGTCAGCCACCTCCTTGACTTTTCGAAGCTGAGCTGGCCCTCTGGTGTTGTTCTGAAACTGGGAGGTGGCCCTTTTTGTCCTTAATATCCTTAAGAATGTCATCCAGGCTGGAAACAAACAACAAGCCTCCCACAAAGGCTAAGTTAAACAAATTGGTCTTGGATGCCTGAGCCAATGCCATAGCCATACCCCTTGCATGGAGGATACAATATGATAAGCGGAGTGAGCTGACATACGTAAGTTCTCCACCATGGCATCCCTAGGAAGGTGGAGACCAGCTGCAAAATTCTCTCCCCTCAGAATCTGGAGGAACTAAGCTACCCAACATCATAAACCACAAGTTTAAAGCTCTGGCAACAATAAAGGAGGCATAAGAGATGCAGAAATGTTCTCCATTGGAGGCAAAGGCTCTTCTGCATGAAGCAGCTACTCCCTTATCATGCAAATCTGCTAAGGCCAAAGACCATTCAACTGGGATAGTCATGTGCCTTACAGAGTTATGTACAGCGTTATCAGCCAGGGGAGGGGTTTCCCACTTGTGGGTATTTTCTTCCATAAAGGAGAAACATCATACCGTTGGTTTTTGCAGATATTTCCACTGGTCTCTACCTGCCCAGTCTTGCTCAAATATCTGGTCAAAGTGAATAAAGTTTTGAAAACACTTTAGAGTGGATGCGGACATGGACAGGATAAGATTCATATCTAAGGCCTTCATGGATTGTACCTCCTTCAGCTGTAATGTCCTACAAATCTCAGTTATCAGACAGGACAAGGATTTGGTATCAAATAGAAGAGGATAAGAACTCTCCTCTTCAGCTCCATCAACTCCCCTTCCTCTTCATCATCAGAGTGCTCATCATCATCATCATCAAGTACGTTCTTTGGATCAGGATTTTCACCAAGGTCCTTGACATGCTTCTCCTGACCTTCTCTATGGTCAAGGTCAGGGGTCTTTCTGCAGATCCATATTATCAGATTTGTCCTCTGGTGCACCTGGACATGCCTGTCTAGGTCTCCTCTGACCTGAGAGGCCTGGCTTGGGGTCGGGTGTGTCAGACAAGATGTCTGAACATCAGGTCTCAAAAGTTCACCTAAGAGCAACAACAAAGATTTATGCAATTCTGCTTTGTCACTACCAACCAGTACACCAGGTTCACCCCCCAAGCTCAGGGTTCTGTCTGTGGAGAACTTTAAGAAACATGTTAGCTTGAGTAACACAATAGGAACAATAGGAACCCAGTTGAGAGGGTTGCATTACCCTTTTGTGGGTCTTACATCATTTAAACACTAGAGGTCTCCAATAAGCCATGTTGCCAGTATATTATACCCACAAATGCTCAAGACAAAGAATAACTCTAACGAAAACTGATGTTTTCTTTTTTCTTTTTTTTTTTACTCAGAATTGCTTTTATTGGTCGCAAGCTAAGATTGACATGAGAACAGAAACAAGGTAAAATCATCAGTTACAGCTGTGGTAATAACTACATAATGCCACAATTCAAATCATCAAAACATCGAATGGAATAGCTCAGTCCACGAAGAACCGAAAAAAGGACAGATTGGGAGTGCAAAGTGCACTTGTCCATCCATTATAGAAAGCCCACATGATTACATTGCCCCATCTGCCCTTGTAAATTGCTGAATGAAATCACTAGATTCCAAAAGAGCAAAGAAAAGAATAAAGAGAGAGAAATATTATAGTTTATACAATACTAAACACTAACTAGATAAATCCAGCTACCTAGAAAGCTAAACACAGAATCTAAGCAAAGAAGTTAAAAAAGACCTAAGTAGACAAACAGTATGGCATGTAACCCACACTTCCCTTCCAACACTGGCTGAATGGAATACATGGGCCTTCATTAAAGGATCCCATGTGCTAAACCCATATAGGGCCTAGAATCTTCTGCACACCTTCTCCCCCACTGTGTATCTGACTTAGACAATAGCCTCCGATAGTTGCCCCACCACCCTTTCATGCCACGGGCACCAGATGATCAAAAACTTCTTAAGTTCTAACCATAGGGTATATGTTATCCTTTCCATATGCTTAATTCTGTCACCTGAGACAGACACTGATTTACAGTAGGAGGGTCAGGTGATATCCACTTGGCCATTATGCACTTTAGGGACTCAACTGTCAGGGTTCATCCTAGCTTTACTGCCTGACTCCTCCCAGCTAACGGCAGGAAAATCCAGGACAAGGTCTGTAAATGCAAATGGAAAGGAGATCCCCATCAGTATCTTGTAGATCTCTCTATGGATTTAACACCAAAACCCCACCAACTAAAGGCAGCTCAAAAAATGTGATAATGAGCACCCTTAGGCTCCCTACATTGCCTCCAACATGACTCTGTCAAAGTGGGGTTAAAGTATTTTGTTATCATGGGGGTCCAAAAAAATGGGCTAAGACCTTCCAGTTGTATTTTCTCCATGTTGGAGATGAAGTGACCTTCCAACCCTTCTGCAGCCTACATGACTAGTGAGCTGGTGGGATCACTTTTCCACTTTATCGCTCCCATCTACCCTGAATCTCCTTTAGTGAAGAAGGATTTTAATGGGGTTACAATAGTGTATAAAACTGATATGTATCTGAATTTATCTTTGATTTTAATGGCATCATAAAAAAAAGATTCTAACCATGTCTGATCTCTGTGTACACATTGCAGAGTATCGGCACAGTGTACAAAATTCCAAATCTGCAAATATCTGGAGTAATCTTCCCAACAGAGGGAGTAGACATCCCTCAGTTTAACAAAAGGGAGACAGCCTGCATGGTCAGTACATTGAAAACAGGTGATGAGACCCTGATGCTTTCAAAAGGAATAACCTGGGTCAAGTTGAGGTGGGAGGAAAGATTTGTCATGATGGATGATTGAGAGGGGACCTAGTACATTGGGGGTATTAGTAAGTTTGTGAAGACACAGGAGTATGCACAGGGAGTGTTCATGCCAGGGCTTTGAAGTTTGTGACCAGATGTGGGAGGGGATAACAGTTGTGGGCAAAGTCTGTAATGTTCTACCAAGTAGCATAGCTTCCTCAATCGGGTACCAACCTGACTCCAAATGCTGGTTGGCACATGTACACAATTGAGCTCCCTGTGCAGCCAGGTAATAGTGGCATAGATGGGGTAGTTCCAAGCCACCTTCCTCCCTAGATGCTCGAAGAACTTTGATAGAAAGATGGGGTTTCTTACCAACCCAGATAAAGTGTTCTACCTCTCTATTTAGGTTGTTCCAAAAATGTTTGTGGATTGGAATGGGAAGGGTCTGAAACAGAAAAAGCAGTTGGGGGAGGACCTTCATTTTTGCCGTCTGCACATGGCCATACAGGGTAAGGGGTTAAAGTGTCCAGCGTGCGAAATCTGCCTGCAAAATATGATATATTTTAAGGTAGTCATTTTTAAATAAACAGGAGGAATCAGCTGATACTTGAATGCCCAAATAAGTGAAAGTGTTATTTTTTGCCCAGGAAAAATGGAAACTATGTCTGAAATCCTGTGGAGGGGTTCTGCTGAGGATCATCGCCTCTGACTTGGTAAGATTGATTTTATAGCCAGCTAGATCTCCGAATACCTGAAGAGCCTCCAGTAGATGTGGAGGAGAGGTCTGAGGCTTACTCAAAAAGAAGGAGTCATCAGCATAAAGAGCTAACTTCTGCTCAACCCCACCAACCATCGACCCCCTAATGTTCAGGTTATAATGAATAAAGATAGCCAGAGGTTCCAGGGACAGGGCAAAAAGCAAGGGAGATAGGGGGCAACCTGTCTGGTGCCTCTCTTCAATGGAAATTGATCTGAAAGGAACCCATTGATCCTAACTCTTGCCTCAGGTTTATTATATAGATAGGTAACTGCTGAAATAGATTTGGCTCCTAAACCAAACTTGGCCAGGGTGGAGTCCATAAAGGTCTAATAAACCCTGTCAAAAGCCTTTTTGGCATCCATCCTAATTGCTAGCTGGGATGACTTGGTGTGATGTTGGGCCAAGATAATGTTGAGGAACCTCCAGATATTATCTTGGAGGAACCTGCCTGAGATGAAGCCTATCTGATCTGGGTGCACCAGGGAGGAAATGCAAAGTTGAAGATGATTTGCTAGTATACCAGTAAAAGTGTTCATATCAACAGGCAGAAGTGAAATGGGGTGGTAGGATTTGCAAAGCTCTGGATTCCTATCCAGTTTTGGGATAACTGAAATCTGCACTAGATACCAAGGGTAGGAGGACCCCACATGAACCCTCTAATGTCTCATTATATGTTGCTACCAGCAAATCAATAATCTGGGGATGGAATTGTTTACAACATTCAGCTGGAAATCCATCCATCCCTGGTACGTTCCAATTTTTCAACTGTTTAATCTTAGCAAGCACTTCTCCTATAGAGATAGGGGTGTTCAGTGCCTCACAGGCATCTAGGTCCAAGGTTGGCAGGGGGAGAATGTCTAAAAATTGCTGCACTTTAGCTGAGTGGTCCTCAGATGGGTGGGAGTTATACAGATCAGAATAAAACAGCAAACTGTTGAACAATCTGAACTGGACAAGTAGTGAAAGTGTTACCTTCCCCCTCTCAAAGATGAACCACAGCTCTACTGGCTGCCTCATTATGGAGCTGCCAAGGAAGAAGCTGTCCAGCCCTATTACCATGTTCAAAATACTTCTGTCAGGCATATCGAAGCTGTCCTTCTATTTGGGTAACAAACAATTGGTTCAAGACCCTCTGTTTTTGCTCCAGTTCAGTATTACATGTCTTGTCGAGGCTCACTTGGTGTTGGGATTCCAGCTGGATTATCTGGCTCTCCAATGTGAGTCATGTTTGTAACGTTCTCTTTTTAAATAAGCTGATATTATTTCACCTTTGAGACAACACTTCAGGACATCACATCTAATACCTGCACCTGTGTCCTGTGGGGGATTGTCATGAAAAAAGTCCATGTAGCTTTAAGCACAAGATCTTTAAAATCTTGTTTAGTGAGAAGGCTGACATTTATCCTCCAACAGGACTCAGAGGGCAGAGGGGTTGTGGCCATTTGTAGAGACACCGGAGTATGGTCTGATGTCATGATATTTCCTATTTCACACTAAGTCAATCTAGAAATCCATTTAGCTGAAAGTAAAAAATAATCTATTCTAGAGTAACCTCATGGCATGGAAAATAAGTATGTATAATCCCCCCCCCATAGGTGGAGGAACTGCTACCCCTCAACTAACCCCAACTCCTGGTATAGCCTTAAAAGTAGTTTCCTAATTCGGGATGAGCCCCTGTTCCCTGCCCCTGTAAGGTCCCAAACAGGATTTATGACATTGTTAAAGTCTCCCCCTATCACCACCATACTTTTAGGGCCCACTATATTATCTTTCAGCATGTTCACGGAGTAAAAGAGTCATGATGTCTCATCATTTGGGGCATAAAAGTTTACTAGGACACACTTATGCCCCTTCTATTCTCCCTTGATAGAGACAAACCTAGCCTCCATGTCTGTCACCACACAGGACACCAACAGAGGTGCATTGTGCCGCACCAAAATAGCTACTTTCCTACAATGCCGGTGAGCATCATGATGAGAGGCATAAACGTCCCCCACCCAGGACCTTCTTAATTTAAAATGTTTGGCAGCTGTCAGGTGGGTTTCCTGAAGAAAAGCCACTGTGGCCTTCTAACGTTGTATATCCTGCAGGATTCTAGTGCTCTTAACTGGACTATTAATACCCCTAACATTACATGAGACAGTGTTAAGATCAGCCATAGTTAAGTAATATGAAAACAAAGGAGAAACTGCACTAAATGGGAGGAGGCAGACATGCCCACAACATTTGTGAAAAATCTCAAACATATCCAACATGAGATTCAAACAACCCCACAAAATAACAGATCAATGAATATTCCTCGCCAACCCACACCCACTGCGTAATTGACCAATGGAGCATGGAGAGGGACCAATGAACAATTGGTTCCTCAATCTGGTGAAGGCCTTGGGCACAGCAACCATGGGGATCAAACACCAGAGGGGTAGAGAAAGCTTTGTGCACCAGACTATCCCTTAAAGCAAAGAGAAAGAGGCACCTGAACAATAGGAAACATTTGACACAAATGTCTAGAACCCAAGTTAGGTATCTGACATAGGAGTAGACAAAAAGTAAACCTCCCACATATTTCTGGAGGGTGCCCCAAAGCTCCCAAGCAGAAGGTGGCAGTAGGGGCCCCAGACCCCCCACCTGGCCCAACAGCACTCCCAGCAGGCAAAATGGGACACTCTACAGGCATTTCTTTAGTAATAAACCCCACCCCCCAAAAGAGCACACCAGCTAATATCTGCACTACAGTGGCCATATATATAAAGAAGGTTGTACTTAAAGGCCAGTTCAGAGACCACCAGGGATACCCAAAGAAGCAGAAGACAGAATGATTTGCTACCTACTCTTTCTCTCTGTAATCCTCCCTGTATCTAGGTTGTGCTAGATATAATTGCCCTCTGCCAGCGATGAGCCCCTACAGACCACCAAACTGGCCATCTAGGCTGACCATTTATCAAACAAACTGATATTACCAGTGGTTAAACCCACCACTAGTGGTGGACGTGGATCTGTCCCCTGACCTAGCCACCTGGGTCCACCAAAACAAAAGTGCACTGGAATACAATGAAGCCTGCCAGGATGAAGTGCAGTGTTACAGGTTTCCTGCAGGACAAAATGGATAAACTCCCTTTGGGACTGCATTGTTTGCTGCAGTAAATCTACTGCAGAATTCTGCAGAGTTGAGCTTCTTCCTGGTGGGCTTCACTGTATGTCTAAAGAGGACTACCTGAGGAAAGGCAAAAAACCTAGTGTCCCTGAGCTAATGACCTTTTCCAGCCAAAATGAAAGGCTTCATTTCTGACATATGCTCCTTTAAAGTTTCAATTGCCTGACCGAGCTCCCCCAAGGGCCATCAACCCGGGCACCACACAACACCAAGCAGGGGGCAATGCTCTAGACCCCTCACCACCCAGGAGGCAAAGTGGCTCCCTCCTTCTGACCACTCCACATAACATTATTCACAGCACAGCAAAGTCAAACAGTCCACTGTAGCGCACTTACCACCTGGTAAAGTAAAGCAAAAACTCAAACTTTGGCAGTCTGTTGGAAAAGAGTCCAAATGTTGCTCAGAGGTTTAATGTCCTAATTGGATGCTCAGGCAGGTCCAAGAACTCATGGTGGTGCGGTGTCGGAAGAGTTATCATTTGCCGGCAGGGAATCTTTGGTATTAAAACCTACTGGAAGCACCACGGATGATCCATGAGCCAAACAGTTACCCTGGGACTGGACCGAGTCCCACAAACCAGAAATCTCCAGGTTGTCTCTGCCACTCTTCCCCCTTCAGACCTGTTAGCTGCCACAACGGGCTCCGTATTTTGGAATACTGGAAGCTGGCTGAATCCTGGGGCAAATGAAGACCCAAAGAAAGAATAAAGGGCTCAGCTGCTCTAAATCCTGGAATCATCGTGGGCCTTTCTCAGTAAGCACCTTCAGCTTAGCGGGGTACTGTATAAAGGCTTTGCGACCTTTCTGGTGCAGTAATTTGACCACCACAAAAACTTGTTTACAATGGGCAATTAATTGGGGTGTATAGTCCTGATCAAAGAAGAGTGTAATGTCCCAAAAATGTATTTCTTTTTTGGCCCATGCTATCTTTAAATTTTCTTCTTTCACCCCGAAAATCCAGACATGCTATGACTATGGAGTGGGGTCAAGCTTTGGGGTCTTTGGGCTCATTTAATATTTAGATCTTTATCCACCAGCAGGTTCAGGATTTCATGTAAAAAAGAGACAATAAAGGAAACCATGTTCCCTGATTCAGTGCCTTCTGGGACTCCGTGTATGTGATTGTTATTTTGCCAGTTTCGATTTTTGAGATCCTCTAGGCATTGTTCTAAAATTTGCTCCGGTGATGAAGGTCTGACAAGGCCGAGTTGTGAACGTCTGTGGTATTGGTATACTCTGTTAGACACTGTTCTATAGACCCTTTTTTTTAGTTAAAAGCTGTATATCATGGTGATCTTCAAGCACCTTGGCTTGTAGTCTTTGCAGGGTCGAATGCATTTGTTGCAGAGTGGAACAAAGCTGTTTTGATGTGATGATACAATCAGGCTCCTCTGTTGCACTTGGCTCCAGTGTAGTAGTCAGGGAGATAGTGCATGAGCAGGCCACGCTTGGCTGGGAATACTCCAACAGGGTTTTATTCTGTTTTCCTGAAAGTCTCAGTGGTTTATCTTTATTTTTCTGACAAGAGGACATCATATAATCAGTAATCTTCCTCTTTGGTTGCAGAATGACACTTTTGGTAATAGGATTGCTGTGGATTGTGAAGACATTGGGTCAGAGCTCACAGCTCAAGCTGCCATCAGGTTGGTGCTCCCACTGGATGTCCTGTCCTTTTTTTATATCTGAAAATTAAGGAGCACTGCCATGATCAGCACCTCTCGTGTGAGGGAAAATACAACCATAAACATTCTTACCAGCCTACAGAGGCAAAAAGGCTGAATTAAGAGAGATTGCACTCAGCAAACAGTGCTGAGCTATCAGAAAAAGCACAGCACCACATCTAGCACTGTAAAAGTGCTGGCGCATGTGCAGTCATGCTAATGTGCACATGTGCGATCTCATGACATCATACATGACATCAGCACATCGAACAGGCATGCACCCAAGCCCAGAAGTGTGAAATAGATGCGCTGAGGCTCGTACAAGCCTCAAACAAGAACCCACAGAGTGAGCCGAACTGACAGGGCTCAGAAAATGGTGGGAAGCCACACAGCTCAGGAGAGCCATAAAAAACAGCTGGAAAATGATCTGGGGATAGCCCCCCCCTGAAACAACCTGAAGGAGGGCTAAAACAGGGCTCTGATCCCATCTCTCTTCTTTCTTTCTTTGTTGTGTATTTTTTTTAAATCAGTACCAAAAGGGAAAACCAAGTTTTTCCACACAGCTCATGTTCTCCAGACTATGAACACTCAAAACACCTGTAACCAAACAAATGAAATACTACAGTCACCCTATCACATTCCTTTTGGTCAGAGGGAAGGAAACAGATGCCAGATTAGATGGTAGAGATGTACAGGGAACGCCCTATGTGCTAGAGCTTAACAATAACACCCAGGAAACACAGTACTTATCTGAGGCACCATGACAGGAAGATTTCAGAGACCTGCTAAAAGAAAACACCCTAGAATAGTGTGGCAGATGTGGCCCCCAATCCAAGCACATGCAGTCACTGGAAGTGGGGAAAAAAGCAGGTTAGCCAATTTGAAAGCTGTAGCTCAACAAGCAAGATTTTAAATTTAGGAGTGCTCCCTGTCACCAGATAGCCCCAACTGCTATGTAGAATCACACTCCTAAAGAATAGACACCAAAAGAAAAATGTTCTTCTTCAGAGAAATTTCTGTGCTGCATCCCCTTCAATGGCACAGCAAAGACTGAAGAGTCATAGCTGTCAGGAATGTTCATGTGCCCAAGATTCTATACTGATTACAGCCTTTGGCTGTGCCATTTCCCCTAGTAGGGGTGCACATTTACCCTTCTGTTCTGATTACCCATTGACAATGTGGAGCACTATACAAATTGGTTTCGCTTTAAAACAATTTTACAAACATGAGCTACAGATTTAGAAGTATGTGATACAGAGAAGTAACACTGTGTTTTTTTTCCCTAAGGGAAAATGCCTAAACATGTGTTGCAGTTTAAATATACATGTACTATATTAATACACAGTAATAAGAATGCACTTCCACCCTATCAGTGTAGTTTAAGCACACTCCTACAATATTATTATACTATTAATGCACTTCCACTATGCTGACAGAAAACTATGTTTAGTATATTGATGTAGCATAAGTACTGTATATATTTAGTATATAAATACTTATACTGTGTCAATTAACTAATGATGCAGTTCCACGATATTGATGGAAACATGGTTTAAAAATGCCTGCTAAACATTTTCAGATTTTTGGTTTACATAAAGTATGGATAGCAATTACATTATTCGTCAGTCATACATTTCTTCACTGTGGGCCCTGCCCATAGCAATAGATAAGTGATCACTTTCTTTGTACAGGACCCCACAACTGTATTCTGCAGCAGCAAAACCATGGCGAATGGCCATAGACCTGTGGCTTTGCATTTGATCATGAAGCCTGGGGTTGGGAGGGAAGAGAGTGTTAGGGTAATGTCACATTTCCTGTTTTTTTGGCTTTGGATCCCTAATGAAGCATTAATGTTTTTTGCAAAAAATTATTTCTATGTTTTTTGAGAAAGTAGAGTCATAATGTGTTTCATGTCATTGATCTGTCATGGATCTGTATTGGTGTCTTGGGCCCTATGTAAAGTATGAGGTGAGTCCTAACTTGCTTGGAACAGAGCCCTTTAATCCTTCATGAAGTGCATAGGAGTCCTATGAATTATTATAGTATGCAAGCAATATTTTTTTCCGTCATATTCTCGACTGTTTTTTGTGTTTCTTGGTTTAAACATTTTGTTCCTGTAGGACTTAATATTTATTTATGTATTTATTTATTTATTTCGATTGAGATTAATACCTTTGAGTCAAAGACTCATTTTCAAAGGTTCCAAGTCAGGGACAAAACAGAGCAATACAAATACAATACAATACAATAAGTACAAATTAAGGTAACAGTGAAAAAAGAAAACATGGTAGGCATCATGAAAATAATTAAAGTGGCACATGAGGTACAAGACTAGTTAGTTTCAGGTACATCTTAAAAGTACAGTAAATTACATTACATCAAGTAGTTGCAGGGTAGGGATACACTGGGAATAGTGAGACATGTCAATAATAGGTCCGTGTTAAGCTTTGGGGATGATGGGGGAAAAGGTAAGCAGCCAGACTGGTGTTGTCAAAGTAGCTAGAGGTGGTGTGGGACAGGAGAAAAGGGGAAAGGTGGTGTAGGAGGGTTGTAAGTCAAAGGGGGGGAGTGGGGAGGGGAAGAGATGAGGAGGTGGGGATAAGGCAGGAGGAATATGTCGAATTATTTTCTTGCACAGTTATAGGTGGTTCTATTCTTAAGGTGGGACCATAGTCCCCTTTGAACAGACTCAGCTTTGTTTCCTGTCAGCATTTTGGACAGCTCATTAAACCATTTGGGGCCTTTAAAAGTAATGGATTTTGGGGCCAGTGATGTGCACTTGAAAGGGACTTGTATTCCTCCTTTTGTTGCATTTCTTGTTTGTTTAGTATGCACAGCCTTCTTGAACAGGCTACTTTTGGATTCCAGCATGAGGCCTACTTGTGCTTTTTTTACAATCAGGCATGTTTGGTATTGGGCTCTTAGGTACAGTGGGAGCCAGCCCATCTCAGAGTATAGTGCACAGGTGTGAGTCCATCGATCTGCCCCAAGTGCCAGATGACAAGCTCTATTCATGAGTTTTTGTATCCTGTTTAGGGCTGTGTCTGTTCCTGCAATGTATATTGGTAAGCCATAATCAACAGATGATAATACTGTGCTGCCCGTGGCTAATTTGAGGGCCGTAGGGGTCATTGAGTGCTTGTTTCTGTAGAGGATGCCCAGTTTCATGTTGGTGGTTTTGACAACTTGATCAACGTGGTGGGAGAACTTGAGAGTGTCATCAAGGTAAACACCCAGATATTTAAACGAGGAGACATGTTCAAGTGTGATGCCCTTTTGGTTCAGAATTCGAAGGGGGCTGAAATTCCTTTTGTTCTGTGGGACCAAGAACAGCATGCTTTTATTTTTTTTATGGTTTAGTAGCAGTTTATGTTG
This sequence comes from Neoceratodus forsteri, assembly GCA_016271365.2. Taxonomy (NCBI): domain Eukaryota; kingdom Metazoa; phylum Chordata; order Ceratodontiformes; family Ceratodontidae; genus Neoceratodus; species Neoceratodus forsteri. The sequence goes on from CM057455.1 coordinate 1,061,427,686, forward strand.
ACAGAACCAGGTTTCAAGTTTGTGGAAACTATCGAGTAGGCCTTCCTCGATGGTCAAGTGGTCCCTACCTGGGACTAATATAACGGCATTATCTGCATATAAAATGATGCTAGCGAGGCAGGCTTCAGGGAGGCGGTTAATGAACAGGCTGAAAAGGAGCGGTCCAAGTATAGACCCTTGCAGTACTCCAAGGGCCACTACCTTAGGGTCAAAGAGTGAGTCGCCGATTCTATCGTGTTGAGTTCTTTGCATCAGATAACTACGAAACCAGGTGACTGTTCAGGGGCCAGTCCCATGGAGAGCAATGTGTTTAGTAATAGTTGGTGAATACATTTTTTTTGCAACACTTTTGCTGCTTTAAAAATGATTTTGGCTCATGACCTTACTATCTGATTTGCCCTCTTGAAGGATATATTCCTTGTACACCACACTTACTCAACATTTATTCTCTCTCAACCTAATGCCATAAATGTAAGGAAATGTGGTGTTAGGGTTTGCAACTCTAACTCCCCATCCCCACGAGCAGAAAAAGGGCAAGAGCACAGAACAACCACAGCCAGCAATCATTATAATAATAATAATAATAATTATAATTTTATTTTTAAAGCACCTTTCAAATTTTCAAAGCGCAATACAAAACATATAATAAAAAGAAGACCAAACATTATAATACACTATAAAACATTCATAAAACCACAATTTTAACAACAATTCATATAATACTATAAAAAGCAATTTGGTACAAATGAGTTTTTAGGCCACTCTTAATCTTAAATCTTAAATCATTATGTAAGATAACCAACATATAATGTTTTCCAGATGACACAAATGCAGGAGCACTGATGTGCAGCCATGGCTGTGTATGTATGTCATGCAGCATGAATGAGAAGTTCGGACTGCAGAAGCACATTCTTCATGGGGGCCTGTGCTTCTGCAGACAGTACTGTTGCAGTGTGGGTATCATGTTTTCAGCAGAGGAGCTACACATTTTTCAAGGGGGTAGCAGTTTTGTCTAGAGGGTGGCACTTACCCCAAAAAAGTAAAATGTTACATTTTAAAGCTCAAATTAGGTTAAAACAGCTATTTTTTGCTGGCCTGAAGTGGTAGTGGGTGATTCCTCACTACATAGCTGGATCCACTCCTGCATGGTTTTCTAAATGCAGTGGAGTGAGTGCAAGTCCCACAGGGGCCTACACATCTACAGCCAGAAGTCAGTGTGTATGTCTTACACCTGTGGGTGAAGAGGATAAGGAAACTTTGGGGCCTGTAGTTCTGCAGTAAGAAGTACTGTTACAATGTTGGTATCATGTTTTTTTTGGCACCTGCACTTCTGCAACCAGAGGTAGGTGCGTACATCTTACTACTGCAGTTGCAGATGTGCAGGCCCCTTCAGACAGAACTGTGTATATGCCTTACAGTGTGGAAGGGTACCGTAGTTGTGGCTACAGAAGTGCTAGCCACATAGTGGCCTGTGCTTCTGCAGACAAAACAACTCTTGTAATTGGGGTATCATGGATTTGTATTTGTGACTGCAGGGGCGTGTGCTTCTGAACACAGAAGCACTGTTGTAATTTTAGTATTGTGGATTTCTGTGTTTAGCCAGAAGTGCGTGTACATGTCTTGTAGTGTGCGTACCACAGATACAAATCCACAAAGATAGCACATCAGTGCTACAACATTTGTGTCATCTCAAAACAGTTGTATGTTGTTTGTCTTACCTGATGATGGCTGTCTATGGTTGTTTTGTGATCTTGTGACTTTGCAACTTGGGGGCCTGAGGAGATGGGCTGGAAACCCTATCACCAGATTTCCCTACTTTTGTGGCATTAAGTTGAACCCTAACTGGTGCATTAATGCAGTTTTTTTACAAATAATTTCCTTTCTTCTTGAGAGAGAAGAATCATATCCTCAATCACACAGGTCCCTTCAGGACAGATGCAGAGACACAGGGGTCCTGCATCAAGGGAAGACTCCATCCACCTACTGAAGTGAAGAGCCCTGCAATTCTGTGCAACAATGGATGTCAGCATTTCATGGGGTAGTCTGGTGGGCTGCAGAAGTGCAGGGTTCTCTGGGCCCCATGCTTCCATTTGGCCACAGATGCAGGGGGCAAAGAGTTAATCTGTCAGCCAAGCCACCCATGGGTGTAAAGGTACAGGGCCCTATGCCAAGAGAAGAGTTCTGTTCACTGCATGTTACTTAGGCCCACGTGAACAGCCCTACAACTTCCCTTCCCTGGCTGGGAGGTGGTGTCACATGATAGTGCCATCCCCCCAACATTGTCCCAACCAGCTGGCTCACTGAGCTCACACCAGAACTTAGATCACCAGCAAAGGATCACAACGCACTATTCACTGGAGTTAAGGCTAACACTACACACAAAATTTCTTAAGAATTATGTATTCAAATTTTGACCTCAAATTTTCAAACTAGTAGTTTTATGACTCTGCATTATAAACATGTCATGTGGCATTTATAGCATAGTGGCTGAAACATCATTTGCACCACAACTGCGAAAAAATATGTCTCATCCAGGATTTTAAAAATGACACCTGTCAGGTTTATAGGGTTTTGAGCAATGGCTATGTTGAAAGACTGGAGTCAAAATATTGACAATTAGGAAAGTTCTGAATGAATGTTGAAATATTTCAATGTTCGCTCATAACTTGGTCAGCTTATTATATTGCTACACCAAATTTTCAATGTACTCTTCTTATGACCACACCTCATGAACCTGGTAGATGAACATTTTTAAATCCCACCAAAAATATGATTTCATGGAGCGAATACAAAATCACTTTTAACACAGATTTTAAAAATTACGCCTGCTTCTTCATGAAGTGGGATCACAAAAAGACCATGATGAAAATGTAGTGGAAAGTTATTAAAAATCAGCAAAGTTAGTTATGAGTGAATATTAAAATATTTCCATGTTCACTCATAACTTGGTCAGTTTACCATAGTTTTCCACCAAATTTTCAACACTGACTTCTTATGCCCCATCCCAAGAACCTAGTCTTGTTTTGTATTTCACATTTTGTAATGTCTCTGTGTTAATTTGTATCGCAAACTTTTGCAAGGGTCAGGCCTGAAAAAGGACCCTCAGTTCAGTGCCCTTACCTGGTAAATAAACAAACAAATAAATAAATACAACCACACCTACAGTACTGCATCTCCAGGAGTACACAGACAGAGTGGAAGTGGTCCAGAGGGCAACATGGTCTGCATCAAAAGCCCTATGATGAGAGACTAAATGCCTGAATATGTATACTCTGGAAGAGAGGCTGGAGAGGGAGGATATTATAGAGACCTTTAAATACCTCATGGGGCAAATGAGGTACAGGAGGTAAGTATTTTTCAGAAAAAAGGTGCTCAAGAACAAGGGCACATGCAATGAAGCTGGCAGTCACAGATTCAAGACAGAAGTGAGGAATTACTTCATCACAGAAAGAGTGGTGGGTTCCTGGAACAGCCTTCCAGCAGAGGTTATGGGGCAAAAACAGTGGTGGAGTTCAAGAATGCTGAGACAGACACAAGGGCATTATAGTGGTAAGGAAGGGGGAGAGGGAGAGAGAGCTGTAGATCAAGTAGGTTTTGTTGTGATAATGTAGATAGGGAAAAATGAGCAGACTGGGTGGGCCAAGTGGTCCTTATCCGCTGTCAAAGTCTGTGTTTCTATGTTACATGTCAAAACAGAGGGGATCCACAAATGAACTGCCCTTTTTATATTTGCTTGCGTGCATATGCAAGAAACATGTTGTGACAGTTTGCTGGAGTAGCAGGTTGTGGTGGTAAGGTCGTGTTGTGGCCAATGCCACCACTGCTTTTTGGGGCTTGTCTCTGTAGGACCAATGAATGAGCATGCTGTCTATGACAGCAGCTCAGATGCATGCCACCAACTTGAAACAATCTCACCGCTGCAATGAGGGAGTGACCCATCATTGCAGACAGTGCCTTGCCTGGTGTAACATTTCAATAAACATGGTGGAGGCTGTAGCAGTCCACCTCTCACAGTCCCGCAAAAGCTGACATTGGGGGTGCCCAATCCCCCTGTCACCATGCCCACTCCCCAGTTCATTTGCCAACAGGGAGCCCAATCCCCGTCTGCATACTGTCCCCAGTATTTTAATTTGTCTGCCGAGGGGGGCACCCAATCCCCCTCGGCATCATGTGCCTCCCAACACAGACACATTTTCTGTGCCGACAGGGGGCCCAATCCCCATCAGCTTCAGTCCCCCTGCCCAAAAAAACACAGATGGCACACTGAGAGCCAACCCCAGGTGTCCAAGACAAACCTGAAAAAAAAAACCTTTCCGTGATGTTTTTTCTTTTAAACCTGTAAAAGAGAAAAAGGTCCCTCATTGTCTCCGGTGCCCCCTTCCCCAACCCACACCCACCCTCTGTGCACCCCACCTCCCGCACCACCTCACCCCTATTTACCTCCTCAGTCTGGTACAGTGATCTTGGTGGAGCGGGAACACATCTGCACTCTTCAAAGCCGACCGAAAACTGAAGAAATACTGGTAAGCTGTATAATGGCATAAATGGGGGGGGGGTTCAACTTACGTGGATATCACAGCCATTTTGACTACTTTTGGCACCACATTTTCAACATGGGTTTCTTGGGACCCTGCCTCATGAACTCAGTCACTGTCATATCATTATTTGGTCGCAAAATGTGATTTCGCTGTCACTGCACAGAATCACCTTCTGGGACTCAGTAACAAAATGACAGTGTCACTGTTCATGAGGTGGACTTCAAAGCTTATGTTGCAAATTTGTAAAATTAATTCCAAAACGACTGTGTTGCAGTGCGGCATTGAGCAGTTCCATGCATGCTCGTAACTTCGAGAATTTTTGATATTTTCCCTCCAAATTTTCAACATTGCCATTTTTTCACACCTTTTATGAACAGTATAGCTGTAATTTTTCACATCCTGCCGAAATGTGTTTTCGCACATTTGGCACACAATGGCGCTGTCGCTGTGTGAAATCAACGTTCAGGACAGATTAAGAAAATCACAGTGACAGTGTTCATATGGAGAGGTCCCAAAAAACCCATGTTGCAAATTTGGTGAACAAATAAAAAAAATGACTGCGTTACCAGTGTGTGTTGTGCAGTTTCTACGCATGCTTGTAACATTGCCAGTATTGTCATTTTTGCACACTACATTATGAACAGTACAACTGCCAATTTTCACATCCTGCCTGAAACATGTTTTTGCACCTGTGGTGCACAATGGGCACGGTCACTGTGCAAAATCAACGTTCGGGGCAGATTTAGAAAATCACAGTGCCTCTGTTCATGAGCGGAGGTCCAAAATGCATATGTTAAAAATCTGATGTAAAATAATACCCAAAATAATTGCATTATGGGTGTGCTTTACTCAGTTTCTATGCACGCTTGTGACTTCACCAATTTTTTTTATATTTTCACTACAGATTTTCAACATCACCATTTTTTTACACCTTCTCATGAAAAGTACAACTGTCATTTTTCACATCCTGTTCAAAATGTGTTTTTGCACCTGTGGCACCAAATGGTGCAGTCATTGTGCAAAATCACCTTTCTGCTACCAAACTGATAGTGTCACTGTTCATGCGGTGGGATCACAAAAAGCCCATGTTGAAAACTTGGAGTGATACCAAGAAACGCCGAGGGTGTTAGGATTTCTCACCATAATGCCCTACCCTGTAGGAACTGACAGGTGTCAGAGGTATGACCTGGGATTGTCGACAGTAATGTTCATGCCATTCCATCCCCACCCTACAGCCAGTGACAGGCACTGAGGTGTGCCTTGGACTCTTCTGCCACAAAGTTCACCCCATTCTCCTATACATCACCCATTTCAGCATATTTCCTTATGGAAAAGGGTGAGTGTAAAGCCCAAACACCCTAAGGCACACCTTGACACTTGCCAGTGTCTGGGGTGAGGTGAAATGGTGTGAGCATTATCGGTGACAACTCAAAGACACACCCATATGCCTGTCCATCTCTGCAGGGTGGGGTGGGGTGGGTGGCATCACTTCAACAGAAGCCATATGAAGAGAGACTAAAAGTGCTTTATATATACCCTTGAGGAAAGGAAGGAGAGGAGGAACATGAATGAAACTTTCAAGTATCTCAAGGGAATCAACAAAGTCCAATACAGGAGCATCTTTAAGAAAAAGAGATGTACAAGAACAAAGGTGCACAATTTGAAGATAGAGGGGGGACTGCTCAGGGGCAACCTGAGGAAGTACGTTTTCATAGAAAGGGTGGTGGATGCATGGAACTGCCTTCCTGAGGAGGTTGTGAGGTCAAAAACAGTGGGGGAATGCAAGAATGCATGGGACCGACAAAAGGCAGTCTTAGTCAGGGGTAGGAGGAAGTAGGGTTTTGGGTAACTGGAATCTGCAGCTTATCCAATAGATAGGAAATGGGCAGACTACGTGAGCCAAGCAGTCCTTATCTGCCATCAAAGTCTATATTTCTATGTTTCACTGCCATTCCTATTCTGTATCTATCTAACTCCTGCACTTCCAATGCTAGTGCCAGCAAGCAAACATTTAACATTGACAAATGCTTGTTTAACCTGGCAGTATACTCTCTGCTCTTTCTGTTGTGGTCTCTGTGTGCCTACATATGCCCCCTTTTAAGGAATACATGGCCTCACCACCTCCACTGGGATAGGATCCAGAATTCAAAAGCAAAACAACATGCCCCCTAGGCTACTAGGAACATAGCAGATGCTGTCTCCTAAACTCACTAACTCTCAGTCGCTCCCAGTCTTTGACACCTCTCTCTTTATATCCAGAAGTCCAACCAGCTTACTGAAGCATGAGAAAACCATTGTCATACTATAAACCCACACTTGGGATTACTTTAACTAATATACTCAAATGTTACATCCTTCTCACAGATGAATGCAAGCCAAAGAATATAACGTACAGTACTGAGTGTATTTTGTGTTTGTGATGAACCAGAGTTCATCAAGGTTCAAAGAATTATTCTTTTAAAACCATATTTGGAGACATCCTTTAGATTATAGTCATCGACCCACTACCACATCATAGTGAATGTGGCCATTGCGGTCAATACAAAAACTTTGACATGACATTAACACAATAGCACAACATGTTGTGGTATCAGGGAACCTGTCGTTGTCTACCACTGTATTTTAAATCAACTTTTATACCTGTTTTCTGCTTACTGTCTGACTCCTTCCCCACACCCCCTGCAGCTCTCCCAAGCCTCCCCCACTGCATTGCATCATCATACAGCCTACCTGCAGCAAAACACACACTCCACTGTCCCAAGTCAGTCAGCTCATGGTTAAACCTCCCAACAGCAAACTTTCTTACATAAATAATGGCAGGAAATGGCCCATAGGTCCATCCAGTCTGCCCACCCAACCTAATTACTCTGCGCTGGCCTTAGTGGCCATCCCTCACATTGTTTCTGGCACTCTTTTCTAACTAATCATATATGCATGTCCTGTTCCTGTTTGAAGCTGCTCACTGATTTGGTAGCCTCTCCTTATATATCTTGCCTTTCAGTTTGTGCCATCCTGGTTGCCCTGCACCGCACTGCTTCCATCTTGTCACAGTCTTTCCATAGGTGTGGACTCCAGAAACTTACACAGTATTCCAGATGTGATCACACCAGTAGTGACCTGTACAATGGGAGGATTACTTCCCTACTTATCCCCCTCCCTATGTATCCCATCATTCTGTTTGCCTTGCCTACAGCTGTATTACAGTGTGCTGTTGTTTTCAAACTCTCCAATAACAGCACCCCAGGTCCTTTTTTTCCATGGTAGTTTTCAGTACTACCTCCCCCATTTCATATTGCACTCTTGGGTTCCTTTTCCCAATGCGCATCACCTTACATTTTTTAATGTTAATGCCCATCTTGATGGAAGCTATTTTTGAGGGAATTGAATCAGATTATAGTGTAGGTTGGGGCATTGTGTATGGAAATCCATACACTTAAAAAAGTTTTCTGCTGCAGTAGTGATGTAGCTACTACAGCAGAATGACTTTTCATTCTGCAGTAGTAGCTACATCACAATACAGGTATACCCATTGGTGCCGCTCTTAGGTCAGATTGCATAGGTGGTTGTAGGGTCACGCACATCATCTAGAGAAGAGAGCCTTACCATCGGTATGTTAACTTTTTTCCTCTCTGCTTCTGTTCCACAGCTAGTGAAACACCATAAACTATAAAGAAAAGTGTATGGAGAACAGCACACAACAAGGCTGTGCTTCTACCTTGGGGGTTTACTGTGATGACAGGGACCTCTCGAGCTTCGCTGTCAAGGTCACTATGTCATCATGGTAAACCCCTTGGTAGAAGCACAGCCTTGTTGTGCACTGTTCCACATATACTATCTTTTATGTTGTTGCTAGGGGAGGTCAAAGGGAGTGATTCCATAGCATGCACAATATGTCCTGCTTACCCTACCCTCCTTCTTCAAGCTCCTAGGAGGTAGCTTGAGAGTTGCAGATGCCATGGGTCCTCCCCAAAGATATTGCATATCCAGGCAGATGGCAATGAGCACCCTGCCAACATAATTGGAGATCCTGGGCAGATGATCATGTGGTGAAAGACCTGCCCTCAGTTAACAATTTTTTAATTTCTTTTTTTTTTTTGTTTCCTTTGAAATGCATGACTTTATCTGTAAAAAAAACATCAGTTTGATTGTTCATTTCTTTGAAAGACAGTTAATATTGGACTTAAAATCAATGTGTATTTAACCAAACCCTGACATAGGTGTAATATCATACTGATCAAATATTAGGTTGAATAAAGACAGCAAAAGCTGAATTCTCTTAATTTAAGGATGTGTTATAAGAGCTCTAGTCTTATCAGAATTTAGTAATAATTTTAAGTTAATCAGGGAACACTGTACAGAACCAAAGGAACTCAGTCAGTTTTTAATAACTTTAACCAAGGTTGGAGCCAATGAGCAAAGAACTGAGTCATCGGCATGTTAGTATAGATCATTCTTAATTACAACAGAGACAATAATGAGCAATTAAACTATAATACCTGGTTATGCCTTTTCCCCACAGGGAAACTGTAGACTTACTGCTCTATAACTGATAACAGAAAATTGTGACATTATCAGTTAAACATACAGCACCATTCTAATTGGATAGACCTAAAGGGTTATGATATTTAGATATACCCAAATACACATTTACGCTACTCTAATATAAATCAAATATGATTCAATTATTCTGAAATACCAAAACGAAGTAATCAATTGAAACATTAATATGCAGCTTTTTAAATTTTCCTACTCTCAGCTTCAAAACCATACTTCCATAACAAAGGCTTTCTCAGCATGTTGCTTGACACTAAATAAAACTAAAAACACAACCAGTGCTACACAAATCCTGTTAAGATTCATAAACTAGCAATGCAGTGCTGCATTTTGCCCAGTTGCAGAAATAAGTAAAAAGCAGGACTCTGAAGAAACATAGAAATTGAAACATAGAAATTGACAGCAAATAAGGATGGCTAGGTCCTCTAGTCTGCCCATTTTGCCTGCCTACCCTACTTGATCTTCAGTTTTACCTTTTCATTTCTATTGCTAGGGTTCCCCTATGCCTGTCCCATGCATGCTTGAATTCCCCCACCGTATTTCCCCCCACCACCTCTACTGGGAGTCTATTCCATGAATCCACTTCCCTTTCATGTGAAGAAATACTTCCACATGCTACCCCTTAGTCTACCCCCTTCCAACTTCGTGTCATCCCCCTTGTTCCTGGACATCTCCTTTTCTGAAAGATGCTACCCACAGGCACCCTATTTATGCCTTTTAGTTATTTGTAGGTTTCTATCATATCTCCTCTGTCTCCTCTCTCCTCCAGGGTATACATATTGAGTTGTCCCAGTCTCTCCTCATATGACTTTTGGTGCAGGCCCTGCACCACCTTCCTTGGCCTTCTTTGAACTGCCTCCACCCTGTCTATATCCTTCTGGAGATGTGGCTTCCAGAACTGGACAGTGTATTCCAAATGAGGCCTCACCAATGAGCTGTACAGTGGCATCACCACCTCCTTCCTTCTGCTGGTGATACATCTCCCTATGCACCCCAGCATCCCACTGGCTCTCTCCACAGCCTTGGCACATTGTTTGGCCACTTTTAGGTCATCAGATATGATTACCCCCCAGTTCTGCTCCTGTTTGGTGACCATCACCTCCCCCCATTATGTAATCCTCCCCTGGGTTCTTGCATCCCAAATCCGTGATTTTGCACTTTTTCACATTGAATCTCAGTTGCCACACTCTGAACCATTCCTCCAGTTTGCCTAGGTCCCTCCTCATTTGTTTCCACCCCTCCTGGAGTGTCCACCATGTTGCAAATCTTAGTGTCATAAGCAAAGAGGCACACCTTCCCCTCTAGCCCCTCCACAATATTACTTATGAAGACATTAAACAGGACTGGGTCCAGGACTGATCCCTGTGACACCCTGCTGATCACCCTCCTTTCCTCAGATTGAGTACCATTTACCACCACCACCCTCTGTCCTCTATCACTCAACCAGTTCCTAACCAAGTTTGCCACCTTGTGACCAACTCCCAGGCTACCCAGGTTGTTCACAAGTCTTCTATGTGGAACGGTATCGAAGACCTTACTGAGATCCAGGTAGGCCACATCCACTGCTTCCCCCTGATCAACAACCTTAGTCACCCAGTCAAATAAATTGGTTAGATTTGTTTGACGTGACCTTCCTGCTGTGAATCCATGCCATCTTGGATCCTGTGCACCACTGGATTCAAGGTGTTCCATGGTCCTTTGTTTAAGTAATGATCCCATAATCTTCCCCACTATTGAGGTGAGGCTGATTGGTCTATTGTTTCCAGCTTCTTCACTACTGCCACTTTTGTGAAAAGGGACTACATCTGTCCTCTTCCAGTCCTCCAGAACCACTTCAACATCGAGTGACTCATTGAATAGGGCTGCCAGTGGTGCCACCAGCACCCCCTTAATTCCCTTAATATTGTAGGATGTATCCCATCCAGTCCCACTGCCTTGCCCTCTTTCAGCTTTGTAAGTTATTTTTGGACACTCTCTTCCATAAATGGAAATAGTGTTGCCTAACTGTGGTCCCTCGCCTTCTTCTTCTTCTTCTGCAAATACAGAACAAAAATATTTGTTCAGCATTGATGCTTTTTCCAGGTTCCCTTCCACACACTCTCCTTCTTCCCCTTTAAGACTTACTATCCCACCCCTGGTTTTTCTCCTTTCACTAATGTACCTATAACAAATCTTTTCTCCTTTTTTACCTCTTGTGCTATTTTTCCCTCTGTCTGTGCCTTTGCACTCTTGACTGCTTTCCCTGCCTCCCTCTGTTTATCTAGATACACTACCCTGTCCTCCACCTGGTGCATGTCCTTGTAGCTCCTGAAAGCCATCTTTTTCACCCTTACCTTTCTGACCACGGCCTTTGAGAAGCATAGTGATTTCCTGTTTCTCTTGCCCTTGTTTACTTGCCTAATGCAAAGGTTTGTCACCTCCCCACGGCTACTTTCAGATGGGCCCACTGCTCCTCCACTCCCCACCTTTTGTCCCTCCCTGCCAGAGCATGCTTGAGACATATCCCCATCTTAGTAAAGTTTGCCTTCCTGAAATCCAGGACCCATGTCTTTGTGTGGCTTGACTCTGCCACTGTACTCATGCTGAACCACACTGTGCGATGATCACTGGATCCCAGGTGTTTGACCACCCTGATTTCCTTAATTCTGTCATCATTAGTGAGTACCAGGTCCAAAACTGCACCCTCCATGGTGGGCTCTAGCACTAGCTGCCTGAGGCCTCCCCCTTACATAGAGTACATGATGTCCCTGCTCCTGTTTGAGGCAGAAGCTGGGATGTTCCAATCCACATCTGGTAGATTGAAATCCCCTACCAGCAGCACCTTCCCTTTAGCCGCCATTGTGTGGATAGATTCCACTAGAACCCTGTTCACCTTCTCCCCCTGTGCTGGAGGTCTTTATATCACACCCATGCAAATCGCAGTGCCATTGCCTGTCTCAAGGGTGACCCTAAGTACCTCCACTCCCCCTGCATTCCCTGCATCTCAATCACCCTAATACCCTCACTGACATAGAGCCGCCCCCCTTTTTATCCCCCCACTCTTCTAAACACAGTATAACCTGGTACTGCTACACCCCAGTCATGGTTTTCAGTATATCACATCTCGGTAATGGCTACAATATCCAGATCAGCCTCCATTATCAAGGCCACCAGGTCTGGGATTTTATTCCCTAAGCTGCAGGCATTGGTATATATGGCCTTCCATGTCCTGCCATTAGTCCTTTTATCATCCAACCTTTTGTCTTTTTGTCTCCTCTGTCCTTCCTGTTTTCAACCTCCTTCCTCCAGTCCTCTGCTGTCTCTCCTACTGTGGGTTTCATTTCCCCTGGTGATACCATTACTTTCTGGTCTTCCATGTTGACAACATTATCCTGTGGGGGTGGGCAGTTTGGGTCCCACTGCATCCTTCTACCACCCCCTCTTGCTAGTTTAATTAAGTCCCAGCCCTGGTACTGGTTGGCCCATATCTCCGTGATGCCAGCAATATTGACCCCCCCTTCTGCCCTCAGTACCTGGAGTTCTGGTAGCTTATTCCCTAGGCTCCTTGCATTTATAGAAACCACCCTCCAGCCAGACCTCTGGCCACCCTTATCCTTCCCTTGCCCCCACTACCTCGCCTTTCTGAATTCTTCTCACTTCCCTTATCGCCAGCTAGGGGGAGAAGCAAAAGCCCTTCCGAACATTGTGCCTCAGACCATTTCCAAGTCTTAGCACCCCTGTTTCTTAGTTTAAATTATATCTGGCTTCTACATGCTCTTCCAGTTTCTGCTTCAGGACTCCTGATCCCTCTCTGCTCAGGTGAAGTCTATCCTGGGTGTACAAGGCCATGTTATCCCATGTTGACCCCCAGTCCCCCACCAGTCCAAACCTTACAGTCCTACAGCAATCCTCCAGCCATTCATTAAACTCCTTAGTTCTTTGATGTCTGTCTGTGCTTGCTCTTGGTACAGAAATAAGATGTTGAATCTTAGCTGGGACATCATAGACTAAAAACAACAGCAGTGCAGAAAGCATGACAGCATATGTAACAAACTGTTCAAATTCTAGCCCCCACCCAAGAAAAATAATACTAAAGCTAACCATCTTGCCTTCATGGCTCTTGGTTCATATAAAAATGCAGTAATGATACCCATTAAGAAAAAGATAAAAAGCAAGGCCCAACAAAAATGTCGATTCACACCTTGATAGACTTTAAATCAATTATTTCAGTACAAAACTGTTAAAACTAAAACCAGGCATTTTAACTTAGTAGAACTATTGTGATTCACCACAAAACACATTTTGACAGAAAATAAACCAACTAACGAGCAGAAAATACTTCCAAATTGGGATGTTCCAAAACAATTTGAAACAACAACTGCAGATGAACTCTGTGTCTCCATCTTTGTTTCACAGTCTACAACCAAGTTGGCCATTGTTTGCATATCAAATTGCTACACTGCCTCAAGCTTAAAAAGCAACAAACAATCAATACAATGTTTCCTCCACTAACACCCAAAAAGCTGCAATCAGCACTCAAACAAGGTCCTTCATAAACTTAACTCCTGCCCTACTGGGAAATTTTTAGAATTTGTAAAAGAAACTTAAAAGCAATCCATATTTTGCATAATATATACAAAATACTGTATATAAAAGTTTTATACACTTTTACAATAATGACATCTTGTGAGTCATATGAGCTATTAGGACCACTTGGTCTTTGGCCTTGTGCTTTAATGAGTTGATTGGCCTACTCAGTAAAATTATTTTACTTTACCACTTTCCTATCATTTATGAGTCTGCACTGCTCCCCCTGACTGGATGATCCCCCGTAACACAGAGCACTGGGAAAAAACTCCAGTGGCCAGGAACAATATGAACTGCTACAAGCTCAGTGAGACAAACCGGTTGAGCAGATAATGGGGCACACAATTTTTCCACAATTTCTTGTTCTCCTTGAAAAAGGAGAGGCACGTCCCATGTTGCATTACAAAATGTTAAAATAACCTAAGCAGTCACACTAGAATAAGAATAACCATGATGATCTGCTTTGCAATATTGTGACTCAACTGGTTAAAAAAACGTGTTTTCATTTATTTTTGTCCGAGAACAGTGTGATGTGCTTTCTTGAGCCTATTGCGGATTTCACTTTTTTTTGTACATAAGAGAGATGATCAGTTTCTGGCTGCAAGCGTGATATAATTCAAAAGCAAATTAAGAGATGATGAGATTTGCCTATTGCAAGGTGGTGCTGGTCACATCTCTGATTTGGGTTCTAGTTGATGTCTTTTTTACTGCTGTATTTCAATGAATATAGCAAATGTGATGACAAGAAAGACAGATCACTACTGCCTGCCTTAAAAGGTAAGGTCTATCTGTTATATCTGCACCCATTGAAAATGCCATGTACTGTGCAGTATGTGTAATAGGTAAAGACAACAAAATACACAAAGTTTACTCTTCACATACTGTAGGGTGAAGTCCATAGTGAAAGGCCCATGAATTTAACACTTGATGAATGGTTAACTCACAGAAGCCAGGAATTTGCAGGTGAAGCGTAGCTTTAAAACAAATGAGATAGCGCATATCACCTCTACTGTACTGGATGAATCCAGTACAAAACTGTGTACAATGAGGACCCCATTGCAAATGACATATTACTTCTCATCTGGCCTGTCTTGGCTTAATATATAGTAAAAATGTTACAAGCAAGACTCGGTACAACAGCAATGCAAGCAGTGAACATTCGGCATTGACAAATGCTTGTTGCCATAGGTAGGTATACTTGAAAAAAATAGCACTGGCTTCTTGTTTTGACCAGTAGGTGGAGCTGCTGTGATGTTTGATTCACTCTGTCTGCACCCTCCCAGTCCACCCCCTCCTGACCTCCCTCTCGCTCTCTCTTTAATTACTTGTAATCTGGCTGTCTCAGTTGTCACCTCTGCCTCACCCCCATCTGCAGCTTTCTCACTTAGTGTGTCTGTTTCTCTCTTAGTTTGTTCATATTTGTTTACAATTAGGTACTCAGGAAAGGCACATTGAGCCAAGGCTCATTTCTAGATGCAATGCAGGGGAGGTGAAAGGGAGTACAGACACGGGGAGCAATTACAGGACCTCCAAAGTTCATATACAAAATACATTGGCAGTTGAGGCAAGGTGAAAATAACTGGGAGGACCCACATGACCTAGCAACAGCATAAAGTCTAGATAGAGAAAATAACAGTACATGAGTTCATTACATTACTGCAATAGACAAGGCATGCAAAAGTGCATAAGAAATTGGACTGGAGGAGGCGGAGTCTTGGCAAGATTGCTGATTGATCCTTCAACTGTGTTCAGTAAGATACACCTGCTCTGATCTTGTGGTTATGTGAATTAGGAAACAAGGAAAATCAAGCTGTTTTATTGTTTCTTTGTTTTTCTTTGGATCATGCAAAGGGTATAGCAAAACAATTTTGAAGAGTTTAGGGAGGTTAAAGAAAGTAAGAATGCTGAAGTGCCACATGTGAGGACAGTGCTGCAAAGTAAGCAGGGAGCCTGGAAAGCTCAACAAAGAACAGGAGCAGTTTCAATAGAGGATTGCACTCAACAGCCATTCCAGCTTCAGGTAACAGAACCTGATAGTTTGCCCCCAAAGGGTACATTATTCACCTTTCCTACATGGTTGGAAAGATCAAATGGGCTAAAGGATGATATAGCTGGTAAAAGTAAAAATTCAGGAGTTTCTGGCATAGAAAGGGAATGGGAACCAAAGTTTAGAAATGAGACTGTATTACCGTCTGACAAAATACCTGGTAGAGCAGGCACTCTGGTCCCCCCCCCAGTAATTAACCTATTTAAAAGAAGAAAAAGCAACACAGCTTTGGGGAATGGGAATTGGGCACACCAATTGATAACAGGATATCTGGACTCTCCAGTGTGCAATAAAGAAATGTTATAAGTAACAGAGATGACAACTTCACCAAAAAGGAAGTCAGCCAAAAACATGAAGAAGCAAGAGAAAAAAGATTAAACAGACAAACAAGAAAAATCAGATAAAATAGAGAAGGCTGTTGAAAATCAGATGACTCCAGATAAGCAACCTATTCAAGAAAAAAGGCACAACAGCAAGCTAATCAGAAAAACTATGCTAATGCAGCAGAATCACCTGAAATAGTGAGGAGAGAAGTTAGTACAGATACGAGTGCAGTAATGAATAAGTTTGAAGAATCATAACAAAAAATATTACAAGAACTAAAAACAGGGTTTGGCAATGTAAATGAGTCCATTTTAATACTGGATAAAAAATTCACTGAAGCAGTGGAAAAGCTGGAGGCTCTAACTATTAGAGCAGATGCATGTGAATTGAGAGTGAGCACTTGGGAGGATCAATTTCCTAAAATATTTTCAGACCTCATTAGTACAAATAAAGAATTAGAGGTCTTAAGCTCAAACATGGAAGACCTTGAAACTAGATCTAAGAGGTAGAACTTAAAGATTAGTAGCCCTTCAGAGGATAATGAAGGGTCTGACTCTTTACAGTTTTGTGAAGAGATGTTCACTGAAATATTAGGTTTGAAATTCCCACTTCAGAAGATTGAACTAGACCATGCCCATAGAGCTTTTGGCCCTAGACAAGACTTTAGGTCCAGATTCATGTATGTAAGACCATTAAAATACCAGGAGCAGGAAAAATACTGTAAAAGGCCAGGGTGGAAAAAGGCCTACACTACATGGGCTTAGGTTACAAGCAATTCCTGATCTACCTCCCTCTGCAGTAACAAAACGGAAAGCTTTTGATCAAGTAAGAGACACTTTAAGGAAAGAGGACATCCCATGCCCAATGCTGTATCCAGCTAAACTAAGAGTCAACCTTGATGGAAAAATAATGTTTTTCTATGCCACAAGATGTTCTGGAAGCCCTCAGGAATAGGAAACAATATGATACCCCTCCATCAGAAACACAAGTCCAAACAAACACTGTGTCTTTTGTTGAAAAATCTGTACGGTTAGTGAATGAAGCTCTAAATTTACCAGGGCAATCTGAATCGAATTAAGATTATGATTACAAAAAAAAAAAGGAACAGGCTTTTGACCATTTCCAATGATTTATATGTTGTATTGAATATTAGAATTAGATTACTCTATGGTTAGAATATTTATACTGTAAATAAGAAAGATGAAAAAAACAAGGGTGATAGCGGGGGGGCAATGGAGTAAAAATTGAAATTATGGAAAACAACAATAAAATTAAGGAATATAAAATTCTTAGTTATAATATGTTCCTGGATATAAAACATAAATAATGTAAATAGGTCAGGGCAGGGTATGCTCATGGTACATCTTCTGCACAAGAAATAATGAGTTATCTTCATGATGGGGGAAAGGTGGAATGGTTGATCTATTATCAGATCAACCAAAGCAGGAGGGGGTAGGGTGGGGAAGAATTTAATAAAAAATAATAAGCTTTATTTTGAAATAAAACAATTTGAGCGTGAGCATAAAATGAAGCTAATGAAAGATACTCTAAAAATACATCTTTATGGAAATAAAATAGAGAAGGATTTAAGCAGTCTGCTGTACTCAAATAAGGATCAGAAACTTATTGACAACATTAAAAGAAATAAAAAGGGGAAAGAAAAAATAGTATGAGTAAAGTTAAGTTTATGAGCTGGAATATAAACGGTGCCAAAGATAGATTTAAAATGAGAAAGTCTGTGAGTTATATTACTAGGAAAGGAACTGGGTGCCTGTTACTGTGGGAATCACGTTTTGAGAAAAAAAGATGCTACTATATTTACTTTGCAAACTTATTTCAGGCCATAGGAGTATATACAGAATAAGCCAGAAATGCGAAGGGCATGGCCATCTTTATTAAGAAGAATTTAAATCCACATATTCTTTATTCTCATATTGACCCTCAGGGTTGGTTGGTGAATGTAAAAATGGTAATGGAACAAGTCACAGTATCAGTATTTAGTCTATATGCTCCTAATGATGAAGATCCATTGTTCTTCAGGGAATTGTTTCTGCAGATCGCAACATGTGATACCCTATGCATTGTAGGAAGTGACTTTAATATAGTTGTATCACATTTAGATAGAGTACATTCAGCCCCTGAACACAAGAAAATTGCTCTTAATCTGATTAAAAGTTACATGGAAGATCTGGCCTTGATGGACCCTTTCTGTTTTTTGCATCCAAAATTGCTGAAATGTCCTCATTACTCAAAAGTATATAACACACTATCCAGGACAGACTTTTTTTTATAATAGCTAAAGGATTATTACATAAAATAAAATTCTTCCATTATAACTCTACAATTATATCTGATCACACATCTTGTTACATGGAAATAAATTTATCTTGCACTGAATTTCAATCAAGAGGGTGGTATTTGGACAGGTCTTTATGGTTGGATGAGCAGTTTGTGCTGATGCTTCACAGGGAGACATCTTTTTTTATTTTAAGAAATACACTGGAAGAATTTCTTTGGTGCTTAATGTGGGAAACACTTAAAATATTTCTAAGAGATTGTGTTACTTCTTATAACAATAATAAAAAGAGAAAATACAGGGACGGTTTAAACAAAATAGAAGCAAAGCTAATCTCGGCAGAGGCAATGCAAGCTCAGGCAAACTCTGAAGAAAATAGAATCAAGGCTATGCATCTAAAGAAAAGATTTGAAAGTATGTTAAATATCAAAGCTGAAACACAAATGTGTAGGGCTAGGGCAAAATATTATTTTTTCACTGATACTCCAAACAAAGTATTGGCCTATCATAGAATTGATAAGCTTACATCAGTAAATGGTAATGTTATTACAAACCCAGAGGAAATTATAAAAGAATTTAAAGGTTTTTATAATAAACTATATTAAGCAGATGAGTCCATTTCATTGTAAGATGTTCAAACATATTTGAGTAAAATAACATTGCCTCGAGTGCTAGATATAGATAAAGAATTTATGAATAAATAAATTAGTGAAACAGAAATTTATGATGTGATTACAGATATGTCCAATGGAAAATCCCCAGGTGAAGATGGATTCTTAATAGAATTTTATAAAAACTTAAAAGACATATTAGTTCCAATTTTGTTGCATGTTTTTTGGGTGATTGGGAGCATGGGTAGGTTACCACCGACATTTTCTAAAACTAACATTTTATTATTATTAAAAAAAGATAAACCTCCAGATCACTGTTCATCATTTAGGTCTATTTCATTGTTAAATAATGATTATAAGATGTTTACAAAACTTTCAGCAAATAGGCTGGCAAAAATAACTCCCAAATTAGTTCATAGGGACTAAACAAGGTTTGTAGGATGCAGGATACAACATAATATCATATGGGTACTGAATTTAATGGAAGTTACTGAAGGGTCTGAGGCAGTTATCCTATCCCTCAGTGCCAAAAAGGCCTTTGATAGAGTTCAATGGGAATTCTTATTTGAGCTTCTGGAGTCTTTTGGCATCGAGGGAATGTTTATGAACTGGATAAAAACTATATATTGGAAACCCAAAGCAAGGACCAAATCCAATAAAAATCTGTCAGACTATTTTGAGCTTTCACGGGGCACCAGGCAAGGATGTCCCTTGTTGCCCCTGTAGTTTTCATTATTTATTGAGCCAATGGCAATTCAAATCAGAGATAATCATGACATATAAAGAATTTAAATAAGTAATCAAATTCACAAACTGTCATTATACGCAGATGATATTCTATTATTCATAGCTGAACCTGACAAAGATTATCCATGTTTATCAGAATTATTTGCAAACTTTGGAAAAGTATCAGATTATAAAATTAATTGGGGGCCGGCTGACCTGCCAGCACAGTGGCAAGGTGTCTGTCTGTGGTGCTGACTTCTCAGTTTCAGGGACAGACCCAGAAGTCAGAGGGCTGGCTGGGAGGAGAGGGATCGAGCATCCTACAGACTGCTCTCCCTCTCCAGAGGGAAGGGGGAAGAGTATCTGGCATAATGAGGACCCCTGGTGGAGGCTGGGGGATCCCAAGTGGCCAACACCATGCATTTCAGGGGGTTGGGCGGACACTGGTGTCATTGTGTGTCCCTGCCCCAGGGAAAAAAACTACTGAAAAATCACATCCATGAATAATGTCCCTGCTCTGCTACTGCTCCCCACTCAGACCATTATCTGCTGGTTGGATCCCACTCCCAAGACCCCACCCTGAGGGGCAAGCCAGGGCTTCACAACCCATGCTCCAGAGGAGGTGTCTCCTGCCCGGCAGCCTCATCCGGGGGGAGGAAGCCGGGAGATGGGGGAGTGGTAGGGGGAATCAGGGACTGGAGCCTTCAGCCCCCCCAAAAAATATAAATAAAAATAAAATTAATTGGGGAAGAGTGAGGCCCTATTTTTTTCAGAAGAAATTACCCTACAAGAGAATTATCCACTATTGAAACTTCGTAAACAATCTTTAAGGTATCTTGGAGTACAAATAACAACAGACAGAAAGTCACTTTATACTTTAAATTATTCAGCAGTACTGTATAAAATCAAATCTGACTTAGAGACATAGCAGTCCCTTCCATTAGTACTGATAGGGACAGTAAACATTTTAAAATTAATATCCCACCAAGAGTGTTCTTTTTATTCCAAGCTCTTCTGGTGACAGTTCCTAAAGCTTTTTCTGATGAGCTAGATAAAGCAGTTAGGGAATTTTTTATGGAACCAGAAAACACCCAGGATTGCTTTTTCAAAATTACAAATACAGTACCTAAAGAAAAAGGGGGACTAGGTATGGCACATTTTTGATTTTATTATATTGCAGCTCAGTTAGAATGCATATTTCTTTGGGATAAAGAACAAGGCAGAGATACTGCTTGTTTTAATATGGAGCTATCCATGATTCCATTTGGAAGTCTTATGCAAGCGTGATGTTCAACTTGACTTAACCTGGCCAATACAGGTAAGTATTAGAAACCACTAAATTAACTAATCATGTTTGGAATTTAGCATAGAAAGTACTGCGAGATAAAAATCCAATTTCTAGATACACACCAATAATAAATAATGCACATTTTCCTCATTCAATGACATCAGGTTTGCTGAAAAAGGAATTGCATGAAAACCGGATACAAGAAATACAAGATTTGTTTAAAGGTGATCAGTTTATGACTTTTGATGCATTAAAGCGGAAATTTGACTTGTCTAACAAAGCAAGATACCTATACTTCCAGGTTAAGACTTTTTTGTTTAAGGAAAGTAATAATACTCTGAATGTCCCACATTTAGCCAAGTTAGAAGAATGCCTACTTAACATAAATATAACTAATCACATGGTCACAGTCCTACTGTATATAGATGTCTCATACAGAATGTTAAACTTACAGCCATGGCAACTTTAAAAAAATCTTGGGAAAAAGATGAAGCTGACTATATAATAGGAAGACTGGCAAAAAATTGTTACTCTGTAAGAATTTAGAATAAGAAACAACAGACTAAAACAAATACATGTAAACATCATACACCATGGTTCCATGTCTCCTGCTAGCATCACAGAATAGCAATACATTATATATGTATACAACGTCAAAAATGAATTTACGTTGCACTCTTGGTGAGGAGAAATAGGGAGCTCTAGACCTACAGGTGTTTTTCTATCGCGGGGGCCTAGCCCTACGAGCTCACTGGGGAGCTTCACTTCTACACCCCTACTTATGGATTCTCAACTCCAGGGGGATGTCAGGGGTTGGAATTTAAGAAAATTGAATGTCGTTCGCTGGCAAAAAAATAACTGCACTGTGTCAGACTGGACCTGAACCCTGCACCCTCCACCTCCCAACTGACCACTTTCCCCACCACGCTAGTGGACCAGCTTGGCAGCTGCCCACCACACCCCTCCCACATACCATTCCTCATCTGCCTCTCCCACCCACATGTACATCCCATCGCTGTATGTCACCCACCCCGGTATCCAGTCACACCCCACTGAGTAGCCCTGAACACAGGCACCATAACTGAGTATCCGTTTCTGTAGGTGCCCAATTGTGGTCGCCTTGTTCATGGGTACCCAAACACCATACATATCTAATCCCAGTAAGACTTAATAAAATGGGAGCTATTTCATCTGATCTATGCCAAAGATGTGAGACTGATAGAGGTACCATATGGCATATGTTGGTTATTTGTTCTCAATTGAAAGACCTCTGGCAAAGGATTTTCTTGATTTCTTGATGTGACTTTGCTTTTGACCCAGGAATTATAATATTTGCTTTCTGGCCAGAGGATGACATCCCAGAAACTCACAGTATACTTATCAACTTAATTATTTTTTTATCAAATTAAAGTTTATTACATTTTTCCAATAACACCAACAATGAGAACAAATCCAGCAAAACAATATACAATTGTCATAAAGTATTCAATACAATGGATCCACCTCGGCCCCTCCCCAACAACCTCCTTTAAACCTCCCCCCCATACACAACACATTTATGAGCAAAGAAGCCAAGTGAATCAAAAAGCAATATTTATACTAAGGTAGTTATTCTATAAGAGTACAGTGTATGTAAAGAATCCCAGATTTTTTCATATCTCTCAGATCTACCATTAAAGAGCTAGTGTACTGCTTGGGATTAATTGTAATTTTTAGATGCAGTCAGCTGTCACTTCTTATATCGCAAGTATTTTTTCTTTTCTCTTTGTTAATTAGAAGCTTTTCCACCTGGCAGTACTGGGGTGATGTGTGGAGCAGCATTCTGTCTGGAGGAAAAAAAAAGTCAGTTTTGTTCCTCCCACTACATCGTCAGAAATGAGACCAAACATCTTGAGGCACCACAATCCTTGCAGCCTGAGCAGTGACTCTCAAAAACTACCAATCAAAATGCAGGAAACTGTGACATCACTAGTAAAAAGGGAGAGCCAGTCCCTGCTGCTTCATGTGAAAGTGAAACCTGGCAGTGAGAAATGGTTTTCATTGGTTACTAGTGATGTCATAGTCAGTGTGGTCTCAGTGTTGATGTAGTGGGAGGAACAGAACTGACATCCCCCAGGCAGAGTGCTGCTCCACACATCATCCAAGTACTGCCAGGTGAAAAATCTTCTAGTTAGCAAACAGAAAAGAAAAACTACTTTAGATATAGGAAGTGATAGCTGACTACATCTGAAAGTTAAAATTAATTGCAGGCAGTTTCCTGGCAGTACACTAGCTCTTTAAGACTAACAGTTGCTTTCTCTGTCCTCAGATTGGCTAAGAGTTCATTGAGCCACTCCGAATAGGCAATGTCATCACAGTCCTTCCAGTGACATAGAATTACTTTTTTAAAAGACATTGAAATAAGAGCCATGTGATATCTTCTAACAGGAATAGAGATCTCAGTATATTCACCCAATACACACATTTCTGGAGTAAATAAGTCATTCAGGCCCAGTAAAGGATCAGCTCTTTGCTGGATATTAGCCCAGAGTGAAGTGACTTTGGATCAGGTCCAGAAATTATCAACTTAATTATAATAGTGGCAAAAGAAGCTATACTTCTTCATTGGAAAGATGCCAACCCACCTGAATACCTAGAGTGGCTTAACCGAATGTTTGATTTAAGTAAAATAAAGAGAACCTTTTATAAAACTGAGAATGATGGCAATTGTTTTTATGAAATCTGGCAACCGTTTATAGGTGTTCTAGGGCTACATAATCGTTAAGTAGAAGGATAGGGCAGGACAGCAGACAGTAGTATAGGAAGGTAGTGTTTTGTTGTTTTTTTTATTTTTGGCAATGATGAGAATACATGGGAGTGATTATAAAAGAATGATCAAAATACCCACGCTCTGAGCCAAAAAAAGTAAAGAAAAAGAAACTGGACTGCATATATCAGAGAGCAAACTGTGGGTCAGAAGCACAGGAGGCCCGGTTAGGGGAGAAATAGGCTGTGGCAGGGGAAATAGGAGAGGCTGGAAGAGGGAAAGTAGGAGGTTGAAGAAAGGGACAGACAAGTACAGAGGGTGCCTTAATGCAGGGAGACAGGACTGAGTCAAAGAGAAGAGTTGCCATCTAGAAGGAAGCTGCAGAACAGCCCTTCATGTTTGCAGTCCCACCTCCCCCCACTCTCCAGATCGCAATTTGCTCTGCAGCGGCATGGTAACAGTTCAGGTGTGTCTGTGGTTCTATTGGTATAGTCTGTGAGCATTTGTACTGGGAGAAAGAAAAGGAAAACTAGTGATTTCAAAGTAACTGGAGCATGGTGTGCATTTGAAAATCACATGCACTTTGTCTGTTCAGGCTGGGGAATGAGTAGGGACTGTCTGAAACCGATTGCAAAGATATCATCATTCAACTTTCAGTTTTGCTTATTAGTTGGTGTGAAAGTACAAAAAAAGTAATGTGATTGTGTGTCATGTTGAACACATTTGTTATATTCATGATGGTTTTGGGATTGATCTGAGATAGTGGAAGGGAGAGGTTTATGTTAAAAAAAATATAAAGTCCTGGCAAGAGGAAGAGTGGCCATGTCAAGTGTGGGCAATTTAGACATGGCACTTGCAGTGATTTTTGTTAATGTAATGTGGTCATGTGTGTGATTTTGTGCAAGGATAACATCACGGGTGAAGCTCCCAGCTGACCAATCAGGTTTCAGGATTTATTCTTGCCACTGTATAATAAATCATGATTGATGGTATCAAAAACTTGATTAAGGTCAATAAACAATATGGTACAGGAATGTCCATTCCAAATTGCAAGGTTTATGACTGATCTTGCATGATTTGTATGAATAAAATAAGATAATTTACTTAGTGTCAACATTACTGTAGGTTCTTTGTATGACTGTGCAAGAATTTTATCAGATACATAAATTGCTATATTTCTTGCATGGTATAAATGTAAGTTTATTGCAAGTACAGCAAGGTTTTTGCAATATCACAATTTATGTTTTACTACTGGTCAAGAAATCTGCAAGAATAAAATGCAGTGTGGTACAAAATATAGCTATTACATGTTTGTGAGAATAGTGCAAGAAAAAACAACCTGTGCATACATTAGTTAAGAAATATGTATAAAATGCTGTGTTTAAGGACTGTGGTACATAAGGAAACTCTAAAAGAAGTGTGCAAGGAAAATTTCTCTACTAAGTATACATACAGGTAAGAACGTTATTTTCCTTGTGCTGGTACAAATGTTTGGGTACAATCTAAGCTGTAAAAGTGTCAGGCACCTCAGCTTAAATCTTAAAATCCTTCATTACTTTGGTACTCTTCATCTTATTTTACTTATATTTTCAATGAGTTCTCATTCCTGTCATAACTGAATAAATCTATAAAAATAAAAGGGTGTTTCTTAATTCCTTACAATTTATCTGTCCATGTTTCTTATTCCCAACTTGAATTTCTATTCCACTATAGCTACATCATAGTTAGTAATGGTAGTGACTGTGATGACATAAAGCAGAGTACAGCATTGTCTTCAGGGGCCCGATATTCAAATATGTGCAAAAGCGCACTACAAAGGTTTGTGCTAAGCTTGCATTTGCTCCTGGCACTGAGCCCGCACTATTCAGTCAGATATTCAGTTGGGTAGTGCACCGGCACTATCCGAATGAATATATGGGTGTGTTGTTGCAATGTTAAGTCAAGTAGCACTGTCCATCATAGATCTGGGCTGTATGCAGCCCATAGAGAACTGTGCCCCAAGACCTGATAGCACTGGGAGCCACAGTACGATATTCAGACTATAACATGCAAATCAGCCCATTAGGCATGCAAGTTGCTAATGGGCCATATGTGTACTCATTATGGGCTTATTTGCATGGGAAGTGGCAGCAGGTTTGCACCCATCTTGTAGCCACCCACCACGTTAAGTATGGTGGTGAGCAGCACCCCCCACACCACAAATGCATGTCCCCATCTATTTCAATGGTGCCACACAGAAGGTCTGATATGGCAACTGGCACAACCCTCCTCTCACTTCCTTGGCTGGGCACCATATGGGATGACATGGAGCATGCACACAGCATACTGTATACTGTATGTGGGTTCCCTGTCATCTCATACAGTGGCTGAGAAGGTGAGAAGAGGGCTGTGCTGGTTACCATACAGGACCCTCCATGTGGCACTGTTAGAATAGGTATGGGAGGGTTGTCTAAGTGGTGTGATTGATGCAAGTGATATGAGGAGCCCACTAGCCACCGAGGAGTCAGGATGGCACTGGGACAGGTGCTCGGTGGATGGGAGATACCACTCGACACCAAGGACTAATTCAGCATCAGGCTGGGAGATCAGAGGGTGAGAGGTGCCACTAGACACCAGGTAGTTCCTGAATCTTATGGAGATGGCTGATTGGAGGGTGGAGGGTGGCACTGGACAGCAAGGCATCCATCAATTCAACAGGGCAGGGGTTAAGAAGAGCTGCCAGCTGCAGTACCTTGCACCCCATTAAAGGATATAAATTATTTTTACATCATTAACTGCCCCTCTAGCTTCCATTCCATGCCAGTTATGTATTCTGATATGCTTTGACCAATTTTTGATAAATCAATTATCTATCTTTGGGGTCCTCTCCAGTCTACACAGAGTTTCACTTTCCTCACCAGCTACTGTTCTTTGTTTTCATATTTATAAGACATTCTATGACATCAGTAATACCATCCCATGCTATTCATCTGAATGGCCTGGGATGATGTTCTTTACAACACAGAGTGTTCAGCCAGTATGAAAAGAAAGAGCAGCAACTGCTGAGGAGAGGGAGATTAGGGATAGTTACAAAGGTAATAAAATTATGTATAGATGTATTCATTGATTTCATTTTGATAACTGGGTAAGCACACTGGAACCAGTGGTTACTTTTCCAGGAGTGACCCAGGATAAATTCCATAGATAATTAATTTAATGAAAAATGTCAAACACATATCAGAATGTTGGGCAGACACTCAAAGGACAAATGGAGGGCATCTAGAGGTGTAAAAATGGTTTCCTAGCTCCTTTAAGTTGGGGTTTGCAAAGGTGGAAACTTGTGCATGCTTTAGGTGGCAGTAACTGCTTGTGCAAACCTTTGAATTTGCCACTGCATCCATATGCAGGAATGGACCCCTTCATTTGCATGGGTGCAGGGATACATTACTCCTTGGGCAGTAACGGGTTTTGCCCATACTGTGGGAGTCTCTGAATATAGAACCCACCCACAAATTGGACACAAACCCCAGTTAGTGTGGCACACACTCCTTAGTGCCTGTGCCAACTTTTCAATATCTGGCCTCAGGTGTAAGTAATACTGATGTAGAGATCACTCTAAGAGTTGTAAGTGTGGTCTTTCAAGTTAAAACAAAAAAATAAAATTAGGAGTAGCTTAAAGACATTTCCTTTTACAAATATAAGAAATAAGAACTGATTGAGATTCTTGCTTCTGTTTATCAACTTTTTTGCAAAACACTTGAACAGTTCAGTGTCAGTGCCTCTGTAGGTGCATGCACTCCTCTGGGGATAGAAGGTTGTAGGTTCTAGCTCCACAACAGGAGCATATAAAACAGCACTGACACTGCAGTGAAGTAACCACATAGACACACACAATTATTTTATATATTTTGATATATGCAAGGAACTTTTCTTGCATACATTTTTCATGCAAGGAAAGTGTCACAATCATTATATATTCCTTGCATATAATTCTTACATAAAAACTTTCAAATGCCATGCATATGGCAACATATATCCTTGCATGTGGTACTAGTCAAGGTATTTACACAGTTCTTGCCTTTTTATGACTGTGGGCGGAGCCTACAGGAGTATTGCATGTACAAAAGGATTGATGTCATGTTTTCTGTCTGTGGAACTGACTGAAGGTGTAAATAGTTTCCTCCACCTTACCCTCCTCAAAGCAATGTTTTCAACCCTCAAATAAACACACTTTCATGTTAGTCAATAGTTGCAGGGTACTATTTTCTTTCTTAAAAGGGTGGTACAAGAACTGGAACCTGAGTGGTGGGAGGCAGCATTAGTTTTTTTTTTGGAGTAAGATCCACCTCCGCCTCCATCCCAAACTTTTTTCTGATTCATGTGGGAGGGGCATGAGATAGCTCTAGCATGCTGTAACCAGATACACTAGTTTGGGACATTATCAACCAACAGACATACTTGTGCAGTGGAGAACAGAACAGAAGTTATTTAATGCCTTCAAATTGACTTAAAAGTCCTTTGGAACAAATGATTATCAGAGCCACCTGGTGCCTCAGAAGGAGACCTAGAGACACATCTAGCTCTGTAAGTAAATGTTCATTTTTTGTGTGTGGGGGCTGTGGGATTCAAACCCAGATCTAACTGCCCAGATCATCAATGCTATAAACTGCTATAATTAACAGACTCTAGCTGTTTTTCTTACAGAAACCCCACACAGTTAGATCTGAAGTATTTGCTAAATTGTAAATATAGGTATCAGCATTCTGTTAGTAGTTAGTGCTGATTGTGGTCTTTGACAAGATCATTTTTATTTTACAAATGAAGTGTATGGTAGGACGTTGAAAACAGACTTTGATGATAAAGTGTGTTTTTTCCTTTAAGTTTGAGATGTATTAGAAAACATTGAACGTAAAAACAATTGGTGATTTTAAAAACTATTCTGATCAGAGCTGACATAAAAAAATCTTAACAATTGTTTCTTTGCTCATGGACAATAGAAATAGGATGTCAGCATTCACTCCATTAAACCTGTTTTTCATGTTTTTTTTATAGCATATTGCCAAGGTAATCTTCCCAGAGTGCAATCTGTCATGGGGGGATGGATTGAGATTTGGTCCTTCATTTTATATAATGTTAAAAGTACCTTGCTGATATTAATGTGGGAGGGCATGAGATAGCTCTAGCATGCTGTAATCAGATACACTAGTTTGGGACCTTATCAACCAACAGACATGTTTGTGCAGTGTAGAACAGAACAGAAGTTATTTAATGCATTCAAATTGACTTAAAAATCCTTTGGAACAAATGATTATCAGAGCCACCTGGTGCCTCAGAAGGAGACACATCTAGCTCTGTAAGACAATTTTCATTTTTTTTGTGGGGACTGTGGGATTCAAACACAGATCTAACTGCCCAGATCATCAGTGCTATAAACTGCTATAATTAACTGGATCTAGCTGTTTTCTTACAGAAACACCACACAGTTAGACTTCAAGTATTTGCTAAATTGTAAATGTAGGTATCAGCATTCTGTTAGTAGTTAGTGCTGTTTGTGGTCTGTGACAAGATCATTTTTTTTTTACAAATGAAGTGTATGGTAGGAAGCTGAAAACAGACTTTGATGATAAAGTATGTTTTTTCTTTTCTCATGGACAATAGAAATAGGATGTCAGCATTCACTCCATTAAACCTGTTTTTCAGGTTTTTTTATAGCATATTGCCAAAATAATCTTCCCAGAATACAATCTGTCATGGGGGGGGATTGAGGTTTGGTCCTTCTCTTTATATAATGTAAAAAGTACCTTGCTGATCTGAGTTAGAGTCCTGCTGTTTCAATCTCTGTTTGCAAAGACAATACTCCAGCTTCCTTGTCTCACATTTATAAAGTGCAGTCTGCTAGGTGTGGCTGGGAGCAAATCACTAGGAAAGTAGTCACAGCTTCCCCCTAATCATAAAGGAAGCTGGAATTTTGTCTTTGCAAACAGAGAATGAAACAGCAGGAATCTAATTAAGATCAGTAAGTTACTTTTACATTATATAAAGTGCAGGACCAAACCAATTGGGGCCACTTTGATGGAGTGGTTTGGTTTGTTCACATTTTGGCCAAAGTTTGATAACCAAGAGCCTCTATTTGGGACATGAGAGATTAAAAAAATCCTCCATTACAGGCCTGTTTGGGCAGATGGGCCGGACTTCATTTGTTTGTTGATATTGGTCACAACCAGGAGCCCCTCTAAAAAAATTAAATAAATTTATAAAGCCAGGGTTGAGCAGATCACACATTGAATTGGTTTATGATTAGGGGAAGCTGTGACTACTTTCCTAGTGATTTGCTCCCAGCCACACCTAGCAGACTGAACTTTATATACGTGAGACAAGAAGCTGGAGTATTGTCTTTGCAAACAGAGAATGAAATAGCAGGAATCTAACTAAGACCAGCAAGGTACTTTTTATATTATATAAAGTGCAGGACCAAACCAATTGGGGCCACTTTGACAGCGTGGTTTGGTTTGTTCACATTTTGGCCAAAGTTTGATAACTAAGAGCTCCTATTTGGGACATGAGAGATTAAAAAAAATCCTCTATTACAGGCCTGTTTGTGCAGATGGGGGGGGCACACTGGACTTCATTTGTTTGTTGATATTGGTCACAAAAAGGAGTCCCTCTAAAAAAAATTAAATAAATTTATAAAGCCAGGGTTGAGCAGATCACACATTGAATTGGTTTATGATTAGGGGAAGCTTGACTACTTTCCTAGTGATTTGCTCCCAGCCACACCTAGCAGACTGAACTTTATAAATGTGAGACAAGGAAGCTGGAGTATTGTCTTTGCAAACAGAGAATGAAACAGCAGGAATCTAATTGAGATCAGCAAGGTACTTTTTATATTATACAAAGTGCAGGACCAAACCAATTGGGGCCACTTTGACGGAGTGGCTTGGTTTGTTCACATTTTGGCCAAAGTTTGATAACTAAGAGCCCCTATTTGGGACATGAGAGATTAAAAAAATCCTCCATTACAGGCCTGTTTGGGCAGATGGAGGAGCACACTGGACTTCATTTGTTTGTTGATATTGGTCACAACCAGGAGCCCCTCTAAAAACAATTAAATAAATTTATAAAGCCAGGGTTGAGCAGATCACATATTGAATTGGTATAGGTAAAACCCAGATCACCAGATCAGAACCAGTGCTGTAAAATCTGCACTGGGCACAGCTTGTGCAAATTTGCTGATCCAGTGGATCAAATAAATATGTGCAAATAAATACTCAGCTTCACCTCGTACTTCAACCCACCCCAGGAGTGACGTTATTACATGATAACACACACCCTGTTGTGCCTTATTTCTTAAATATGCCCTTTCTCAATGTACTATACTTTGATTCAGTTAGTGTATGCAACAGCCTTCATGTGAACACTCTGGGCTTCTCTTTGACTCCTGATGTCTATTTGCTTAAGCTATTGTATATTGTTTGAACTGCTTTGATCTTCCTGATGGGGTGCCTGTGTGCCTAAACTATATAATTTGTTTATCTACTGCTACCCATGTATCTCCAGTGAATGATTGTTATAACTATCTGCTCTGTTTTTGGACTTCTTAACTGTGCTGTCTTTGTATTAGTTTCGACGAGGTGCCTTTGTAAATGAGTCTCTGACTCAAAGGTTTGTAAATCTGAAATTTTTTAAATAAATAAATGTTTGTGTTTAAGCCCATGAAACACCCTTATCTAGTTAATGCATTCACAGTCATAGTGGCTCTACCAGAGCTTGTTTCAATAAGGGTTGTGGGACCAACCATATGACACAGCAACAACATATTGCACTGCCTTCTGGGAGACCAGGCTTCATGTGCGAGCCACAGAATGCCAAGGTGAGGCTGGCTAGGGGTCAGATGTATAAGATCTTGGAGTAGATGGACACTGGCCACGCAGCATCAGTGCACCACATCCACCAGTTTATTTTGCTTCTGATTTTCGTTTATCTTTTATTTCCAATTTATGCACCTGGTATGCTTCTAAGAGGTGAAACCATTTGGTACAAAAGGAGGCCCAAGGAAGAGACCAGTACTAACAATCGCTTAAATCACTGACACCAAAGCAGCAAACTGAACAATTAATAAGTATTTGCTGAGTGAATGATTGATTTTATTATGATTTTATTGACCGGGTAAGCACACTAGACAATATTTTCTGGTACGAGCCAGGGATTTACAAAATGCAGAAGTAACGCAAACATCATACAGTGTCATCATACAAAATTCTGCAAAAATGGATTACAGAGAACTGTAAAGGGACAGAAGATAATAACAAGTCAAGAACACAATACATATCCAAAGGTGGTACACAGTAAAGATTACATTTAAGGGAATTAGAAATTACACTACATGAAGTTACAAATACATAAGGTTTTGCACAAAATAGACACTTCATTTTTGAACACATTCTTGTTTGTTATATTGCCACACATTTTACAGGTTTAAACAAGGCATGCCAACCTTTTGCCATCCTGTCATAAAAATGTTTTGCTAAAAAATCTGTTGGGTCTAGGTACAACTAAGAAGATTGTGTCCTTTGATAGCAAAGAATACGTCACTCCCTTAAAATGCAGAAATGATAATTAGTAAAAAGGAGCAGTTACATATACACAGTACATTGCTAAAAAGTTTAGCCAGTGATACTTGTTGGCCTCTTCCAGGGAGAACAATTCAAATTTAGCTTGAATTAGACCCTAATGTCTGCATACATGAGATCACAGAACAAATCTGAATAGTTTGGTATATCAAATGTCCAACAAGTTCAATGAATCTGCAACAGAGTGGACACACTGGAGGAGTGGAAAAAATAAGGGAAAATCTGAAAAAGCTATAGACTGGTCAAGGGTTTGGCAACTAGGCTTCAATGCCAAAAATTGCAAAATTATGCACATGGGACACAGAAATCATTGGTGTGTGTATGGGGGGTGGTTACAACCACAAAACAGGAAAGGGACCTGGGGGGGTCATTATATCCGATGACCTGAAGGTAGCAAAGCAGTGTGATAAGGCAGTGGGGAAGGCAAGTAGAATCTGGGGTGCATATGGCAGTGCATCACCAACAGAAAAAGGGAGGTAGTGTTACCCCTCTACAGATCAGTAGTAAGGCCTCACCTGGAGTACTGTGTCCAGTACTGGAGGTCCCATCTCCGAAAAGATAAAGATAGGGTGGAGGCAGTACACAGAAGGGTGACCAGAATGGTCCATGGTCTGCATCAGAAGCCCTATGAGGAAAGACTAAGGTAATTTGTTTAGCTGAGTTGTTGCTTTACATTCAGTGATGCCTCAACCAGGACAGACATGTCTCTGCTCAGCTCCGGTCATCCAGTGCTTGTCTTCCAACATTCTGCTCCTTTTCTATTAATAAGAGGCTATGACCTGGTCCCTAGTTCAGTTGTTTAATACAGGAATAAGGGAAGAACAGATTTTTCTATAATGGATGCAGAAATAAAAAATCCTAATTTGAGGCACACACCTCACCAACTCCTGAATGGTCTGGAGGTCCTAAAAGATCTAAACAGGCCAAGGGTTAGAATTCACCATATTCAAACCAAAATACCTTTCATACAGAAGAAAAATTTATGCTTGAGTTCACCCCATTAAAAGAAGCTATCAAGGAGTTGGTGGGCATATCTAAAAGAATGAGGAATGCCATTGAAGGGATTAATAAAAGGATCAGTGATGTTGAATGTCAGATTTCTTTGACAAAGGATTGGAGATTGAAATTAGAGCTTAAAATTCTGACACTGGGCAAAAACTGTCCAAATTTGATGCCAAGCTGAAGGGCTTCGAAGGGAGGTCCTGTAGGAATAATATTGTAATCTACGGCCTACCAGAAACCGCTG
This sequence comes from Neoceratodus forsteri, assembly GCA_016271365.2. Classification (NCBI taxonomy): domain Eukaryota; kingdom Metazoa; phylum Chordata; order Ceratodontiformes; family Ceratodontidae; genus Neoceratodus; species Neoceratodus forsteri. The sequence goes on from CM057455.1 coordinate 1,061,461,237, forward strand.
AGGGCGCAGACCCTATCCATTTTGCCCAAGTGCTATGAGAAAACATTGGGGGTGCCTCACCAAACAACTCCAGCTACATAACTGAAAGAGCACATAGGGCTCTTCGCCCTATGCCTTCCCAAGGAGATCCACCCAGACCCTTTTATATACAATTTTTGAACTATTTAGATAGATCTCACATTCTTTCAAAAGTTAAAAATAATAATAATGTTACCTGGGATGGAAAGAAAGTCCAGCTTTCACATGATCTTCCCAAGGTGGTGAGGCTTTGCAGGAGATAGTTTTTCCCTATTGTCAACAAGTTAATTACTGCAGGAATTAAATTCCAAATGTTATATTCATCTAAATTATCTGTGAACAAAGACAGTATCTCTCATGTGTATGAATCAGTAGAACAAGCAAAGAAGCACCTCAGGCAAATAATCCCTGATCTTTTAAAGTCTGGGTGATTATCATCTTTCTACACTTTGGCCTGGAATTTGCAAGTATTGTGGATAAATGTAACCCATGTTCACAGGGTTTCTTTATTCTTTTTTTATCTTTCTACCAAAGAGCTATTTATTTTAATATTTATTTTTTAATTTTTACTATTAAAGGAACTGTTAATCAGCCACTAGACAATTATTCCCGCAGTCTCTATTTCTTTTTTTTAAATTCAAAGTTTAGTAATTTTCATAAATACATATAAGAACAGCTCCAAACATGGGCAACAAGATTATACATTAAAAAGCTACCACTACATACATCAGAGCTGCTCTCCCCCATACCCAATCCCCCCTCCCTACCATACCCCCCTCAGCACAGCTCGAACTACTCAGACAGTGAATCCTCCAAAACTATGAAATTGCTTTTAAAATAATCTAAGTGCAGAGCAGCTTGTAAAAAGGATCCCAAATTTGCCTATATCTATTCATCCTATTACTTAGACTAGCCACCATTTTCTCCATCCTGAGATTAGCCAAGATTTTCTTAAGACATTCCGAGAAAGGAATATCTACGTCATCTTTCCAGTGATGAAGGATAACCTTCTTAACTGATAAGGAAATTAGTGCCACATAATACCTTCTCGATATCACAGGAATGAGGGTGTAATCCCCTAACAAACATACCTCCAGAATGAAAAGGTCAGAAAGGCCCAACAAGGGATCCATCCTCTGTTGGATATCCCCCCAGAGGGTGGAAGCCTTAGAGCATGACCAAAATATGTGGTAAAGTGTACCGTCCACCTGCCCACATCTGGAACAGGAAGGGGAATCCATGAGACCATACTTGTATAATTTTTGGGGAGTGTAATATATGTTATGTAAAATATGAAACAGCACCAGACGTAACCTATCCTGAGTAACATATTTATGACAATTTACCCACAGTGCTGCCCAATCTATCTCCGAATCAGGAAAATATGCAGCCCAATATCTCTCCGGTATGAACACCTCCGGATATTTACAATTATATAAAATTTTATACATATATCAGATACTGAATGAAGACTACCAATCATCGAGAGCAGCATGTCCCGGAACATATTCGTACTGCGTTGAGACGGAACCGGGCCAAATACCTTTGTTAACATGTGTTTCAACTGGAATACTTTAAAAATGGACTTAGTGGGGATGTTAAGGCTACTCAATATCATAGAAACTGAAAGCCACGGACCATCCAGAGCAACAAGTTGAGCAAGCTTAACATTTTCCAATTGTGGGAGCCAATTTGACATGATCAGCTTATTACTTATTTTTAAATTAGGATTATCCCCAACGGGTTGAGCTAAATCAGCCGTATGATCATATCCCATAAATGAACATATCTGGAGTGCACCCTGACCGAGATCACAATGGAAGTAGATTTCAACGGGGGGAAGGGACATTCGGCCTGATATAGAACAACGAAGCTGCCGACAGGCCACACTGCTTAATTAAAGATAGCTCTATTTTGAGCCAGATAGGCAACCAACCCTCTAATTCTGGTTCTCCCACACTCTCCATCTATCTAACGTATTTTACCATGTGACTCGCCCAGTAGTAAAAAATCATATGTGGAAGGCGAAGGCTCCCTTTATCCTTGGGAGTGGCCAGTTTATGAAATGCAATCCTGGGTTGTCTATTAGCCCAAATAAATTTTGTTATCAAAGCATTAACTTTACAAAACCATGAAACGGGAATCCAATTATTAAGCAAATACAATGGGTAAAAGATCCTAGGGAAAAAGTTCATCTTAATTAAGTTCACACGCCCCCAAAGTGAGATAGGTAACTTGGTCCATCTGTCTAGATCTGCTCCTAAAATTTTAACTAAGTCATCCAAATTCAACTTCTGAGCCAGGGCAGGGTTCCTGACAACTTGTATTCCTAAATATTTTAAAGAGTTCAGCACCCAAGACATACCATACTCTACAACACTTGACTTAACCACTCTATAATTAAGCAGAAACACAATGGATTTATCAATGTTCAATGTATAATTGGAAAGGTTAGCAGATTCACGCACAGTCATCTACAAGGCCGGTATTGAATTATCCAGATCAGACAACTGCAACAATAAGTCGTCAGCGTATGCCAACACTTTTACCTCATATTCCTGAATAGTCATACCTTGGATCACTGGTGAGAGCTTTAACTGGAGAATGAGGGGTTCCAGATATAAATTGAAAAGTAGAGGTGATATGGGACAACCCTGTCTGGTTCTGGAATACAGCAGAACTCTGTCCGAAATAACACCATTAACTATTACTCTAGCTAAGGGGGTATTATAAAGGGCTTTAATCCAATTCCAAAAAAGCTCAGGGAACTTATAAGCATTAAGGGCCCTGAATAAAAAATTCCAATTCACCCTATCAAATGCTTTCTCAGCATCCAAGGAGACCAATACCGCTGGAAATGAGGCATCTCTGGTTGCCGAGAGAATGTGTGACAGGGTTCTGAGATGATCTAATGAGAAACGCCCTTTCATGAATCCTACTTGCTCCAGCCCAATCAGATCAGGCATCACAAGTGCCAAGCGATCCGCCAAAATATTGGCCAATATCTTGATGTCTTGATTCATTAAGGATATGAGGCAATAACTCGCAGGCAGTTCTGGGTTCTTTCCAGGCTTCAAAATTAGGACTATTAGAGCCTCCCACAAAGTAGGATCTGTCTGGGCGCCCGATAGTATGTACTGAAATAAGGGTATTAATAGGGGAAGTAACTGATCTAAAAATCTCTTATAAAAATTTGCAGAGAAACCATCAGGACCAGATGATCTGTCGGAAGGCAAAATTTTAATAATCCTAGAGACTTCTTCAGTCGTTATTGGAGAAACTAGCCGTTCCTGCTGGGACTCCAAATATGGAGATAAACCAGATGCCTCCAAATAATTATCTATATTATTATTGGATACTGAGCTCATTTTAAAACTATATAAGCTGGTATAGTACCGCTGAAACTCTAAAACTATCTCCTCTGAAGTTGTTATCAGAGCGTTATTTATCTGGGAACGTATTGCCAAAATATACCTATTCGCTTCCATTTGACTAATCCGCAGTGCCAGCAGCCTCCCCCCTTTTTCGCCCTGGTCTGAATACGCCGCTTTAGCTTTAAGAATCGCAAATTTGGCCTTGTCCCTTAACAGTTCTAAGTAGACTTCCTTTAACTTAACCAGTTCCTGTTGTTCAGATTCCGGAAAAGATTGGCCTATCCTTGTTTCCTTAAGTTGAATTTGTTCCAATAATGTAACTAACTTCTTATCTTTTTCTTTCTTCTGTAGGTAGCTATACTAATTAAAACTCCCCTAATAAATGCTTTAAAAACCACCCACAACAAATCTGGTCTGGAAATAGAACGAGTATTAGTTTCTATAAATTGCCGTATGTGCTCGCTAATTATTTTAACAACGTGATCATCTTTTAACATTTGATTATTGATCTTCCACCTGGGAGACTTCTTAGAAAAAGAAGAAAGCGCTAAGTGACACGTAACCAGTGCATGGTCTGAAGGAGGATCTGGCTGTATGGAGGCTTCAATCACTCCAGGGAGGAGGATCTGGGAGAGAAATATGTAATCAATATGCATGGCTGTTTTATGAACTGGGGATAAAAAAGTAAATTCCTTCTCCGAAGGATGTAAAACTCTCCATACATCACACAAGGCATATTGTTCCAAGAACTCTAACAGGGCCCTTTGAGCTGGGGAGTGATCTCTTCTCATAGGAGAGGAACGGTCCACCAATGGATCCATAACAATGTTCATATCTCCCCCAATGATAATTGGTAAAGCTATGTATGGATATAGTATGTCAATTAGTTTCACAAAGAAGTTAGGGGAATCCACATTGGGTCTGTACAAAGTTCCCAGGAGGATTTCAGTGGCATACAAGTAGCAATGGATAAACAAAAATCGACCCTGCGGATCCCTAAGCACCTGCTTCAATACAAATGGGATCTTCTTATTGATCAATATCAAAACCCCAGCACTATTAGTGGCTCCCCCAGCAGAGAAAACGTGGCCAATCTGCTGCTGCCTCATACAGTTAGCTTCCGAGTCTAATAAATGTGACTCTTGTATAACTGCAATGTCTATGGACAGCAAAGCAAGGTGCTTAAGGATTTTATATTGTTTAACATGCTGCCTTAATCCTTTGACATTCCATGTTGCAATTTTTATATTAGCCATTATTGCAAACTCTCAATAACACGAAATGTACAAACTAAATACCTCAGAAATATACATCCTTGAGAATCCCCTATGAGCTGTGCTGAGGCCCACCCCACCACTTAGTCCCTCCCACCCTCCCACGCCCCTCCCACCCATCAGAAAAACATCCAATAAACATGAACAACCCCCTCCCCAATTAGTATAGCCTCCGCTCCACAGCATGCCAACACCCTCGCCCCCACCCCCCAGCCACCTTCAGAAAATCCTAGCCTTAAACACTAACTTAATTAACAGGGGAAACATTTTGCGATTGTCCATCTAAGTATCCTTAAAGCCCAACCTAATACAATGAAGAAGGACCTCTAGTTATCCCAGCTCTTTCGCTGTAAAAGTACTTTTATCCCCAATTAACATATATTCATTACACCTCATTTGGCATTCTAAACAAAATAAAAGTGCACCCCAACAGCATAAACTACGCTGTAATATACTGTCTAGACTCCCCTATATTTAGAATCCTAAGCGGTATTAGTTCTATAACCCCAGTGCTGGTAACAGTTCCATATTTATAAAACTTCGCATTAACCTATTGGCCTGTATTAAAATCCCATAAGGGGTTTCGGTTATAGACCAAAATCTCTGATAACTACTATAAACTCGCTTCCTTTGAGGTAAAAGCCCAAATTCCGTTAACTACGTTGAGCCCCTACCAACATCTGGCTTCGGTAATGTTAACCTACCTGATTTAGTATCCTAACTTTATAAGTGAGCCACAAGATCGAACTAAGTACAGGATGTAAACTAAAAAACACTATCCCTTAGAAATTTACTTCCGGCAGGGATCTCTCTATTACTTCAAACATCAACTGCCTCCCAAATTCAGCGAATATTCTACGAAAACAGATTTAGCTATCAAATATTAAATAAGGTACCACACACTCCCCATTTTGTGTTCATAATTTCAACACACCCCTATTCCAATGGGGGGGAGGTGGAAATTAAATGCTAACTCCGAATCAAGCAGCGCCAGCATAATAAATAAAGCTGCTTAGTGAAACAATGAAGTAATATCCCCCTCTAGTGGCATAACTGAGCTATAACCGATATGCACCTGTAGGTTGGGAAGAACTAAAACCAAAAAGAAAAAGACCCCCCTCATGCATTTTTCCCCACTTCTGAAGCCATATGAAGTTCAATGGCTCAACCCATCCGATTTTGGGTCTAAATGCTTATGTACCAGAGGGTCGCAAAGTTTGGTTACATTACAACGAGGGGAGGGACCCCGTAATGAAAGCAAATAACCAATTATACTTATTCAATAGGTCCAGCTTCCCCTTGAAATCTATACATTATTTCCAGAAAGCCAACTTTACAGTGTCTCCACTGATCCTAAACTTTAACAAAGTCAATCGCTAGAAAAACCTGCAGCTAATAAAAGTCCAGCAGAGAACATAAGTCCCCGACGAGGTTGACTTGCTTCTGCCACTCTCACCTTGCTGAAGAATGTCCACTAAACATTCCAAGGGTAAACCTTCTCTTCATCACATAGGCAAAGAGCAACAAGGGCTGCTATCCCCAGTTTAACTCCAAAAGTCATTGCACTTGCAAAGACACTCAGAAGTAGAAATCAGACTTCTTGGAGGAGGTTGGGAAGCAACTCCTTAAGTCCAGACCGGGCCATTTCGGGATCATTAAAACTGTGCCATGCCCCCAATATGCATACTTGTAACCTCGCTGGATATAACATTTTAAATCGAATACCAGCAGTTATTAACTTGGACACATAGGGATGAAAAGCAGAATGCCTCTGCCGAACCGTAGCCAGGAGATCTTGAGCTACTCTCACTTTTTTGCCTTCCCAGGTGATACCCTGCACCTCCTCAACTTTCTTTAGGAAATACTGGCACTCCAGATAGTTGAGAAACCTAAAGATCAGAGGTCTAGGAGGCAAACCTGAGGGGGGAGGTGGTCTAAGGGCCCAGTGCGCCCTCTCAATTGCATATTTGGCCCCATAAGGTGAAGGCCCAGCCACACGCTCTACGAACTTCTGAATAAAGAGAACTGCATTTTGCCCCTCTTCTGCTTCAGGTAGCCCTATCAGGGCCGCGTTATTTCTTCGACTTCTACCTTTGAGGTCCTCTAATTTGGATTCCATTCTAGTCATCTTCTGCCTCGCAGCTGTCAACTCGGACTCAGCTTTCTCAACTCTTTTTTCTAAAGAGTGAACTTTCACTTCAGCATCTGAGGTTTGCTGCACTACGTCTTCTAAAGCTGATGACAGTTTTTTGATTTCAGCCGTCATAGATGTAATCTCCTCTTTAAAAGGCTTGAACTCTGCAAGAAACTTTGCCAGGATTAGTGGTTCTTGCTCAGCAGGGTCCAGGGTTGCTTCACCCGCATCACCAGAACTCGCAGGCCTAGGCTTCTTAGGGCCTTTCTCAGGAGTAGTAGGCCGCGTTCTCTTGGAGAGATTCTTCCTCATTTCGATCTCCATACACGCTGTTGCTGTGACGCAAATCACGTAGAGCCCTTCAAATAACTTTCACTTCCCCCTTAGCGAGACTTAATTAGGTTTTAACCGCGAATTTAAATCAAAATAGCGATCGGATGACTGGAGGGTACGGTAGCAGCTTGTAGTCAGCACTATATCGCGTGACCAAGTCCTCGTCTCTATTTCTGTAATTAAGTTTTCATGCTTTTTCTATGTCTCCGGTGGTAATTTTTTAAGATGTGATCTATGTTGCTCACTTCTCAGAAATGCTTTGATAAGAGCACATATTTTATAACCGATTGAAGTTTCTATGGCTTATATACTGCTTGTGTTTTGGTTTGTAATTATTTACAGCTTGTTTCCATTGAGTGCGAAGGTTCCAGAAGCTTCTATCTTGTGCACTTAATCTGCACCAGTAAGCTTCTGGAATTCTTGCTTCAGTGATGAAGTTGGCATGATGCGCTGTTAGCTTATAAAATAAATAACACTTTTGGCCAAAATAAGACAATCTGGTACCGGATATTATTAACTGTCATAAATTCTTCTGCTGGCTATGATATATTCAAGATAATGATTATGCTATGTTTGGGATCCCTGAGTTTATTACCCTGGTTATAAATACTCATACTGTATATTTTTCTTTGTGATTCCCTAGAACTTAAATAAGCAGGAAGTCGGGTCTCTTTTATTTTGATTTATGTAAGGAATAAAGATTAATTATACTTTCAGTTCTTATTACCTTTGAAATGGTTGTATCCTGACTATAGGATGCAACATGCAAGATTTTTATGTGTCTGCCTTAGTACAGAGCACTGTTCATTTACTCGCTGAACAACTATTTTGTGTTTTATACCTTTGCTGTGTAAGCAGTTAAATACAGATATCTGTGATTCATGGTAATAGTGTAGATTAAGGAGTATTTTTTTGATAGCTAGTTTATGTACTCAGTTGGGTTAGTAAGTTAGTTTGAATATTTTGGATGGTGAATTTTGGATCGTTGTTTTGTTCCTTTTTATCACAGAGCAACAGCTTTGGTCTTCTCTTTGCAGGATGCCCTTTGAACTGGTAAACTTCTGATTCTCTTTTATTCTACATTGATGTTAACCCACTTTTCTTAAATTTATGGTTGCTAAATTACTGCTTTGAGAGGGTTCCAGTTTTATAGGGGTTCTTGGTTGTGTAGGCACTGACTTTTTTTAAAAGGTTAATTTCGGGGGGGGGGCGTGGCCGGCGTGGCCTGCGTGGAGACATGGCAGCAGCATAATTTCACAGCTCCATCCCTTTCCAGGCTTTATCGGTGAATATACAATGTGATCCCCATAGCTGATTGGCCCTGAGGATGGGTCTCTAACCATCTACTTCTCCTGACTGTCTAACTGCCGTTTTTGCCACTGATTCAGCTGTCTAAATTGAACTGTGACCCCAGTCGGCCTACCAACTGAAAAGCCTCTAGGCCCTGACATAACCTGCCTGCATCTCCTGCTCAGTAATAGTGGCATCAGCCTACTTCAAGCATCCAGCAACAGTGCTCTGGATCACCACTCGCGACTCCTCAGTTATCCGCTCTGACCATGTCTGATCTGTGGACTAGTGGCATAGCCAACTCGGCACCTTCACAATCTCCTTCTCTCCTAGAGCTCACCGCAGACTTCCCCCACCACAACCTCATTTTGGGGACCCATTGGCCTACATTACCCAACTGCTAGAAACATTTCTTAGCAGAATCGATGGTATTTCTAATACCCTCACAGGGACGGTGGCTGATGTTCATAAGCTGGAGGATTGAGCAAATGTGCTGGAACAACACACAGACAGGTTAGAAGACCAGCATGAGCAAGTTTGGAGGCAGTTACAGGACCATGAATCTAAGCTGACCAAACTGTGGGAAAGGGCTGAGGACCAGGAGAACTGGAAATGCCATAATAATATTCAGATACTTGGCATCCCTGAGGGTGTAGAGGGTCCCAATATGGAGATTTTTCTCAAAAAATGGCTGCCTAAAGTGCTGGGGGACAGATGGAAAGATCCAGTAAATGTAGAGAGAGCACACCATTTAAATATAAAAATGGACCCCCGCACCTCTCCCCCTCAGCCCATACTTGCATATCTGCTACGGTATTCTACTAAAGAAAAACTATTGAGAGCAACCAGGAACTTGGGAGACATTGTCTGGAAGAGGTCCCTTATTTAATTTTTTCGAGATTGCTCTCACGAGGTGGTTATGAAAAGAAATACCTTTGTGCCCATTAAAAAAGTACTGTTGGCTTATGGCTACAAATACCAAATCAGAAGACTCACTTCCTTGTACGTGGCAAAAGAAGGTAGGGAAATCCTGGCACAGTCTCCAAGAGAGGTGGAAAACTGGCTGATGAAATATTGGCCTGATGTGGTGCTGCCAACTACATCCCCCAGATGCCTCTGGGCTCTGATGAGGAGGAACCAAACTTCTGAGATGCAGCTTCCAGGAGATGCAGCCCAGGGATGGAAAGCGCAATAATTTTCTCAGCCCCCATCCCCAGTTTGAGAGGCCAATTGAAATTCACAAACCCACAGCCTGGAAGCACTGAAACCCTCCAGCTGAAGTCTACCTCACCTCCCCCGCCTCTCGACCAGACATCCGTGGCTCAAATAAGTAGACCCAGACCATGCACTCACAGCAGATAGAGGATCAATATATGGCATGTAGAAGCCTGGCCCCCAGCCAAGTTGATGAAAGGAGACTTCAGCTCTGATGAAGGAGATGGACAAAAATCAGTGGACGTGCCAGATGAGATGGACTCTAGCCCCTCCCTGGACTGGGGGGCTGAAACCGATATAACCGTGACAACTGCAGTGCAGATGACTCCTCTTTACCAGTCAGACTGGGCCTTCTGAATTTTGCTGCAGCAGTATTACAGGGACTCCCGCAGAGATCATCCCAGAGTGTACCTCCCACCAATGTTCCCTCGCCCGGACCAGATGGATGACCCATACAAACTGGTTTATGGACTCTCTGGCAGTAAACATTTTGAATACAGTGTTTGATTACTTCATTTTCGTAGAAGATACTTGGGCTCAAGTTCTACCCAGGAGATACCTGTAGTTCTCCCCTCCACCGCCGGGTGGGTAAAGTTACCCTCCCCAGCTAACAGGGTGATGAACGCTTGTTGGCTTTAGACTTATACCCCTGTAGTGCCCTTTCCCATTGCCTTTTTATGGAGGGGGATATTTACCACTGGGGCTTATCCCTTGGCAACCCCTCCTCAGTTGTAGCCTACAGACCTATACTACTTGTGTAGTGGCACTTTCCCAGCCCAGGATGGGGCTGGACAGCCCCCTGGTTGCCTCTATGATAGTTCTTCCCTTGTAATCTTTGTGGGCATTATAGCTTAATTCCTGAATCAGCTTGGGAGATAGATTTATGGTGCCATGACCTGGTATCCAGGCATTCCACCCCGGTACCCTCACTCAGTACCTCCCTAGTGTGATATCATGACCAGAAGAGCCTAACCACCACTACCACGTTCAGCTGGGCTCTTTCAGCTTTTGCATATGGCAGTTGGCTTCCCCCCCCCCTTGTCCCTGTTACCCTGACCCTACCTACCCCCCTCCAGTTCCTTTCCTTTTGTTCACTGATCCCCTAGAATCACACTCCAGAGGAACTGGACCCCATTACTGGTGTTCCTGTCTCTACCCCTCTTGGGTGTTGTGAGCTAGCATTGCTCGGGCATACCAACTGTGTTGGCACAGCTCCAAATGTGCTTATATCCACACCCTTAGTGGTTACACAGGTTATACCTATAGGAATAGTCAGTTACTGTTTCTATTGATAGTTGTCAGTTGATTGTTTCTCTCTGTTTCTACTGTTTATTAACTCTGATTTGTGTTTTTTGCTTCTTCCACTATAGCTTACTCCACGACCAGTTTTGAAAAACATTTTTCTGAGTGCATTGCCAACTCTTTGCTACAGCTCCTCCCAGAGCCTTTAGTGGACACAGGTAGGGATGCCACATATCTTGGGTACTTATAATTTCCTTTGTTGACTGACCATCCACAGGTAGGTGAAGTTCCCTATTTTTGATAGCTGCACTATGGCTGGGGCACCCTCTACGAGCATGAGGTGGGTTTCCTGGAATGTCAAGGGTTTAAACCATCCAGTGAAGCACACATAGGTACTGCAACACTTTAACTTTCTCCATGCTGATATTGCCCTCGTCTGGGAGACTCACCTCACTGCCAAGATGGTAACATGGCTCCAGAAGATGTGGGTGGGCAGGGTTTGGGCTAGCTCTGCCCCAAACAAAACAAGAGGAGTGGCTATCCTATTACACAAAGCCTGTCCCTGGACTGTTTAGGAAGTCCAAGCTGACAAAAAGGGGCAATGGGTGATAGCCCAAATTTCCTACACAGGGGGCAGAGTTGTAATTGTTAACATATATGGGCCCAACACTGACTCGGTGAACCTGCTGCTCGAACTTAGTCAGGCACTTACCTCTATCATGAGGGACCATCCCAACTTACCCATCATTATGGGAGGTGACTTGAATCTTGTCCTGAACATCTTCCTAGATAAGACTAAACCCACCCCCAAGGCCCAGCCCAAGGCAAGGGCAGCATTACAGGAAATAATGGATGAATGGGGACTCATGGATCCCTGGAGGCGGAACTATCCTAGTGGAAGGGATTACACCTTCTTTTCCCCTGTCTATGCCTCCTTTAGCCACACTGACTTCTGGCTAGCCAACAGCGAGGCCCTGCCAGGAATCAGTGATACTAAAGTGGGAAACATCCTTATCGCTGATCATGCTCCCATCCTTTTCCACTACCTCCCTGTAGGACAGGGGCCAGCCAGCACTAGGTGGCATTGTAATCCTCTGTTCCTACAGGACCAGGAATAATCAGTACCCTCCTTCAGAGGAAGGCCGAATGGCATTTCCTCTGAGCGAAACACATCTTTTGGGAGGGGGGTGGAAAGGGGTAAGCTTTTGGCATACCAACTCCAAAAACAGCAAGCTGCCTCCCATATACATGCCCTGAGAGATCATATGGGCTCAGTAGTCTCAGATCCCCAAGGAGTTAACCGAGCCATGTCCCATTACTATCTGACACTCTATCAGTCCCAGGCATCATTAATGAATGATGACCAGTCCTAGGTGCTCCGAGGATTCTGCGCCTCAGCTAACATTCCAACCCTTTCCCCCTGAGTCTGCAGAGGTCTTGGAGCAGCCCTTCACTGCCCAAGAACTGCACGCAGCTCTTCTCCAAATAGTCAAAGGGAAGGCTCTGGGTCCTGATGGGATGAGTGCAGAGCTGTACCAGGTGATGACTGAGGACATTTCCTCTCCACTCCTCTTCACCTTACAAGAGTCACATGCTAATGGTACCCTCCCTCCTTCCATGAGAGAGGCACTGGTAACATTGTTACCAAAAAAATCTAATGACCCCTTAGACTGTGCCCACCTATGCCCAATTTCACTCCTGTCCATGGACATGAAAATTGCAACAAAAATTTCTGGCCACATGGATGATGTTGGTCCTCCCAACTATTATTCACCCCTCCCAGGCGGGCTTCACCAGGGGAAAATCAGGGGTAGATAACCTTAGGCAAGTCCTAAACCTTAAGTGGCTGTCTCTACATTCCCCTGAACCTACTGCAGCCCTAGCGGTTGACTTTTACAAGGCCTTTGTTTCCCTGGAATGGGGGTACTTGCACGAGATACTCCAGATCTATGATCTCAGCCCCTATTTCTGGGGTTGGGTCTCCACCATATACAATGCACCACTTGCTAAGATCTTGACAAATAAAAATATTTCTGCCCCCTCCAGTTACACTGAGGCACCCAGAAGGGCTGCCCCCTTTCTCCTCTGCTCTTTCTGGTAGCATTAGACCCCTTGGTTGGGAAGCTCACACACACTAAGGATGTCCCAGACATCACAGTTCGAGATCAAACCTACCTTGTTAATGCCTATGCAGATGACCTCCTACTCACCATCTCCCAACCTAATCTGTCACTCCCAAAGGCCCTGGGCATCCTACAGGAATTTGCACAACTTTCTGGCCTGACAGTAAGCCAGAAAAAACTGTCTTAGCCCCACTCAATAATTCATGCCCCAAAGACTGTCTGGCTGGCACCGACGTTGTCTGGGATCCAGAGAGCTTTTCATATCTGGGAATAAATATCCCTATGAGGTGGCAAGACCTGGAAGCTGTCAGTTTCTCCCCTTGCTTACTTCCCTATCCGCTGAGGCAGACAGATGGCGCAAGCTCTATTAATCCCTTTACAGTAAAGTAGAAGCTCTGCGTATGTTCTTCCTCCCGAAGCTTTCATACCTGTTTAACAATCTCCCTATCCAGCTATCTCCTAAGCTTTTTTGTACAATAGATAAGACAGTATCCCTGCTACTTTGGGAGGGGAAAGCCCCTAGATGGAGCAAGGCAAAAATGCGTGCCCACTGGTCCTATGGAGGTATGGGGCTCCCATGCTTTCAACATTATCAATCAGCTTTCATTGCCACCCAGGCATCGAAGTGGTTTGTTCCCTCCTCTTCTCCCCCACCCTGGGTGAATATGGAGAGGAGACTCAAGTCAGGTACGCCGCCATGGTCACTACTTCAGCCTACCTTTTCTTGAATCAAATGCCCCACTCCAGTCATGACAGAGACAGTATGCATGTGGAAGAAATGTATGGCTCTCTCTCACACTCTGAGCAGGGCCCGTGGTCCCCCAGTAAGATATATTCCCCTTTGGAATAACAAGCTCCTGTGCGTAGGTGGGAAACTGGTTAAAATCAATCAATTAATCAATCAAAATCTTTATTTATCCAGGCAGGCACCATTGAGCAAGGCTCATTTGCAAGGTGGACCTGGTCATGAATATATCGAAGTACAGTACAGAAGCAGGTATACAAAAAGCAATAATATACAAGGAAGAAAGAGTATATACAGTGTATACAGTGTGAGTACAAGTTTGAAATAAAAAAAAAGCATTATTTTACAATTGAAGAAGTCAGCAGATGTACAATCAACCGTAGGCATACAGGGGTTATAAGCAGAGACCTTCTGAGTGAGGCAGCCGGCAACTATACATATAGGGGAAAGAGGCCGTGTATGAGGTGACAGGTTAGAGAGGTAAAGAAGAGGAGGGACATATTACTGATGACTGAGGGGAAAATTGAGCTAAAACCACAGAAAGTGATGATGGCTGTCGTGTACTTGTTTATTATGATAATGACAGAGGAGGGGTAGATAATTGGGACACTACTATGGATGGGGTGGGACTTTAGCCAGACTGGAGTGGACAGGGAAGGGTGGGTGCAACAGGAAGAGTTAATAGGGAAAGAGTAAGAGCCGGGGGTAGAAACATGGCAAGCATCAGGATGGAAAGGGGGAGTTGCGGAATTAGTGGGCTAGCGGTGAGGAAAACATTTGCAAGGTGCTTTCATGTAGCGATCGTAGAGCGCCTTGAAGATATTCAGGCTAACAGGGCAGCTCAGCTTCAAGTTCCTCTGTAAACCGTTCCACAATGTGGGTAAAGTACAGCAGCTTTGCCGAAATGAGTTTTGATCCTTGGAACTTGAAGGGCAATTAGGGAATAGCTCCTTAGATCATAGGTGCCTAACACCCTCCGGGGAATACAATCTGAGACATATGAGGGGAGCTTGTTGGTCACTGCTCTGAAGGCCCATAGGGCAACATTTTTATTCCTTCTATAGTGAAGGGAAGTCCAGCCTAATGATGAGTACAGGGAGCAGTGGTGTGTGGAAAGTGGAAGGCCAGTAATGAACCTGATAGCTCTGTGGTAGTGGGTGTCCAACTTAGTCAGTGCAGAGGCAGTGCAGTGGCTGTAGAGCAGGTCCCCATAATCTATTAAAGATAGGAAGGTAGCTTGAACCAGTTGAGTCTTGGCCTCCTTTGGGAGCAGGTGGTTAATTCTGTAGAATAGTTCTAATCTTTGCCTTAGTTTCTTCTGTAGTTCTTCGAGATGGTCGGTGAAGGAAAGTTTATGATCAAGCCAAACTCCTAGATATTTGAATTTAGCTACATACTCTAGTGTTTCTCCAAGAACAGGGTTAATCTGTGGGATAGCTCCCCCACCAGCAGGAACTGCTGCATGCAAGGAGGGGGAAAAGAGCATGGCTTTTGTTTTTTTCGCATTGAGCCAAAGCTTTTTGTTTATGAGCTATTCTTGTAGAAGGCTAAATTCAGCTTGGAGGTCTTCACAGGCTGCTTCTGGCGTGGGACGACTCAAGTACAGTACAGGGTCATCCACGAATAAGTGGATGTTGGCTTTTTTGATGGGGTCACTGATGTTGTTAATGTAGACTGCAAAGAGGAGGGGACCAAGGACAGAGCCCTGGGGCATGCCCGCTCAACATAGGTTTTAATGGAGAAAGATCACCTTCAGCTTTAATCTGTGGTTTCCGTTCTCCGAGGTAGTCTGCAAACCACACATAGATTTATGGTCCAGGCCTAAGGTGCTTAGGGAGGAAAGAAGCAGGCTGTGATTGACTGTGTCAAATGCCTTACTAAGATCCAAGAAAATGGCACAGACAAGCTTCTTGTTGTCAAGGTCTAGGAGCCAATCATTGGTCACCTTAGCTAGGGCTGTTATGGTGCTGTGCTTTGCTCTGAATCCAGACTGAACCGGGTTTAATAGGCTTCTGGATTCTAAGTATACCCCTAGCTGGCCACACACGATTTTTTCTAGTAATTTAGACAGGGTGGGGAGGAGGGAGATCAGTCTGTAATTATTTAGATCGCTGGGGTCACTTGCTTTTAATAGAGGGATGACATGGGCTATTTTCCATTGAGGGGGGAGGCTACCCTGGTTCACTGGGAAAACTGGGATTCCAGCAAGATTAAAGTCCTACAGGACCTCTATATTTCAGGTACAATTGACCTGATGTCCTATGAACAACTCCAAGCATGGTATTCACTCCCAACTAGAGACTTTTGGAAATTCCTACAGATCCATAGTGAAGTCTCCAATCTGTGGATTCAAGTGACTGAGGACTCCCACTCGGAATGGCTCAGCTTGTTACATAGGTCAGCCTCTCAAAAAGGCATCACAGGTGGCTTCTATAGGATCATAAGAGGAGCCCAACCTGACCCCACCAAAACCAGTAGGAAACATTGGGAGACCAAACTTGGGATCACCCTGCCTGCTGACACATAGAAGCGGTGTTTAAGGTTTGCCCACACAGCCTATAGAGACACCAAGAGCCAAACTATCTAGTAGAAAATCCTACTGCAATGGCACAGAACCCCAGTGGCTTTACACCGTATGGGTCTTCTAAACCACTTTTCCTGTTGGAGATGCCATCAACCATCCGCTTATCTTCTCCATATCCTCTGGCAATGTCTGAAAATTATTCCCTTCAGGGACATGGTAATTGCTGATTGTTCTAAAGTAGTAGGCCAACCAATTTCACACTCAAACACAATGCTGCTGTTGGGTGACCCCACCTTTCTAACCATGCTACCTCCCTCTCTTCAAAACTGGGTCTTAGTGGCTATCCTTGAAGCCAAGCGTGTTGTCCTGATGCACTGGAAAAACCCAACCCCCTCCCCAGCATGGAGGTCGGCCCTTGCACAGATAGCCACCTTAGAGAGGTTATCATATTCCCATCTTGGCCACCTTAACAAATACCAAAATAAGTGTGGTGCGTACTTGCAATCACACTTGTGTACAGTCCTACCCCCCCCCAGCTAATCTGCCAACATAAGTCCCCTACTTATCTATGAACCCCTCTGAATCACCCTTTACTTATCTGGAAGTACCTGTAGCAAAATATCAGTTAAAGTGTTTTCCTTCTTGGATAACTATCCCAGTATCATCTCACTTTATTTTATGAGTTTGATACCATTGATGTTTAGCTAACTAGCGTATGCTAGTTCATAACTTTACTAGCTTACTGTAGACTTATACTCTTACTGGATCTTATGTGTTACAAACATGTTGTTATTGTATTGCAAAGAGTTTTCTTCACTCTGTATTGGCTATCCCTAGTTAAGCCTTGGTTTTGGCTATGCATGTAACTTGAAAAAATTAATAAAATTTGATATGTTAAACAAAAAAAAGGTTAATTTCCAGAACACCATCCCCTTTCTTAGTCATAAAAGTAAGGGCTTCAGCTGCTTACCCTCTCTTTTCCCTTCCTTTAGTTTTCATTTTTAATTGAACAAGTTATACTTTTTCCAAATTTAGCACGGAGACAAATATCAGTGTAGCCCTCTTTACTTGATTCAACCAGGTGAAGGAATTTACTAATTTACCGCAAATGGTATTTCCACCCGTTTTTACCGATCAATTATTCATTCCAACCATTTAGAGGGGCTTTATTTCTCTTGGACTCACTAGGAACATAATATTTGAATGTATTATTAGTCCAGTTGGAATTGGTAGTTATTTTGGTTTTCATGGGTGAGAGTATGATGCACGATACCTCTTACTGCTTTTCTTACCATGGGTTCATTTAGGTTCAGGGATTTCATTTTGATTTTATCAGCTGACTTTCTTTATTTATTAGGGCTAGCCCATGATTAATACTTTAGCTTCAATGCTTTTACACAATAAATACAACCTAGTTTCTATAAATATATGTTTTTTTGATTTTGGAGTGTATCCAGAGAGAGGTCAAATATATTCAATTAAGGGCAGGAAAGAATATATTTAGTCATTTGGCTCTACCCAAATCCATACATCTTTTATGCTGGGGATTAGATTCAGCCCATAATTCAATAGGAAGGTTCCAGGTAATTTTACTTTATTTCTGGCCCTTCATTATAGACAATAAGATTTTTTGGGGGGGGGCTAATAAATTTCTTTAGTTGGTAGGACCATTATACTCTGACATATTACACACATTCCAGAAGAACTATTATTGATAGCAGTGGATTATATTACATTATTATTTCTCTTTTTATTCAAGTATTGGAACCGGAGGACTTGAGCATTTGATTCAGCTCATCACAGGGTTATTTAGCTAGGAATTCTGTCTTTGGGACCAGGGTTAGTTAGGGTAGTATTTACCTTGGTTTTTTCCCTGATTTCCATGGGTTGTTCAGAAGGTTTAGGGGAGGGGGCACAAAGGGAGCCTTATGGTATAATATAAAAAGAATTATAAAATGCATGGATTTATTTTATCTGGTAGTTTTTTATATTTTACAGCATGGCAATGAGTAATACATACATTAAAATGGCTTCATGGAATGTAAAGGGATTGCAATCCAAAATCAAAAGGATGTAGATCCTCAATTATATTAATTTATTGGGGTATAATCAAGTCTTTCTCCAGGAAACACACTTATTAAAAGATGAGTTGGACTCCCTTAAGATATTTAACTATAAAGCGAATTTCTGCCCCCCCCACTGGATTCTACCTTCACATCTTGGTATACCCAATGCTGCACTTTTCATCCTTTCCCCACTCTTCCTACATTCCTTCTCCCCCTCCCCTTCCCTCTCCCTATGACTCTGGCACTTCTTATCTGTTGTCTATTTTCTCTGACAAATGCCGCTGGCTGCCTTGTTACAGTGTTACCCTTGAATTGTATTAAACTGTACTCTGTTTGCAATGTCCACATTGTTGTAATGTCTTTCTTGATGTTCCCCATAATTTGTATTTCTCTGATGTGGAACCTTTGTAAAAGGTATTTGTAATCCTAGACTTGATAAATAAATAAAAATTATGGGGCTTGGAAATATACGGCAAAAGGCGGGGTTGCAAGTTTGGTTGGTTCTTCTTTAGACTTTTATCTTTCTAATCTTATTTCAGGTCAAGAGGGGAGATTTATTTTAGCAGTTGAGAGACTTAGTCAAATTATGTGTGTACTGGGTACTATTTATGGCCCAAACGCAAATTCTGCATCCTTTTTCATGCATTTAATTTCAGTTATTTCACCTTTTCTCTCCTATTACATAATTTTTAGGAGGTGACTGTAATGTTCCCCATGATCCCATCCTTGATAAATCTAGTGTTCCCAATCCTACCACATTTGTGGTGAACAGAGCTCTGCAAAATCTCTTAAAGGTATGTAACCTTGCTGACCCTTGGAGAATTCATTTCCCAAACACAAGAGCATACTCATTCTATTCCCAATCGCACAACACATTTTCTAGGATAGATTACTTCTTAATGTCTAAATATCTATTACCCTTAACTGAAGACTCTCAAATTTTACCCAGAGTTTTGTCCGACCACTCCCATATCCACATTAAATTAAAAGTGGATTCTCCTAATATAAAGAATTTTGCATGGAGGCTAAACAACAATTTATTGAGACAAGAATATATAGTATGCTACATTATAAATGCTATTAAAATTTATGAGGATCAGAATTCACACTCTTTGGCCAAAATGGACATTGTTTGGACTGCCTGCAAGTGTTTTTTGAGGGGGAGTTTATCAGGTGTGGTGTCAAGTTGAAAAACCAAAAAAAGGAAAGGATGTAACATCTAACCCAAAAAATAAGTCAGCTAGAATCTATAAATCCAAATTCCCTAACACTACAGGGATTCCAGAAAATTCAGTTACTCAAAGATAAATTATTCCTTTTGTCAAAAGAACAAGCTGAATTTCTTATCATTAGGTCAAAGGCTTCCTATGTGGACTTAGGGGAAAAGCCAAGCAAATTATTGGACAACTGATTAAAAAAATTAGAACAATCAAAACATATTGAATCTATTATTTCAGATCAGGATAACAAAGTGTTAAATTATAATGACATCATATCAGAATTGTTTAATTATTATTCTAAACTATATGGACCTATTCAAGATCCTCCTATACCAACGATACTCAAAAAATATTTACACAATGTTAATTGCCCACGTATTACAGATATACAAGCTCTTAGTCTAATTTTCCCAGTAACTATACAAGAAATCAGTGAAACTATAGACAATTTTATTATTAATAAGGCCCCAGAACCTGATGGTCTCACAGTTAATTTTTATAAAACCTTTAAAAATTCTCAAATTCCCAACTTAAAGGAAGTCTTTTCCTATATTTTATCTTGAGGTCTTACTGAAACATCCTTGCTGGAAGCTGTTATAATTTTTTTTCCAACGCCTAACAAACCTAAAAAAAAGTTACTAATTATTGCCCTATCTTTATGATTAATTATAATATGAAAATACTAACCCACATATTAGCCCAAAGATTTAAAAATATTTGGCGCCCATTGATAAGCAAGGATCAGGTTGTTTTATCTCCTCACGTCATGCTTCAGATCACATTAGAAAGCTGTTCATGTTTTTTCTGCGTCCAGGGGTCCCGGCAATCAATGATCCTGGTCTCCCTGGATGTGCAAAAGGCATTTGACAGAGTTAACCATAATTTCCTTTATGTTACTTTAACTAAGTTTGGATTTCCACCCACTTTTATTGATTGGCTAAAAATTGTATACTCCCATCCCACAGCTAGAATTAGTTGCAATAAA
The DNA here is from genome assembly GCA_016271365.2 of Neoceratodus forsteri. Classification (NCBI taxonomy): domain Eukaryota; kingdom Metazoa; phylum Chordata; order Ceratodontiformes; family Ceratodontidae; genus Neoceratodus; species Neoceratodus forsteri. The sequence continues at coordinate 1,061,481,780 of CM057455.1, forward strand.
TAACTCCTCCTCCCCCTTTAGGTTATTTCAAGGAACACATCCGGGTTGCCCCCTCTCTCCAGTTCTTTTTAATTTTTTATTTGGAACCCCTGCTTTATTTTTTAAATGCAAACCAGTCTATTGAGTGCATTACAATATCAAAGATATATTTAAAACTATCTGCATTTGCAGATGACATACTTCTCCATGTTTCAAATCCCAGTCCTTCCATTAAAACTGCATTTCAAACCATTGGTAAATTCAGCTATGTTTCCAACTGCAAACTTAATAGAGATAAAACAGAAATTATACCCTTAAATCACTTCTTTTTTAAAGAAGAAATCTGTAACCTGGGTCTCTCTTGGAGACCCTTTGGTTGGTTAGTTAGTTACTTAGTTTATTGTTGATCAGTTAGAAAAACATTACAACATTACAAAAACAACACATGGAAATATTAAAATACATCTCCAGCAAATACACAGGTGATACATTTCCAAATACCAAAGAGGTAACCAGTGGTGTCCTGCAGGGCTCGGTGCTGGGACCCATGTTGTTCAATGTCTTCATCAATGACATTGGGGATGGCATTAAGGACAAAATGTGCCTATTCATGGATGACACCAAGTTCTGCGGAGAGTGGACACAGCTGAAGGGATACAGGACCTACAGGAAGATATGGAAAAGCTGGGTAGGTGGTCCAGGATCTGGCAGCTTGACTTCAATGCCAAGAAATGCAAAGCTATGCATATTGGAGCCAAGAATCCCAGGACAGAGTACTACTTGGATGGAGTCTGAGTATCTGCATCAGAGGAGGAGGAGAAGAACCTCAGAGTAATGATCACTAGTGACCTGAAGCACTCCACACAGTGCAAGAAAGCAGCAGCAAAGGCAAACAAGATGCTGGGATGTATATCTAGGGGATCAGTAGTAGGAGACTGGAGGTTATACTGCCCTTGTACAGGTTACTGGTAAGGCCGCATCTAGAGTATGGAGTTCAGTACTGGTGCCCACACCTCAAAAAGGACATTAACCTGCTGTAGAAGGTTCAGAGGAGGGCTACAAAGATGATAGCTGGTCAGCAAAGGAGAGGTTGAGGGCACTGAACATGTACTCCCTGAAAGTCGGTGAGACTGAGAGAGAGAGAGAGAGAGAGAGGCGACATGATTGGGACCTTCAAGTACTTGAAAGGGATAAGTAAGGCTGATAAGGAGAGTCTCTTTAAGCTGAGTGGCAACCATAACATGAGGGGGAACAGTCTTAAGCTGGAGGGTGGGAGGTTTAGGAGGGAGGTCAGGAAGCACTTCTTCACAGTGGACACTTGTAATGCACTGCTGGAAGAGGTCATCACATTATAGACAGTGAGCAGCTTTAAGAGAGGCTGCGATAGGCATGGGGGAAGGTAAAGATCATGTTTAGGGAGGGAGGATGGGAGGACTGGGGAGGGAGGGAAGACAGGGACTTTAGCGCAAGCTGTGGACCCTGCAATACAAGCAGACTTGATAGACCAAATGACCTTCTTCTGCTGGCTTCTTTGTATGTTTGTAAATACTTATTGCAGAATGAATCTTATTTATCCAACGCAGTAAGACTATTGATTATAATAGAAATTTAAAAATCTATTCCTGATATATATATATATATATATATATATATATATATATATATTCTACACACACACACACATACATATGCATAAATAAACACTTTTATAGTAAGTGGACTGTTACTATCAAAATGAGACCTTACATAGTGGGCGAATATTATCTAATATTTAAGGACTCCTTTCAATAGAAAGGCTACAATCAGGATGAGGTTACTTGATTCTTCCTGGGTGTACTCAATTGTGCTAGCCATCAATATTCCCATACCACCAACCATCTTCAGGCTAATTCTGAGGGGAAAATCAAGACACAATAATTAGGTCCCTTTTAGGATACAGAGACATCCTGCAGAAATACTTTGATACAAGCAAAATGAGAAGGCTTGGTCACTGAAACCACAATTAAGATCTCTATGTTGTCAGTAATGCCTTCCCCTTTTTGGTGAAACTCCAAGGTGTATCCCACAGTGCATGCTGCCCCATGCTCCTTTTGTCTACCAGGTATGGGAGAAATTATATGCCAACTGCAATAAAGAATCATTTGTGGGTTTGCCTAGGCCATAGCTATTTCTATTTGTCCATTCTTTTCTTTCCACATTCAAACCATAGGAACCCATTTGGGGGCCATTTGTGTCTACCAGTTCCTATCTGAAAAACAGGGTCGTACCACAGAAATTAGGTCCCATTTAGCATACCGGGACAACCTGCTGAAATATTATGTTACAGCCAAGATGGAGACGTTCCATCACTGAAAATATATTTAGAAATCCTGTGTTGTCGGTAATACCTTCCCCTTTTTGGTGGAACCCCAAGGTGCACTGCACAGTGTATGCTGACCCATGCTCCTAATGTCACCAGGTATGGGAAGATTATATGCTGGCTGCAGTAGGAAATCATATGTTGGTTTCCCTGGACCATACCTATTTCCGATTGTCTGCACTTTTCTTTCCACATTCAGGCCTCAGGAACCCATTATTGGGACCAATTGGGGCTACCAGTACCTAGCCCAATACTAAGCCTTTAGCAGCTATCTCCAGGATTATATTATTTAGGCATGTCAACTGAGCCCTCAGAATGTAACTAGTCCTACTTTCTTTCTGCAATTTTACATTGTTTTCAGCATGTCATACAGTTTGTTCTGTGATTACTTAATCAGACCACCTTATGAAAACAGACATTACAAGTCATACAAAGATCACTCAGCAAGAAGTATTGGCAATGAACTCCTATTAAACAATGATGTAACTGCAATGCACTCTAGGGTCCATAGATTTTAAACCAGACATTTGAGACTGTAGTAGATTAAGAGTCCACTAGTTTTAATCAAGCACCCAAGGCCCCATTAAATCAGGGGTTCATGGATTAATATATACTGAGTAAAAGGTTATTTGCAGAGCCTTGTTATTCCAACATTTGGCTCATAGGCACTAAAAAACACTGGGAAGCACTGAAAGAGTCAGTCATTCCTGTATTGTTATAAGTCTTTCATACTCTGTGTCCATACAATTTGCTATCTCCAAGATTCAGGGTATTCCTCCAAACAGTTATATGAAAATTATAATTATAACAGAAGCCACAGAATGTAGAGTCCAGCAATAAAAATCTAATAAAATACTGTTAGTATTGCCATTGCATAAGTTCCATTATTTGAAACATTAGCAAGGGGCAACTTTAGCAGAGAGATTGAGAACACATATTTAATTATCAGGTGGTCTAGGTGATTAGCCAACTACTAGCTATAAATCAGAGAAGAGGTACCTCTAAGGGGAAAATACCCCTATCCAGCTTTCTCCATCACTTGAATCAGCATCTAGAAGAATCTATAAGATCAATACTAGGCAAAAGCTACAGATCTCTGCTTCTCAAAACTCTTCTTAAAATGAAATCAAGTATGTAATAAAATATTTCTCTACAGCCCTTCCATCTGTTTCTCAAGTAACCCAACCATAACTCTGACTGCTCATTTTCTCTTGCCAGCAGAAATCTGGAGGGACAAAAAGAACAAATATCACTCATCTAAGCCTAGTAATGAGTTACTCTTTTCAGGCTAAAAGGCTACCCTATTCCCTAAGCAGCAACATCATACCTGAAGTAAAATACAAAAAGGCATATCGGCAAACAGTGCCTTGAGTCAGTAACTTTCATGTTACCTTCCTTCCACATTCCGTCTTTCACCTGAAGTGGTATTGCCTCCACTGCATTTCATCTGCCTGAGGTCTACATAACCAGTCTTCCTTCTTTCCTGTGCAACATCGGGACTCAGCGACACTGAAGACCGAGCACCAAAACACACCAAAGATCGGCAGCTAAACAGAGGACAGAATTTTCTCTCTTTCCTCTCTTTCTTCTCTTTCCTCTTTTCCATTCAACAAGCAACAAAACAGAACATTGAAAATACAGAAAATGCCAAGAACCAGCAGTTGGCCAGCCCCAGCACCAGTGTTTGACTACAAAAGGTTATTTTACAGCAAATGTAAGTACTTTTAAACTTACTGAAGTGCTTATCTAAAAATTATAAATCAAAATAACAGTATTTTCATTCAAGAAAACTTAGCTAGGGCATTTTTTTAGCAAAACACTACAAGAAACAGGAAGGTTGCAGCAGAAACAGAGCAGCACTGTGGCCATCTTGCCAATATTTTGACCCTTAGGTATTAAAGACTTAGGTATTTTCTTATCGACAGGCGAGACCCAGCTAGTCAAATTAAATCTGGAAAAGGTTATTGCTAAAATCTCACAGGATCTAAAAAGGAGGTCTTCACTCCCCATCTCCTTTAATGGGAGGGTGAATATAATATCAGTGTCAGTGGCTCATCAGGTTGCACATTCACTTCTGAGGCTGAAAGATCAGAAAGCTGTGTGTTCTAACCCCGCTCCAAGCACTTGGGTTAAATCCTAATACTGACACTGTAGTTCATCATGAGGGGTGTACTGCACTCCTGAGGTGCCATCTTTCGGATGAGACATTAAACCAACATCCCATCTGCCTGTTCTGGTGGTAGTTCAGGTGGATGTTAAAGATCCCATGGCACTTCTCGAAAAAGAGTAGGGGAATTTTGTATTCCAACTAGAAAAATTATTCATACAATACTTAATACAGATGGTAAAAATAAAATTGGAAAACATGAAAATAAATAAGTATTAAAGCATACATTCCCCTTTTTGAAATAATAATAATAATACAGAAACTATAGTACACTCTTAAATTAAAACAAAAGATCCCAAAGCAAATAAGTGTTACTGCATAACCCCCTCCAATGAAAAGAGTAGGGGAATTTTTCATGCAAACCACATAAAAAGGTTTCATACAATACTAAATACATATGATGTAAAAAAAATTTGAAAATCCATTAAATCAAATAAGTATTAAGGCATACATTCTCTCATGTGAAAGAGGTATAATTCAAACTATAATAAGTTCGTAAAACAAAATAATCCCAGCTCAAAGAAGCATAACTGTATTACCCCCTTCCCCAATATAGGAAAGGAGTAGGTGAACATTTCATGCAAACTAAAAATCATTTCATACAATGTGCAATAAAAAATCAAATTAAAGAAAAATTAGAAAACATGAACGTAATGTGTATTAAAGCATACATCCAACCCTTTTTGTTTCAAATCAGACCAAGAAATCACAAAACAAAAAAAATATATTATTGCACCCCCCTTTTGAAAGAACCAAAAAGGGGAGCTTTCCTTTTGTTTTGAAACCTAAAATTAGTTCCCCAATATCTAATACAAAAGGTGTACAGAACCTGTAAAAGCATCAAAAAAGCAACATTCAAGCATACATTGCCTTCTTTTAAATTAGTAAAGCAAATACAAAATAAGCTGCTTAAAGCAAAACACTAACAGTCTAAAAAAATAAGTATTACTATGTACTGCCCTCCCTCTGCTGAAAATGAACAGAAAAGGGAATTTTTTTTTTCAATTAAGCAATGCTGCCCACAGTTCTTAAGACAAGTGATAAAACAAGTTTGGGGAAACAAAATTCAGTTAAGTAGTAAGGCATATAACACAAAAGCTAACTCTATCCTCGATCTAGCCAAGATGTGTTCCTCCACCATAACCTAAAAGATCAGAGAAAAATTGACTCTCTTCTATTGACCAAAATTTAACTATAGCGGAGCGCATAACACAAAACACTTGGTATGGGCTTTTCAGTTGTTGTCGTAGTGTCAAGGCACATCTCGTTTGCCATAACTGAAATTTAGTAAGTAACAAAATTATTTGTATTGTCATGGCATCATATACTGTATTACCCACCTAGCAGGAAAAATCCCTAAATGCAGAATTTCTGGAGTTATAGCCAAAAATGGACACCCTCACCAACATAAGCATATCAAAGTCCAGAGAGCTCTAGCAAAACCACAATCTGAAAATAAGTTATCCATTATTTATAAAAAGATTTATACAACTTATCAATCTCGGACAGTACCTATCTGACAAATCTTTATGTGTTAAATTGTTTTTAACCACCAGTTTCTGATTAACACAAAGCCACATAGAGTCCCACATATATTGTGGACATCTTGTCATAGTTAACATTGTGGAAATGACTTTCTGGTGTGGTATAGACAAAATTTCATACTAAGGCAGAAGTGTACAATGAACAGTCATAACCCCACAATATAATTCTTTTTTTGATTTCTTTAATAAGTCTTCTTTTTTAACACCCCATTTAGTTTTCCCACCGCTTCTCGAAAATATGGTGGTAGTATCATAATTCAAGTTTGGGGAGTAGAGTGGTCCAATCCCAAGTTTGGAAAATACTTCCTACATTATCTTGAACCCAGGGTAGCCAAATGTTATCCATTTTTGTTAATAAACATTTAAAATTATGAAAAAAAATAAGTGCTATAAAAAACACAAATGGGTTAACCATATTTAAACCTTTTTGTGGAATCTGAAGATATATAATTCCCCTTTTCAAGGGGTTCAAATGGTTCCCAAACAGTCCTTGAAAAAATAAGCAGTACAAGGTAGTTTCCATCATTTTCATGGGTGGGTAGGCTACACTCAAAAATTGAAAAATAGGAAGTAAAAAGGACTTACTCATCAGAATCCATTTATTTTTTGACATTTTACACTTATTCCAGGTAACTATCTTTTGTTTTGCATCTTGTATCCTAAGATCCCAATTATGTCTTTGTGGTTCTGGTCCTTCAAACTCTATTCCCAAAATCCTATGGTATCCTGTAGATGGCAATATTCCTAGGATCTCTGAAATGCATTCATCTCCCTGCCCAAATTTAATACAACAACGTTTGTTGAAATTAATTTCCGACCCAGAGACCACAGAATGGTCCATAAGTATTTCCATTGCAGTTGTAGCTGACTGCATGTCAGTAATAATCAGACCTACATCATCCACATATGCAATTGTAACTATTGGGGGGGTCTTCACTTCCCACTGTTACCCCAGTAATCCCAAGGGCAGAGTTTTGTTTCCACAGAAGCAGATCAATAGTAAAGCGGTACAGTAAGGGGCTCAAAGGGCAACCCTGCCTCACTCCTCTAGAAATTTTGCAACCTTTTCCAATCCAAACATTTATATTATGTGTAAAATAGATATCTTTGTAACACAATTGGATCCAGGAAATACATTATTTCGGAATGCAGTATTTTTTCAATACCATGCATAAGTAGTTGTATTCAATGTGATCAAAGGCTTTTTTCTGATCCAAACTACAAGTTGTCCCATTAATTCATTGTCCTCCCCTTTTTGCATGATTTCTTTGATTAAAATGAGATCATCCTGGATTTTCCAAGAGGGGATTCCCGAAAATTGAGAAAGATGAATTACAAAGTCTATTATTACTGACAACCTCATACTTAATAATTTGGTTAAATTCTACAATCTGCATTTAATAATGTAATAGGCTGCCAATTTTTAAGATCCCCATGTTCTCCATATTTAAACAAGAGTATTAATGCTCCTTCATACATGTGTTGGGGCAAAAGATTATTTTATAAGCAACTGTTAAAAAGACCACTATTTCTTCTCCTAATAGATCAAAAATAATGTTATAAAGCTGGTTAGTAATATCATCTTCCCCCCAGGGCTGACCCTGTGGTTAAAGACCAACTAACTTCTTTCAATTCCAACATCATAATAGGGGTAGTAAGTCCAGAAAGAAAACAGGAGGGTACTGTGGACAAGCGGCATGTGTTAGGCCAGCTCAACATATCTGTATTTCTTAAATTGTGGCTGGTAAAACAGTCCAAAAAAAAGGTTTCAGCTCCTGACAGTATGTCTTTTTGACCCATAATTGTGTATCCCTGATGATTTAGTAAAAAGGACATAACCTTAGTATCATTATCCACTGTATAGTGCTGTAGGGGTGTTGTTTCCCTCTTTTTCCCTGTTGTATTATATTGTTGTTATTTTTCCATCTGTTTCAATTTATCCCACTGCATATTTATCAATGCCTTTTTAATTCTGTAAGTTGGGCAGAAAAATTCCCTATCCCTTCATTCTGTAAGGTATTGTATTCCTGTAGCCTGTCCCATAGATATCTATACTGGTTTTTAAACAGTTTTCCATAAATTTTTCCCATAGTTTAGAAATAGTCCTTAATGTCTCATTTGGTATCTGTCCACCACTCAGTTAGATCATCATAAAGACAGAAAACTGATTTTCGGGCTTCAAGCAAATATCTGAAGCCTTGCATGATTGGTGGCTTTTCCAACAAACTGAAATTCCATTTCCAATATCCTTTCCCTCTCCCAATTTCAGGAAGATCTCCTATCTGAATTGTTAACAAAGTATGATCTGAAGTCAACACCTGAGACACTTCGGCCTCCTGAATATCCAGGGATTTAGAAAGAAAAACATAATCAATGCCTGTGGAATGCTTGCCATAAAAATACGTTTTTGGGACAGGGTCGTACCTTTGTGAAAGAACATCCACTAGACCTATGTCCTTAATCAGTTTAACTAAACAAATGTCTTTACAAAACAGTTTTTTTGTTCTTAACCCCCTATCTTCTAAAGATATATTGCAATTAAAATCACCACCTAAAATAATATTAAGCAATGTAAACAAGAAAGGCTTCAATTTACCAAACAAAGCCACTCTATCAAAACATACCTGAGGTCCACAAACATTTATTAATCTAAAGTCTATTCCCTTAAGAGATACATCTAAAAGAAAGGCATTTCCAGGATAAATATCAATCAGATTCTTAACTATAACTTTTATTCAAAAACAAATACCCACCCCCGAACACAAATCATCTCCCGACCAAAAGCTCTCCCTCAAAATTTTAATTTCTTTTAGCTTTAGAAATATCAGAAAATTTATGCAAGAGAGTGTCTTGAAACATTACCACATTCACCCCATATGTTGGAACAAGGAGAAGGTACTTAAACATTTACGGTAGTTTCAGACAAAAGACTATTGGTATTGAGCGAGGCTATTTTAAGCTGATACAATGTCTGTTTGTCCAGAGCTAGTATGTTTTATTTTGCACATCACTTTATTTTGCTTGAAGCCCTTGTCACTTTCCATATTTGTTGTTGAGTGGGCCTGTGAGGTTATGTAATAACTGAGTCTGAAAGTGTCCCTTGCTGTAAAGAATTGACAGAGACAGTATCTGATTCCATATCTATTTCAGATTCAATCCCTTGTAACTCAGAAAATCTATTTCCAGTAGAAACCTCCACTCCAGAGGTGCTCAGTTCAGATATTTTATTTTTTGCCATGCTTTTTTTCCCTTTTTTTTTGTCACCAATGTGAAAGTCGTATTTGTGTCCTGTGAAGGGGGGGTGGCATATCTGCCCTTATAGTTTCTTCATCTGGAACTTGTTCAGGATGCTGAGGTTATCCCTCCATACTTCAGGGCCCCATCCTAGTAGCTTACAAATGCTTGCTCCCCCCTAGTGTTTCTATTTAGGGGTACTGAAATTTGTTTTGTCGTAGTTTTAATATAGAAGTCCTGGATGGTAAAATCTGAGTTACCATTATTTTTAGAAGCCAAGGAACAATCAGTAAAACAATGGCCTGTATCATCACATAAGTTACATCTTGGCTGTTTGAAACAATTTGCACTCAGTTGGCCCAATTCACCACAATGTATACATTTCAAAAGGTCACAATTTGTTCTAGTGTGTGTTTTAGAGCCACATTTGAAGCATGAGCATGGTTGCCCTGGGTAAAACAAAAAGCCTTTATCTCTTCTTATGAAAAAACAATTTGGAAGGTGGACAATGTCAGAGTCTGTTTGAGCCAATTTGACTTTTATTTTCCACCCCCCATTCCAGAATCCTTCATAATCTAGAATAGGGCTAGGATTACCTTGAACATCACATCTTTTAGTAAGCCAGAAAAGCATATCTGTAATATTTACTTCTTCATTCTGAAAGAGAATGGTAACCACCTGAAAAGGCTGTTTTGTTAAAGGTATGACCATAGAACCTGACCATAAAGGACTAGTTTTAAGATTTGTGTATTTGATCCAGAAATGTTCCAAGGTATCCGGAGATCTAAAACTAACATAATATGTGAACTCCCCCAAGGCATGAATTAAAGCATACACCTCAGTAGGAGTAAATCCTAGGGACTGTTTTAGTAAGAGTTTTCCCATATACTGATGATCTGGAATGTCAGCTCTGTTGCCTAGGAAACATAGCCGAAGAGCATTGCACCTCTTAGCAAGCTCTTTCGGTTTATGAAATAGGCTGGCATATTAGGGTGGAGTGGCTGGATTATTTTCAATATTAGGAGTATTTGGTAGGTCATTTCCCTCTACACTGATGTCTAAATCTGGAGATACAGTTGATTTACTAAGAGAAGGCCCATCAGGTAACATAGAGGCGTCACTCACCTGTCCTTCTGTTTCATCACTCACCAGAATTTGCTCTGGTTCTGCCCTCCATTCTCCGTTTGCTGCTTGTGTACATCCTGCATTTTGTAGTGCCAATTCTGGGGACCAGGTTTGTCATTCGGTGTTCAGAGCATTTTTCAGCATTCTGGGTGCAGTCTGCAGCTCAGCAGCTGGGTGAATGGATGATTGTAATACAGCTTGAAATTTAGGCAGGCCGTGCATGTCAGACAAGGCAGGAGAAGATATGGATCATTTTCTTTTCTTATCTTCATCTAACTTAGGTTGTGCAATTAAATCACTCACTTTTTGTAATTCTGCTTCTAAGCATCATTATTTATCCAGCAAGATAAGATCCATATGGGAAGAAATATCTTCCGTAGATTTGGCCTGAGCCATATTTCCCTTCGGTTTATTTATATCCAAGTCTAGGGCACTGTGCTGACCATCCAGTGGATGCATTCCAACTGCCTGTTTAGACTCCATGATCAGCACACCTCTATTCTTGAGCAAAGTATCCAAACAATGCCTCCTGCAGAAAGAGTAGGGGAATTTTCATAGTGATCTGTCCACATTTCTCCCATTCACTAAAAATACCACCAACAGCTTAAAAAAATCTGGTTCAATTTCAGTTGGTTTCCATCTGTATCCCCCCACACCCAAGAACAAGGCTAAAAATAGGCAAAAAATTGTCTAGTCCTCCTTCCCGGTCAACAAAAACTAACTAAAGAAATAAATAAAAATGAATATTTTTCATAGGATCTTTCCCCCTTAACATGTTAAATATCTTTTTACTATTAAAATGGTTTAACAAAATTCATTCTATGTTATGTAAATTCTTATGGTTAGAAAAATCCCCCAGAATTGCCTTACGTAAACTCATGCTTCCCAAGTTTCAGAGGGGGGTGACATTTCCAAACTTTACATTGTATTACATGGCTTCTCAGGCCAGTAAGTACCTTAAATAGTTAGTAAAGACAACACATCCAAACTCTTTTATACTTACTTGGGTCTCTTTAGAATACTCTATGTTAAAAAAATACAATATAGCACCTGAGGCAATTCTGTTTTCCAAATTGAAAATTATTCCCAGAGAGTTAAGATGTTCTATTACAGGCACTTCCTTAAAACTTCACAGTCAAATTTGCAAATTCCTTAATATAAATGTTATTTAGAGAGTTAATTAGACTTTTTTATATAATCCAGACTTTAGTATCCCATGTGGTTTCAACCCTACAGTTGCATCACTACTAGCAGAGGGGCAGTTATGTTCACTTCAGGACATTTCTGAAAATCTTAGATTGAATAAAAAATATGATCATACTTTTTTTCTCATGAAAATAGTCCTGAAGGCACATTTTGGTCCCTATCCATGGCTTAGTCAGGCCACATACTTTGTAGAAACTTGCAGATGGCTGGAGTCAAAGTGCATAATATATCCAATATTTATAAACTTTTCTTAAAGATTAAGTTTTCAGACTCTCCTTCACAAAATATATTTTGGCACACAGTATTTAAAGATCACAATTTGAATTGGACAGACTTGTGGCAGAATATATACAAACTAATTCCCTTGGACAATTTAAGATTAATTCAGTTTAACATCTTACATAATGCCTACATAACACCTCAAAAGTTGCATAGGATGGGTTTTAAAGATACTAACACATGTCCGAAATGTAATTCTGAAATAGGTTCTCTGGAACATATGTTCTGGTCATGTTTACAGATTTAGAAGTTATGGCAGGAAATAAAGATAAAGGTAATTAACAACATTATCAAGTCTTGTGAATATGACTTGAGTCATTTTCACTACAGCTCATCATTTAATGATAGAGAAATTTTTTCCTTGATAGGGGTCACAACCAAGCAACTTATTCTTAAACATTAGTTAGACAATTCTACCCCCTCTTTTAAAGAATGGACTTCTCATATAAGGCAGAACTTATTACCTATCCACTGAATAAACTCTCTTCATAACAAACAAGGTCATTTCATACAACGTTGCAATAAACTACAAAATCAAATTAATGCCCTTCAATTAACCTTGGTTTAGCATTAGCCTCTTTGGTTGTGTTCCCTAGGTATTTGAATAATTTGTATAATATTAATTAAGTAAAATATGACAATTTACTTTTATCTAAATATTTAAGTTGTGACTATGTCAGAAATTTATGATGGTAATGACTTTTATTCTGCCATACCATTTGCTCTCCAAACCAGGTTATGTATCTTCTTTAGATCTGGATGTTAACTCATTGCCTCCACAGGCTCACTCTGAGATTACACCACTTGCCTCCTGAATCTCCTGTATACTTTTAACAGTGAATCCTGGGCCTTTCTAAGCAAAATCAAGCCATAGTCAGCATGTCGCAAACAAATGCTAATAGCTCAATAACTGTACACGCTAGACATAAAGTATGAGTGGCAGAATTATTCAGCACAAAATTGCCTTTCCAATGGTGGCATGCATGTAATAATAAGTAATTTTGTTTTTTCTATGCTGGTGAAAAGAGCAAACTAAATATTTTTTTCACTAAAAAAGGGCAACATAAGCCATTTTTTGTTGGAAAATATGTAAAATATTAACACTAAATTAAGCACACAGACATTAGATGGTGTTTTAATATTATGTTTGTTAAAAAAAAGATATCTTTTTACTATAAAACATAATTTTCCCCCATTTTAGTCAAGGTGCTTCGGTGAGATTTGAGGGATAAATCTCAACCACACACACCATATCATAAATAAATGCATATAACTCCAGAAGTATACATGATGCACACAAAGTATCAGCAAAAAGTTGATGAGCACAAAAAATGCCTTTCCAATGGTGCTTTGCAACCAGTTGTAATCAATATGGTTTTTATTTTATACCTGCTGAAGTGCCAAAAAAGTGAATTTTATTCAAGCTGCTTAGGTGAATCTTGATGGAAAACATGTCAGCCATACACACCATACCATAAACAAATGTGAATAACTCCTAAAGTATACATGATATATACAAAATATCAGTGGCAAAGTTGTTCAACACAAAATTACCTTCCCAATGGTGGTATGCAAATAATAATATGTATTTTTTTTAAGCTGGTTGAAACAGCAAAAAAAATATTTTTTTCACTAAAACAGGCAACATAAGCCATACACACCATACCATAAACAAATGCAAATAACTCCTAAAGTATACATGATAAGCACAAAATATCAGTGACAAAGTTGTTCAGCATAAAATTACCTTTCCAATGGTGCTATGCAGTCAAATACACCCCATTTTTCCAGTTTTTATTGAAATTTACACAGGTTAATGTCTCAATGTACTCTGAAATTAAAGCACAGAACAAATAAACAATTGGAGATAAAAAATAAATCATAGAATCATTTTGTTTAACAAAATTTAATCTAAATTTTTGACTCATCAAAGTAGCCACCTTTTGCAGATATACTGTAACCGCAGAACACACTCGTGGCATTCTTCCTACAATGGACATCAAATATTGTTTGGGAAGTTCTTCCCAACACTGTTGCAGAAGTTCCCCACAAATGTGTTGCACTTGTAGGTTGCTTTGCTTTCACCCTTCTGTCCAGTTCATCCCGAACCAGCTCAATGGGGTTTAACTCTGGAGACTGTGCTGGCCATTCCATGATTTGAAGCCTACCATCTTGTTCTTTTCCTCGAAGGTAGTTCTGACATAGCCTGGAGGTATGTTTTGGGGTCATTATCTTGCTGTAGGATGAACCCCTGACCAACAAGGCATAGACCAGAGGGTATTGCATGGCGCTGCAAAATGCTGTGGTAGCCCTTTTGGTTCAGGGTGCCAGTCACTCTGTGCTGTTGTCCTGTGAGCCGCCTATCCATGAAGCTGTTGACTCTCAGAAACTTGTCTTCTGATTCTGTTGTGGCTTTGGGTCTGCAGACCTCTTCCTGTCAGAGTTTCCTCCAGTTTCCAAGTGCCTTTTGATGGTGTAGGAAACTGTACTCACTGACACCTTGGCTTTCTTTGCAATTTCTCTACAGCAGTTTTTGCTAACCTAAACTTTTTTTTTAACCTCTAGTAGTTTACCGCTTACCTTTGTACCATTTCAGGTTATTCACTGGACTTGAATTGCTTAAATTTCAATAAAAACTGGAAAAATGGGGGTGTTCTAAAACTTTTGACCGGAAGTGTATATTAAAATATATAAGTGACTTCTCCAGACGTTGCAAGGACACACTGGGAGTCAGTAGCCAACTTCTGCAGACGTCTCAGGACACACCAGTGTATTTTACTGACGACTACTGGTGTCTGCTAGGAGACAATGAGTTAAGCTTATGAGAGCACTCAAAATTTCCTTTTGTTCCTTTATAAGTAATTTTACAGTCTTTATTTTCCTTCTGGCAGACACTTGATACAAGGTGTTTATGATATTTGAAGATGTATAACTTCATTCTTCTTTATTCTTTTCTCATTATATGTTAAGGTGTATTGCTTCCTTGTGTTAGTCATATGGGGAGTGAGGAGGGGGAATTTTATTTCTTTTTCAGGGTCTTCCATTGATTTTTTGAAGTTTTGATATTTTGAATTTGGGTTTTTAGATTGCTTAATGCTTGTTAGTAGTATGTGTCTCTAATTTTGATGGTTGTATTCTATCTTAATAGAATTCAATAAAGATAAGAAAGTGAAAAAATAGAAACATTCAAGGAATTAAATATGCACTCCCTAGAGGAATGGAGGGGAAAAGGTGACGTGATAGAAATGCAAAAACACTTCAACGATATAAATAAGGTACAGGAGGGGGTATCTTGCACAGAAAGAAATGCTCATGGAAAAGGGGGCATGATATGAAGCTAGAAGGGAGAAGACTTAGAGGGAATATGAGGAAATGCTTCTTCACTGAAAGGGTGGTGGATGCCTGGAACAGCCTCCCAGCAGAGGTGGTGGGTACAGAAGGGGTAGCAGGATTCAAACATGCATGGAATAGACAGAAGGGGACCTTAAAAACAGGGTGGAGGGGGTAAGGCCAGAGATCAAATAGGGTCTACAGTAGAACAGTAGGTAGGGACATTTGGGCAGACTAGGTGGGCCAAGAGGTTCTTTTCTGCAGACAGCTTCTATGTTTCTATGTAACCTTTCTTTCTTTTCTTATGATTGTGTTTATGGTTCTTTTTTAGGCATCTGGTCTTACCCCAGAGCCTGTTCTTAGACCAGCTGCTCACTCCAGGACAATACCCAACTGTGTAACTGTTGGCTACCCTCTGAGTCCAGACAGGATAAACCAGGCTGTCCAGATCAGCATTGGCTTCCCATCTTTCATCTAAGCCATGGCTTTGCGGTGGGGTGAGAGTTCTTGATTTGCATTTGAGCAACCGGGATTCTGAAAAAGGGCCAACCTTTTGGCATGTCACTTGAATGTAGATGGCCATGGTTGGACTGTTTTAATTCCTTAATATTTTCCATTTTTTGTGGAGCCCTTCCTTCTACTCTGTGTTTGTGAGGCGTTTTGCAAGATTGCCTTAGAGGATGGGCTGTCCAGCAGCATATAGTCACCCCTGCTGCTAATGGCAGCTCCACAAGGTGCCCACAAGGCATCATTCTAGAAGTGATGCATCCATGCCCAGCCCAGGAGGAGACTCTCCTCATAGATACTCTGAACTCTCCCTGCTGGTCTCTTCTCCTGACATCCCCAGCTCAGAGTGCAAACTAAGGTCACCAGCATGTCAAAGCAGTCTCCTATTACTTGTCACCACAGAGCCAGCCTTGAGCAATTGATACTGATCTGATAAATTGTATCATTATAGTACAGAATTGATAACATTTGTTGCCTTATTATGTTTTTCTGTCTTGTTACGAAAACACTTAGTGCTGGATTTTCAAAGACGTGCACTCCTTTTTATGTTTGCTTACATGCACATGCACGAAGCAAACATGTTGTGACCACTTAGGAGAGTAGAGGCTGCAGAGGTGTGTCAGTGTAGCATCTAATGTAGCTCAGGCTGCAGGAGGCTCACCACTAGCAGCCCAATGAGGAGCAGGCTGTTAGTGATGGTATTCTGCTTGACTGATGGGTGGAAACTTTCTGCAGTGGAAAACACGCAGTCACATCTATCAGAGTGCAGCTGCATTCTTTCATTTGCAAGATGCTGTCCACTGGCCAGCTAAGCAGTGTCATAATCAGCCTGGTGCTCAGGATCCTCCCCCCAACACAATTGCTTCCTTGGTCTCACTTTGTAAAGAAAAATTTCACTAACTGCCATAGCCCACCCACCTATCTATTGCTTCCTCAGTCCTAGTCTCTGAAAACAATCCCACCCACCTCCTGATTGTTTACCCAATTGTGGTCTCTGAAAACAATCCCATAGCCACTGCCAGAGCCTGCCCACCTCCCAGTCACTTTCACAGTCCTAATCTGTAACAGCAATCACACTCACTGCCAAAGCTCAAACACCTCCAATCACTTCCTCGGTCCCAG
Organism: Neoceratodus forsteri; assembly: GCA_016271365.2. Taxonomy (NCBI): domain Eukaryota; kingdom Metazoa; phylum Chordata; order Ceratodontiformes; family Ceratodontidae; genus Neoceratodus; species Neoceratodus forsteri. The sequence continues at coordinate 1,061,498,632 of CM057455.1, forward strand.
TCTCTGAAAACAATCCCACCCACTGACATATCCCACTCACTTCCTGGTCCCTTCCCTGGTCCCATGCTCTAACAGTAATCCCTCCTGCTGCTAAAGCCCACACACCTCCCAACCCTTTCCCACTCCCATTCTTTGAAAACAATCTCACCCACTGCCATGGCCTGTCCACCTACCACTCACTTCTCCAGACCAGGTCTATAAAAACAATCCCATCCACTGCCAAAGCTCGCCCACCTTACTCTTGATCCTTCCCCAGTCCCAATCTCTGAAAACAATCCCCTTCCACTGCCATAGCCCACCGTCATCTGCATTGCTTCCCCCAACCTGAAAGCAAGAAAATGGTACAGCGACAAATTTTGCCCCAATGCCCTCACCCAACCTGCCTCTCAGCACCCACCATCCCCAGACCCCGACCACTCAGTTACCTGTTGTTTCAACTGGCATGTCGTCCTGCTCTGGATCCTGATCAGGAATTGAAGAAAAAAAAAATTCACTTAATGGCTTTTTAATACATTTTGAACTTTTAGTCATAACTTCGACATTTTTTAAGATTTTTGCTCCAAATTTTCAACATAGCCTTTCTCAACCCCACCTTATTTTCAACATAGCCTTTCTCAACCCCACCTTATGAACCAGGTAGGTGAAGTTTTTCAATTCCTGTTCCCACCCCCAAACTTGTTTTCACAGTCACTCTGTGAAAGCATGTTTTGGACCACATTTTTTTTTTTGTACTTTCTAGTTATGCTCCCCCTCCAGCTGGTGTCAGTCCATCTCAGGGCTTCTGGGTGACCCCAACCCCATCTCCCCCACCATCTCCAAGGGATTTCCTGACTCTATGTGTAGCCCTGTGGTATCCCCTCTTCATGGAGGAGGACTTCAGGCTGGACCAGGTCCCTTAGTAAACATTCCTTGGTATTCATGAAGTGTGCCTAGGTCAGCAGGGTGCAGTGTCTGCAGGCTGCCTGCAGCCATCGTAGGGCTTGGCTACTTTTTCTGGTTTTCTGTTATGGGTACACTAGCCAACAAATGTAATCATGCAGAGTGTGCACATCTAGCCATTCCACAGTCCCTAGCCCCAGAAATGCATTCCTGCCTGCACCACCTCCTGTGGTCACTCAGGTTGTGGTCACATGATGGAAGTAACCCCCCCATGGGATGCTCAGTCCTCCTCCCCCAGCTGGCCCTCTAATGACCCAGGCTTGTTCACAAACCTGGGTCACCAGCATTGCAAGCAGTAGTGCTACCACTGCACAGTCTGGTTTCAGACAGGAATTAAAGAATTCCACCTGTCTTGATAATAAGGTCAGGTAATAAAAAGACTTTGTTGATCATTTGGGGTGAAAATCTAAAAAAAAAAAAAAAACAACAGTGTTATGAAAAAACATTAAAATTGTTCACAGTTTACTCATAACTTTGTTATTTTCCAGATTTTTACCACACACTTATAGTCTTTTATATATCCCACCTCATGAACAAGACGAGTGTACATTTTTTTGAACCTCATCTGAAACACGTTTTGCAGTCACTCCACAAAATCCACTTCGAGATAGGATTTAAAACATTTCACCTGTCTTTTTTTTTTACCAGGAGAGACACACTAAGCAGAAAACTAGTTTACAGGTGTGACCTGGGAACACAAGGAAGTTAAGTGACTTGCTCAGGGTCACATAGTAAGCAAGTGGGGGCTGTGGGATTCAAACCCAGGTCTCCAGATTTGCAGCTCAGAGCCTTAAACCACTGCGATATACTGCCTCCTGATCATAAGGTGGGGTAATAAAAAAAAACTGTTGAAAATTCAGGGTCAAAATCTCAAAAAATTATAAAGTTATGAAGAAACATTGAAATTCTTCACTGTTACTCTAGCTATGCTATTTTAAGATATTTTGACCCCACATTTTCAACATAGCCATTTTTGTAACCAACCACATGAACATAACATGTGCTATTTCTCAAATCCTGCCCAATATGAATATTCATCTTTGTTGTACTAAATTATATTTTAGACAGGATTTCATAAATGAGATCTGACATGTTCATAAGGTGGTGCAATAAAAAGACTATGTTGAACATTTGGGGTCAAAATAAAAAACATTATGAACAATTGTCATACAGACTCCCTGAAATCAACCACACCCACAATCATTTGTGGCTCAACAATTAAAGTCTATTGAGTAGATTTTCAGATTCCAGATATTTTACCATGTTTCAAAACCATCACCACAACCACATTTATATCTACATAGGTTCTTTCGGACAGGGTGGTCCCCTTTGTTTACATTTTTCACACTTTCACCAACATATGTTACATCTTCACATTTTGTTCTTCTTGGGCCCGGGTGTGTCTGACCCAATGCCCACTCACCACCTTATTCTTCTTTCTGGGCTCAGGTGTCCCACCTGATCCCCCAGCCCTGTCCCCCTTGAGGTGAATATCCCATAAGGAGCCCTCCCCTTCCCTACCTCCATTTTTCTGGGCCTCCCTTTTTTTCCTGACTTTGCCATATGTCCATCTTTTATTGCTGTCATTCAGTAACCCAAATCCATGACACCTTTCATGTCCCTATTGCCCTCACCTGGCAACCCTTCTGGCAAAGCTGTTAGCTGCCCCGTCATGCCTTTTACTCAGGCGGGTGGGTGGGTGGGAAGTTTTCAAGTTAACAGCTGCAGGAGAGAGAAGGTTTTCTCTCCTGCAGCCTTACCACCACCTCCATAGCCCCACCTGCCTTCCTTCCTTCTCCCCTATGCTGCCAGTCACACTATCTATTACCCTATGCATGACGCACACCTCCCTGCCCCTTGGTGATGTCACCTCCCACCCCTCCCTTCCTCCCTTGCTACCTGACCCAACTACTCATCCCCCGCCTTCTCTTCCTTTTGCTGGCCCCAGGGATCCAATGACAACTTGGGCTGCCTTTTAATAGGGCAACCTCTTTTGTCATATGGACTCCCTGAAATCAACGACATCCACGATCCTTTATGGTTCAACAATTGAAGTTTATTCAGTAGATTCTCAGGGCCCAATCCCAAGATGCATGGAGCAACTTGCGGTCGTATACGAGTTGCGCCATGTGGCACTATGCTGGGGATCCTGCACCATATTCCAAGACAGGCAGGGTCCCTGGCAATTACATCCTGTGACTTGTGGCAGCCTCAGGCTAGTGCCACAGGAATGGCATAATGGAGCTGGGTGCTGAAAGTCGCAGCCCATGGAGAGCTGAACCCCCCCCGGAGCTACCCCTCGAGAACACCATTGCATGCACCAGGAGGCATTGGCATTTTGGGGGGGCACTTTACGAAACAGACACTGGGGGTCCCCGCCAGTCAGGGGGGTTGGGGGAATGTGTGTGTTGGGGTACAGGAAGTCCGGCAATGCATGTGCTGTGGCACTGCAGAGTGGGCATCCATCAATTGGCATAGATGGATGCCCCTTAGATCATCTCCCTGCTGGTCTAACTCTGCTGTGCCATTGCGTCTATTGGAATAGTGTAAGTGGGTTACAGCAGCTGCCCTTTTGGAATAGGGTGCAGTTTCTGCCTTAACCCACCTTTGCACCATGCTGCTGTGAGTTGCGGGCATAGTGGGTGGCGTAACCCACATTTGGTGTAACCCGCATATGGCATGGCGCAAGATGCCTTTTGGAACTGCAACCTGCATAACGAAGTTGCAATTTACGCCATGGGGTTTGGTGTAAATCATCTTGCGCCATACATAACATGTCTTGGAATCGAGCCCTCAGATTCCAGATATTTCACCATGTTTCAAAACCATCACCATAACCACATTTATATATTACATAGGTTCTTTTGGGTGGGTCCCTTTATTTACATTTTTCACACTTTCACCAACATATATTATATTTTCACATTTTGTTATTCTCAGGCCAGGGTGTGTCGGACTCGATGCCCCGCTCTCCACCTTATTCTCCTTTCTGGACACAGGTGTCCCACCTGATCCCCCAGCCCTGTTCCCTTGAGGTGAATACACCCATAAGGAGCCCTCCCATGCCCTACCTCTAATTTTCCCACTAGCCCATAGACCAATCCCTGGTTCAGCCTCTCACTAAAAACGAACGAACACCCCCCCAAAACCTTGCCACCTCTCGATTGCCTCCATGATTACCCCATTTAATGCTGCATTCCCCACCATGGACATGTGTACTCCACCTGTGTGGTGCATGCCCATTGTATCGTGCATTATCAGGCCATGTTTGATGTATAAACCCCCCGACTTCCTTGCCCATTCTGACATTTTTCTGTTTACCCTTTTATGGGCCCTATCCACTGCCCTAACTCCTACATCCTTAGCATGCCTCCAACACCTGTGTGGTACAATTTCCAACCACGCTAATGTAGCCCATGGCCACCATGTCTGCTTGATCCCAAAGTCCTCCTTCATCCTGTGGATCTAAGCCACACAGGGCACCTTGCCCAGATCACTCCCCCCTACATGGATAATGATCAAATCTGGTGCCTGCAAGTGTCTGCTGCTCTCATCCAATAATGGCAAAAGATCCCATCTTAGGCCCTTTTTCCCTCGCCACTCTATCACAGTCTTCCTTGGGACCTGTCCCTGCTGGTGACCCCTGGACATGTTAGCTGCCCACTTCTCCATCCAATGGATAAAAGAATGGCCGATGATCCACACCACCCTGTGATGTCTGGTCTGTGTAAGACAGCAAAAATCAGCATTAACAGTCATTTTCTCACATATCTCTTGTAGGCCCATACTCTGGACCTCTACAGTGGAGCCTCCCAGCCTAGTCACCTCTGAGGCTGCCCCGATCCTAAATGAATGTGAAACAAATCTTGTAGGGTCCTCCCTGAGGAAACACATCCCTATCTTGAGGACTACTGTTAACTGGGCAGCAGTCATGGGCTCCCCATTCCCGTACCTAAAGAAACTTCCCTGTTCCTGCAGCTGTGCTGCTGCATACTCCATGATGGCTTTTAATACCACCCCCAAGATCCTTCCATGTGAGTGAGCCCCACCCTGCTTCCTTGCCCTACCTTGGTCTTGGAACACCTGAGCCACACCATGGCACAGCCCCCGACCAAGAGATGTCATGGTCCTGCAAACCCCCCAGCTTGTTGCCTTTCCCTTTTGCCATCACCTCACTAACCCTGAATGCTCCTGCTTTCATCACCAGAAAGATTGTTGCAAACAACCTAGCTTCATAAGCTGAGAAGCATATGCATGGCAGGCAATCCAGCAACCTCCCCAACAAGGCATCTTCTATGGATCTGCATCTGTCCAGCCTCTGCCCTTGCAGCCTAATCCAACCTTGCTGCATCCTGTGTATGACTGGGGCCCTGGTGGGCACACCTCAGCCCTGTATTTGGCAGACCATGCCAATGCTAGCTAGCTGTATCCCGATGGTGGCCTCAGACATTCTCCCGTCCCATTTCTCAACCATTTACCACATAGCCTGAGTTTCAGACACTGGGCCACTTACCTCCAACCCATAGCACTCCCAGAACCCCTGGAAACTTCTCCATGGTGCTTCATAGGCCTCAGCATGTTCGGGGCCCAGGTGCTCTGAAAGAGCAGCTAGGCTCAGTCCATCCAAGTTCCCAATGGCGTGCTGGCACCTGTGTTCTCTGTGCAGCCACCTTCAGAGCTAAAGCCTGGAACCTGTCCAACTGCAAGTGTGAAAGGCTATCAGCTATTTCATTCTTGACCCCTTCCACGTGCTTAGCCCTAAAGGACAAGTTCAGCTTCAATCCCTCCCACAGCAGCATGCGAGCCTCAGTGGTTCCTGACTGCCTTTTTATGACTGCCACCACCAACATGTTATTTCATCTAAATACCACCTTTTTGATCTTAAATGTCTCTCCCCATACAACTAGGGCTACCCATATGGGGAATGCCTCCAGGAATGTGATGTCCTTTGTAAGCCCAAATTCAACCCAATGGGCTGGCCTCTCCTCTGAAATCCACTCCCCTTGGCAATATGCCTCCATGCTATGGCCACCAGCAGCATCCATGAACAGTTCCAGCTCCTCCCCCTTGACCCATCTGTCCCACCAAAACATCACCCCCATTGTATTCCTGCAGAAATACCTCCCACACCTGCAGGTCCTCCCTCACATCTTTACTGATGTCCACCCAGTTTTATGACAGCTAAACCTTCGCAGATGCCCTGGCCAAGCATCTGGGAAGACCCTTCCTGGTGCCACTGCCCTACAGGTGAAACTCATATGACCTAAAACCTGCTGAACTGTTTTGAGTTTCACCCTCCTCCAGCATTTTATTCCATGGATGAGCCCCTTTATCCTGTTCACCTTGTCTGTAGGGAGCCAGTAGCACCATTTGTTCAAATACAGCTCTATCTCCAGGAATTCAAGCTGCCTGCTAGGTCCCTCCATCTTATCCCCTGCTAGTGGGACTCCGATCTCACCGTATACAGCCTCAAACCATCTGCAGTAAGCATGGCCTGTGTCTCCTCCCTGCCTTCCCCTGAGAACAAGAAGTCATCAAGATAATGCACCACTGCCCCTGCCCTGTGTCATACAGTAAATACCCACTGCAGTCAGGTACTAAATACCTCGAATGTGGTGCAGGCTACTTAACAATCTATGGGCATTGCCTTGTCAAAGTAGTACTTGTGGCGTAGACAGCCAGCTCTGATTGCTGTGTCAATTTTTTTATTACATATAAAATATGTGATGGGAAGGTCAGTTTGAGGAAACTACTGTCTTACTGGAACTGACACATCAAGACCCCCCAGGGATAAATTCTAAGGACAGGACATAGCTAAACTGCAGATATTTGGGGTGCAATTACCTTGTTAATTTGCTTTCATCCCAGAAAATAAGATTAGCCATTCATAATTCCCTCAGGGAAAATCCTTTGACTTATAATAGTTGTCAGGAAGAACTTGAGAGGGAGGGGTGTTGGAAAGAAGCCAGAATGGACATTGAAGAGAGGTTGATGTCTGGGCCAGGGAGGACCCAGAAGAATTTGGAAGGTCCAATATACTTTCCTGGGGAACCCTTGAATTACATCAGAGAGATCTTTGAGGTGTAGATTCCAAGGCCCAGATGGGATTAAGGAGGCAAATACACTTTTGCTTTGAATACAGTGACTTAGATCAAAGAAACGTTTCAGATGTATGTGTAGCAGAGCACAAACTGGTTTTGTCTGGTTAACCTGTGGAGAGGAAAGTCAGTGAGGTCGCCTATTATGTTTTTTTAAATATTTTATTTGGACATCCTGTATTGTAAAATATAGATTTTGATACACCAAGGCGGAGTTTAGTGACCTCAGAAAGGGCCGGCTCAGAACTGTGTTTAATTGCTGAAAGAACCTTGACACACACACAAGACAATAATTCTGACTGAGAGAAGAGAGACCCTCAAAGCACTGAAATAAAGTAAGCATTAGATTAGACCAGTCTGAATGTATGTATGGTAGGAACTGCACTTTAACCTGTTTGTTTTAAGGCTGCATGTGTTGGGATATGTTGGGATATATTTGTTCTGTAATTATTGTTCTGTTTTGATATTTTAAAGTAAAAATAGATTTTACAATGGAAACTGTCTGGAATGCCGTGAAATTTCTTTTTATTTTAAGTGGAGTTTTTAAAAGGTTATAAGTAACACTGTGTATGAGCTTATTGTATACCAAACTGGGAAATGGGTAGAGTTCTCTAAAGTCTTGCATAGAGTTCTAAGGGTTCATTTGAAAGACCTGGTTGGGTGCCCGTAGGCAAAGATATCTGGCCCCCCAAAGACAGAATTATCTGAGCCTGAAAATTGGGTACACTAACAAGAGGTTATTAGTTTGAATCCCTCCAGAGCTTGAGACTAAGGTGACTTGAACCCACAAAACAGACAAGAGGGTTACCTTGTTCTGTTCACTGTACACAAATCATATGCTCAGAGGTTGGCACTTTAGGAGTAGAGGACTGACCAGCTGAGCAAGTTTGTGACAGATTGGTTGGCAGTGGTGGCATAAAAAGTTTGGTGGTATAAGCTTCATCGTTCAGTGTGTCAGCTTGAGACCGTTTAGCTCACTTGGAAAAAAAAAGAAAGGCAGTGTTTTATTTCAAAAGGAAACAGAACTATATCCCTTGACTTACAGTTAAGTTCCCACCCATTTTATTTTTTTTTCTCTGAAGTGCCAGTCAGAATAATATTAGTAGTGAGGGAAGAAGAAAATGGCTTCTGACTACAGCAGGCACACCGTAGATTCCTTAAAGCACTTGTGCAGGGACAGGGGAGTCCCATTTCGGGTGAAAGCCAGTAAGCATAACCTTATAGAGGCCCTGATGGTAGCAGATACCCACAGCAGCAAGTCACAGACCATGACTGAAAGGGACCAAACCTCAAGTCTGGAAGGGCTAGCAGCCAGTGAGGGGTCCCGAGCCGATGAGGTGGACAACAGGGCCACTGCCAGTGAAGGACCACAGCAGCAGGGACAAGTCACCAGTATTCTGAATCCAGAAGTTCTCAGGTTGCAACTTGAGTTGCGCAGGATGGAGCTGGAGTCCCAGGAGAGGACAAAAAGGGAACAGAGAGTGGCAGACTATGAGGAGTGTGAGCACCAGTGAGCAGCAGAGGAGAAGAGAGAGTGAGAATGCAGAGCTGCAGAGGACAGAAGAGAGGAGCACCAGTGGCAACACGAACCGGAGAAGCTATGACTCCAACCAGCGGCACCAGGGCAGGTAAGTGGCTTGGGTTTAACTGGGACTGCAGGACTGGGTTACAAGTTGAACTCCAAATTAATAGATGAGTTTAAAGATGGGGAAGATATGGATGCCTTTTTAAATGCTTCTGAAAAAGTTTGTATTCAGGCTAAAATTTCTAGAGAGTCCTGGAGCTTCCAGCTATCCCCGCTACTTACCGGAAAAGCTTGGAATGCATTAGGTCAAATGGACAATGAAGACAGTGATGATTACAGCAAGTTAAAAACTGCACTGTTAAAAAAGCTTGAATTAACTGCTGAATCATACAGAGCTAAATTCCATAAGCTCAGGCGAAGCCCTGATATGGGCTATGAGGAGCTAGCCATGAAACAACGTCAGGTTTTAAAACATTGGTGGGAAGGAATTGAGGCAAACACCATTGATAAAATTGAAAATGTGATTTTATTAGAACAGTTTTATTGGGCATGCCCAGCAGAGTTAAAAACCTGGCTAGAGGACCAAGATCCAAAAACAGTGCAAGAGGCTGCTGAACTCTCGGACCACTATGCCAAGAGCAGACCTGCTCTGAGAGCAAGTGGGGTGGGTGTGACAGTGCAGAAAGGGAAAAGTGTGCCTTCAGGGCAGCTAAAACCCTCACTGCCTCCACCGAAACCAGTTAGCCCCAGGTTTCAAAGAAAGGATTTCTCTGAAGTAAGAAATGTTTGTTGGTTATGTAAAGAAACTGGGCATATTGCCAGACAGTGTCCAAGAAGGGCAAGCAATAATACGCAAAGTAGTACCAGAAAGGAAGTGGGTTGTTTGTGTGTCCCTGGAAGCATGCCAGTGAACATGAGGGAACACATGCACCCAGTCATGGTAAATGACATACAGATGCAGGGTTAAGGTACACAGGGGCATCCCTGACATTGATAAAAGGGGATCTGATACAGCCTGGTCAGCTTATACCCAATAAATATGTGACTGTACAGGACTTTGAGGGAGAAGAGAAAACATTGCCACTGGCCAGTGTTCTTCTGGACTGGGGTGAAACAGGGGGAACTGTGCAACAGGTGGCTATAGCTAACACATTAGCAGTGAATGTGATCTTGGATAACAATCTCCAGCAGGGGATGGTCTGTGCAGTTACCCATAGCCAAGCAGCCAGGGAAAATTGTAGTTCCCTGAGCCCCCCAGAAGCCATTGGGGAAGATACTGAGAGGCTGGTTCCCCACCCTGTGTCTCCAGAGGGGGAGACTGATAAAAAGAGGGTAGAAATTTCCCCAGTAGCAAATAACCACATAGCTACAGAGGGTTACTCCGAAGAGGGAGGGGTGACCCGTTGTCAGAGGGTTGGGATTGACAGTGATCCTGAGAGCCCTGATGCTAGTGCTAGGGACCCTAGTTTAACAACTGAAGGGGACCTATCCCATGCCTTGGGAAGGTGTGAGGGGTTCACAGCTGCTCAGAGGAGTGACCCTAGTTTAGAGAAGCTGAGGGCTTGGGCAGACTCAGACGGTGCACAGGGAGGTGACGGCAGACATAGGGTTTATTGGGAAAATGGACTTATGTATACACAGGCAGTACAGACAGAGGGAGGGATGCCAGGCAGGCAGCTTGTCGTTCCCCAGGGATATCATGTGCAGTTGCTCAAGGTTGCCAGTGATATTCCCTTGTCTGGTCATCTGGGAATCACATACACAATGCAGTGGTTGGCTCAGAATTTCTACTGGCCTAACTTCACCCAGCAGGTGAAGGAGTATTGCAGGTCTTGTCACCGGTGCCAAGAAATAGGGAAGGTGGGCAAGAAAACCCAAGCCGCCCTGATCCCCTTGCCATAGTGGAAGAGCCATTCCAGAGGGTGGGAATGGATATTGTGGGACCTTTAAATACCCCCAGCTCCTCAGGGAAGAAATCCATCCTGACTATGGTGGATTATGCCAGCTGGTACCCAGAGGCAGTCGCCCTGTCCTCACTGAGAACAAAGTGGCAGATGCCTTGCTTGGGATTTTCTCCCGTGTTGGGTTTCCGCAGGAGGTAATCACTGATCGATGGGGTTCCTTCATGTCAGACCTAATGAAATGTCTATGGAAGAAGTGTGGGGTGGTGCAGAGATGCACAACACCGTATCACCCACAAACCAATGGGCTTGTGGAACGCTTCAATGGTACCCTAAAGTCAATGCTCCCGGCATATGCTGAATAGCATGGGAGGGACTGGGAGAAATACCTTCCCCACCTGTTGTTCGCATACAGGGAGGTGCCCCAAGAGTCGACAAGATTTTCCCCCTTCGAACTCTTGTATGGATGCCGGGTACGTGGCCCCTAGACTTGATCTGGGAGGACTGGGAAGGCAAGCACGCCACCCAGGGAACTCTCATTGTGGATTACATCCTAAGGTTTAGGGAAAGGCTGAAGGAGCTTATGGGGACAGCCCAGAGCAACCTGGCATCTGCCCAACAGAAACAAATGGTATGGTGTGACCGCAGAGCCAAAGCTCGCTCATACATGGTGGGTCAGTAAGTCATAGTCCTTATTCCAGTCCGGAAAAACAAGCTTCAAGCTGAGTGGGCAGGACCATACAGAGTGGTTAGGAAGGTAAATGATGTAAACTACATTGTGGAGTTACCTGACCGTAGACAGACAGAAAGGATGTACCATGTCAACATGATGAAGCCATATGCAAATAGGGCTGACATGGTGTTCATAGTGTGTAGTCATGGGGAGGTGACAGACAAAGGAGATCCTCTTCTGAACTTGCTGGAGGAAAGTAAGCAGGAGTCCTCTGTGGAGGCAGTAAAATTGTCTCCCCAGCTGACCCCAGGCCAGATCCAGAAAGTGAGGGAGGTTTTAGCAGACTTTGCCCCCTTGTTTAGCACCAAGCCTGGACTAACCCTCTTAGCAACACATGATGTGGAGACAGAGACACAGATGCCCATACGGCAGACAGCATATTGGGTGTCAGAGGCTGTCCAAAAGGACATTAGGAGGGAAGTGGAGGAGATGCTGGATTTAGGGGTAATCCAGAGATCCCACAGTCCCTGGGCCTCACCCATAGTCCTTGTACCCAAGCCAGATGGCTCAACTTGTTTCTGTGTAGACTATCGTGGACTGAATGCAGTCATGAAGTCAAATGCCCATGCAGTGCCCCGGATAGACGAACTCCTGGACAAGTTTGGGAGGGGGCGACCTACCTTATGACCATTGACCTGACAAAGGGGTATTGGCAGGTAGAGTTAACGGACAGAACTAGTGAGAGGTCAGCCTTCATCACTCCGATAGGCTTATTTGAGTTCAAAGTAATGCCTTTCAGAATGAAGAACACCCCGGCCACTTTCCAAAGGCTGGTGAACCAGATGTTAAATGGTGCTGAGGAGTACACCGTGGGGTACCTGGATGACATTGCCATCTTCAGTACCAGCTGGGAGGAACACCTTTCACACCTTAGGGAAGTGCTGGGCAGAATACAGAGGGCCGGGCTCACTGTCAAAGCTGAGAAGTGGCATACCTCAGGCATGTGGTAGGCCATGGACAGCTCCATCCTAACCAAATCAAGATAGAGGCAATACAGGCATGGCCCAGACCAGAAACTCAGAAGCAGGTCAGGAGTTTTCTTGGGACAGCAGGGTACTATTGAAAATTTGTACCAAATTACAGTGCCCTGGCTGCTCCCCTATCTGACCTGACAAAGAAACGGATGCCCAAGAAAGTTACCTGGGGTCCAGCCTGTGAGGAAGCCTTTACCAAACTGAAGGAGGCACTGTACAGTGCTCCTGTTTTGACAAGTCCAAACTATAGTAAAACCTTTATAGTTCGGACAGACACCTCAGATGTTGGTATTGGGGCAGTACTAAGCCATACATCCAGTGAAGGGAAGGACCACCTCATAGCCCACCTGAGCTGAAAGCTGCTCCCCAGGGAACAAGTATACTCCACAGTGGAAAAGAAGTGTCTTGCCCTAGTGTGGGCCATAAAGAAATTGGAGCCATACTTGTATGGGCAGCCTTTGGTGGTGCAGACTGACCACAACCCCCTGGTTTGGCTAACGCAGGTGGGGAAAAAGAATGGCAGACTGCTCAGATGGAGTCTTGCTTTGCAAGGGTATGATCTGAAAATCGTACATAGGGCCGGAGCCCAGAATCAGAACTCAGATGGACTGTCTAGGGTCTATGAGGAGTGAACTGATTTGGGAAGCTCATTCCATGTAGGGGACAGAGCCCCCAAATTCAGTCTAGGTGGGGAGGGGTGTGATGTAGACAGCCAGCTCTGATTGCTGTATCATTTTTTTTATTACATATAAAATATGTGATGGGAAGGTCAGTTTGAGGAAACTACTGTCTTACTGGAACTGACACATCAAGACCCCCCAGGGATAAGTTCAAAGGACAGGACATAGCTAAACTGCAGATATCTGGGGTGCAATTACCTTGTCAATTTGCTTTCATTCCAGGAAATAAGATTAGCCATTCATAATTCCCTCAGGGAAAAGCCTTTGACTTACAATAGTTGTCAGGAAGAACTTGAGAGGGAGGGGTGTCAGAGAGAAGCCAGAATGGACATTGAAGAGAGGTTGATGTCTGGGCCAGGGAAGACCCAGACAAATTTAGAAGGTCCAATAGACTTTCCCGGGGAACCTTTGAATTACATCAGAGAGACCTTTGAGATATAGAGTCCAAGGCCCAGACGGGATTAAAGCAGCAAATACACTTTTGCTTTGAATACAGTGACTTAGATCAAATAAACTTTTGAGATGTATGTGTAGCAGAGCACAAACCGGTTTTGTCTGGTTAACCTGTGGAGAGGAAAGTCAGTGAGGTCACCTATTATGTTTTTTAAATATTTTATTTGGATATCCTGTATTGTAAAATATAGATTTTGATACACCAAGGGGGAGTTTAGTGGCCTCAGAAAGAGCCGGCTCAGAACTGTCTATAATTGCTGAAAGAACCTTGACACACACACACAAGACAATAATTCTGACTGAGAGAAGAGAGACCCTCAAAGCACTGAAAGAAAGTAAGCATTAGATTAGACCAGTCTGAATGTATGTACTGTAGGAACTGCACTTTAACCTGTTTGTTTTAAGGCTGTATATGTTGGGATATATTTGTTCTGTAATTATTGTTCTGTTTTGATATTTTAAAGTAAAAAGAGATTTTACAACGGAAACTGTCTGGAGTGCCATGACATTTCTTTTTATTTTCAGTGGAGCTTTTAAAAGGTTATAAGTAACACTGTGTATGAGCTTATTGTATACCAAATTGGGAACTGGATAGAGTTCTCTAAAGTCTTGCATAGAGTTCTAAGACCTGAAAAGACCTGAAAGTTGAAAGTTGGGTGCCCGTAGGCAAATATATCTGGCCTCCCGAAGACAGAATTATCTGAGCCTGATAATTGGGTATGCTAACAAGAGGTTATCAGTTTGAATTCCTCCAGAGCTTGAGACTAAGGTGACTTGAACCCACAAAACAGACAAGAGGGTTACCTTGTTCTGTTCGCTGTACACAAATCATACGCTCAGAGGTTGGCACTTTGGGAGTAGAGGACTGACCTGCTGAGCGAGTTTGTGACAGTACTTACCTTAGTGCTGGAATCCTAGCAGCTCCCAATCCTGCTCCCTGACTGGTAGCAGCCTGAAAGTGGACTCAGTGTCTGTTTTCACCACCCAAACCCCATTTCTGACCTATATCAAGTCAACCATGTTGCCTAAAGTGGGATGAGACACTGCGCTCCGTTCAGGCGCAATGGTGTCATTGACCGAGTCCCCCTCCAGGTATGACAAATAATGAATCAGTCTGTACTACCCTGGTACTTTTTTGGGACAATGCCTTGTGGGGAGACTCTAAAATTCTCAAACAGAGGAGCCTTAAATGGGCCTTCCACCCTTCCCGCTGCCACTTCTTTCTTGATCTTCTTCTTCTCCACAATCACCACCAGCTCTTTTATGGGTGCTAAGTTTTTTGGCCCCATGGCCTTTCTATTCCCCGAGTAATATAAATTGAAACTCAGTGTAAAACCCTCACTAAGCAGTGAAGCCACCCCCTCATCAGAGCAGTCTTCAGTCCATGCCGCCACCATCCATGCACAGACTGGGGACCGAGCCAGGGGAAAGCTCCGCCCCCCACCCCAGCTCCTAGCATCCCCTTACCATCCCCAATACCCTTCCCTGCCACTATGCCACTGGAAATTCCCCCTTGCCCATTGTAGCCCCCAAACCCCCATGTCCACCCCGAAAAACCTGACCATGCGCTAGGGAGGCCTGCCTATCCCCCAGCATTCTGCACCTGTGAACTTGGTGTGTTCCCCCACAACCAGAACAGACGTGCTTCTATTTGCAATTGACCCACATACAGTTAGCTTTGTTAAGTGACCAGCAGGTGTTTGCACCCAACCCCCAGTTGGCTTTCTTTCCCTCAGCTTCTGTCCTCCCTGGAGCAGATAGGGTCTGATCCAAAATTCAGGTAATGTAACATCCCACCTGACCTCCCCATGGGATGCCACCCTCTGCCTGAATTTCTCATCATAAATGAGCCATCCGTAGTCACTCTTGACCCTGTAGGTGTCCCTGATGATGTCTGAGTATGTAAGCAAAGGGATAGCCAGTTCAGGTTTCTTTTGCAACATTATAGCACTAAAATGCGTAAAACCTTCCATCCAGGCTCCAAATGTCTTTTCCTTGCCTTCTGCATCATAAACATCTTCCCTACTATGACTAGAGCCACCACTGTCTCTGAGTTGCCCACTGACTCCTTCTGTTCATACTTTTAAGCCGTGTCTTTGTCTATCAATGCAAACATGTCTACATACTTCCCTTTCCATATTTTTTCCTTGAGGGCCTGGGACACATGGTGCATCAGGGTCATCCCCGGTGGCCACCCCAAATTAGCCTTGCTGCCCCCAGCCCCAGACCTATGGTCTCTGCCCCTTTTTCTGTTTTCTTCTCATCTTGCAATTTCTTCCAAACCTTGTCCACCTCCTCCCAACCTTTTTTGCCCTGTTTCTCCCTGATGCCTGCCAGGTAGCCCTTCAAACTATCTTCCACCAACAGGTCTACCACGGGTGCCTTACCCTCCTCCAGCTGACACTCACCACCCTCATCAGGTTGCTTCTGGTCGGCCTCTTGTTGGGTCTCTCCTTACGAGCAGGCAGTTCCTTCCTCTTATCCATATTCCTCACCTTCTCTTACTCTGTCCTTGATTCTTTCAGAATGACCTGCACTTGCTCTATCAGCTCTGCAGCCTTCTGAGCCAGCACCTTGCTGGACTTCTGCTTCGGAACCTTCTTGGGTGCCATCCTAGAATACAACAATAAAAAAAGTAGCCTACTGACACTGATACCTAAAAGGGGGGGGCTGGGACCCAGTGCATTGCCTCCCCTTCCCCACCCCCATGACTTCCCCCTCTTATTTATTTATTTTTCTGAACATGGGGCCCAAGAATGCCAGCTCCTCACCTCTCTGCCCAATGTCTGTAGTAAGGAGTGATCACTATTTTGTCAAACCAGACCTTCAGGGCCTGCTGCTCACATAGAAAAATGCAGTACTGTACCCATGGTTAAAAGTTCTGTGCATTACCCTCTTTTTAGCAGCACGATAACAGCCGTAAGGCATGATTACTATTTCATCATATCATATTCGAAGGGCCTGCTGTTCACCTAGAAAATGCCTAACTCTACCAATAGTTACAAACTCTGTGTGTACCCCCATTAGCTGGATGATCAGAGAATTGTTCAATTTTATTTTAAAAAAAGAATGCTGTATGTGGGCCTCTACATCCTGCTCCCATTGGCTGTGTGGCCATGCACAGGTCAATCAAGTACCTGCAGCCTGCTCTCCTGTGCTCAAACAATGATGCTACTGCTTCCCTCATGCTAGCATCACCTGAAACACCACCATCCGGATAAAATAAACCATAAACCCAGACTGGGGCCCCTTAATGCCCTTCCAGGTCATCTTGATCTCTCTGAAGCATTTGACACTGTAGACCATGGTGTGCTGTTGGAGTGCCTGCTGCTCATCTGTGGACTGTCTGGTATGGTCTTCAGATGGTTTTGATCTTTCCTCAAGGATAGAACTCAGAGAGTGGTGTCTGAGATTTATTCCTCGGCCCCTCTCCCCTTATCCTGTGGGTTGCCGCAGGGCTCCATCTTGTCACCCATGTTGTTTGCAGTGTATACCCTGCAGTTAGGAAAGATTATTAGGCAGTACTGTCTGAGTTTTCAGTGCTGTGCAGATGACACTCAGTTGTACATGTCCTTTGCACCTGGTCAGGATGTGTTCCTCTCAGTATTTAACAGCTGTCTAGCCAAGATCCATGACTGGATGAGTGTGAGCTGGCTGCGGTTGAACCCAGCTAAAACTGAGGTGCTGGTTGTGGACCCAGTTCATCATGAGGTGGGTTTGTCAGCAGGTCTATCCATGGGACTGTCTCGGTGGTGTTCAGCTGACTACCTCAGACCGAGTGCGGAACCTGGGCATTATTGTTGATGATGGCTTGACTCTGAAATTGCAGGTGTCAGCAGTCATCAAGACCTCTTTTTACCATCTGAGGAATATCGCCCAGACAAAACACTTCGTTCCCCCCAAGGATCTTCCAGTGCATACCTTCGTTACCTCTCACCTTGACTACTGCAATGGCCTTCACCTAGGGCTACTGGGGGTTGATGTCTGCCACCACCAGCTAGTGCAAAATGCGGCAGCAGCCAGGCTATTGACTGGTACATATAGAACAAGTCATATAATTCCTGTGCTCTGCAGACTGCACTGACTGCCAGTGTGGTGGAGGATCACCTTCGAGGTTGGTTTGCTGACCTATAAAGCCCTACATGATCAGGGACCTAGTTACTTGCAAGATCTCCTTTGCTCTTACTGTCCCCTCCACCCTCTCCAATCCACCGACGAGGGATTGCTAGAGATTCACAGTGTCCGTTTAAAGACATCTGGGGCCCGTTTTTTTGGTTTTGTGGCCCCAACCCTGTGGAATTCTCTACTTGGCCGGGCGCAAAATTGCCTGACCATCCAGGACTTTAAAACTGCACTAAAGATCTACTTATTTGATCTGGCATATCCAGATTTTTGGGTATTATTATAACTGCTAGAGTTTTAAATTGTAGTATTGTATTGATTATTGTTGTGATTGTTTATTGCATTTTGTTTTATTGTGTACAAGAACCTTGGTTGCAAGAAAGGTGCTTTTTTATAAATAAAGTATGATTTGATTTGAACATCCTAACATCTGCTTTCTTGCTTTTTTTTTTGATCCCTTCTCATGCCTGTCTCTTATTCCCCCAATCTGGTAGCACTATCAGTACTGTCCCCCTTCTGAGGCCCTGCTTGCGGCCTACCATGTGGCCTGTTCTTTCAAATGGGCCCACATAGGCTGCTCATCTGCAAGCCTCCATTCCCACTCCTATTGCTGGTGGACACCCTTGAACACCTGACCCCGGTATGAACACCACAAACTCTTCCAGCAAGCAAGGGTTGTGGGGACTTCTGTCCTGGCCCCACCAACTTCCTAGGCCTACGACCACCCCCTCTTATTCCCTCCAGGCCCCTGACCAGTCCCATGCTGTCTGCATGCCATGTTATATTCAGCAGGCACCACTCTGGTGGGCCATCTGTGGCCTGCACAATCCCCAAGCCCCCTTGCTACAGCTCCTGTCTTTCTACCTCCCTCGCCCCCCCTCCCTTCCTTGTGGTCACCACCAACCCCCCACCCACATAGCCATGGGAAAAAGGGGTAGCACCACTGCATCCCTCTCCCTCTTTTGTTTAGCTGCTTCTGACCGGGCCCCTGGCCTGACTACCCCATGGCCTGTAGCTCGCCACAAGGTCTGGCGTCCTCAATGACGCCCTTGCCCCAGGCAGCCTTCCATGCATCCAGATCCCCTTCCCGAACCGCAAACCCTTCTCTACCACTGTGCAGCCTCTCGCCGTCATGTGGCATGGCGTTCACCTGGCAGACCCCCTCACTGGGCTGCCACCAAAGTAGTGACCCTACAAAACACCCATTCAACTTCTAAACCCAACCTCTGGGGGGCCATAAAGAAGACTCCCATGAAATACTGTGCAGCCTCCCCCTGACATGTGGTTTGGTGTTCTCCTGGCTGATTCCCCATCCCGGGACCAATGCCAAAGTGGCACCATCCACACCTCTGTTTTTTCCCATGCCAGCCTGAGGGGCCGAAGCAAATATTTCCTGCTTCTCTTTCTATTTTTTGTTTCTTTTCTGCCATGGAGCCAACTCACAAGCGGCTCCCGCAAGGCCCTGCTTGCTCTGTGCATCTTGGCAGGTGAAACCCGCTCACCACTCCACTTCAATTACTCTCCAACAGCCTCACTATTACCAGCACAAACCCATCTGGAACTTACCACACATATAAAATGGCAGCTCTTACCGTGGGCTCCTTTACCTCTTCCATCACTCGAAATTACCACATGGCAGGTCCATCATTAACACATACCCAATAAGAGAAAATCATTTTCTACCTAAAATACTGGCTAGAAATAAACAACAAACACAGTTAATTTTCAATAACAAAATATGCTCTGAGACACAAAGAAATCTGCTTTTTCTTTCAGCCAGGCCCATACCAGGCCTTCCACCTTACCTGGTCAATAGAGAAACTACCTCCAAACTTCCAAATCATCTTTGCAGAAGTTTTCAAGTTAACAGCTGCAGGAGAGAGGGACTTTCTCTCCCTGCAGCCCTTTTTCTACCCCTCCATAGCCCACCCCTGCCTTTCTTCCTGCCTGTCCCCTATGCTGCCAGTCACCCTACCAAGCCCAACCCCTGCATGACCTCACACCTCCCGCCCCCCTGTGATGTCATCTCCCCTCCCTCCCTTCCTCCCTTGCTACCTGACCCCACTACCTATCCTCCCTTTTCCCCCTCCTACCTGCACTTCTCCCCTATTGCCTGACAAATGCATCTGGCTGCTACTACGTCCACCCCACCCCCTGCCTCTCCCCTTTGTCTCTGTGTCCCCCTCCTAGTGGTTGCTGCCCCAGGCCATACTTTGGTCTTTACTCTCTAAATGTGTTTTTAAATAATAACTGTTCCAATTGTTCTGTATTCACCCGCAATGTTGTTATTTCTATTGTATCCTACTGTTTCCAATTTGTACTGTAATCACCCGCAATGTTGTTATTTCTTTTGTATCCTCTGTGCTATTCTTCAACTGACATGGAACCTTTGTAAAAGAGCCTTGGCTCAAAGGTAATTGTAATCCTAGATCTAAATAAATAAATAAATAAAGTTTCATACCAGTCAACTTGACATGAAAAAAAAAACACGCAAATCAGCTGTCCACACAAATAGGACTTTAGGCAGAAAAAAATACAGTAAACAGTGCCCTACCTCATCAGATGACGAAAAGCGAATGATCGAGCCGGCCTGGTAGTGCTGAGGGTTGAGGCGCTGGACGCCACACCTCATGACACACTAGCTACCCGGGTTCAGGAGCAAGCCTGGGCCATCGGGGGTAGGCAGGGAGAGGATTGAGCATCCAGAGGACAGCTCTCCTCCTGGGAGGGAGGGGTGGTCTGTGCTCAGTGTTTGACTGGCCTCTGGCAGAGGCTGGCGGCACAGTAAGCACAGAGCAGATGTAGAGGGATGGGGAGTGGCCATGCTGACAGTGTTGCCTTGGCGTAGGGTGTATGCCACTCCCCCACACAGAAAAAGGGAAAAACACCTGTGGATCCTGGGAAGAAGGAGCACCTGAACTGTGCCTCCACTGTGCCCTCACCTGCCCAACTACCTCCGGTCCATAAGGCAATTCTTGTGGGGGCAGGAAGAAATAGGCTGTTGGTTAACTAGGATCTGCGGCCTATCCTGTAGGTAGGGAAATGGGCAGACTAGGTGGGCCAAGCGGTCCTTATCTGCCATCAAAGTATATGTTTCTATGCTTCTATGTTTCCTTTTGCTAGCCCCAGGGATCCGATGACAACTCAGGCTGCTCTTTAATAGGGCAACCCCTTTTGTTGAAATGACTCAGTGTTTACTCATAAAGTTGAAATATTATTACTTTTTGAACCCACATTTTCAAATCCCTCACCAAAACCTGTTTCCACAGTTATTTCACAAAACAATGTTTTGGGTCACATTTCGTAAATGACACCTTGTCATATTCATATGCTGGGCTAATAAAAACTAGTCTTTTCAAAATTCAAGATAACAACAGTGTCATGTGTGATCCTCTTAATTTCCCAATCATGGCAATTTCACCATTATAACTCATGTAATTAATGACTTTAATTTTAGCCTTTGCACTATCAATGCCCAACACCTACATAGCAAAGACAAGTAAGCATACATTTGTCATTTAAAATGCTTATTTTGCACATTTGTGCTACTTGTGACATCCCTGTTAGACCACAAAAAATGTGATGTAATTTGTTGTTGCTAGTGCCACAAGTTGTGCATGAAAAATGACACGTGCATCAAAATAATAATTTTTTACCACAAAGTGAGGAAACTGTCGTAGATGTGCTGAAACATTTGAAAATCAAACATTGAATTTTTTTTTTTATTTATTTATCCTCCTAGCCACCTCTCTGCCCCCGGTACTCCTCGCATCCCATCCGGGGATCCGGCCGCTGTCCGTCTCGTCCTGCCGGCACCCTGAACTCCTGCGGCTTTTGCCCCCCACAGTGGGGTGGCAGGGAGCCCAATAACTCCCCACTCTCACGGATCCACTACGGATGCCAGCTCCGGATGAACACTCGTGGAAGACCATCAAGCCGCGTGAGAGGTGTCACCTTTTTCCTTGTTCGCTCCACTACCTTTTTGCTGGAGCCATGGGCGTGCAATGATGCCAACGGGGGCAGAGGCGCATGCGTCCACACGCTTCTCCAACCCAGGCCTCTTACCCAGACTCCTTCTCGATGCTGTCACCCCATGCCCTGACCCCCAGCCTCCACTAGGGGGCAATCGGGCATCAGAAAGTGAATCCTCCCTTCCCGGAGAAGGAGAGCAGTCCAATGGATGCTCTATCTTTCTCCTCCCCGCCAACCCCCGATGACCCATGCTCATTCCCAAACACAGGTCGCCGGCGCAGCGCGAGGTAAGGCATCCAGCATCTCAGCCCTCAGCACCACCGGGCCGGCCAAACATTAACATTTAGAATATTTTGGGTGTTGCAGATATGGGAGAAGAGCTGCAGTAAATTGTGTGGCTATACTTGTTAAAATCCAGACCATACTGTTTTAATACAGAGCACCATATTTCTGGTTCACGTTCTTTATGATGTATGTGACATTTAAAATTCAGAAACTAGTACAACCATATACAAAAGAATTTTAATTTCTCAGCATATTCTAACTGATGTATGGGTTAGAAATGATTGAGTTCTTTAACCTTTTTGTGTGTTCTGCATAACATTGCTACTACAGTCAGCACTTGGCAACAACTACGAAGGCAATTGGTTCCCTGCACACCCAACTGGAGGAAAAAAGGAAGCCATGGTGATCCCAATTATTGAGGCAGGGGACAGAGGGATTAATGTAGAAAAAAGCAGAATAAAAAAAAATTAATAAGATTAGCCATTGTACAAACCACCTAGCTTACGCAGTATCCTCTAAAACTTTCTTTTTTGCAGTTACTGTTTTGTGACTAATTCTAAACCCAGACTGATGTTTGTTTAAAGCAGCAATATTTGTTAGTGAGAAAAAATGCCATCATATATTTTTAGTAATGATGTATTTCTGTCAAAAACAAAATGGATAGGATTTCAAATGGCTTAGATTGCCACAAGCCCTGGGTGCACCGACGATACAGTGCATGGGGCTTGAAGTGATCTAATGGGATTTTCTATCCTGTGCAGCAATTGCCACAAGTTAGACCAACTTTTTCTGATCTAACTTGTGGTAATCCTGGGGGCCTTTTTTACGAACCTTGCACCAGATATTTGGCACAAGCTGTTGTAAATTGTGAAAACTGTCACAACTGCACCCAAGATTGTAAAATCTCTGCAAGCCCTGCACCACACTTTGACAATCTGGTCCAGTATATCAATTTTGCTGTTCATTGTGTTTTCCTCCTAAACTGAGATATGGGGTTTTGAAGTTTCAAAAATCCCTGTTCTCTAGCTGTGCCCATTATGAATAAGTAAAACATTTTGTTGTGGTGCCAAGCTGTTTAACATCAAAAATACGTGCTAGTACCCTTTTATTGCAGTCACAGTATGAATCTAGTATGTAAAGTCAAAACATAACATAAAAAGGGGACTTTTAAATATTGCTAGTGGCTGCCACATTTAATGACGAGTCAGTAAATATGTATTGCTAGTGGCAGCCATATTTAATGACTTGAGTCATTAAAGCAGTAGTACTATATAATCAGGAAGTTATAATCAAAATTTAGCTTTTTGGCTGGAAGCATGCAGCCATAGTCCTGGTTTCCATACCTGTAAATTTTTTTTTTCTAGCGAGTATTAATTTTTTATATATTTAAAAGTGATTTCCATGCTTGTGGATCCACAGTAAATATGGCTGCTGCCTAATTTGCAGCTGAACTCCCCCCTCATGTCTCATCATGTATTTTGTTTGCTTCCGTGGGACCCTGTGCTGCATGTTCCCACTGTCCCTGTGTAGTGCTGCGAGTCATGTGCATGTGTGGTTGGCAGCAGAGGGTTCCAATGCAACATGGAGGGTGGGAGAAATGTAAACAAAAACAAAAGAATGGGGCAAATTACAGGGTGATAGTACTGTGAAAACAAGAAAGATTACCAGGTAAATGCTCAACAGAGTACAGGAAACAAACTGTTGCAAAAGATCAGATTTTTGTTATATAGTACTGCTGCTTTAATTATATAAGTAGTAGTAAAAGTTGTTATATAATTAGTAATAAAACTGTTATATCATTAGTGATAAACACTGTTTAAAAAACAACTGAGAGAAATAAAATATACTGATGATAAATCTAATGATGTTAGAAATAGATTAGTGATAAAAAAAAACTATATGAGATTGTTAGCTACTAACAAATGCTGCTGCTTTAAAAAGTTAGCTGTATCAAGAAACATATTTAAATTAATTGTCAAACAAAGAGTCCCCAATTGTTGCTAAACCTGATTGACTCAGTAGTGATCTACAGTTTAAAATAGAAACCTCTCCTTTTATACATGAAGTGGCAAAAGCAGCTTTCTAGGCCATGGGATTTCATTAGTTTACAAAGTGGGATTGAACATATGAGCAACTGGTAAGCTATAATCTCGGCTGCAAACTTAATGAAGTACAGTTCATGAAGACCATCTGGGTCTGGTGATTTTTCTATAGCCAATTCACTGAGCAATTTTAACATACAGTAGCTTTACATGTAAAATCATTAGAATGGAACTCTTATTAGTCACTCAGCCAATAGAAGAAGAACCTACATTATTATAGGGACATCATGGCAGTAGCAGTTTGAACTAATATTATATAAAAACTAACCTGCATTAATAAAATACTGATTTAATTATAGTCTACTCAGTTTGCCTGAGCATGTTGACCATGTTAAAATATATCATAAATATATGTGCAGCACATTTCAACAACATAGCATCAGAATCATAGAACGACACAATAGAGAAAGATTTTTTAAGTATTTTCTTTCATGAAACAATTTCATTTTTTGAGAATATAGTTTTATTAAATGCACATGCACTTTTAGGAAAACATGAATCAATCCTAATATACTGTATGAGCAATTATCTTTGCTAGTGTCATATGTAGAAATGTGATACCATATAAAAACGTTTTTTACTGATTTCATCTGTTTTACTGGTAAACACAAGCAAAGCAGTGTCCTTGTTCTTGATGCAGTAGGAGGATATTACTGCATCTTGTGTGTCTGGACTGTTTGGGGATGTTCCTAAAGTTCATAAAATATGTAGTGAGTGGAAACTAAAGACTATCACCAAAACAAGTTTATTCGCTTTCTCACCTGTACTCAGAAAAAGTCAAAGAAGGAAATTTTATTATACTGTATATGCTGTAGCACCTTCCATGCACATGGTATTCCAAAGCACTTCACAAACCACAAACAGTTACATCAGCCATTATGTAACACAATAACTTAGTATCATGATGGCAGAAGGGAAGTATGGTCCATCTTGTCCACCCCTCCTGCTGCACAGCAGTGGGTCTACCAATTTGAGTGTGGACGTTCATCTAAGCTTATGATCCATTACGTTGGCCTCGATGCCATTCATCCTCAGGAATCTGTTGAGTCCTGCTCTGGAAGTCTCAGCAATACTATCTTCTACAGCCTCACTGGGTAGGCTATTCCACATGTTATGCATCCTTTGTGTGAACTAACGATTTTTAGTTTCCCCCTGATTCTACTCCATTAGTTCTGTTTGTATTCATCAGCTGAAACATTTGAAACATTTGTATATATTCCACCCCATCTGTCTTCTTTAGTTTTCAAAACAATATGATCATGTCCCCTTTCAGCCTTCTCTTTTCTAGTCTGAATAAGGAGACTATGTCCTGTCTTTCCTCATAGGTATTGTCTCCAAAGCACTAATCAGCTTGGTTACTCTGTGTTACACTTCATCATCCCTTCAGCATCATTGTTGTACTGTAAGGACCAGATACAGACACAATATTCCAGGTGTGGTCTAACCAAGGCCTTGTAAAGAAGAGAGGATCACCTCCATTGACCTACTTCTTACCTCCCTCCTAATGATTCCCAGCATTGCATTTGTTTTCCTGACTACGGCAACACACTGTCTGGCCTTAGCCTACTGTCCTTGATCACCCCTATGTTGTGCAATTATGTTGTCTACTATTGCACCACACAGAGTGTACGTGTGACACAGATTCAATGCACCTTGGTGTAAGTATGTGTCCCTAATGTGTGCAGGTCTCCTTGCAGTACATCAAACTAAAAAAACACACTCCAAGAGTCCATAATGTTTGCAAGAATCGCTGCATTTATCACAAAACTATTAGCATCAAAATGTGGGCAGACAGTGCAAACTTACAAAAGAGAGCTGCTCTCAGTTGCAAACCCTGGGACTTCGAAGTACAAACCTCTTCCTTGGGGGCATTGCTTTCTCTTTCTGAACCCCACCTTTTAAATCATGAGCAATGACCATGTGATTGATGACATGCTTGCCTTAGTTCAGTATGTTCTGCTGGCTTAAGAGATCAAGTTAGTACTTAAAAATGTTAAACTTTTTATTTTGGTGGCACCACAACTACTAAAAATAAAAATATAAGTCAGATTTTTCAATCTTCATAATATTTCCATCTTAACTATTTGTTTTTAGCTTTTGTTTCAGTATTAAAATCCGAAATATACATCTGGAGGGAAAAATAGTTTGCCTGCTGCGTTAATCCAGAAGGACAAGAAGGTACTTATTAAACATGACAGTTGGTATGATCCACAGCTTGTATAATTTCAGGACAATACAAAATTGAAACTCTAAACATGTAAAACTATGGGTCTGCCCAGTGGCACTGAGGGTTGAGACTCTGGATACCACACCTCGTGCCACACCGGCGACCAGGGTTCGGGAAAGGATTCGGGTCATTGGGGGTCAGTTGTGGAGGGAGAAGATCATGCATCTGGAGGACTGCTCTCCTCTCCCAGGGTGGGTAAAGGGCTTGCATGGCACACTAGAGGCCCCTGGTGGAGATTGGGGAGCACTGCAGCTTGTGTTTTGGAACATAGGGGTTGGAGCATCGGCGGGCGTCAGCACGTCCAATGCATGGATGCCATTGCACATCTGCTTTCCAGGGGGAAGAAATACAGAAATACCCCTACTTCCTGGATAGGCAACGGCATTCTCCTGTGCCCTGCTGCTGCATGCCCAATGCCGGGCTCAACTCACTGGCTCTCCTGATCCCCCTGTCCTGCCTTGGTCTGGTGATTGCAGATCCTGGTCAATGGATCAGGTAGGTGGGGGAGTGTCTGTCCCTGATATCCCAGTGGGGAGAGCTTCAGACGGGTGGTAGCATGGAGGTGGCCAGTGAGAGATGCTAGAGAGAGTTCCAGGGAAGCAGGTGAGAAAAAGAGTTTAAAAAAACATGTAAAACTATGTGGCCAAATATCACTTGATATGGTGCAACAAATACAGTTGCCTCCTTTAAGAGGGATACAATAACTATACTGTTTGTACATCCCTTCTCTCTTCTGTGTCCGCTCCTTTTTTTTAATCAAGTTTTTTACCCCCATACCGCTGCCTGCTTCTACGTACTGGCTCTTCATGCCAGTAACCTTCTAACCCTATCTGCCATGACTACTCCCACCACCCCCACTGTCAGAGTCAGTGGAAATCCACACTGCATAGGGGCTGAGTGTGCCAGTGACTGTATACTGGTTGTATGGGAGACATAAGACTTTCTTGGTTTTCCCCAGGAACTTAAGCCCCTCCCACTTCCCCAAACACAGGGTAGTGCTACAACTGGCCTTGGGCACACACCGACATCTCTGCAGAGGAGGCAGTTTCCCAGAACCACTGCAGGGGTTATGGCAGCAGTGAAACTCCAGCATCACCTCTCCCCAGCTGGGAACACTGCCGGGGGAAGCACTGCCCCAACCCCCTTGGCTGTCTAGCCCAGCTCTGAGTTCATTCCTAAACCCAAGTAGCAAGTGTGTGAACACAACATGCTACCCGCTGGGTAATCAGGTTGTCCTTGTGTCTACTCTTCTTGCCAATTTAGCATCATCAGCAAACTTTAGCAACTGGCTGCTGCCCCCTCCTCCAGGTTATTTAAGCAATAATGCACAACAGTGTTTGTGGTATTGTGTAATAATGTCATGCCTTCAGTGGTTGAAGCTGGAGGCTGCAGGCTGAGTGCGTTCAACACTGGAGAAGTGATGTTATTACACGGTAACACACACCCTGGAGTGGCTTATTGCTATTACACAATGGATCATTTTTTAAAAAGAGAATGGAAAAAACATGTTTTAAACATTTTTTTTTTATTTTTCTTTGAGGAGGTATACCTATTCAAAAAAAATAGTCCATACTTTCTGTTTCATCCAGCAGTTGGTGCTGCTCCTACATGCTTGCCCTGTATCTCCTTTATATCTCTCTCTCACTTTATTTCTTGTGACTCAAAGCCACCCCCACCCATTGATTGTGTTGCTGTCTGCCTTTCTTTTTTACTGCATCAGGTAAGTCTGAAATTCCCATCTTTTTTATTTTGTTTCTTAAGTTATCATACCAACGGCTGCTTTTAAGCTGAGATGCAGTTCTGAGTGAGCAGTTCATGAAGCCAGCAAGTTTTCAAATACCGGTTGCTCAGACTTACTGCTCCTGTGTGGTGAAGCTGAATAAAACTATATCTTAATGTTAAAAAAACAGGAAAGAAAGAAAGAAGTTTCATCTATTTAGAGGTGCCGTAGGTGCTGTGTTACTCTGGAGCTGCCACTTTTGCCAGAAGATGGACTGAAAGGGGAAGTGAGTGAAAGTGGAATGGCTTTCATTTTACATTTCACCGAAATGGAAAAATCAAAGCTGCTGGGATCTCGTTCACCTTCCTGTTCTGACTCGCTTTAGGTTTGTTCTTAACACTTCCTTGTGTGTGTATTTTTTGTTTTTTTGTGTTTTGTAAAATTAAAGCACTTGTGGCTGTTAGGGGAATGTAAAGCCATCTTCTGATGTAGGCTGTGTCAATGGCTGTGATTGTGTGGGGACTGTGAAGCCATATCATCTTAGCAGTGGCTTGATCAGGGAGGGAGGGATTTCATTCACTGTTTTGTGGTCATCTCTGTGCCTGCCATAGATACAGTGATATTATTGTCTAATAACATCACTGTTTCTAGGGGTCAGGAGCCAAATCAGGTTCCTAGAATTTTTCTTGCCATTGTTTAATAATAAATATATTAACTTGTAACGTGCCTAGCATCAATCCCTGGGGTACCCACACTCGCTACAGCTTGACTGAATACTGACCATCCACCACCATGCTCCAGTTCTTACCTGTGTTTTATGGATTCCATATTATGTTACTTTGTTAATGAATTTTCCATATGGTGTAGTGTTGAAGCTGTTGCCGAAGTCCAGATATAGTTCATCAACCACTTAGCCCCTAACCATCTCCTTGGTTACCTTCTCAAAGAAGACAATCAGGTTTCCTTGGCAAGATCTTACTTTTGTGAAGTCATGATATGTGCAAGAGAACAGGCCATTTTCATTAATGTGCTGAGCTGGCACACATTATTCTTGACTTGGACACCTTTGCCAAGTAAGCACTGAGGAATGGAACACAGGTCTGTAGTTAGAGAGGTACACAACATCGGATTCCCTTGTCTAGTCATGTCGATCAGTATGTTGAGTTAAGAACTGTCAAGAATAATCAAGGTCATCTTTTTACACTTGCCTGTCTTTTTGCAGTTTGCCAGCTGACAGCTGGAGTTAAAGGGCATTTGAAGGTGCACACACGCACACACACTGTTTTGGTACAATGCCTCCTGTTAACTCTTTAAAAAGCCTGCAGATGAAGACATGTATTTATAGCATTTTAAAACAGTGATACTGAGTGGTACAATGCATTACAGTTAATTGCCATTGAGGACATTGGCACACTAGTTCAAGACATATTTAGTCATGATGAAAACTGACACTGGGTACCACTGCACCTGGGTCTGACCTTGTCCCCTTTTTAAACTGAGGGATTGCATTTGCTGTTTTCCAGTTAAGTGGTACTATCTCATTTTGTAAGGAATCATGAAAGATATCAGTGATGGTCCATGCCACAAACCCCTTTTCACTTCACTATTACCCCTAGGTGGATACCATTCAAACCCTGAGACTGCTGTAGATTCACACCCTCCAGATATTTGATACAAAAATAAAAAGATTGATTGGTTGATAGACTTGCCTTCTAATCTTTGCATGTTAAGCATTGCTTCCTGTTCTGCCAGCACCTCTCCCAAAAATTTCCACAGCTATCACCTATGACTTTCGAGTGGAATGCTGACACAAAAAGGTTATTCAGTGCATCTGACTCTGCAATTCTCTACACCTCACTCAATGTTCCTTCCCCACAATACCCAATTTTCAGTGACTGCACCTTATCACTGACTCTCATTTTGTTCTGTATGTATTAAAAAAATATTTACTATTCTCCTTGACCTTCTTCATAATGCTGTGTGCTAGACCTGAATTGGCTTCAGCAATGGTGGCTCTGAATTCCTTCTGTAATGGCATGAACTCTACTTCCAATGCTCTGTCCCCAGAATCCTTCCACTTATCATACACCCTCTTTTTTTCTCTTAACTTCCCCTGTTGTTCTTTGAACAACCATAGATGTCTTCACTTAACTCTATTTAAATAATTGCCCATAAGGACATATCTAATCACTGTCTCCACTATCGTTTTCTTCACAGCAAGTTGCTCTAGGTAATTTTACCTCTGGATCCTCGCCTCTGCGCAATCCTGTGGAGTCCATCAAGGCTCATGTCTTGCCTCTGTATTGTTTTATGTGTACATGATGCCTTTGGAGGTGATCATCAGATGGTATGGTATTGAGTTTCACTGCTATGCAGATGATACTCTCAGTTGCATTTTTCCTGTTCTTCTGGCACAGATCATGTGGCTTTTGTGTTAGGACCATGACTTACTGAGATAAATTATCGGACGGCCTCAGACTTGTTATGTCTCAACTCAGGAAAGATAGAGGTCATGGTGATCAAGCTGGGATGTTGGGGCTTGGCTGCTGTGGGAGGTTTGGCTCTTCTTTCTGTGGGTGACCAATCTGCCATAGCTATCAGTGTGGTTCAGGACTTGGCAGTAACTTTGGACCGCAGACTGACACTAGAACAACAGGTGCTGGCTATGGTCTGATCTGGCTTTTACCATCTCTGAAACATTGCCAGGATTAAACTTCATATAGCCTACATGGACCTGGTGATGATCATCCATGATTTCATCACCTCTAGGCTGAACTATTGCAATGCTCTTTACTTAGGGTTATCTGAAGGTTTTTTACAATGCCTGCAGCTGGTACAGAATGCTACAGCCTGGCTGATAGTGGACTTTTCTCAGAGTGACCACATCACACTGGTCTTGCGGATGCTGCATTGGCTGTCTTTGTGATAATGCATCACCTTCAAGATATGCTTGTTGACTTAAGGGGTCCTAAGCAGGTTGAGGCAAGACTATTTGAAAGATCTCCTTGTCCCTTACTGACCAGTTTTTCCCCTCTGCTCCACCAATGTGGGCCTACTTGCTGTGCCCTATTCCTGGTTGAGACTCTCGGAGGACAGTGTTTTTGGAGTGTCAGCTCCAGTACATTGGAATTCATTACTACCTGGCTATATTCACATGGCCAGCATGGTGGAGGCCTTTAAAGCCTCTCTCTCAAGACCTTTTTATTTGAACAAGCTTTCCCTTGCTAATTAATTTTAAGATCTGCTTGATATTTGTTTTATTTATCTGATCATATTTTAAAATGCTGAGTTATGATATAGTTCGGTTTGCATTTTCTGACTTGTTTTATGTACAGTGATCACAGGCTTCGGGATTGGGTGCTTTATAAATAAAGATTGCCTTGATCAGGTCCTTTCACTTGGCATTAGCACCACCACTCAGTGGCATATTCATCATTTTAGCCACAGTCATCTCCATCAGCTTATCAAATCAGCTTGTTTGAAGTACAGCATCCTGGTCTGATCTTGGTGAAGTAGCTTACCCTTACCATGACTAATTCAGTCATTTTATGGTTACTGTTATTCTCAAGCTCTCCAACTTTTTATTCCTTTGACTACGTCATACTCATTAATCAGTAGCAGATCAAGAACCCACGTTCTCTCTTTACTTTCCCTTAGGCACTATCCACCTACAAGTCAATGTTAGGGGGCATTAAATTCTCAGTAAGAAACATTGGCCCCATGATTGTTGCCCATTTAATTTCATTGGCCAGTTCTGAATCATACTCTACTGTGCTACCTGGCAATCTAATATACTACCAGAATTGTTGCTCTGCCTCATGTAGACCCACATTCCAGCCACAGGCTTTCTGCAGGGCTCAGAAAACCAAACAAACCAGCAATGAGCATCTGGATATAGCAGGTCACCAATTTTATTTAAATCATACAGAATAAAAGTGAAAAAGGGTGCTTTCACAATACAAAAAGGCAAACGAAAGGCAGTCATACCTGGTTGGATGGTAGAGTGCATACAAACAACCACTGAGCAGGAAACCAACCAGTTTTGCTAGACACTTTGTCAAGGGTAATGGGTGCAGGAAACTAGTGCCATTTAAATGCATTTTAAAGGTGCAGTACAAAAATTAATTAAAAACATACTCATTAATAGAATAAGCACTAAACTTAGGAAGGCAATTGATCTCATGCAGACAAAGTCTTTCTGTGTGACACTGAGGCCACCCCCATGCCGCCAAAACATAACACGACACTCGTTCCCAATCTGATGTCAGTACCTGAAAAGAAAAAACCATTCTTCATAGTCTTTTTGGTTTTGATTTTATATACCCTGTAAAAAAACCTGTACACCTATGTCTAAACAACAAAGTTGAGTGAGTGCACATTGTTTTTGATTTTATATAGCCTGTAAAAAAACTGTCCACCAATGTCTATACAACAAAGTTGAGTGAGTGCACATTGACATTTTTCAAAGCACACTCATAATTTAGATCAGTGTCACTGGCTCAGAAGGTTGCACACTCACCTCTGAGGACAGAAGATCAGAAGGCTGTGGGTTCTATCCCCACACCAGGCACTTGGGTTAAATCCCAATACTGACACTGTAGTGCAGCATGAGGGTGGTGCTACACTCCTGAGGTGCCATCTTTTGAAAGAGACATTAAACCGAGGTCCCATCTACCTGTTCTGGTGGTAGCTCAGGCAGTTGTTAAAGATCCCATGGCACTTCTCGAAAACAGTAGGGGAATTTTTTATTTAAACTTCAAAAAATCATAATACACAACATGAAATGACAGAAAGTAAAACTGTAAAGAAAAATAAGTATTAATGCATACAACCCCGTCTCGAAGATCAATATATAAACTTTACAGAAATATAAAACAAAACCCTTTATGCCAAAGTAAAATATGTATTAAATCATACAACTCATACAGATCCACCTCCCCCACCCTTAAGTGTAGGAGGAAGCATATAATCAAAATTCAAGAAAATCACAAAACTGTACAAGAATAACTGAAAAAAACCTGAAAGCAAAACAGGTATGAACTCAAGCTGTCCTTTCTTGAAATATGAAAACAAATTTATAATACTAATAAGAACCAAAGGGACCATATATTAACTAAATACAAGTTGCAATGCACATGCTAAGGGTTGATGAAACATAATCAGAAATATCAAAGAAGTAAACACGCCAATCTCACTAAATCCAACAGAAAATTAGGACACATGCAGTATTCAGTTCATGCTGTCTAAAAAATATAACCCCTCCACAATCATTTTAAATGTATTCTATAGATCCTGATCTGCTTGTCTAATAAGTTATAATCCTTCCCTCATCCACCTATCCCCCCCCCCAGAAAAGGAGTAGGGAATCCCCCCACTTTTGGGGGGGAACCATAAGACGGTACCAGTCAGGAAATAAAGAAGAACCCACAGTTCTTGAAAGAAAAACAAGTATTAATGAACTTGATCCTAGATACATACAAGACCACTGTACTACAGTAATGCATAATAAAAATGTAAAAACCAGAACCTTCCACTTAGGTGTATGCTAAATCTGATACTAGTCGATCTTCCATTATTATAGCATTGGGGAGTATCTCAGGCCACTTACACCATCCATATATACAAGGCAACACCTGATCTCCAGTCTCTTGGCATCCTCTGCAGCTCAAGGGATCCATTGGATACTCCTCCACTGGTCCTGAAAGACCTGAATAGAAAAAATATATTTTTCTTGGGATTTCACTTTTATGACAGCTGATTCTATTATATAAAACAATTGTTTTTCAGTTATTTCCATTTACTGAATAGACAAACAGCATCTCACATTCCAAATATGATATTTGAAGCATGCCAGCATAACCCATAAGGTATGTACATTATATGTGGCCCATGCCTGTGGAAGAATGCCCCAAAACAACATTTCATGTTTCAGATTCTAAAAAGGTGAATTATGGCAGTGTTGATGTACCAAATCCCAAAATTTGCAGATAAAGGGGCAGTCAAAAAAGAGATGGTCCATAGTTTCTATTGTGTTCAAACAAGACTGTCTGTGGCAATATCTCTCTTCAACCCCTTTATGCTTAAGGTTCCTTTTTACATTTAATTTCCCATGGACTGAAAACCATGTCACGTCCCACATCTGTGGAGGTATACAAGAGCAAGAAAGCATTTTTCCTATAGTATCTCTATCTTGCCTGGGTCTATTGACAAAGGATGTAAGCTCTACAAAACATTTGCCCAAAGTGTCAAAAAATGATTTTTTTGTTAATAGCCACAACTTGTTCTTTCCAAAGCAAGATGTGAAGTGGTCTGGGAGAACACGAAGTGATCTCTGCTAAGGAATATCCCCATGCAATGGCCATACCTGTAGCAATGGGTCCAAAGCATCTCTCACTCAAGGTATCCATAATTTGTCTTTACTTAATAACACTGGTGTTAAATTGATGTTAGCATACATAGTGAAAAAAAGAGCATTGGGTTTATCATTTTGAGACCCCCATGTATTTTATCCAAAAATAAAATTCCCCTTTTAACGGGGTTTAGGCGACTCCCCCAAATGCATGAAAAGAAGCCACTGTATATCTTTGTCTCTGTTTGGGAAGAACATAAATCACACTAATATGTAAAAACATACAAAGTAAAATGGTCTTCACCAGGTACACCCTTTTAGTTTTAGCCATTTTCCATTTATTCCATAGGTTAACTTTGGATTGTGCCTGTTGTAATTTTCCTTGCCAGTTTACTAGCACCATATCTCCTTTACCAAAGGCCACCCCCAAAATATTGCAATGGTCTTTAGTTACTGGGATACCAATTATCTGTTCTTCTGGCAGGTCATCCTCACCTATAAACATACATTTACTTTTATTAAGATTAATTCTTGAGTCTGTACTCTGTGAAAACTGAGACAAGATCTGTCCCACCTGTGTGCCAGAGTCTCTATCTGCTAGTAGGAGACATAGATCATCAATGTAAGCAATAGTTCTGATTTCTGGATCCACACTAGAAAAGGACATACCAGTAATACCCACTGCCTGGTTTATTCTTCTTACCAGTGGATCTAGTGAAAATATGTACAGTAGTGGGCTAAGAGGGCAGCCCTGGTGCACACCCCTCTCTACTCTACTTCCCTTCCCAGTCCACCCATTACAATAAGGTTTAATGATAGCGTTCTTATAACAAGCTTGTATTCAGCAAATAAATTTCGGTGGTATTCCATATTGTCTCAAACAATTCTACAAATAATCATGAGGAACCCTGTCAAATGCTTTATGTTGGTCTAGGGCCAGCAGGAAGCCTGATAGGTGCCCTGCCTGCCATCTTTACCAAATTTCTCGAGTTAAAATTAAGTTATCATATACAGACCTTCCGGAAATACTACACGTTTCAGTAGGGTGAATAAGATCACCAGCTACAAGGGCCAACCTGTTGGCTAAGAGTTTCATTAAATTCTTGAAATCTGCAGTAAGTAAGGATATGGGCCTCCAATTTGCTAGTAAGGATTTATCCCCTGATTTGAATAACAAACATAACTAAACCCTCCCACATACTGTTAGGTAAACTATTCTCTGTGATTATAGTATTAAAAAGTGTTATCAATTATTCCAGCAATGTCCCTGTATTATGTTTATATACTTCACGGGGTATAGCATCAGATCCAGGAGCTGAACCTTCACTCATGGAGGTGATTACTCCCAGGAGTTCTTGTTTTGTAAGGGGTTGTACCCTCATCTGTTGGTGCTATACTGACAGACTGAGTAAATCACAGCCCTATAACCACTGTTCAGTTAAACCATTCTCAAGCTGGGGGGCCTGAAACATTCATGTAAAATGATTTTTAAGTTCCTGGAGAATTTCTGATCTTTTGGTTACAGTTCTGCCATCTGCTGTAGTTATATTGAAGAGACATTTTGTTTGTTGTTGCAAAAGGCTGAATTGCAAAGGATTTGTAAAATCTTGTTTACCTTGCATTCCAAAGCATTGCTCAGCTTCTAAGGTTTTATATCTGTCATACTGTATGTCAGCCATTTTTTGTTTTACCACTGTTATTTGGTTCAACAGATCCTGTTGAGACTGATTTTGTTTAGTCATTAAGTTCTGTAATTCTGCCCGACATATTTTATACTGATCTGTTTTGTACTTACCAGTAAGTTTCCCAATTTGTTTAAAATAATTTTGTATGTCAACTTTCGTCTCCTCCCACCAAGTCTGAAGGACGTCATATAAAAAGCATACTGATTTCATAGCCTACAAAAGCCCCCAAAACCCATTATAAACTTGTGGAATAGCCAATAGGGTAAGTTTCATCCTCCAGTAACCAGGTCCTTTCCCCATTTTTTCAAAATTTGGTACAGTGAGACTCAATAAGGCATGATCTTAGGATGCAACTGGTGTTACCTGTGTTTGCGTAATATCTTGGTTTTCTGAAATGAACCAATAATCTATCCCAGTAGCATGTGCACCACTGAAATGTTTTAGGAGGAGTAACACCTGGCTGTTTGAAAGCATCTCTCAAACCACTTTGGGATAAAAGATTATTTAAACAAGATACATCACAGAACTCCTTATTTGTCTGTGACCCTTTATCAGTCTTATATCTGCTACAATTAAAGTCCCCCAGCAGGACATATATGGAAGTGAATTAATAAGGTTGAATGGCCTACAATAATTCAATTCTGGCTGCGTTAGTCTAGGGAGCATACTCATTTATGCATCTAAAATCTGCATCATATAGCTGGATATCCAACAATAAAGCTCTACCTGGGGCTATATCCACCTGATGTACCACCTTAATATCCACATTATTTAAACATATCTCCACACCACTACATAAGTATTCCCCCATGGACCACAAAGTTCCCCCTTTAAACCAAGCTGAACTAGCGAAAAGCATTTCTTCCCTAGAGTGTAGTCTGGTGTCCTGTAAGAAAATGAGGTCATAAGAAACAGAATCAAACTGTGCATATGTCAAAACTCTTTTTCATTCAGATTGGATGCTGTTAACATTCAAAGAAGCTGCAGCAATGTTATACAAAGGAGAAGTCCCAGCAGCCACTTATCTTTTCTTTCGCACCCACGCTCTGGTCCCCAGCCTTTAATGTCTGGCTCATTGTTAGGTAATTCTCCCTCTGATCCACCATCAATCTGGGAAGAATGAAAGGATGCTGAGTCCGATTCAGTCCCAGGGTCCCCTTCTTCCGTAGGTAACACATCATATTTATTTTATGTCGGAATTGGGCCTTCCGACTTTGTTCTGACCCTTTTTCCTCATACCTCCACACCTTTTTACCAATTGAAAGGGATCTGCCCCTGGAAGGGGAGGTGGCATTGTAATAGTGGTAACCTCAATTGGAGCTGTATTTGCCAGAGCTGGAAATTTGGGTTCTGAGACAGTGGGCACAGTATTTGAAGGTACGGTTTGTACCACAGTCACACGATCCGGGATGAGGGTAGCTGGGCAAGCAGCAGCATCCTGAATAAAAGGTGGCTGGGATTGCAGTTGAGTTCTATTATTGTGTTTCAGTGCTGTATTGATATAGTAATCCTGAATGGCATAATCATTATTAGTGGTGTTATGTGACACCCAGGGATGTTCAGTAAATGAATAACTGTCATCACACAAGCTGCATCTCAAAGGACCTCCGCAATGGAACACTGAGTGTCCAGTTTCCCCACATTGTGCACATTTAATCACATCACATGTATGGCTCAAATGTCTTGGGGACCCATACTTATAACAGTGATGAGGCTGCCCAGGGTAAAAGATAAAGCCCTTGTTACGGCCTATATAAAAACAATTAGGAAGATGTTGTAAACCAGTGTCAGTTTGTTGCAAGTTGATTTTCACCCTCCAACCCCCATTCCAAAAACCTTCATCATCTAATATGGGTTCAGGATTTCCTTGTACTTTACACCATTTCTCTAACCAGTAGAGAATGTCAGTAATGTTAACCCCCTCATTTCGAATTAACACTGTAATCATCTTAAATGATTGCTTGGTCAGGGGTATTGCTTGAAATCATTCCCATGCCAGATTCGTTTTTAAGGTTACATACTTAATCCAAAAACGGTCCATAATGTCAGGAGACCTGAAACTGATGTCAAATGTTTGTTCCCCCGGTGTGTGCATGAGGGTGTAAACCTCTGAAGGAGAAAAACCCATCTGTTGTTTCAGTAGTACTTTACCCACGTAGAACCTGTTTGGTGTTTCCTCAGGTGTCCCCAAAAATCTCAGGCGCACTGTGTTGCACTGTTTTGCCAACTCTACTGTTTTTTTTGAGAAGACTTGCTTAAGTGGGAGCCTCAGTTGGCTCATGTTGATCTAGCATTTCAGGGCCCACCAAAGGGGCCACACCTTCCATAAGAGAAGAGGTATCATTCAGGGGTAAACTTGCACCTTCAGTCTCCAACTCCACCCCACTAGCTGCAATGGTAGGTTGGCTGTAGCATCAAAAAACTTATCAAGACTAGGATTATCAAGAGGGGAATAAGAAATTGTACCTGGTGTTATAACCAGATCCAGTTCCAGTTGTGTAGCATGCGTGAGAGGTATTCCCTGCTTCTGTGCTGTTTGTGCATTTTCTCCCTGTTGTGAACAGTTCTTGCCATCTGCAGTTCAATTCATCAATGGTAAAGGGGACCTAGGTAAAGGGATTTCCGGGTCTGGAATCCAAGCCCGCCTCTCCTGATGGATCTAACCTGCTCCCACTAGTGCTGCCTCCGTGGACCATAAGGATGAATTGTCCGAACTACGAGTGTCTTCCTTCCCTTACTGTGGACCATCTACTTCTGGATTTTGTCCTTTTGCCAGAAAAATAAACACTTTGGTGTTGGTTTCTGGTGTCTGCTGTGGGGAGGTAAGCTCTGGGCATTTCCATTTCCTTTCTTCCACCGCCCTTTGTTTAGCTGCATTATATTCTCTTTCTGTATATTGAAGTTTCTCCATTAGGACTTTCATATTGGTGTCTTTAGCAAACCCCATTGCATCCAGTACTGAGTTCTGACTTGTGGATGGGGGGATCACCTGAACACTTTCCCCCATTGCGGCATCATCAACACCTGGCTTTTCCATCTGTGTAGGTTAAATTTCAGTGACCTGAGGCTGGCCACCTACAAGGTGCATTCCAGCAGTCTCTTTCACAGTGTCCATTGATACAGATGTCGTATTACTCACACAACCTCCTCCACTGTCGTCCTCCATGACTTCTGGGATCCAAACCCTGATGGACAGAGAAACAGTGCCCTCTGTCAGCAGAGTAGGGAATTTTTTATTGTAATAATTATCAAAAGCAAATACAAATAATAAGGCACAGTGTTAAATCACACAAAAGCTAAGTACAAACTATAAGGCAAAAAAAAAACAACAGAAGTAAAAAAACAGGGTTATATCATTCATAAATTATTCAAATTGTAACAAAAGTAAAGAAGTATTTCAGTCATACATTTGTGTAACTTCCATCCTTGAAATCATTTCGAGACCCCTTAGTTAAATTCTCCCAGATCCATGCACATGAGGCCCAGTATTTATTGAATTGTGATCTTGGCAAACTTCCCTGTTCAGCAGTATGGATAGACTTTAGTTCTAATAGGATCTGCTTAATCACATGTGCCCCAGTAAAGACCTTTTGTTGCAGTAGATGGACACATCTAGCTTGCCGTAGATAATATCTGCAGAGTGCAAATATAAGCCTCAAAGTGCTAGCATGGTATTGAGACACTATAGGCAGAAAAATACCATAAACTAAAGTCTGATAAGAGACAGAGGTGAATCGTTTGTCTTTTCATTTATGGAGGAACATGGTCCAAAGCTTTACACTGTATGGGCATTCCAAGAAAAAATGCTGCATGGTCTCCAACTGGTCTGTGCAGGTCTCCCTAAAACAGTTTCTTTCCTCTATAGATTTATGTTTAAAATTGCCCCGTACTCCAAGCCTTCCATAACAGGACAACCAAGTAGCGTCCCA
This sequence comes from Neoceratodus forsteri, assembly GCA_016271365.2. Lineage (NCBI taxonomy): Eukaryota > Metazoa > Chordata > Ceratodontiformes > Ceratodontidae > Neoceratodus > Neoceratodus forsteri. The sequence goes on from CM057455.1 coordinate 1,061,538,326, forward strand.
AAGTTTTTTGGGGAGCCCAGTGTCAATGAGTTGTGTGAATACCCTCATGTTGTTTACGGCCAAGCCTTGAGTGTTCAACAAAACTGGTGGTTCTGAATAGTTGTTCTGGAGAACAGAAAAATAAAGCTGCCTATGTGGTTGTGTCTGAATGGTGCTACTATCCAGTTTCCATTGCCTCATTTTAAGCATAGTGGGGACCAGAAATTTTGGTGGCTCATATTTTCAAAAATTTCTTGACATTTTATCAGGGGTTCTAAGCCATTCCTTACATGAAGGAGAGAGCAGAGCCACTAATAAAGTGATCTATTGGGGGGATGTAATAAAAATGGAATGCAAAGCTTAAGAAAAAGAATATGAAAAAACACTATGAGGTGAATCATCTGCACTCCTCCAAAGCAGTAGTCATGATACATATACATACGTTTTACTGGGTTCAACCAGCTTCCCCAGAATCCCTAGAAGAATACTTTACTCAGTCTGGCTTCTAATTTATCTGGTAAAGGGTATACTGAAGCTGTGTGTACAAACAGAGGGCGTATTAAGGTTTTCAGTAGCAAAACCCATTTCCTCTTAGCTATGGTTTGTCCTTTCCATAATGCCACCACCCTGTCCACTTTATCCAGAGACAGAGCCCAACTGAATTCTGCAACATCTGAGCTGCCAAAATAAATACCCAATATTTTAATTGGATCCAACATAACTGGAATGTTGGCTATAGAGATAGGGGCCTGGGAACTAGTTAGGTTAGGGGCATATTTTTCTGTGCTCTTATGATAAATCAGTTTAGAACCTGAATATTTCTCAAAGTCTGTGATTGCATAAATAACTTCTGAAGGGTTTAGTAGAGGGGTGGTGCAGATACATAAATCATCTGCGTAAGCCAAAACAATAGGAACAGGAAACCCTTTCAGTATCAGTCTTGGGATGTGAAAGTGGTATGAAAGCCTTCTTAAGGGGGTCAGTTTGAAAGGCATACAGAAGGGGGCTTAGAGGGCATCCCAGCCTAACCTCTTTCTTCCCTAGAAAGACATCTCCAGGAGAATTATTAATAAAAGGAGTAATCCAGGCTGTGCTATATATAAGTTCTACCCATGAAATAAATTTTTATGGTACATGATAATGCCATAGCACTTGAAATAAATAATAATGGGACACCCGGTCAAATGCTTTTTCCTGATCTAGAGAGAGGAAAAGCACTTGAGTTTCTGGAGAGCAAGAGTGCATTATATCTTGAAACAGAGAAAGGGTGTGTATTGTTGACCTATTTGGGATGGCACAGGTCTGTTCTATAGAGATTACTTGGGCTGCAATGGGTAGAATCCTATTTAATAAAATTGTGGCAAATATTTTATTATCCACATTCAAAAGGCTGAGTGGCCTCCAATGTTTTGCATCTCACCTGTCTCCTTTTTTTAAATAAAAGTATCATTATGGCATCTGAGAATTTTTTAGGAGTAGAGCAGGTGTCTATTATATTATTGAAAACAGAAGTCAGAATTGGGCCAAAAATATTTATAAACATTAAATATAATTCAGCAGTCAGACCATCAGAGCCTGGAGAGGTGCTTTTTCTTTGTTTTTTAATAGCCCAAGCTGTTTCTTCTACTGTTATGGGGGCAATCAGAGCCTGCAATTGATCTTCTGGGATTCTAGGGATATCTAATCCAGCAAGATAATGAAAAACATGCAGACTTTCAGGTGCAGAGCCAAACATTCCTTCCAGATGGGATTGAATGACCCGCTTTATATGTTGGAGGGAGGAGTAGTCTACACCAGTGTCCTGGTCTTTTCTCTGCTCAATAAATGTGGCTGAAACTCTGTCCAAACAGCTTTTAAAAATATCTAAAGATGATTTTGTCATTTGGGTTCTGCCCTTCGCCTCTAGTTTCAGTGAAAATGCCCTATTATATTGGTGTGTAGCCATTCTGGATTTAAGCTTCTCTATTTACTGAGAGCAATTTGTTTTAGTCTCATATGCCAATGACAATGTGTTCAGCAGCTGTTGCCATAATTGTGTATATTTTAAATAAGCAGACAGTGATCTATGTTTCACAATCCTTATAAAGAAACCCTGTAGTTCCGTTTTGGTGTCCTCCCACCAAGCAATGGGAGAGTGGAAGGCATCAAAAATGGAGACCCTTGCCTGCAATAAATTCACACACCTCCCTGAGATTATATTGCCTGGTAGGAGTGAGCTTTTTAGCTTTCATCTAGATTTAGGAATGTATGGAAAGGGCCCCCCCACCAGTACACATACTAAGGATACTGCCAAATGGTCGGATGCTTTGCAGGGGATCATAGCCGCTTGATAAACTTTTACATTTTTGGAAATAAACACATAGTTTATGCATCTAGCACAAATGCCCCTGTAATAAGTCTTAGCACCTAAAGGATGTATGGCTCGGTACCCATCCACCAACTTGGCTGACTGAATTAGTTTTAGTAGGGTAGATTTATCCCCAAATGATTTGTGAGCATTATTCCCCCTGTCGGCAGGAGTAAGTCCACAGTTAAAATCTCCACCAAAATAGACACACCTAGTAGTGAATAAGAATGGCTGAATTTTAAGAAAAAGTGAAGCTCTTGCTGCAATGCTCTGAGGAGTATATATATTAATTAATCAGAATTTAAGAGACCCATAAGTGCCATCAACCATTAATGCCCTCTCAGGTGAAATATCCATAACTCTGGAGATTTTGTAAGTAAAACCCGAAAAGAGAATTCCCAACCCGTCGCATGTGTCTTCACCTTGCGACCAGAAGGAAGGCCCAGATCTCCATTTATTCTTTACTTGAGCTAATTCACTCATGGATTTAATTTGAGTGTCCTGCAAAAAATAAAAATCATGTTGTACAGATTGCAAAAAGGCAAAAATAGTGAGTTGCTTCCTAAATGTTTTGATGCTGCACACATTCAGTGTGCAGCAACTTAAATGAAACAGATGAGCCATTTTACTTAATTAAAATAGTGGATGGACCTTGGTTACCTCTTGTATCAAAATGGGACCCTTGTAGGTGCCATAAAATTCAGCCATTTGGGTGCTGTATCACTTGGTGTTGTCCCCCAGAGTCCCCCCACTTGATTCAGAGGAAAATTCTATTTTAGAGTAAGAAGCAGCAGAAGCGTCAGAATCTGCATCTTCCCCTTCAGTATCCCCCCAATGCCTTCTCTTCGCTAAGGCCTGAAACTTGTTCCTTGTGAGAATCATTCTAGTGGGAGTGCGTAAATCTGATTTCCTCTTCCCCCTTCCTCATTTAGGAGTTGGTACAGGGGTGAAGAGGTCTTCAACTCTTGGGGGGGGAGGCATGCTGCCTTGTGTTACTGTGCCCTGTCCTTGGTGGGGAGCCTCCTGGGTCTGAGAAGCACCTGAAGTGCCTGGTAGCTCACTTTGCAAATTGCAATTTGAGGGATGTAATACTGGGTTTACAGGAACCTCTACAGCTGAAGTATCAGTCTGGGCTGTGGAAACCTCGGGAGTTACCAACTCAAGTGGTCTCTAGTCTGGCTAGTACTTGAGCCTGCATCTCTTTAATAAGTCTGGTATGGTCTTGAGGAACCCGGTCCACCCTGTTATGCTCAGCCCAGGGACACTGTGGATAGGTATGCCCATGTTCATCACACAGGTTGCACACCCAAGGGTTCAGCCACCCTAAACTAACATGCCCATATCAAAGGCATAGTGTACATCTTGGTTGGTCACATGTGTAACTCAGGTGAGTCTGGGAACCACATTTATGACATGTCCGTGGTTGTCCAGGGTAAAAGCAAATCCCTCTGTCTCTACCTATATAAAAACTGCCTGGCAGGTGTATTATCCCCTGTTCTGTTTGTCTTAACTGCACCTTGATTTTCCACCAACCTGTCCAGACCAGGTCCTCATCTAATATAGGATGTGGAGTGTCTAACAATTCACATCTCTGCTTTAACCAATATTGAATATCATTTATGTTGACCCCCTCACTCCTAAAAAGCAACATAATGAGCTTAACTAGTGGCTTAGTGAGGGGAATCAACAAAAATGGACTCCACAGTGGGGAAGTTTTCACTTTTTCATATTGCACCCAAAATCTCTCCAGACTACCAACAGTTTTAAAACTGAGATTATAAACTGTTTCACCTTTTATATGTATAAATGCAAACAGTTCCATGGAGCAAATCCCCAGTGAGTCTTTTAACATGTTGTGCAGTACAGTTCTTCAAGCAGGGGCTGAAGCCACTTCTCCTGAGAATTTAAGGCGAGCTACATTTTGCCATTGAGCGGGTTCCCCTACAGCTTTAAACAAATCACTCATTTTAAAGTTAGTATAATTTTTATCCTGTACATTAAGTAATGTTCCACTGTTCTCACCATGGTTAAAGGTCGACTTGTTGGGGCCCATAACTCGTGCTGAAGTTCCAGACTGCCTACTAGTATCCTGGTCAGTGGTTGGCTGGGAGTTAGCAACAGTCGGGGTTTCACTAGAGGAGCTAGAACCCTGTGAGGTCATTGGAAAAGCCTGTGATGCAGATTCTTTAGCTGTAGAAATCATGTCTGCCACTGTGACTGGTCCAGGAGAGGTCCATCCAGAGTCCCCTTTAGTTTGCTGCCATCCTGCAGCCCAAAGAGCAGTGTCTGGAGACCAAACACCTACAGGTTCCTCTGAGGTTCTGGCAGATGGTCGCAAATGCTGCTGAGACATAGGTAATGATGCTGTGGCAATGTTATTTTCTCCAATCAGGTTTTGTTCTATGTTTATTGCTGAGTAGTCAGCCTCAGGAATAGATTATTTTGTGTTTTCCTTCTCTTGCATGAGTTTTAACAAAAAATGTTTATGTTGTTGGAACATTTGTTTCAATTGTAATTCAGAGAAATCTTTTTGGTCAGTACACACCTGAGGTTCCATGACTGTCTGAAAGGCAGGAAGTCCTGTGTTTTCAGCTTGTGAATCTTGAGAAATACCAGGTTGCTCAATCCCTTCTGTGGTCACTTGTAGGACAGTAGAACCAATATTAATGAGTTCCTTCATTGTTTTTGGTAGATATCCAGAGCTAGAAACAGGAACAGCACCTCCTTCACTATTTTGGGATCCTTGCAGCACAACCTACTCCCCTGCCACACCATCGCTTCCTCCTCCTCCTGTGTCTGTCTGCAAACCGGGTCCCTCCATCCTGTCCACAGGAAGTGGCAACACCCCTGCAGGCAGAGTAGGGGAATTTCCCTGGTGTCCTGGCCAAATTTCCCCCATTCACTAAAATATATACCACCAGCAGCTTAATCTGGTTCAATGTCAGTTGGCATCCATCTGTAACCCCCTCCCCCAGGACGAGATGGAAAATAGGCAGGACTTGTCTAGTCCTCCTTTCCCGGTCAACAAAAACTAAATAAATAAATACATTTTGGTAATTTTCAACATTTTGCCCCCACATTTTCAACATAGCCATTTTTTTCATGCCACCTCATGTCCATGATGGCTGTCATTTTTCAAATTCTGGCCAAGATATGTTTTCTCACTTGTAGCATGAAATCACCTTTCAGGAAGGATCTGAAACATTTCTTCATGCTTCTTCATAAGAAAGGATCATAAGAAGGCTATGAGGAAAATCTGGGGTAAAAATATTTTAAAAAAAGTTATGAATGTACATTGAAATTTTTCAATGCACACTCATAAATTTGGTCAAATATTTTGACCCCAAATTTTTAGTATGGCCATTTTTTCACACCACATCATGAACTTGACAGCTGTCATTTTTTAAATTTTGACCAAAGTATGTTTACACATTTGTGGTGCAAAATGAAATTTCAGCTACTATTTTATAAAAGACACTTGTCATGTTCAGGAGTGATCATAAAACACTAAGTTGAAAATTTGGGATCAAAATGTGAAAAAAAATGTTATAAAGAAATGTTGACTTGCTCCAGTGTTTACTCATATCTTTATTATTTGCAGATTTTGGCCCCTAATGCTCACCATTTCCCTTGTGTTGCCTCACTTCCCGAACACGACAGGTGTTAAATCCCCCCTTAAACTTGTTTTCACAGTCACACTGCAAAATCACTTTTTGGATGGGATTTAAAACATTCCACTTGTCTTGATCATAACATCAGGTCATAAAAAGACTGCTGGAAAGTTGGGGTCAAAATCTGGGAGCCTACTGACAATTAGAATTCTGCTTCTCAACTGGCCTATCCTGGATAAATACAATCTAAAAATGTATAAAAGTATGACACCACTGAAAATGAGATATTGCATCTCATCTGGTCTATCCTGGGTAAATATATAGTAAAAATGTGCACAAGCAAGACCTGGTATAACAGCAATGCAAGCAGTGAACATTCGGCATTGACAAATGCTTGTTTGCCTTCTGTCTCTGTGGTCTTTAAAATCATCTTAGTATGGAGCCCTCTATTGCTCCATTATATGTGCTCCAATCAGTTACATGCTCTGTTGCAATCAGTCGTTGACTTTTCTAACACCATTAGTTTCATGAGATACTACTCTGATGCTAAATTCATGAAAATGGAGCAGATCCTCAGTGAGGGGTTTTGCATGTAGTTGACATTACACTCTGCTATACCATGCTATACTAAAGGGTTTACATGTAGTTGATACATACTGTATGTGTTCCAAAATTCCTGCCAGGTATTTTAGAAAAGCTTTACAAATTGGCTTTATTTCTCATTTGTGTTTATTCGTATCGATACAGGTTTACAAGCCAAATCATATTCAACATATTTTTAAAGTATATTTTGTTGTTCTTTTGAAAAAATAATGGACACATAGTAACACAGAAGCATAGAATGTTGGGGCAGAAAAAGGTGCAGGGCCCCTTTAGTCTGTCCTGAAATCTACCTCATGAGCCAAACACCAGTTCCCACTTAATGTCAACAGGATGTACAGTAAACCACAGACAAACACCCATTCATTTGTAGTTACAGTCACTGACAACTGCAATTAGTGTTTTATTCTAAAAAAGTGAAGGAAACATACAAAAATCATTTTATATGATTTCACTTAAAAACCTTTATCAATCTGAATATAAAACAGCGAGAAGTGAAGCTAGATTGTTTTCAGTTTTTCCTACAAACTCAACTGGAATGGCTACATGTAATCTTGAGGGTAAGACAGTGTAGCATAGTGTAGTGTCACCTATATGTAATCACCTTCAATGTGCTCAGTGTTCATCTAAGTAGTGTCCCACATAAGTAGCACTATCAGCATCAGAAGCTACTGTATGGAAAGAGAACATGGGATGGTCAAATGTCGATTGAGGATGATGCAGTGATCCTCATCTCCTTTCAGGAAGGGGTTTTGTGAAGTACTTAGAGAATGGGCCAGATTTCCAAAGCCCTCCATTTCTGCACATGTGAAAAAACCTTGCAGGTTCAGAAGGTAAACCCACAAGGTTTTCCCACATACACGGTATTTTCCATCACAGAGCTATTTTGCAAATGGTCCACAATTTACAGCAGCTTTCAGTTATTTTGGGGCACAGCTGTGCCATAATGCTACACCTGCTAGTACCAAGTGTAGTATCTGCCACAGGCTGGGAGTGCATTCAGGGGTTGCTGCCGACCACCACAGTCAGACCATTCATTGACCTGGTAGGACCCCCCTGCACATCCCATATGACTAACTCAAGTGTGTTTCATGCAGAGTGATATTGGGATACACAAGCCAGCCTAATGCAGGCTAGTAGGAGCCTCTACAGCTGCACCAGCTGCCCATATGAAAAATCTGAATTGCCACAGGTGCAGAGATTTTTTCCCCCATGCTTTCCCACACTGGCAGCTGCGGCATGGGATTTAGACTCAGGGTGGTCTGAAAATCAAGCCCCAGGTTTGTAAATCTGAAGACCTGGGGTTAAATCCCACCAGAACACTAATTCACAGCATGACCTTGAGCCAGTGACTTGATCTCCCCATGCTTCATACCTCCAAACTGTTGCCCTGGGTAAATCAACTGCCCCCTTACAATAAGATATTACATTTCAGTTGGACTATGCTGATTACTTAAATTATTTACCCAGTGATATTTTTCTTCTGATTCCTTTTACTCTAAAAGTAAGTTACGAGAATTACTATGTGGGTGAAACAAATGCAATTGTACATAATATCATTCATTTAGTTCTATACTGTGTCTTTTACTGTTTGTATAATGACATAGAACCTTTGAGAATGGCATTTTCTCAAAGGTGTTCCTAATAAATGAAAATGAAAAAAATAATTATAAAAGAAAACCATGTAAAATGTATTTCTAAACTATAAGAGCAGAGGTGCACTAGGGATGGAGAGCTCTGAAAGGGCAGAGTAATTCAAAATACGGCATCAGAGCAGACTCGGTGGACTCATACAGCCTTGTGCTGTCCTTAATTATCTATGTATCTATGTACAGTACCTGGAAATAATTGAAGTCCAAAGGGGATGACAGTGTCACAGTAAACAAAAGAGGGTCTTCTGTTGAATGTCTGAACATTATGCCCCACTGCTTTCATTTTAAATGCAGCATATTTTGAGCTGAACTACTGTTACTGCCCATGCTGGATGTGTGTTCTTATCTGTTTCTTACCCTCTGAAAAGATCCTTTTTACTTTTGTGAATGCTATGCTAATTATAAATGACACAAAAATACCCCACGGTGACAAATAGCATGAAAGCCACTCAGGAGGTGTTGAACCTATTTAGCAGCCCATTAATAAATATGATTCACTTTATTTCTGGTGATAAATGGTGCAAATCCCTAATTAGCCCTGATTTGCCAATTAGCTAATTGTAAGCATATCATATCCTACTATGAGGAATGTTTAATAAACACCACATTTTTACTATGCTTTTGAGCACTTATTTCTTGTTATGGGGAACATTATCTTGTTATGTATAGGTTATTTAAATGCTGCACTTATATATTTTTATATAGGTATACATGACTATTCAAATGAGGAGAAATATTTTTTATGCTGCTTATCTTTTTTCCTTGTTGACCTATAGTCACTGTAGAGCAAGAGCAAAATATTTTTCAATTAGCAGTGTCACATGCTACGACTATTCTTGTGTGCAGTAATGAAGCTTTTGTTGTGATTGACATTTTTGTGTTGGCTGATTACCCCACTGTACAGAAGTTTTTTAATGAGTTTCTCTAATGAATATTTTATATTGATGCTTGGATGAATGGCATGTGGTGGATGTAAGGTAAATTACAACTCTTTAAATAAATATTTCTGTAAATTATTTATTTTCTGATGTCTGTATTGAATAGCAGTCAAATCATATGAAGGCTAGAAAAAATGTTATGATACTAGACTTTCCTCTCATTAGAAGGCATTCAGCGGGCTATTAATTCTGTTCCCCAGCTCCAGGCACCAGTTTTGTTGCCACTTTTTCATATTGAAAGTGCCTTTAGGGGACACTTAATGGACCAGCAGTAGCACATTGCGGTTAGACTTGGATGATTCAGGTTAGGGAGCATGCCTCGGTCACCAGTGAATATAAATTACTAGGTCCTCTAAGGGGCGTCTCTTATGGTATAAGAGTCTCCAAGCATGGGTTTGGGTGAGGGGACCACAAAGCAAAGTTGAGCAGTTCCATCTGCTCAACCACACAGGAGGAGTATTTTACACCAAAAGAGACACCCCTCAGAGGCCCCATGAACTTATTAGAAGTCACTAAAGTTAGATAGAGTAATTTATAATAACTTTTAAATATTTATTTCTTGCATTTGAAAATTTTTAGCTGTCCTCCCCTGGCTTTAAAGTGGAGCATGCCACTTTGACCACTCCTGCACAATAGACCACTGTACGGAGGATAAGAGATATAATGATTCTATTCACTGGCTGAAATCATGTAAGTGATTTACAGTACAATGAGCATCCATGGTCAGGGGGTACTGCCAGGAGAAGCTGTGCTGCACCAGGGAAATGTGGCCCTGCATTCCACAGCCACAGTTACCTCCTGTGGTGAGCCTTGGGGGGCCCACCATTCTTAGGAGGGAATGGGGTAGCTGTGATCACCAAGACTATTAGAGCACATTGCTCTGTGCAGCCAGTGATTTACAGTAGGAATGGTGGGGGAGACAAAAGAAAACCTGAGAAAAAAACACCACTGGGCTTGTCAAAAAATGGCTGCCACTGATCTTGGGCTCTCCAGTTCTCAGACCTTGTCCTATGGGATGGTGCTGATATGGCTGGGATGTCATTGGAGTCCACAGAGGGTAGCAGATCCAGGATATAAGTGAGAACCTTTGACTACAAATAAAGCACCTTGGAAGGGAAACTATTCACCAATGCTAATCCTAAAAGCATTTAGAAAATGGGATCAGAAAATAAATGAATCTCATTGGTTGAAACATCTGATGAGAGATTCATTTATTTTCTGATTCAGCCCACTTTAAAAATGGAGCCTACTTGGGGTGCCCCATTTCTAAGTAAATCCTTGGGCACCCCAAACGTTAAGAAAACGCATCCACCATTTTCCTTGCTCACCAAGATAGCCCAAAAAATAGCGGGCAGGCCAGCATGCTCCCCTGACTCAAAACCAAACAAAACATGCCTTACTTGGGCAGATAAAATATTGTCCAGCCACAGCAACTTATCAATCCTCAAACCGGAGACAGTGACACCTGTAGCAGCATATTATCAGTAGCGCTGCAACCGAGCATGAGAGCAGCGGCATTTTCATGATTTCCCATACCGCAGATGGACGTCTGAAAATTCAAGACAATACCGGCCCATTCATGCTGCAGTATCAGCGCCTGGTGTAACGCGCTGCCTGACTGAAACCACCCTAGCCACAACCGAACCCAAACTGCAGCACAAAACTAGTTGTTAGTCTTTGTTACGCCAAAAAGACACAGCCCCATCACTCAAATGCAGCCTGAGTTGTTATTACAGTCCATTAAAAGAGGAAAAAATGTCAAGCTTAAACCGGTGGTTCCCCGCAGCCCTACACGCTCGCAGACCTACCACTATTCCCCATTCCTCCACTCAGTTTTCCAGAACAACAGAAGGTTTGCTTTTCTGAGTTATTTTCTTTTACTTTAATTCACTCCCGGAATTCACTAAAGCAAATCTCCAGCACAGTCTACTCTGCTGCTCACAGCAGTTGTCTGTGCCTCCTTTCTCTCGCTGCTTTTCATGCTGACAAGCAGAAAGAAAGACGAGAAAACACAGTGGCTACACCTTTTTCTTAAAAGTTAAAAGGTACCTCATTCTATATAGTTGCATTTAATCTCCTTGTTGCATTGCGGCATTTCAAAGAAATGGGGGACCAATGCCAATAAGAAAATCACAACCTGCATGTCTTGGGGGGCAGCACAGACACTCAACTTTCTCAACCCAAGCAAGTATGACTGACGATTTCTGCTGCTATATGTGTGTGTGGTGAAGGGAGTAACCATGACAAGCAGCTTCTTTCAAAACTATGGAGGCTGCTCATAGACAAAAATCACTAGCGCAAAAACACACACACACACATCATTATGATACAGGTGGATGAACTATTTTATTATGAAACTTGATTTTAAACTAATTTTGCATTAACTTTTTTTATTAAATTATTTTTTTTACAGTGCCCATTTTCTAAGTGCAATAATACCCTCCAGGATGGGCGGTATTGGGAAATACCGGACCTTCCAGGGGCTACAAGGCCCTCCGCCTGCAGCGTCGGGCCTCATTACGCCCCTCTGTTGGGTATTATTGCTTACTTGCTTACCAAAGAAAATATTTGAGCTTGTGTAAGGATGCATACTAATTCTGTTGTACTGTTCAGAGAAAGTTGACTCTCAGTGGAAATATTCACAAGAAACTGAAGTCCAGTCGGCCCGGTGGCGCTGAGGGTTGAGGCGCTGGACGTCACACATTGTGCCTTGGTGACCCGAGTTTGGGAGTGAGCTGGGGCCAGGGGTCAACAGGAGGACTGGATTGAGCACCTGCAGGGCTGCTCTCCTGTCCGGGGGGTAAGGCATTGGGTGGTTGGTGCTCAGCGGCCTGGTGGAGATCAGGGGTGCCGCGGTAACTGTGGGCTGCGTAATAGTGCGCCTGACATAAGGCAGGGTTGCCGTGTGTCTAACAGCATCGGAGGGTGCACATGCGGTGGGGGGGTGAATGGGCAGAACACATGAAAAACCCGGAACCGGGGATCAGGCGATGGCACCTTTCCCCCATGCCCAACACTGAGTTTCCTTGACTGGCCTTCGATTTCCTCTGTCCTGTCCCTCATCTGATGCCAGAGTCTGACTTGTAAGAGTGCCCCAAGTAGGTGGGAGGGCAACCTTGCCCAGATAGGATTAGCCGGGGGTGCTGGCATCAGTAAGTGGGGGGAGAGAGGAGGCACAGCTCGGGGACTCACAGGCAGGCAGGATAACGGATGGGCTGCCTGAGAGAGGACCTCTGGGCCGTGACCAGAGTGAAAAACAATTGGAAAAAAAAAAACAAGAAACTGAAGCCCTTCCACTATCTAATGACAGCACAAAGTCCATAAAATAATGGATTGCCATTTTCATTTCTGTAAGTTTTTTGCATAAAAATAGTTTTAGAAAAGAAACCAACAAAGAAACATTGCTTTGCTGAGTACTCTGTATACTCTTTACATGGTATTTTAGCAAGGTAAGTCCATGGGCACATACTGTGTGTGATGGGTCACAAGTACAAAAGGAAGTTAGGGAGAGCCCTTTGTGTGTCATTTGACACCAAATCCTTGTTTTGGTTAATATGATATTGTTAGTCCTAGAAAGGTAGCAGTGAGCACTGAAGACACCCTTCAGCAGTCTTCTGGGAGATCATGACAGCAATAAAATCTGTGTATTTCTTTAGTTTTGTTGGTATTAAAAAGAAAAGCAGCCTGGATTCCCATAACTCTAATTATAGTGCCAAAATATACTAACATACTAAAATGCCAGCAGAATAAGCCTAACAGTCTTTCGTGTCTGCTCGTTTGATCAGCCCCCACCCCAGGAGCTGACCTTACTGTCCCCCTCGCCTTCTCTGGCTTCTCCCTTCCCAGTTCCGGATATTCTCGCTGCACTGGATTTTGCTTCCAGAATCCTACCCCTGTACCTGTCCCACCCACTCTTGAACCCCTCCACCATCTCTGCCTCCACCAGCCTCCTGGGCAGTGCATTCCATGGCTCCACCACCCTCTCAGTGAAGTAGCACCTCCTCCTTTCTCCCCTGAATCTTCCCCCCTCCAGCTTCCACCCATGCCCTCTAGTGGCCCCCTCCTCCTTCCTTCGAAGCACCCTGACTGCTCCTCCCCTATTTGCCCCCTTCATGTACCTGAAGACCTCTATCATGTCCCCCTGGTCCCTTCTCTCTTCCAATGTGTACATGTTTAGCTCTTCGAGCCTCTCCCCATAGGTCCTGTCTCCCAAGCCCCAAATCATTTTGGTTGCCCTCCTCTGGACCCTCTCCAGGAGTTTAATGTCTCTCTTTAAGTGTGGCCTCCAAAACGGCACACAGTACTTGTGGTGTGGCCTCACCAAGCAGTTATACAGAGGGAGTATCACTTCCCTCCTTCTGGAGGTGATCCCCCTAGTGATGCATCCCAGCATCCTGTTGGCCTTGGCTGCTGCCCTCCTACAAGTCTCCAAGTTGTTCATCTTGATATCCACCACCACCCCCAGGTCCCTCTCAGCCATCGAGACTTGTAGCAATCCCCCTTCAGGGTGTACACTTGGCCCGGGGTTTCTGGACCCCAGGTGCAGTATCTTGCATTTCTCTGCATTGAACCTCAGCTTCCACTTTCTAGACCATCTTTCCAGAGCCTCCAGGTCCCCCTGTAGGGCCACCCTCCCCATCCACCACCACCCCCAGTTTTGAGTCATTCGCAAAGAGATACCTGTCCTTATGTCAGAGATGTAGGTGTTGAAAAGGAGGGGCCCAAGGACTGATCCCTGTGGGACCCCACTAATGACCCTCCTTGGGGATGAGACTATCCCACCAACTACAACTCTCTGGGTCCAGTCCTGGAGCAAATTGCCTATCCATCTGAGCATCTGGTTCCCTACCCCCATTTCTCCCAGCTTATCCAACAGGCCTTTGTGAGGAACAGAATCAAATGCCTTGCTGAAGTCTAGAAAGAGGATGTCCACTGGTCTACCCAGGTCCAAGGCACTTGTCACCCAGTCATAGAACTCCACAAGTTTTGTCTGACATGATTTCCCTGGGATGAATCCATGCTGTCTATTGTCCAGGCACCCTAACTTATCCAGGTCCCCCCCAGCCTCTCCTTGACAATGCCCTCCATCACCTTGCCCACCACCGATGTCAGGCTGACAGGCCTGTAGTTCCCTGCCTCCTCTCTTGATCCCCCCTTGTGGATAGGCACTATATGCACCACCTTCCAGTCCTGGGGCACCCACCCTGTCCTCAGATAGATGGTGAAAAGCTCTGCCAGGGGTTTCGCCAGAATATCCGCAAGTTCCTTCAGCACTCTGGGATGTAATTTATTTGGCCTCGGTACTTTCTCCGTCTTAAGGGACCTGAGGGTTTCCCTCACTCTCTCTGCTGTGATTTCCACCTCCGCAACCTCTTCTCCCTGCTTAGCCTTCCCTCTTCCTGCCAGTGATGCCTCCCCCTCTCCCCAGACCTGCCGATCGGTAATGGTCCCCCCTCCTCAGTATCACTGTCTCCTACCATGTATGATGCAGTAACCCCATTTTCCTTGGTGAAAACTGAGGTGAAGTACTCATTTAGTATCTCAGCCTGCTCCCACAGGTCTTGTGCCCATGTCTCCCCTGTTTTAATCCTGCTAATCTGCCCCTCCACCCTTCGTTTTTCCCCAATGTATCTAAAGAACCCCTTGTTCCATCTCCTAATTTCCCTGGCCAGGTTCTGCTCCTTCCTTGCCTTAGCCGCCCTCACCACCCTAGTGGCCCTTCTAGCCATCAGTTCATACTCCCCTCAATCCCTTTCACTCCTTGAGCACTTGAATTGCCAATAGGCTGCCTTCTTTCCCTGCACCACCTCCTGGACCTCCCTGGTCCACCAGCAGGGTTTTCAGGCCCTACCACATTTTTGTTTTACTCTGGCACAGGTGCTGGTAGCATCCTGCACCCCTCTCCTGATTATTTCCCACCTACTGTCAGCGTCCATGTCTGACCCAATCACATCCAAATGCTCCTTAAGGATCCTTCCCATTTCCTTAAAATCCATCCCCCTGAAGTCAGTTACCTCTGTCTTTGTGCAGCCTTCTACCCCTCCTAGGTCCAGGCAGAACCAGACCATGGCATGGTCACTCCCTGCCAACAGGTCCCTTACCTCCAGGCCCCCAATCTGGTCACTGTCTGCCAGGACCACATCCAGTACCCCCACCTGCTGAGTTAGGAATGCGTCTTGAAAGACACCCTACAACCTCTGTTCCCTGGCCACCAAGGATGTCATAGTCTCCCAGTCTGTTCCTGGCATGTTTAAGTCCCCCAACACCACCACCCTTCCCCTGCCCAATCTGCAGTGTCTCCCAACATCTGCCACCAGACTCCCCTCCGGCTCCTCCACCAGCTCTTAAAATCTGTATGCGTGCATATTTGCACTGTTTGGGGGATAAATGTAAATGTGTTTCTTGTTTCAATTATGGTGCCTTCTTCCTACTTTCCTACAATGTTTCTATAAGATCTGTAATTTAATCTGATGGACTTCAACCTGCATTCTCCATGCGACACTGTGGTAAAAGGCTATAGATGTTTGTGTCATTTGCTTCTGAAGACCAAAATTAAAGTTTAAGTGAGTCACATATGAAATTAATTTGATGCCACAATTTAGTCCCTGTTGAACAGTAGTTCACATTATAAAACCACCACACAACTTCACAGTGTTTAAATGAGCAGGGCAACTGAATAATACTGACACACCAGAAGAGGCTAATTCCCCTGAGATCAGCCGAAAGGAACTGTCGAAGAAGTACATGAGGCCTACACTGCACTCATATACCTGCCTATTGGAAAATAGGTCTCTTGTGCCATCAATCCTTAACCTTCTGCAAGTACTAAAAAACACGTGTAAAAAATTGTTTAAAAACTGAAAAAACTGAAACCTTTGATGATACCCAAATTACATATTAAAAATCAATCATTTTTGGAAAGGTCTTTTATGCTTGGTGAAAAATTAAAAAAAAGGTGTAATTTATATGGTTATAGTGCAAACTGTTAATAGATTTATCTGGCAAAACATATGTGCACTTTCTAACTACTCACATAGGACTAGTATTTTTCCACACCATCCACAGCGGAGTCTTTTCCAACTTCATGCCTGAAACAGCCTTACCTCTGATATCTCTACCCTACAGATTTGCTTGGTAACTCTTCCCTGCAGTATAGAGGTGACACACTCAAATTATTCAGCCTAGAGATGAGCAGGCTGGGAGGGGACATGATCATAGTGTTCCGAATACTGAAGAGGATAAACAAAGAGAAATTCACACAGATGCCTAAGTAGGAGAGAGGTTAGTGCAAGTAGGACTAGAAGACATGTACTCAAAACTGGGGGTGGGCAGGATAGGGAGAAACATTAAAAAGCACAATTTAACACAGAGGGTAGTTAACACTATCTGGTGAGGCTGTGGAAATTAGTGCTGTTCAAGCTTAAACAGATTCCTGGTGGAGAATGACATGGAGATTTACAGAGACTAAGTCTGTGTAGCTTTCTGTATGAAAAGTTTGCAGGCCGGATATAGTCCCTACCATGTGGGCAGGAGGGGCAGACAAAATAG